>CM059808.1:6005000-6713750 GCA_030435695.1 Brachymystax lenok tsinlingensis
AGCTTGCCACCATTGGATTCTGGAGTAATGAATCACACTTCACCATCTGGCAGTCCGACGGACTAATCTTCGTTCGGCGGATGCCCAGAGAACGCTACCTGCCTGAATGGATAGTCTCGTTCGGCGGATGCCCAGAGAACGCTACCTGCCTGAATGGATAGTCTCGTTCGGCGGATGCCCAGAGAACGCTACCTGCCGGAATGGATTGTCTCGTACGGCGGATGCCCAGAGAACGCTACCTGCCTGAATGCATAGTGCCAACTGTAACGTTTGGTTGAGGAGGAATAATGGTCTTGGCTATTTTTCATGGTTCGGGCTAGGCCCCTCCGTTCCAGTGAAGGGAAATCTTAACGCTACAGCAAACAATTACATTCTAGACGATTCTGTGCTTCCAACTTTGTAGCAACAGTTTGGGGAAGGCCCTTTCTTGTTTCAGCATGGCAATGCCCCCGTGCACAAAGCGAGGTCCATACAGAAATGGTTTGTCGAGATTGGGGTGGAAGAACTTGCCTGGCCTGCACAGAGCCCTGACCTCAACCCCATTGAACACCTTTGGATGAAT
Organism: Brachymystax lenok tsinlingensis; assembly: GCA_030435695.1. Lineage (NCBI taxonomy): Eukaryota > Metazoa > Chordata > Actinopteri > Salmoniformes > Salmonidae > Brachymystax > Brachymystax lenok. Next base: position 6,005,563 of record CM059808.1, read on the forward strand.
TGAAACACCGACTGCGAGCCAAGAGGTCTAATCGCCCAACATCCAGTGCCCGACCTCACTAATTCTCTTGTGGTTGAATGGAAGCAAGTCCGCACAGCAAGGTGTCCACATACTTTTGGTCATGTAGTGTAGCTGGGGCTGTTCCTGATACAACACTCCTTCACCATGTTTCACTTGCTCCCTGTTTCCTGCCATACTCCTCCCCTCCATCCCTCCCTCTCTCCCTCCATCCCTCTCTCCCTCTATCCTGCTAACCTCATCAGTCCCTCCAGTAATGGTCTGAGACGTTTGAAGGTGTCGCTGGTCATTTAAGTGATGCTGGCCGTGGCGTTCTGTTTCTCCCTCCATCCTGCTCTCCAGCCTTCCTATATCACTAAAGGTCTGAGATGTTTGAAGCTGTCCGAATCAAAGTGACGCCAGTCGTTTAGTGACGTCATTTTGTATAATGGCCCCTAGGAGCAGTGCTGTCACCTCAGGTGACTGCTGCAATTAGACAGATAGACGGGGATAGAGGCAGGCAGACAGACAGACGTGTCAATGTTACTAATGAGAGCCAATAAGAATAGAGAGGTGATAAATCACACTGACACCGATGACACTTGCCTCTCCTTCACACCAATGACATGGAGCTAGATACCTGGCTCTGTTCCGGACACTGATGGGTTAGGGCCCATCACGAAGGAGGGAGGGAGAGCCAGATGGATGGAGAGGGACAAGTAGAGAGCAATAGGGGGGGAGAGAGGTTAGTTGATGTATGTGTACGTCTGCACATTTGTGAGATTTGTTCAAGTGTAGCTTTTAGCTGGCCTGACAGAGTAGTTAGGGAGACAAGGTGGAGGGGGAATGAGGAAAGAGGGAGGCAGAGAGAGAGAGAGAGAGATCTATTCCACTTGCTTTGGCAATGTAAACATATGTTTTCCATGCCAATAAAGCTCTTTTAATTGAATTAAATTGATACAGGGACAAAGAGAGAGAGAGAGAGTAGCAGATTGAGCTTATTAATGGAGCTGTCCTAGAACAAAGCAGATCTGCACAGCTGGGACGCAGCAGCTGTAGACAAGGGCAGGGGGTAGTGTACACACACACACACACACACACACACACACACACAGAGAGAAATCTCTCAAACGTATGTAAAAATACAACACAACAAACACACCAATCTCTCCATCCTCCCTCCCTCTTTCTTCCCCCCTCTGTCATTACTGCTCTCCAGCTATTCCTAATTGCCTTCTCCTTCTCTCTCGTTAGTCAATCTTCAAGCCTAGAATAATCAGGAGTTTCGGGGAGTAGCATTCACCCAGCCCCTAAAATCAATCAGATCAGGTGGGCATCTCAACTAGATGCACTGCTGTTAAAGACAAACAGATGAGATGACAGAACCTTCCCTTTGAAAACCACATTGCTACTGCTACAAGTGTCATTCAAGTGTGGGGGTGTGTGTGTGTGTCTACTTAGCCCCAGAAGGCCCTCATCCCTAGTAAGATTTGTAGAGTACCTCACCCCAAACACACAATCCACACACACACAAGTGGTTTCCTGGATGAATGAAAACATGCATTGTTTTGTTTAACACGTTCTCATATTTGTATGTCTCAATTTAGTTTGTTTGAATCTGTTGTGACTCACTTTTTTTTTACTTTTCATGGTTTTAAAGGAAAATAATATTTTTTGTCAGAGTACTAGTGTGGAAAACACTACTGTGTAGTTCTTTCCCTGGTGTGGTAAATAAATGTGCCACTGGTAGGCGCCAGTGGACACGATTTGACGGTCTCATGGCATTCTCTCCCCTCAGCGCAGAGAAACACAATCACTCTTTAAAAAGAGCGAACACGGACTTATCTTTAAAGCCTCTGTTTTTGCCTTTATTGTCTGTTTTGGAGAGTCAGTTGTATTTTACCTGCACATACAGATCACTCATAAGCTCAGAACTTAGAGTACGGATTTGTTCAGGATAACCCTTTCTCTCTCTCTCTCTCTCTCTCTCTCTCTCTCTCTCTCTCTCTTTTGCTACATATATCTTCACTCCCTGTTTTGTGTTTGCCTTTTCCTCTCCTCCTTCCCCTGGCTTTCTGTCTCTAGTGAGTTTGTGAAGACTGAATATGAACTAACTATGTTGTTGTTTTGTGTTTTTCATCCACAGGCTCGGAGGCATCATATCTTCCTACAAAATAGTCCCAGATGAGATCGACGAGATTAAGGTGAAGATCTCCTCCCTCCCTCCTTTATTTATCTCTCTCTCTCTCTCTCTCTCTCTCTCTCTCTCTCTCTCTCTCTCTCTCTCTCTCTCTCTCTCTCTCTCTCTCTCTCTCTCTCTCTCTCTCTCTCTCTCTCTCTCTCCTTTAACAGCATGCTACATGCTGCCCACTAGAGCCCACCTCAGGCTGTGGTTCAAAGGGGACACCATTTTGGATGCTCACATGTATTCTCTCTCTACATAAAGCAACTGTTGTGGTTTGAAACACCTATCTTGGAAAAAGTTGTTCCACACAATGGGTGAATCTCAATTGTCTTTCAATGATGCCTCGCATCCTCTCTCCTTGCCTCCTTCTCAAAAGACAGAGGTCTGATCTTTTCCAATGCGTTTTGAGAAAGAGAAGAGAGGACGCGAGGAATCAAAGGAAAGACAATTGAGATTCACCCAGTGCTTTAGAGATTCACCCGCTTCTGTTGTCTGTAGGGTGGTAATTTCTGTGATTTACGCTGCTCCCAGCCAATAGCCTGTCTCTCTTCTCTGTTTCCTCAGGAGACATTGGTGGACTGGTGTGATGAGAAGGAACTGAACCTGATTCTGACCACAGGGGGTACAGGCTTTGCCCCTCGTGATGTCACTCCCGAGGTACATGGGGACCCCAAAGTTTGTGTTTGTGTCCATGTGAGTGTGGATGAGTGTGGACCCTAGATGTAGTGTGAGCCGATGTAGCTGTGATTGCACGTGTGTGTGTTGGTTGGCACCTGCATGCATGGTCAGTGTGCATGTTTATGTGTGTTGGTTGGCACCTGCATGCATGGCCAGTGTGCATGTTTATGTGTGTTGGTTGGCACCTGCATGCATGGCCAGTGTGCATGTTTATGTGTGTATTGTGTTTGTCAAACTGTAGATTTTCTTATGCTTTGGCAGGTTTGTCACATTTCAGATAAATAAAACATTTTGTTTCATTCTGTTATAATTCCATATGATGCATCTTGCATATTTTGTAAATGTGTGTATGAGTGTGTCATATTTTATGGTTGTTGTGTTGAATGTTTTTAGTGTGTGTGTGTGTGTGTGTGTGTGTGAGAGAGAGAGCGGGAAAGCGCTTGTGACTCCCTGGGGATTACTACTGGCTGCTGGCTGTGAATGTCGTTTCTCTCTCTTTCTCTCCCTCCTTCTCTCCCCTTCTCCCTCTCCTCTCTTTCTCTACTAATGTGCATGTTTGAAGTGTCATTCAACTCGAGGTCACACAACATCACTATTCTTAAATCAATTCCACTCTTTTTTCTCTCCCACTGGGATAGAACGAACAGGGGCTGCCAGAGGGCATTTCTCCATAGGCGATCAAGGGGTTAACAGGGGGTTACACACACACACACACACACACACACAAACAGGTGAGGGGGTTTGAGCTAAAGAAAGAAACATCAGAGATGAAAGGAATCACTGTTCTAAAGATGCCAACATGCTATCTGCCTGTTTGTCTGTCCTGCTGTAGTTACCCTAATCACAAGGGTGTTAGCAGTGGATGTGGCAGTTGTATACTTAAGCAATAAGGTACGAGGGAGCATGGTATATGGCCAATATACCATGGCTAAGGGCTGTTCTTATGCACAACGCAAAACGGAATGCCTGGATACGGCCCTTAGCCGTGGAATATTGGCCATCTACCACAAACCTTAGGTTCCTTATTGCTATTATAAACTGGTTACCAATGTAATTAGAGCAGTAAAAATACATATTTTGTCATACTCTGATATACCACGTCTGTCAGCCAATCAGCATTCAGGGCTCAAGCCACCCAGTTTATAATACAGTAGATTAAGCAGTAGCTGTTGCTTGTTGCTAACCCTGCTATACTGTAGGGGCACGTTATGTGGAGTGTTGGCAGGTGATGACAACTGTACTACACACTGTCTGTGCCGTATAGTAAAGTAATTATGCCCCTCCCACTCTCTGTCCCTTGCTCCCTCCCCATGCCGCAGGCCACCAGAGAAGTGATAGAGCGCGAGGCCCCAGGGATGGCGCTGGCTATGCTGATGGGCTCCCTTCAGGTCACACCTCTGGGCATGCTCTCCAGGCCTGTCTGTGGAATCAGAGGGAAAACCCTCATCATCAACCTACCTGGCAGCAAGAAGGGCTCACAGGTAAGATCTGATGTGTGCGCGTTCAACTTTTATTTGTCACATAAAGTACAGCGAAATGCTTAACTTGCAAGCCCAACCCAACAGTCTCTGGTATTCAATATCAAAAAGTATAACTAATCAGAAATAAGAGGGGAAGCTATATACATAGTCAGTGCCAGTACCAAATGTACAATGTGCAGGGATACTGGAGTATTGAGGTAGATATGTGCAGAGATCAGGAGAAAGTGACTGGTAACAGGATAAATAATCATAGTTATGTCAACAGCATAAGTGGGGTGTGTGTGTGTGTGTGTGTGTGTGTGTTTGCGCCCATGCAGTACACCTGCTGTGTATTACTCTCCCTGACCTCTAACCTCTGACCCCTAACTCTCCCTTCCTACAGGAGTGTTTCCAGTTCATCCTGCCCGCTCTGCCCCACGCCATTGACCTGCTGCGTGACGCAGTGGTGAAGGTGAAGGAGGTTCACCATGCCCTGGAGGACCTGCCGTCACCCCCGCCGCCCCTCTCCCCGCCCCTCACCCTCAACAGCGTCGCCTGCACCCAGACAGAGGAGAAGGTGACACTCTTTAGCTCTCCTGTGGTTTTTAACATTTCAAATCAAAGTTGGGCGCCCGTAAAACTGCTGCCATTTCTTCCGGCGCCTCCTTCTCCCTAGAAGGAGGGAGGAATAGAGAGAGATTGGTGTGTTTGTTGCGTTGTATTTTTATATAACGTTTAGAGGTTTGTGTGTGTGTGTGTGTGTGTGTGAGAGTGAGAGTGAGAGTGATATAACCATCCCACACTTGAGAATACAGGTGCCCGGCTACCGTATGTTAAAAGGTCCAGGAAGGGAAAAGGATACACCTGAAGTATTGCTGCGCCCGAGTGCTTTATTCCTACACAATAATCACAACGTTTTCACTTCACAGAAGACTTCGTAGCCGTACTTCTTTTTGATCGTTATATAGCTGCTGTTACAATGTTTACCATGCTACTGTAACTGTCTTATCAATTGTTTTTAAAGTTATTTTATGAAGTACAGCACCTTATTAAATTGTGGTTTTCTGCACGAATTGTTCTTTACTAATAAAGTGTATTATTATTCTAAGGGCGTGCAGTGTGAGGATGATGAAGATGAGAAGATGAAGGACATTGGGGTGGCGTCCACCGAGGACCACCACCACCGCCACTCCCATTCCCACGGACACAATTCACACATCACCGCCGCCGCCATCGCTGCCAAGGTAAATACATTGTGAACACGGTGTCGTAATGTACTCTGCTGGTGGCTATGAATGTTACCTGAAGTACTCTGGGGTAGTGGTAGGAGACGCCCTGTATCTTAGGTCATTACATTATGATTAGTGCCATGGTCAGTTTCTCATATCCCGAAGGCCTTCATCAGAATGAAATCATGATTATTTGAAACGGAGGCACAAAAAGAGGGATGGACGGAGGAGAGGAGAGAGGGAGGGAAGGGGAAACGGGGTGAGTTGGCGGGGGGAAGAGGGAAGGATTAGTGCGGAGGAGAGGGATTTGAAGCTCATTAAATGCATGTATTGTCTTACATTATTATCCCTGTTCACTCCATTACTGCGTTGATCCATGTGTTCATCCATCACCGTTGTGATACGTCACTCATAAACCCATGTCTAAATGTTTGTGTTTTGTATGTGTGTATTTTCCTGATTTTGTGTGTTCATGTGGTTGTCCCATCCTGTGTTGACCCCGTGTACCATATCCATCACCAGAAGGGGAAGCCCCAGCAGCACCATAACCATGCTGTTGTCATGGCAAAAGGTAGCCAGTATCTACCTGGCCTGGTATCTGACCTACCCCCTGCCCCACGTCATTTCACCTGCTCCTGCTCTGGAGATCAGCCGGTAACGGTAAGGCCCCTCAGAACCGCCCACCCTCGTGTCACACGTCACCCCTACATCACATACCAGTGTACTCTGCACGTCACCTCTTCCAGAATTCCTTCCTGCAAACGCCATAGATGAATCTCAAAAGTGCTCGATCTCGTCCTCTCTCCACCTCCTTCACGGATCCGAGGAGGGGAATCTTGGGAGGGGAGAACGCGAGGAATCGAGGAGGGGAATCTTGGGAGGGGAGAACGCGAGGAGGGGAATCTTGGGAGGGGAGAACGCGAGGAATCGAGGAGGGACTTTTGAGGTTCACCCCATCTTGTATAGGTCATGACGTGTGGTGTATCGCTAGGTGGAGCCAAGGCAATGTTGTTAGCGCACGCTGGGTTAGCCTGTGTTGCTAATTAGCAGAGTGGGGTTCAGTGCTGGGCTGCCAGTAAAGCTTATTGTCTTAATTAGTGCATCGCTAAGCCCATAGCGCTCCAATGGAAACCCCCTGTAAATCTCACTGGCTCTCCCAGGGCCCGTTAGCACTGCTCGAATGAGCCGCACGGATCAGTCGCAGATCCACACATCCACAGCAGCAGCCCTGGGGGGAAACTGTGGGCCTGCCTGGCCTGTTTGTCTCCTCACAGGCTCACAGTGTGTCTGGATCTGCATCCATACTGTGTATGGTACAAGCGTGCGTCGCACGCACACACAGTGTTTAACATGCGTCTGGGGCATTTGTCTAATGATGCTTATAATGTAATTGATGTTGTTACACTTATTAGAAAAGTCTGACTTGCCAATTGGAAAACAGATGATCTGGAGTCACCAAAAAATGTAGACTGACTGACCAATCGGTGTGTGCTTTCTAGATTTCTGTCTCTCTGTGTATAGTAGAGATTACAGTGCTGTTTGTGCACACAGCGTTCCTCTGTTTCTGTGTGAGGATGAGAACTACTTGTGTATGTTGTAGATATTACGAACCCGTTTTCTTTGTCGTTATGTAGGTTGTAGATGTCATTAACTTGCTCTCTGCCTGTGTAGTAGTAGTTGCAACTGGATATAACTTCTCTCCATAGATCCCAGACAGCATCATCTCCAGAGGTGTACAGGTTCTTCCCAGAGACACAGCCTCTCTGAGCACCACGCCCTCCGAGTCGCCACGCGCCCAGGCCACCTCGCGCCTCTCCACCGCCTCCTGCCCCACACCCAAAGTAAGACACTTCCTGTGCCCTATACTTACACCTACCCCACTGCCCATCCATCTGTCCCTCCTGTACCCTATACTCACCCAGCCTCACCCAGTCCTCTCACCTCCTAACCCTCCCTCCCTCCACCTCGCTGCCTCCCCCCCCGCTCTGTCCCACCAATGCTGGGAGGTAAAGGCATATTGCTCCTCAACTCCCTCCCTCTTCTCCATGGTTTTTGGGGAGGTCCTCTATTGGATCCCTATGGTTCTGTAACTCTGAGATGATGTCCAGAATGTTGTCTGTTGATTGGTTGAAACTATAGGCTCCTCCCCTTGACCTCAATTCCATCCTATCCCCATGCTTCGCTTAAAAAGTTTAACATTTCATTTCTTGACCGTAGAAACGTCCTGCAATTGGTGGAATCAATGACCTCTGCTGGAGTGTCCCAATTAATGATTTGATTGACAGGTGTCATGTCTATCTGTGTCAAACCGGACTGTGACTCTGTGGAAACAAAGAAACCAACCAAAGACTTGACATGCATGTTGCTGCTGCTGTTTTCATGTCCTAACGCTAACCCCCCCCCCAGTTGAGGTGCCTTGCCTAGGTAATACGTGTTCTGAACTCTTCCTTTTATGTTCTCAGTGATGATTAATGACTTTATTGTGGGCTGCGTTTTGGTTCAGGTGTTTCTGGGTCTTGTGTAAGTGATCTGAACTAAGTAGACTATAAACTAAGTGATCTTACTCATTACTTACCGTGTTTGTAATGATAATGAATGGGCTTAATGTGTATAGTGCTCTGACTCTGGAGGAGTTACGTCTTCAGGAGGTTTGGGGTCTGTCTGAGTTGCTGTGATTAGAAGAGATGTGTTCTGTCCCTCACAATGTTGCTGAGCTAAGAGAGAGGATGAGTGCTAGGGGAAAGGGGGGTGTAACTTGACTAGAGCAGACTGGTTGGCAGACTTTTGTCTTTCAGCACTAAGCCTATTATCATGTTTTTGAACTGGTAGGCCTGTTCTGTGGATGATTGTGGCTTGCCAGCCACTGTGATCATACCTTCATACTTTCATCCCCTTTATAGTGCTTTGATCATAAGGCAATGGGACAGAAAGTCTGGCTTGAGCTTGTGTTGAGTTTGTCATCCAACTGGTGAGGTGGGGGTGTTTCCTAGGGAAAGGCTCTATCAAGCAAGGGGAGTTCTCTTTTTAGTGGTTTGTTTCTGTGCTTGCTTACATGTTTCTTTCAGAGTGCCCTTCCCCTCACCTCTCCTTCACAGCCCCATAAGGCCGCATCAACTGGGTAAGAAAGAGTGCGTGTGTGCGTGTGTGCTTGCAACAAGATCTCATAGTTTCCTTTAGAAATGTGATGTATTATAGATGAATGTCTATTTTTGATGCATTCATTCCTTGTGGTTTCAGGGTTAATTCTGCATGGTTTCAGGGTTAGAACAGAAACAACTCAAAGGGTTAAGTTTAGGTATTAATTCTGAGTGGTTAAGGTTCGTGATATGGCTTGGGGAAGGCTTAAAACAAACAAATTAAAAACTACACACTATTACCATCCGGTATCGTCAGTATTCCTGCGTCTTGCTAAAGCAGTGGTGTAAGCAGCACGCTCCGGTTGCGAGCATCACCAGTTTGCTCCCAGTGCTCGACAATATTTTAGAATTTTTTAAGTAAACGCAGAGGAAGGCACATATCGACTTTCTCAGGACCTTTTCAAACGTCCGGGATCGGAGTGTGTTTCTAGTGATCAATCTGGTGTGTGTGTGTGTGTGTGTGTGTGTGTGTGTGTGTGTGTGTGTGTGTGTGTGTGTGTGTGTGTGTGTGTGTGTGTGTGTGTGTGTGTGTGTGTGTGTGCCCCATGCAAAGCAATCCTAAACCTGCATCAATAATCCCTATAAATGTAAATGAAGTGCAGTTGTTGGTTGAGCCGATGCAGATAGGCAGAAGCATAGAGAGGCAGAGACTGAGAGGTATGCAGCACCAGGCTGCATCAACAGTCTAAGCCATAGTGTATCGTGGACAGAATTCTTATGTTCTCCACAGCACCCTCTGTTGGGGAAAGTGTGTACTGTACCCTGTGGTATAGACTGGTTGGTTGTTTGGCAACAAAACAGACGCTGTTGGCTTAGATAGTTTACATATTGTCAACATTGTTTAGTCTCCAAATGTTTATTGAAAACGTAAGTGCACAATGAGCCCTTGTCTCTCAAAATACATTGTTACATTTGTTGGTTAGCTAGCTAGTGAATTATTTATTAGCATTGACATGAAATCAGTCAAAACACCTCAAAACAAGACATGGTATCAATAAGAAGATACAACGAGCCACCTACGCTTCCCCACATGGCAGCTTTTTGTCATTGTTGCTAGCTATCTGACCGTTCAGAATCATAACAAGGTGCGGCCACATCGATGCGCGTGCATCATTTCCGTGATATTGTCAGCCAACCCATCTATAATATCATCACTCCATCACACGTACAGTGTATCTATTTCTTACTGCCGTTTTGTTGCAGTGTCATGTATACATTTAAAGTGGCGTTGATACAAAACAAAATTGACAATACAACATTCATAACAGTTACATACCAATAAAAAATAAATAAATAAATAATAATAAAAAGATAGGAACATTAGCCCGAGCTATTTAGGAGGGATATCACACCTGGCACAAAGGATTGTCTAGTTCTGTTTTTCCTGCTGGGGAGTGTGTGTGTGTGTTTGTGTGTGTGTGTTTGTGTCGGGAAGTTTACATACACCATAACCAAATATATTTAAACTCAGTTTTTCACAATTCCTGACATTTAATCGTATAAATATTCCCTGTCTTAGGTCAGTTAGGACCACCATTTAAATGTTAAGAATTTTAAATGTCAGAATAATAGTTGAGAGAATGATTTATTTCAGCTTTTATTTCCTCCATCACATTCCCAGTGGGTCAGAAGTTTACATACACTCAATTAGTATTTGGTAGCATTGCCTTCAAATAGTTTATCTTGGGTCAAACGTTTCGGGTAGCCTTCCACAAGCTTCCCACAATAAGTTGGGTGAATTTTGGCCCATTCCTACTGACAGAGCTGGTGTAACTGAGTCAGGTTTGTAGGCCTCCTTGCTCGCACACACCTTTTCAGTTCTGCCCACACATTTTCTATAGGATGAGGCCAGGGCTTTGTGATAGCCACTCCAATACCTTGACTTTGTTGTTCTTAGGCCATTTTGACATAACTTTGGAAGTACGCTTGGGGTCATTGTACATTTGAAAGACCCATTTGCGACCAAGCTTTAACTTCCTGACTGATGTCTTGAGAAGTTGCTTCAATATATCCACATGATTTTCCTGCCTCATGATGCCACCTATTTTGTGAAGTGCACCAGTCCCTCCTGCAGCAAAGCACCCCCACAACATGATGCTGCCACCCACGCGCTTCACGGTTGGGATGGTGTTCTTCGACTTGCAAGCCTCCCCCTTTTTCCTCCAAACATAACGATGGTCATTATGCAAACAGTTCTATTTTTGTTTCATCAGACCAGAGGACATTTCTCCAAAAAGTACGATCTTTGTCCCCATGTGCAATTGCAAACCGCAGACTGGCTTTTTATGGCGGTTTTGGAGCAGTGGCTTCTCCCTTGCTGAGCAGACTCGTTTTATAGGACCTGTTTTACTGTGGATATATATACTTTTGTACCTGTTTCCTCCAGCATCTTCACAAGGTCCTTTGCTGTTGTTCTGGGATTGATTTGCGCTTTTCACACCAAAGTACGTTCATCTCTAGGAGACAGAACGTTTCTCCTTCCTGAGCGGTATGACAGCTGCGTGGTCCCGTGGTGTTTATACTTGCGTACTATTGTATGTACAGATGAACGTGGTACCTTCAGGCATTTGGACATTGCTCCCACGGATGAACCAGACTTGTGGAGGTCTACAATGTTTTTTCTGATGTCTTGGCTGATTTCTTTTGATTTTCCCATGATGTCAAGTAAGGAGGCACTGAGTTTGAAGGTAGGCCTTGAAATACATCCACAGGTACACCTCGAATTGACTCAAATTATGTAAGTTAGCCTATCAGAAGCTTGTAAAGCCATGACATCATTTTCTGGAATTTTCCAAGCTGTTTAAAGGCACAGTCAACTTAGTGTATGTGAACTGGAATTGTGATACAGTGAATTATAAGTGAAATAATCTTTGTGTAAACAATTTTTGGAAAAATGACTTGTGTCATGCACAAAGTAGATGTCCAAACCGACTTGCCAAAACTATAGTTTGTTAATAAGACATTTGTGAAATGGTTGAAAAACTATTTTTAAGGACTCCTACCTAAGTGTATGTAAACTTCCAACTTCAACTATATGAGTCTCCAGCTTCAGTGATTTTTGCAGTTCGTTCCAGTTATTGGCAGCAGAGAACTGGAAGGAAAGGCGGCCGAAGGAGGAATTAGCTTTGGGGGTGGCCAGTGAAATATACCTGCAGGAATGCGTGCTGCCATGGTGACCAGTGAGCTGAGTTAAGGCGGGGCTTTACCTAGTAAAGACTTATAGATGACCTGGAGCCAGTGGGTTTGGCGACGAATATGAAGTGAGCATACAGGTCGCAGTGGTGGGTAGTATATGGGGCTTTGGTGACAGAACGGATGGCACTGTGGTAGACTGCATCCAATTGGCTGAGTAGAGGAAAAAGAGTCGGCCCATGGATAGAAACCTGTGGCACTCCCATAGAGACTGCCAGAGGTCCGGACAACAGGCCCTCCGATTTGACACACTGAACTCTGTCTGAGAAGTAGTTGGTGAACCAGGCGAGGCAGTCATTTGAGAAACCAGGGCTGTTGAGTCTGCCGATAAGAATGTGGTGATTGACAGATTCGAAAGCCTTGGCCAGGTTGATTAATACAGCTGCGTAGTATTCTCTTATCGATGGTGGTTATGATATCGTTTAGGACCTTGAGCATGGCTGAGGTGCACCCATGACCGGCTCAGAAGCCAGATTGCATAGCGGAGAAGGTACGGTGGGATTTGAAATGGTCGGTGATCTGTTTTGTTAACTTGGCTTTTGAAGACCTTAGAAAGGCAGGGTAGGATAGATATAGGTCTGTAGCAGTTTGGTCTAGTGACCGCGGCAGCTTTCCAATCTTTGGGGATCTCAGACGATACGAAAGAGGTTGAACAGGCTAGTAATAGGGGTTGCAACAATTTCGGCTCATAATTTTAGAAAGAGAGGGTCCAGATTGTCTAGCCCGGCTGATTTGTAGGGGTCCAGATTTTGCAGCTCTTTCAGAACATCAGCTATCGGGATTTTGGTGAAGGAGAAATGGAGGAGGCTTGGGCAAGTTGCTGTGGGGGGTGCAGGGCTGTTGACCGGTGGAAAGCATGGCCAGCCGTAGAAAAATGCTTATTGAAATTCTCAATTATCGCGGATTTATTGGTGGTGACAGTGTTTCCTAGCCTCAGTGGAGTGGGCGGCTGGGAGGAGATGCTCTTATTCTCCATGGACTTTACTGTGTCCCAGAACTTTTTGGAGTTTGTGCTACAGGATGCAAATTTCAGTTTGAAAAAGCTAGCCTTTGCTTTCCTAACTGTCTGTTAAAACTGTAACTGTTAAAACTGTAACTTAAAGCGGGTACAGCCACAGTGAACGCGCAACGGAAGTTGCACAGAATTTTCACAATGTTTAAGATTGCGCTCAGCAGACCTGAAATTTGCTCAGTGCTGAAAATCATTTGAGGGAACATTGGTGTGAGCATTTTAATTAGTGTGTTTGTGTTTGTGTGTGTGTGTGTGTGTGTGTGTGTGTGTTTGCCAGCCAGGCAGCTGGTCCACTCGAGGGGAATAGTTCTCAGTTTTTCATGATGGCTGGGATACAGCCTACTTTATACAGGGAGAAGGGACTCCATCTGTCATCGGTTTCTCTCCGTATCGCTCCCTTTTTCTGAAAATCTCTGTAAATCCGGTGTCTATAATATACAACTCAGTCAGGACCAGGTTTCAGCTGCTGCACGAAGCTGACGTCCTTCCTCCCATAGATGGTCTGCATGTACAAGCACCACCTGTACTGGACACAGCTAGTCCCCCAAAAAATCTGAGAAGACCAGGGAGTTTTGTGACGGAGAGGCATCACATGCCCTGCACCAAAGTCAAGGGCAGGACAGAGACAGGCTCTCCGAATATAGATTCCCTTGTTCATGCGTGGTGCGTACGGACCAATGCATCACTGGGGGCTAGTTCCCAGTCATCCGGACCATCTGCAGTGCCTCTATGGACATTCACATGACTCTCTCCTAACACACACACATGCCATACGTTGCTGCTACTATTTTATTCTGCTGCTCAGTCACTTTACCCCGGATTGTATGCATTCAGAAAGTATTCAGAACCCTTGACTTTTTCCACATTGTGTTACGTTACAGCCTTATTCTAAAATGGATTAAATTGTTTTCCCCCTCATCAATCTACACACAATACCCCATAATGACGAAGCGAAAGCAGGTTTTTATAAATGTTTGCAAAAAAATAAAACATTTGAAGTATGACATTTACATATGTTTTCTGACCTTTCACTCAGTACTTTGTTGAAGCACCTTTGGCAGCGATTACAGCCTCAAGTCTTCTTGGGTATGACTTGTCCCGAAGCCACTCCTGCGTTGTCTTGAACCTTTGCCCCAGTCTGAGGTCCTGAGCACTCTGGACCAGGTTTTCATCAAGGATCTCTCTGTATTGCTCCGTTCATCTTTCCCTCGATCCTGACTAGTGTCCCAGTCCCTGCTGCTGAAAAACATCCCCACATCATGATGCTGCCACCACCATGCTTCACCGTAAGGATGGTGCCAGGTTTCCTCCAGACATGACGTTTGGCATTCAGGCCAAAGAGTTCAATCTTGGTGTCATCAGACCAGAGAATCTTGTTTCTCATGGTCTGAGAGTCCTTTAGGTGCCTTTTGGCAAACTCCAAGCGGGCTGTCATGTGCCTTTTACTGAGGAGTGGCTTCGTCTGGCCACTCTACCATAAAGGCCTGATTGGTGGAGTGCTGCAGATATGGTTGTTCTTCTGGAAAGTATTCCCATCTCCACAGAGGAACTATGGAGCTCTGCCAGAAATGACCATCGGGTACTTGTCACCTCCCTGACCAAGGCCCATCTCCCCTGATTGCTCAGTTCGGCTGGGTGGCCAGCTCTAGGAAGACTCTTGGTTGTTCCAAACTTCTTCCACGTAAGAATGATGGAGGCCACCGTGTTCTTGGGGACCTTCAATGCTGCAGTAATCCTGTCTCCGAGCTCTATGGAGAATTCCTTCGACCTCTTGGCTTGGTTTTTGCTCTGACATGCACTGTCAACTGTGGGACCGTGTGTGTGTGTGTGTGTGTGTGTGTGTACCTTTCCAAATCTTGTCCAATCAATTGAATTGACCACAGGTGGACTCAAATCAAGTTGTAGAAACATCTCAAGGATGATTAATGGAAACAGGATGCACCTGAGCTCAATTTTGAGTCTCATAGCAAAGGGTCTGAATACTTATATTTTTTTAACTTTTTTTTAACTAGGCAAGTCAGTTAAGAACAAATTCTTATTTACAATGACGGCCTATCTTGGAACAGTGGGTTAACTGCCTTGTTCAGGGGCAGAATGACAGATTTTTACCTTGTCAGCTCGGGGGATTCGATCCAGCAACCTTTCGGTTACTGGCCCAACGCTCTAACCACTAGGCTACCTGCCACCCCATACTTATGTAAATAAGGTATTTCTGTTTTTATTTTTAATACATTCGCAAACATTTCTAAAAACCTGTTTTCGCTTTGTCATTATGGGGTATTGTGTGTAGATGAATGAGGAATTTTTTTGTATTTAATCCATTTTATAATAGTGCTGTAACAAAGTGGAAAAAGTCAAGGGGTCTGAATACCTTCCCAATGCACTGTATCTACCTTATCTATCACTGATATTGTTATTGATATTGTTCTTGTACATCCTGTATATTATTTTGTTTGACTCTTGATATTGCTACTATGCAAATTTGCAAGTAACAATTTCACTGTCACGTTTACACTTTCTGTATCCTGTGCATGTGACAAATAAACGTTGATTTAATTTGATATAGTGTGTGTTTACCAGAGACGGTAATTTGAAGAACAACAACTTGCACAGTCAGATTAGGATATAGGCCAATGACTAGATAAAGTGTACTTACTCAATCTGTTTAGCGCACAGCCTCATGTGAATCCTTAAAGAGATGGGTGGGGCTAAGACTTAAGAGGGTGTGAACTATGCTGAACGGGTGTAGACAAAGAACAGCTCTGCAGTAGTTTTACCAAAACATTCAACAGCCATTTTCTCCACAAATGGATCTACAAGTTTATTAACTTTCAAAGCACAATTACTTTCCCATTTGTTCAACTGCCATTAATAATATGCAATTTTCTAGCTCTGAGTCTCTACTTTTATCCAATTTAAAAAAACACAATTTCAAATGTTGCTCCACAAGACCGAATCGAGGCGGTGATTCACATATATGGCCATGGTCTCTTTGTCACTCCTTCTTTCCACTCCCCATGCTCTCGCTGTTGTCTCTGTTTATAGCAGTGTATTGTACAGTGGTGTGTGTGTGTGTGTGTGTTTCTGCTCTCCTAGTCTGTACTACTGTCTAACCTACTTAAGATCCTTTCTTTCTGCCCTGACAGAGGATGGGTTGCAGGCATTACACATCAGTACTGACATACACAAGAGGACACAAGACAACACACACGCATGCCAGCGTACAGCTGCTACAGCCACGTCCAGAATTAGCTCCAAGCTCCTGATGTTCACTCATCTTCCTCCTCTCTTTCTCTCTACTCGCTTCGTTCTCTCGCTCTCATTTTCTCTATCTCTCTGTCTTTTCTCCACGCTCCCTCACTCCCCCTCTTTTTCTCCCCATCCTACAGTCTTTCTCTCTCTCCCACTCTCTCACTCTCTCTGCCTTCTCTGCTGCCTCATCTCTCTCACTCTCACTCCCTTCCTCTCTGAGCCTGTGTGGGGTGTGTGTGTGTGTGTGTGTGTGTGCCAGTGAGCGCGTGGGAGACTACATCTTCTTAGTCAGAAGCAGGATAAAGCATGGTAAGCAGCCTGTCTCTTCTCTCCTGACTGACTGACTGGGGTTTTGTGTTTTGGTGTCTCTTTCTGCATGTGTTGAAGGGTTATTGTTTTTGTGTGTTTTAGAAGGAATGGGGAGATTGTGTCTCTTTGTGTAGTTGGTGTATTACTTGTGTGTTGGTTTGTGTTTTGACTGTAAAAAGTGTACTATAGCTCAGTTTGTACTATACTGTTGTCAAGTAGCTAGCTACCACTCACATCTCCATATTTGTTTGTTATTATTTATTTGGATCCCCGTTAGCTGTTGCTGATCCAGCAGCTACTCTTCCTGGGGTATAGTAACACACAGTAGCATTGCTTATCTAGGCTTGCTGAAACCTGTAGCTGGCTATCTCACAAATAGTCTGTTTTAAATGTGTTTTATTTCACCTTTATGCTGAGACAAAGGTCTCTTTTTACAGATGAGCCCTGTATCAAACATACACATCAATATACACGCCAATCACAATCATATAAAACAAACACGTTCTTCAGTGAAAAGGTCTGAGTGAGTTTTGAATCCGAATAGAAGGCATGCCGTTCTCTCCATAGGAAAAAACAGGACTAGGAGTACTGCATTAGATAAAGTGGTTTTAGATTACATGGTCTCAGATGTTGGCCTCAGGTGATAGTGCTGTCTTGCTGCTGTTCCTAGATGTGGTGTTGGCAGAAAGCCAGGACTTGGATGTTACAGTGCTGTAGCTTCATCCAGGTGTATTGACTCATTTTCTCTGGGTCTGTAGTGCTTTGTACTGGCAGCATGAAGCTTAGTATCTTGTCAGTGCTGTTGAAAGCAGTTCAATATTAGTAAGAGATGGCTATTGTGCAAGGTTGTTTACTAGTCAGAGCAACACAAGGCTCTCTCCCTCTCTCTTCAATATCACGGTTATAGTGCCTCTGGCCACCGTAATAGTTTCCCTTCTGTAACATGGAGCGAGAGTTAGACAGAATCACCCACATTCAGCGCAACAGAACTCAAGGACTGTTTCATAATGTTTATAATTCCCTGTCAATCCAGTTACAGTGGTATAGGGTTGTTTGGCTCTAGTCAACTCCACAGAACGGGGGTGTGTGTGTGTGTGTGTGTGTGGGTCCTTCCACCCTCTTCCTGGGGTGAGGCTGGGTGAGGCCGGGGTGAGGTGTGTGTTCTGCATGCCTCCAGAGTGGTGCCCCCTGGGGATGAGTGGGTGTACGGGCTGCTCGCTCTTAGTCTGAGCTGTACACATGGATAAAGAACATGCATAACGCGATTATGAGTGAGGCACAGCATTCAGGACAATTGCGGTGGAAGAGAGAGATGGAGGGTCATAAGAGTGGGAGAACATACATTACGGTAGAAAATATGAAGAGGGAGAGTGACAGGAACAGGAGCTTCTGTTTTACCCAGAGGCCGTGCACTTCCGTCTGGATGCAGCGCGCGCGTGTGTTATACATAGGAATTGGATGTAACAAATGTATCACTAGCCACTTTAAACAATTTTGTATATAATGTTTACGTATCCGACATACTCATATCAAATGTATACACTGTACTCTAAACCATCTACTGTATCTTGCCTATGCCGTTCGGTCATCGACCCAAATCTCTAGCCACTTTAATAATTATAATTGGATGAAATAATGTATCACTAGCCACTTTAAACAATGCCATTTATATAATGTTTACATATCCTACATTACTCATCTCATATATATGTGTATATACTGTACTCCATACCATCTACTGCATCTTGCCTATGCCGGTCAGCCATCGCTCATCCATATATTTATATGTACATACTCGTATTCATTCCTTTACTCTTGTGTGTATAAGGTAGTTGTTGTGAATTTGTTAGATTACTTGTTAGATACTACTGCATGGTCGGAACTAGAAGCACAAGCATTTCGCTACACTCGCATTAACATCTGCTAACCATGTGTATGTGACAAATAAAATTTGATTTGATTTGATTTGTGTGTGGTGAAGTGTTTGTGTGTGCCAACCTAATCTAGCTGTAGAGTGGGCGATGCCATGCCACAGATAGGTTGGCTATGTGGAACAACACTGTCCGCTCTGGATGGGCTCGAGAGAAGGCTATAATCACCTTGGCTCTATCCAGGGATCACACTGCTAAGATTAAGGATACACACACACACACACACACACACACACACACACACACACACACACACACACACACACACACACCTGGCGACTGTCCAGACGTGAGTTACAGCACTGCAGATAAATAAGGATAACTGTGGGAGAATATCTGTTCCCCAAGCCTTTGTTTCCCCTCGTGTTAACAGAACCATGTCATAGTTTCACACAACAGTCATGTTACTAATTATACTGAACAAAAAATATAAATGCAACATGCAATCATTTCGAAGACTTTACTGAGTTATAAGGAAGTCAGTCAATTGATATAAATGAATGAGGCCCTAATGGATGTCACATGACTGGGAATACAGCTAGCATCTGTAGGCCACAGATACCTTTAAACAGGTAAGGGCGTTGATCAGAAAACCAGTCAGTGTTTGCCTCATGCAGCGCGACACATCTTCTTCACATAGAGTTAATCAGGATGTTGATTGTGGCCTGTGGAATGTTGTTCCACTCCTCTTCAATGGCTGTGCGAAGTTGCTGGATATTGGCGGAAACTGGAACGCTGTCGTACACGTCGACCCAGAGCATCCCAAACATGCTCAATGTCCGGTGAGTATGCAGGCCATGGACGAACTGGGACATTGTCAGCTTCCTGGAACTGTGTATAGATCCTTGCGACATGGGCCTGTGCATTATCATGCTGAAACATGAGGTGATGGCGGCGGATGAATGGCACGACAATGAGCCTCAGGATCTCGTCACGGAATCTCTGTGCATTCAAATTGCAATTGTGTTCGTTGCCTATACCTTATGCTTGCCCATACCATAAAACCCACCGCCACCATGATGCACTCTGTTCAGAACGTTGACATCAGCAAACAGCTCGCCCACACATCCTGCAGGTGAAGAACCCGGATGTAGAGGTTCTGGGCTGGCGTGGGTACACGTGGTCTGCGGTTGTGAGGCTGGTTGAACGTACTGTCAAATTCTCTAAAATGACGTTGGAGGCGGCTTGTGGTAGAGAAATTAACATAAAATTATCTGGCAACAGCTCTGGTGGACATTCCTGCAGTCAGCAAGCCAATTGCGTGCTCCCTCAACTTGAGACATCTGTGGCATTGTGTTGTGACATAACTGCACATTTTAGAGTGGCCTTTTATCACCCCCAGCACAAGGTGCACCTGTGTAATGATTATGCAGCTTCTTGTTATGCCACACTTGTCAGGCGGATGGATTATCTTGGCAAAGGACAAATGCTCACTAACAGGGATGTAAACAAATTTGTGCACAGCATTTTAGAGAAATAATATTTTTGTGCGAATGAAACATTTCTGGGATCTTTACATGTTGCTTTTACATTTTTGTTCAGTGTATCATTGGTGTGTGTGAAACTGTGAACAATCAGTATTGAGCAGCAGTCCTATGACACTCCCACTTGTCTCTGTAATAAATGTCCATTGATTTGTCCTTGCACCCTCCGCCCCCCTATAATACACACACACACACACACACACACACACACACACACACACACACACACACACACACACACACACACACACCCCCATTTAGACGTTGATTGATGATTGGAGCAAGAGTCTGAGGTCAGCTCAAGGAGAACCACAGGGACCCTATGGTTGTTATAGAGACACGCGCACACACGTCACCTGAGTCTGACAGATCAGTAACACCAGGTGAAAAGGTGCATGTAGCCACCTGACCAAACTAAAGCCTGACCCAAGCAACGTGTGTGATACCACCTTCCCTTTCTAGAAGTGTCATTCCGTGTGTGTGAGATGGTTAGGTAGGTAGCCTAGTCGGGCCATTAACCGAAAGGTTGCTTGTTCGAATTCCCAGAGGCCACAAGGGGAAAAATCGGTCTATCTGCCCTTGAGGAAGGCACTTAACCCTAATTGCTCTAGGGTGGCAATTAATAATGTCTGATCCCCGGCCGTGACCCCACTCTCCGATGGTGTCTCGGGGAGTTGGGATACCCCCCCCCCCCACACACACCTCATACTCCTACAGTTTACCCATTTCTACATGCAGTGAAACAGGACCAATATATGCACCCCTTATTTGACCTTTTGTGTGTGTGTGTGTGTGTGTGCCCCATCCCATCCATTATACTGTCTTAGCACTATCCTCGTCCTCCATTAGGAAGTCAATCCTTTTCTGCAGTTGTTCCTTTAGCAGCCCATTTGATTTGCCAGTTTGACTCAACTCTAGTTTTCACATGTAATAATAACAATAGCCTAGGTCTCTGTTGCTGAGCTGGGTTTTGCTTTCTGTTGCAGCACTGGGATGGTTTATCCTAGTATTATTCCAGGCATCTTTGGATTGAAAATCGAACTTAACACTGTGAGGATAGGTCTCTGTCTTGTGTGTACAGTAGAGTAGGGGTGGGAGGAAGCGAGTGCGTAACCATGGGACAAAACTCCTGTTTGACTGTCAACTTTTGAACTGGGCCTCTTCCTGCCTTGTATTTGTATCCAGGGCCAGTGTGAGATGCAACTGTTGTCCACCAGCCCAGTAGGGGCGCTGTTTTGTCTGTCCTCCCTCTCCTGCCTCGCCCTGCCTGCGGCTGCCACTGGCTGTTGTGTGTTAATCCTGTTCTCTTCTCCCTCCCTCCTTTACCCTCTTCCCCTATCTCTCTCACCTCCCCCCTTTCTCTCCCCCTATCGCTCTCTTCCACGGTACCGTCCCTAGGCCCGGCTCCCCTCCTGCTCATCCACTTATAGTGTCTCTGAGGTACCTTAGCATGTGTCAATCTTCCTGCGTCGCCATGGCAATCACCCCATCCACCACCCCATCCTCATTTCTATCTCCCGTCCTCCGTGGGATACCCTCGTTCCTGCCTCCTTCGAGACCCCTCTACCATCCTTTCCTCCTCCTGTCGTCCCCTCCCTATATCCTTCCACCTGCCTCACCCCTCCCCCAACCTCTCAAACAGGCATGCATCTCACTGATGACCAAAGAGTTTATAAATCTGGAGATACTCTATATAAGGTTTTAAAAGTATTATTTTGTTGTTGTAGGCTATTTCCTGAGTTTTTAAGTTTACCGGCTAAATGTTTTTGTTTGACCCATGTTTTATTTTAGCATCGTAGAATATCATTATTCATAATTTTTCTATATCTTTTTTCATATCCTTCCCTTGTTCCAAAGCCCCTCAATATCGTGCAAACTGATGACCTCCTGAGCTGGAGTTTCTGTCACACACACTCACTCACACTCTGCTGCGGCACACACACACACACACTCACTCACTCACTCACTCACTCACTCACTCACTCACTCACTCACACACACACTCTGGGCTGCGACACACACACACACACACACACACACACACACTGGGCTGCGACACACACACACACACACTGGGCTGCGACACACACACACACACACACATACACACTTGGCTGCGGCACACACACACTGGGCTGCGACACACACACACACACATACACACTCTGCTATGCACACACACACTGGGCTGCGACACACACACACACACACACACACACACACATACACACTTGGCTGCGGCACACACACACTGGGCTGCGACACACACACACACACATACACACTCTGCTGCGGCACACACACACTGGGCTGCGACACACACACACACACACACATACACACTTGGCTGCGGCACACACACACTGGGCTGCGACACACACACACACACACACACATACACACTTGGCTGAGGCACACACACACTGGGCTGCGACACACACACACAGTCACACACATACAGACTTGGCACACACACACACACAGTCATGCACACACACACTGGGCTGCGACACACACAGTGTAGCTGTAGGGGAGACCGAGTCAATCTCTGTACTCTCGCTTCTCTTCATTATAAACCCTCTCTGTCTGCCTCCCAAATGGCACCCTCTTTTCTTTATAGTGCATTAATTTTCACCATGGCCCATAGGGCTCTGGTCAGAAGTAGTGCACTATAAAGAAAATAGGGTGCCATTTGGGAGGCAGCCTCACTCTTGTTCCTTAGGCTTTAAATCTAATCCACTCTTAGAAGGGTAATTTTAAAAATACCCTCCTGTCCTAATCATCACACTACCTATACGACCTTGGGATGAGTAACCATGGTTATTTGCTTTGTGATCATTCAGACACCCCAGCGGTTGCTGTTGTTTTCAGACTCAATGATAGTTCACATATAAATAGTAGGTTCATATACATACGGTTCAGGGCCTTTTTACTTTTTTCATGTTTGATTTGTCTTTGTTTAGCTAATTGTTAGTCATTGCAGTCAGTCATTACATGTGTAGTCTCTCTCTATCTCTCTCATCTCTTATATCACTCAGCAGGTGTGCTTGCTTTGTAGTGGGTTTGACCAGTGTGTGTCTGGACGGGTGTGTGTGTGTGTGTGTGTGTGGGTGTGTGTGTGTGGGTGTGTGTGTGGTTGTCCGTGGTGTGTGTGTGTGTGGTTGTCCGTGGTGTGTGTGTGTGTGTGTGTGTGGTTGTCCGTGGTGTGTGTGTGTGTGTGGTTGTCCGTGGTGTGTGTGTGGTTGTCCATGGTGTGTGTGTGTGTGTGTGGTTGTCCGTGGTGTGTGGTTGTCCATGGTGTGTGGTTGTCCGTGGTGTGTGGTTGTGTGTGTGTGTGTGTGTGTGTGGTTGTCCGTGGTGTGTGGTTGTCCGTGGTGTGTGGTGTGTGTGTGTGTGTGTGTGGTTGTCCGTGGTGTGTGTGTGTGTGTGTGTGTGTGGATGTGTATGGTTGTCCGTGGTGTGTGTGGTTGTCCATGGTGTGTGTGTGTGTGTGTGGTTGTCCGTGGTGTGTGGTTGTCCATGGTGTGTGGTTGTCCGTGGTGTGTGGTTGTGTGTGTGTGTGTGTGTGTGTGTGTGTGTGGTTGTCCGTGGTGTGTGGTTGTCCGTGGTGTGTGGTTGTGTGTGTGTGTGTGGATGTGTATGGTTGTCCGTGGTGTGTGTGTGTGTGTGTGTGTGTGTGGATGTGTATGGTTGTCCGTGGTGTGTGTGGTTGTGTGTGTGTGTGGTTGTCCGTGGTTGTGTGTGTGTGTGTGTGTGTGTGTGGTTGTCCGTGGTGTGTGTGTGTGTGTGTGTGTGTGTGTGTGTGTGTGTGTGTGTGTGTGTGTGTGTGTATGGTTGTCCGTGGTGTGTGTGTGTGTGTGTGTGTGTGTATGGTTGTCCGTGGTGTGTGTGTGTGTGTGTGTGTGTGTGTGTGTGTGTGTGTGTGTGTGTGTGTGTGTGTGTGTGTGTGTTTGGTTGTCCGTGGTGTGTGTGTGTGTGGATGTGTATGGTTGTCCGTGGTGTGTGTGTGTGTGTATGGTTGTCCGTGGTGTGTGTGTGTGTGTGTGTGTGTGTGTATGGTTGTCCGTGGTGTGTGTGTGTGTGTGTGTGTGTGTGTGTGTGTGTGTGGTTGTCCGTGGTGTGTGTGTGTGTGGACCAGGTGTGTGACTGTCCTGTGGCTTTCTCCAGGCCGCACGGAGAGAGTTCAGGGCTCACCTGGATGAGGTCATCACGCTCCAGTCTAGGTACTCTACCTTGGACCAGGTAAATGGTTACACGCACACACACGTGCACACACACACACACAACTCTTAGGGCCATCAGAAAGGCCTCCTGTCGTCTCAGGTCTGTGACAGGCTCCCTTTATCACTAGAGGGCATTCAGCAGTATTGCCATCCTGGCCCACAGGCTATGATTGATCCCTCTGATTGGGTAATCACCTAGTAAGGGGTTTTTCAATTGCGCTGTCATGTCTTTCTTTTAGTCCCCAGTAATCAGTCCTCATTGGCATTCATCAACATGTTAACTCATCTGTTTCTGCTTCACATCTCATCTTGATGACATACTGTGTGTGTGTGTGTGTGTGTGTGTGTGTGTGTGTGTGTGTGTGTGCTGTCACTGTGTCAGTTTCTCAGTATCTTTTGGAGCATCTGGCAAAGACAATCATATTTCCTTCCCGTTCATCCATTTATTCACTCTGTCATTTATTCATTCAATTATTCACCCGATCCTTCCCTTCTCTGTTCGCCTCACTGTTTCATCCATGACGTCTGGTATGGGCATAATGAGCAGCGGGAGAAAGGAGAAAGGGAGGGAGAGACCCAGTGCTGGCAGATGGATAGCATCAGCGACCACACAGTGAAGCGAGTGACTATGTTCCCTCCACTTGTCATGTTCCTGTGAGACCGTTGTCATGGTAAAGGCAG
This sequence comes from Brachymystax lenok tsinlingensis, assembly GCA_030435695.1. Taxonomy (NCBI): domain Eukaryota; kingdom Metazoa; phylum Chordata; class Actinopteri; order Salmoniformes; family Salmonidae; genus Brachymystax; species Brachymystax lenok. The sequence goes on from CM059808.1 coordinate 6,030,333, forward strand.
ACGAGCCTGCCTGAACATAAGGCAGCTGCCTGCCTATGTATGTCCTCAGTGGAGTGTGTGCGTGTGTGTCTAGCATCTCCCTAGAGACCGTCTCCTTTCAGATATTTTCCCTCCAGTCTTGTTGTGTCCTAGCTGTTGTGATGACTTCTCATCCTTCTGCGTAGTCGCTGTTTGTCTAATACAATGTTGTTGTTGTTTAGGTTGAGCGCTAAAGGGGAGCTGAGCTCCTGCCTTCCTATTATTTATGTAGTCTAACCCGTTTATCTCCAGCCTAGGCGGGTTTATCCATAGTGTTACACAAGGCCAATGTTGACAGAATCCTCCATATCCCATTTCCCCAACCTTCACCTCATCTTACCGCTAGCCTTTGTTTTGTTGCCTGCGTGGCCATTATTTCCCTTCCACTTATTATGGTACTAAGATGGGTGTACTGTACAGACCTGTTTAACAGGTGGTTCTACAGAATGTTCCCTCCACCACCACCCCCACCATTACCCGAGTCAGTACGGCTCAGTGTCTTACTGTGCATCTGTGTTGAGATGTGTTAAGACGTGTTAGTTTCAGTAACGCTGTGTTGCACCTGCTCAGTCATCCTTCCTCGCCCTGAGCACACGTCGCTCTGTCTTCTCTCTTTCTTTTTATTACTTCATCCCCTCCCTCACTTTTATCTTCAGGTATAGCTGTTCACTTCTCAAATCTAGAACTTGACGACCTCTAGTTGGGTTATAGATCAGTTTACTCCTACTGTCTGTTGTTTCATTCAACCCTGGCGGGTTACCTAACCTTAAACTGCTGATGACTTGTAGCTACTGTTTCCTAGCGTTCCTCTGCTTTGTCTGTTGTAAAACTCTTGTCTCTGTCATGTCATGTCCTGTCCATATGCTACTGTATTGTAGCTCCACTCTAGGTTGGAGGGGCTCAACGAGGACCACAGAGGCCATAGCAGGACCTACGACTCATGAGTAACTACCCCCCTCTCTGTTGTTCTCTCTGTTTCTCTCTCTTTCTCTCCTTTCTATTACTCACTCTTTCCTCAGTAGCAATCTTTTTATTATTCTAACATACATTCTCTCCTGTTTTGAGTAGCTGTATGGTGTGGTGGTGGAATCTATGGATTATCAGTTCCGTTCACTAGTAGTCTTTTTCTCTCTGCTCATCCTCTGTTCTTTTCTCCATTAAGATGCCATGTATTTCTGGTCTCTCGCTTTCGTTCGTGTGGGCTGTAGGACCATGCTCTGCCTCCTCACTCTCATCCCTTCCTACTCTCTCTCTCTCTCTCTGCTCTCCCCGTCAGTGTTTTTGACTGCATTGGTGTGTCATCAGTAATGCTGGTCTTTTTTGAGTTGTGGTTTGGTTGGTTGACTTAATCTTGGTCGTACTGTGTGTACTGTGGTAGAGAGGGTCTCTGTTTGCTCCACCAGACTTTAGCTAGCTCATGTGTCACTCTCCTTTTAGGCCAGGGGCATTGGGTCTCCGGGGTTCCAGGTAGGGGTTATATACAGTGAGGGGGAAAAAGTATTTGATCCCCTGCTGATTTTGTACGTTTGCCCACTGACAAAGAAATGATCGGTCTATAATTTCAATGGTAGGTTTATTTGAACAGTGAGCGACAGAATAACAAAAAAGAAATCCAGAAAAACGCATTTGAAAAATGTTCTAAATTGATTTGCATTTTAATGAGGGAAATAAGTACTTGACCCCTCGGCAAAACATGACTTAGTACTTGGTGGCAAAACCCTTGTTGGCAATCACAGAGGTCAGACGTTTCTTGTAGTTGGCCACCAGGTTTGCACACATCTCAGGAGGGATTTTGTCCCACTCCTCTTTGCAGATCTTCTCCAAGTCATGAAGGTTTCGAGGCTGACGTTTGGCAACTCGAACCTTCAGCTCCCTCCACAGATTTTCTATGGGATTAAGGTCTGGAGACTGGCTAGGCTACTCCAGGACCTTAATGTATATACCCATTTTCAATGCCCTGGCTGAGGGAAGAGGTTCTCACCCAAGATTTGACGGTACATGGCCCCGTCCATCCTCCCTTTGATGCGGTGAAGTTGTCCTGTCCCCTTAGCAGAAAAACACCCCCAAAGCATAATGTTTCCACCTCCATGTTTGACGGTGGGGATGGTGTTCTTGGGGTCATAGGCAGCATTCCTCCTCCTCCAAACACGGCGAGTTGAGTTGATGCCAAAGAGCTCCATATTGGTCTCATCTGACTACAACACTTTCACCCAGTTGTCCTATGAATCATTCAAAAGTTCTTTGGCAAACTTCAGACGGGCATGTATATGCCCGTCTATGTGCTTTCTTGAGCAGGGGGACCTTGCGGGCGCTGCAGGATTTCAATCCTTTACAGCGTAGTGTTACCAATTGTTTTAATGGTGACTATGGTCCCAGCTGCCTTGAGATCATTGACAAGATCCTCCCGTGTAGTTCTGGGCTGATTCCTCACCGTTCTCATGATCATTGCAACTCCACGAGGTGAGATCTTGCATGGAGCCCCAGGCCAAGGGAGATTGACAGTTCTTTTGTGTTTCTTCCATTTGCGAATAATCGCACCAACTGTTGTCACCTTCTCACCAAGCTGCTTGGCGATGGTCTTGTAGCCCATTCCAGCCTTGTGTAGGTCTACAATCTTGTCCCTGACATCCTTGGAGAGCCCTTTGGTCTTGGCCATGGTGGAGAGTTTGGAATCTGATTGATTGATTGATTCTGTGGACAGGTGTCTTTTATACAGGTAACAAACTGAGATTAGGAGCACTCCCTTTAAGAGTGTGCTCCTAATCTCAGCTCGTTACCTGTATAAAAGACACCTGGGAACCAGAAATCTTTCTGATTAAGAGGGGGTCAAATACTTATTTCCCTCATTAAAATGCAAATCAATTGATACAATTTTTCACATGCGTTTTTTTCGATTTTTGTTGTTATTCTGTCTCTCACTGTTCTAATAAACCTACCATTAAAATTATAGACTGATCATTTCTTTGTCAGTGGGCAAACGTACAAAATCAGCAGGGGATCAAATACTTTTTTCCCTCACTGTACATACTGCAGACAGTATTTTATTTTATTTTATATATATATATATATATATATAACACCTGTAGAAGACTGCTGTACTACTGGGATGTGAAGCGAATGCCACCTCTTTCCCAAACCAACTCCTAAGCCAAACCTAAGCCTACATGGGGTACAATCAATGAAGCAGTGCCCCTTAACCATTCCCACTTTCCCCATACACATGTTCTACTCAGTGAGACTAATCCACTATCCTTGGCCTAAGGGATCCTCATCTTATCGATTTGTTCATTGCCATTCATGTTCTGAGGATTGTTTTGATTGTGATTGTCCTTATGTTCTGCGTTAGAAGTTGATAGATGTGTAGAATGTATATGGCCATTCCAGTATATTAGAGCCAGTGTGGAATGCTTTTATCCTTTTTGGACAGAGGCTACTATTCCCGTTGTGGTCTCACCTCAACCATTTCTCTCTCGCTCTTCTTCCATTTTTTTCCTTCTCTATTTTCCGTCTCGCTCTCTCGCTGTCTGTAGGTTCAATCGCGGTGTGGCAGCAAAGAGAACATCCTGAGAGCTAGTAAGTTATTTGATCGAGAATTTTCTGTGAGAGTGTAGAACTTTGTAGAACTTTGGCCTGTTGGAAACTACAACTCCCTATTACATTGCTCAGTTCGGGCATTATCTGATTTGTTTCTAGAGGAACTGCAGCGCAATGTGCGCATTGAACTCACAGAAAAAAAAAATGAACTAAATGGAATTCAAATAATTGAACCGACATCTGTCAATTAGTTGTTTAACCGACATTTCGCACTAGTGGGGGCGAACACCACCTTCTCCCTAAAAAACTCGGGGAAAAACTAGTTGTCCTCACAAAAGTTGAGTGAAAGATTAGAGCCTTACCCTTCACTTTGGTGATAGCTGCTTTATTGTAGACTAGTTTTACTTACAACTACATCACACAGTCATAGTATGTGTGAGATGGTGAAAGACAACTATCCTCCGCATCACTCTTTTCACCATTCTCTCTCTGTCCATCAGGTCACAGTGCAGTGGACATCACCAAGGTGGCTCGGCGGCACCGCATGTCTCCCTTCCCCCTCACCTCCATGGATAAGGCCTTCATCACTGTACTGGAGATGACCCCCGTGCTCGGCACTGAGATCATCAACTACAGAGGTGGGTCGGACGGACGGACGGACGGACTGACAGAGAGAGGGACGGGCGGACAGACCAACAGAGACAAGTAGGAGAATTGACGGCGAGACAGACAAAAACACAGATGGACGGACAGACCGACGGCGAGACAGACGGACAGAAAGCTCAGTCATGCCCGCCTCACTGGACATGCTTTTCTTTCGATCCCTGACATCATCAGCCATACTGCTCACTCAGTCTTCACTACTGTCTGTAGTTGTTCTGTTGTTATTCTGTTGACTCCATACCCTCTCTGTACCCCTGACCTACTGTCTGTAGTTGTTCTGTTGTTGTTCTGTTGACTCCATACCCTCTCTGTACCCCTGACCTACTGTCTGTAGATGTTCTGTATGGCTGTTGACTCCATACCCTCTCTGTACCCCTGACCTTCTGTCTGTAGTTCCCTTTACCTATTATCTGTAGTACTGTCTGTCTGTATCATATGTGTGTTGAGCCCATGATGTTTCTGTTCCTACAGCTGTTCCACCTGACCCAGATGCTCTCCATTCCACCCTGTCTATCGGTCTGTCTGAGTCCCCGCCTACCTGCCTGTTCTCATCTTTCATTGGCTTGATTGTTGATTGATTGATTGTTTTACAAGCCAATAAACAGCACACACCTCTTGACTGTTGCATACACCTCCCTAACCATCCAGACCTTTGGCCAAGGGTATGTAGTTCTGTCCTTGAGCTGTTCTTGTCTATTAATGTTCTGTATTATGTAATGTTTCATGTTTTGTGTAGACCACAGGAAGAGTAGCTGCGGCTTTCGCAGCAGCTAATGGGGATCCTAATAAAATACCAAGGAAGTCCCTAGACCACACATTGATGGTCCAGGTTTTGACTTCACATAGGTCAACTTTAGGTGCTTAGGTTGCTTGTTTACACCAAGTAATCTGTGGTTTTCAAAGACACACTTGACAGTACATTTTACACCATGAATAGAGCAGGGGAAACTATCTTCAGGTAGAATTGGCCCATGGCTCTCTAGAATACGGAGCATTGTCACACATACGTAACAAGAGGCCATAGTATACACAAGTCCAGAATGAAAACCAGGTCCGTATTTTATTTCTGTCTCCATCCATGGTCTTGTTTTCTCTACCAACACTTAACTGAGAACAGTGTCCGGTGCATGTTGAATGACTCATGGCCTCAGTCACCTTGCTGCTTGCAGTGTGTTGCTGTCTGTGTGTGTCTATGGGAAAGGGGTGTGCAGTGCTATATATTGGGGGTGGTTGGGATAATGTAGCACGTGTGTGAGCAACGACGACGGCCCCTAACCTGCGTGGCCCCCGGCAGGCCATGGTGGAGCAGACCCCATTAAGCCCATTTGGCCCCTGAGTGGCGCGGACTGGAAAAAGCCACCTTACTTTATCACAGCCACCACAGGAGGAGCGCCAAAGCAGGAGAGGAGAGCCGTGGCTGGGGGCCCGGGTGCCAATCATGCTAATGTCGCCTCCTCCCTGGCGCCCTGGCATCACACAGGTCAGTGATGTCATCGGTGACGTCATGCCTCCCTCCTCACCACCAACCACCACCCCACTGAAAATAAAATTTAAAAAGAAACGACACCACCCCACTGCCTGCCCACTTCCCAGAGTGCCCACTGCCCAGACCATGGCAGACAGGGTTCCGGTTCGGGGTCTCGGGGGGGGCACGAGGGGCGAGACGACAACACCCTCTCTCTTCACTCCACTGGGTCATTTCACCTCCTGACCACTAGGGGGCAGTAGAGGGGCCGGGCCATAGGCTGCTACTAGTGCTGATGTTGCGGTTGCTTCTGAATCTGTTGCATGCTCTGGCTGCTTGCAAAAGCCACCCACTATCCTCCTCCTCATATTACATTAGTATTGTACGTTTATGGAGGACCTTTCACCACGATGTCCTGAGCAGTTGGGTTCAGCGTCCACGCCGTGTTAGAATAACTCGGGAGGACTTTGTAACGTATGTAAATATATGTAAATGCAGGAGTGGGCGAGCTTTACTCTGCCATACCTACCGCCCCTCTCTCTCTGCCAGCACAGCGAAGGTCAAATGTGAAGGCTCAGAGTTGTGACTGGCATCTATGTGGGTAGAAGAGATGCCCACTACCCACCCAGGCAGCACATAGACACACAGGGGAGAAGGTGTAGGTTAAACACTGGGGAAACAAAACACCCCTTTAGCTCAGACAAAACGTCTCAGAACAACCATGTTCTTTGTGCTTGTTAAGTTTTTTTGCAGGGCGTCCTGCTCCATTGATTTCATTTGTTCTCTGCTCCAAGCCTGAATAATAGATTTGTATATGTTAGAGATGTTTCCATTTCTCTCTCTCCTTCTTTCTCTCTCTTTCCTCCTTCATCTCTCTTTCTTACTCCCTCTCTCTCTCTGTCTTTCTGTCGACCCAGTTCTGGGAGACCTTTCTGTGTTGTCATTTCCCATCTCCCATCATCTGCATATGCAACAACCGCTGGGCACAAGTGGGACAGGAAGGAACACACACTCTTTGTGACATTGACACACAGAGCGTCAGGGAATCACAAAGCCAGTGCATGACCCTGTCAAGGTGATGACACAAGAGGTCCCTGAACTCCCAGAACAAAAGGGCTCTAGAGAGCGACAAGTTCACCTCACCAATCAACAGTGGTTGTAGGTCGCCTGGGGTGGTCTAGCAGTTTGAAATCCACCCACTGTCCAAAGAGAAAGGAGGACCAAGGCACTCTTCACCCACTGTCCTTTGAACAGTCTCTCCTCCCAACTGTCCTGTCTCTGAAAGAAAACAGTAGGTGTAGGGTCCCGACTGTGTGGGATAAAGTTGAGCATCACTCACACAGTGAGTTAGTGCATCACGATGGGCCATAGGCTCTCTGAGACCAACCCAAAGTAAATATGGGCAATTGTGTAACGGCTGCGCCAGGCAACACTGTTCATAAATCTTTGAAATGGCGTGTTGACTCTCTCCGATGGCAGTACGGGCTCAGGGTACTTTACAAAGTGCTGTTTTGTCTTGTTGGTTAATATAATGATAAAAGGAACACCTTAGAGATTGATGGGCCCATAGAGCGATGGAGATTGGACATTTAAACTAAATTCAGGAGGTGGAGGCTGTGCCTGTGTAGCAGAATGGTGTTGTAAGAATCACTGTTGGTGTTTTGGCAGTAAAACTATCACAGGTGTGTACACACACACACACATAAACACACCAGTGTGCATCAGTCTGTCTGTCCTGTTATGAGGAAATAAAGTGTAGTGGGAATATTTTATGGTATCTGTCTCTTTGTTTGTTGCTCTTGTTGTGATGTGTAGTGCATCAGGTTGCAGTGTTTCTTAGCTAATAGAGAGCGTATGTTTCTATTTTTTAGGGCCCCTTGTGTCTACCTGTCTCATCGTTGTGTGTATTCTCTGCTGTGTGTGTAGTTGAGTTCTGCCTTGCGTTCCATGGGGAATTGTGTGATGTTATTAACCAGCTACATTTTGGTTGTCTTGTCAGCCAGCTTGACGGAGGCGAGGCGAGTGTGTCGTGGCGCTCCGTTCACTGTGTGTTCGGTGTGTTCGTCTGTTTCCATAGATACCTCCGTATCCATCTGTTTGATCACGGTATAAAAGACATGTTCTATATTTAGCTGCTCATCAGATGTGGTATTTTAGAACAGTAAGTCTCCTCTAATCATCCTTCAATAGAGGAGCCTGCTTGCTCTCTCTCTTTCTCTCTCTCTGTCTTGCTATTTCTCGCTCTCTATTTCTCGCTCTCTACTTCTCTTTTTCTGTGTCGTTCACCATGGCTGTGTTTTCTCTTCTCTTTTATGTGCTGAGAGTGAACTCCCCGCTCTCTCCCCAGAGGAGCCTGTGTGTGTGTGTGTGTGTGTGTGTGTGTGTGTGTGTGTGTGAGTGAGGCTGTAATTAGTATCTCCGCTGCGTCAGCGTTAGCTAGCGTCACAGTGTAACACTTGGCTCCCCAGCCTTCTCTTTCCCTCTCTCACGCACGCACGCTCGCTCGCGCACGCACACACACACACACACATCTAGCAAGGGTTTCATGTGATGTAGGCTTGTCTGTGTGTCTCGATTTTGTCTTCTTCACAACACCTACTCAACACTCTTGTCCTACCATCCTCTGTCTCTGTGCTGTTGTCAACAGATTGTGTGGCAGCATGGTTATAACTTATATGTTCTCTGGTCCATCCTCACTGCACTGCATAGACACACACACAAGCATTAACCAAAACATAGAGGGACACAGCCTACCCCGCCAGCATGCAGATCACATCTTGTGTACTCCTCCAATTGATGTGTGAAATGACAAACTTGTTTCTCCTCTCTCTCTCTTTCCCTCCTACCTTTCTCCTATTTCTACTCTACTGTACTTTGCTCTACTATTGTAGATGGGATGGGTCGAGTCTTGGCGCAGGACGTCTACGCCAAAGACAACCTGCCTCCGTTCCCTGCGTCAGTCAAAGATGGCTACGCCGTGCGAGGTGAGATGCCAGGACTAGTGGGTGGACAGTTTAGCAGTTTGAGAGATTACAAACGTTTAATGCTAGACTTTAGTATCAGTGCTTGTTTTTGTGTCTTTGACCATTGCACCTTTTTTGCAGCTATTTATGTCTCACCGTTCTCTCGCTCTCTCCTGCTATCGCTTTCCCCATCCATCCTTCCCTTCCCCCCTCTCTCTCTCTCTCTCCCTCCCTTCCCTTCCCCTCCCTCCCTCCCTCCCCCTCTCTCTCTCTCCCTCCCTCTCAGCGGCTGATGGTCCTGGAGATCGCTTCATCATTGGAGAGTCCCAGGCAGGACAGCAGGTGAGCTCCTTACAGTTTGTGAGCCCTGATATTCTGGAATGTTTGTTTGAGAACATACTATGATAAGAACTCTTCTCTTTTCCTACCTCTGTGTGAGTCAGTGTATTCCCATGGGCTATCCTGCAGTGTGGAGTTACACAGGTCACTGGCTCAGCTGTGATTACAAGACTCCACAGAGACAAACCGTGTCCTCTCTCTGCCTCTACACAGAGTTATATCGAGCTCTACTCTACACACGGACCCTGTCTCTGCAACGCTCCACTCAGCTTTCTTACAGTTGTCACGCGGCCTCCACTATGGAGCCTCATGTTCAAGAGTTGCTCAAGTGCATCTTGTGAAAGTGGTGTACAGTCGATTTGATTTTTCCCAGCTGAAATGTTAACACTACTCCATGCCGGCAGTTATAATGCATAATGATGCAGCTATAATGCCTTGAAAGACTTGCTATTAGCATGTTTAACACCTTTTTATAATGTCCAACCTGTGTGTGTCCCTATAGCCCACCCACACGGTGATGCCGGGCCAGGTGATGAGGGTGACAACGGGGGCTCCTATCCCCTGTGGGGCGGATGCTGTGGTGCAGGTGGAGGACACTGAACTGCTTCGAGAGTCTGAGGACGTGAGTCAACTTCCTGTCCCAATCTCAATTTGTCACAACAAACTTTATTGGAATACACTATACATTATCATACGATCTGTCTCCTCTCTCTTTCTGAACTCACTCCCCTTTTCCCTCAACACTCTCATCTGTCTCCTGTACCTCCTCTCCACAAACTGACAGCTTTTCTATATTGTACATACACTTACTCGTCTGCCACAATCCTCTTCCTTACAATGTATTGTATTTTCTTCACTAACCTGTTTGTCGTTGCAGGGCACAGAAGAGCTGGAGGTGCGGATCTTGGTACAGGCACGCCCTGGACAGGACATCAGGTGAGCGAGAAGTTGTAGGTTGTACCAATCAGGACTGGTGGGGTCAATTCCGTTTAAATCCAGTCAATTCAGGAAGTAAACTGAAATTCCAATTTTCCTTGATGCTGTTCTGTATCAGTACTATACCGCCAGGCCTCTGTCTCCCCTCCCTCCAGGCCTATAGGTCATGATATAAAGCGTGGGGAGTGTGTCCTGTCCAAGGGAACCCACATGGGCCCCTCTGAAATTGGCCTGCTGGCCACCGTAGGAGTCACTGAGGTGGAAGTGCAAAAGTTCCCCGTGGTGGCTGTCATGTCCACTGGCAACGAGGTGAGCGCAAGCTCGCATGCATGCACACACGTTATTGCCTTCTCTCATAGTGTCTTTAATACCTGGGTTTGAGGTTGGAGAGGCGTGTGCGACGGCAACCGATTTCTGGGTCAAATCCCAGGTCTTGATGGGAAGGTCTTGCAGGATGTGAGATGATTTCTGATAGACAATGGATAATAAAGTAATCTTCTTCTTTTTTTGTGTGTGTGTGTGTGTGTGTGTGTGTGTGTGTGTGTGTGTGTGTGTGTGTGTGTGTGTGTGTGTGTGTGTGTGTGTGTGTGTGTGTGTAGCTGTTGAACCCAGAGGACGACCTCCACCCAGGCAAGATCCGGGACAGTAACAGATCTACACTGCTGGCCACCATTCAGGAGCACGGATATCCTACCATCAACCTGGGCATCGTCGGAGACAAGTCAGTGAACATAACCCTCAATAACAATACCCTCCTAGAAAACATTGGGCCGGTTTCCATGGACACACATTACTCCTAGTCCAGGACTAAATCTGTGTCTGCAGAACTGTAGATAGAGATATATATATATATATATATCTCTATGATCAGAAAGGTGGGAGGGTCTAAACTATGACCGTTCCCTTACAGCCCAGACGACCTCCTCAACGCCCTGAATGAGGGCATTAGCCGTGCTGATGTCATCATCACCTCAGGGGGCGTGTCCATGGGAGAGAAGGTAAGATCCAAACAAAATGAAATGTTCATTTAAATAAAGAGAGAAGGGGATGAGAGGTGGGGCAGCGAGAGGTCACTGTGTTTGTGAGAACAAAATCAATTCCATCATGGCTAGGTGGTAGGGGCTGGAACTCATTTTGGAATTCGCCACAACGGTTTTGTTTTCTATGTTGAACCTCACGTACTGTCCAACTCATGCACTCTGCTGCCATCTGTTGTTCTGACCCAGCTGTTACTCCCTAGTGATGAAGCGGCTGGTTTGGCTGACCTTCTGTATGTGTACTGCTCAGCGGAGTTCTCTGCTTCCCTCTTTGGGTTTTCTGCTCCAATTACTTGCCTTATTGGATCACAAATGTACACCTCACCATCTGTCAAAGACCGGCAGACATGTTAGAGATGCAGTTTCCATTCGATTAAGAAGTTTAACCGTCTCCCATGTCTTCCTGGCAATATCAGAATCGATTCAGTGAAATTTATCAGCATTAAATACACTGTAAATACAATATAATATCCTAAAATGTATCTCTTTGTGTTTCAGGACTACTTGAAGCAGGTGCTGGACATTGACCTCCATGCTCAGATCCACTTTGGACGGGTCTTTATGAAGCCAGGGTGAGACGTGATGGGGATTATTAAAAAAAAATACGTTATGGTACCAAAGTTTATGCCTTCTTAATTCATGAAGGGAGGGTGGTTTAGAAGAGATGGATAGCCAGTCATGAAGGTCTCACTGAGTTTCTCTCCTCTTTAGTCTCCCCACCACGTTCGCCACTGTAGACATTGACGGGGCACGGAAACTGATATTTGCTCTGCCAGGTATTTCTTGATGAGATCTGCATGTCTTGTGTACTGTGTGTGTGTACGGTATGTACAGTATTTTGTGTGTGTTTGTGTGTGTGTGTATAAATGTTGTTGTTGTTGAGTCTCAGGACTGGCAGGGGACCGCTGGTCTTGACTGAGATCTCAGGCACTCATCTGTGTCTCTGCTCTTGAGTCCAAAACGCCACCATTTACCAACCGAATATATGTTTCCTTGAGGGAAACATGTTATATTAATCCAGAAGCATGCCCTCAGACAGAGATAATGTTTCTCTTTAATCACACTCCCCTTTCAGTTTCCACAGCGTCCTGGAACCCTTCCAACCCACAGCAGCCGTGTTTTTCTCTTCGAATGATCATTTTCATTTAGTAATGAGTTGTAATTAGTATTATAACTATGTTTGTGTGAGGGGAATGTGTGTGTTTGTATTTTTATATAAGCCCTCCAAAACCGTGCTCCTGTGTTTTATCTCAGACTCACACAGCCCAAAAACCACAGCCAGCCCTGACCCCCATCCAAACCAAACCTGAAATTTGACCCACCCAACCAACCAAAGTGCCCTGCCTCCTCTCTTACTCAAGCCTGCTGACAACAGCCTCTTGTCCCTCTACTTTCCTAGCATTTGACCTGGCCCCTCAACACCTCTTCAAAGGCCCCAGCCCAGGACCCCTTAGTCCCTTGCCAAAGCCCCCTGCCTCTGCCCGTCCTATTGCCAACCTGCCCAGCCCCCTTGCCTTGTCTCTGCCCGTCCTACATATGTCCGGAGGGCTAGTCTGTGGCTGTGGTGACCGCCACTCTTTTTATATTCCCCCTTTTAAGGTAATTTCACCTTCAGAGACACAGGCGCCATTCGCATCGACCCTGTGCCCGACAGTGAGGCAAGCAGGGTGCCCGTGCCACCGCCCCCGCGCGGAAGTAGGTGCTACCAACCTGGTCGACCATACTGTACCGTTCAGTGTGCTGCTCTCTACCTGAAAGCAAGCTTACTTCAACTGAGCTCAGAAAACGGAATTTAAACTGAAAATGGGAAATTAGTTTTTTTCTTTAAGAGTGCTTAACTGAAACTCGACCCAACTCAAATGATATGGGCTTCAAATTATCTAAAAAAAAAATGCTAACTTTTTATCAGGCCAAATGGATAAATGTTATTTTTGTCTCCCAGACTTTGGGCATGTTTGGGGGCATTTTTCTGTGTTTTTTATTGGTGATTAAACTAAACAAGATCACTACACCTTTTAGTGAACCCAAACTTGAATCTTAACAAAAGATAAAATAAACTTTAGTTTTTCTTTACTTATGTGATTTTCTGTTCTGTTTTCTGAGAGAGAAATATTGTTTTGTTTCTTTAACGTTTCTGTGGCGTTGCTGTTGGTTCTGTCGCTCCTTGTTCTGTTTCTCAGTGTGTCCCCGAGCCCCTGCCCCTGTGAGTATCTATCCCATGATTCCATGCTGTTGCTTGTTGTTGTGATTTGAGAGCGCCGCTCACCCTCTCCCCATGCTATTGCTACCCCTCACCTCTGCTTGTTGGTGTAAAGAGACAGCACTCACAAACTTGTCCCACTCTCCCCAAAGAGCTCTCACCTACCAGTCCCTCCTCTGTGAACACTTAAAAAGGCAGAAGCGTACATGCCTCACATGTCTGCCTCCCCATCCCTCCAGCCCCAGCCCAGGTCCACAGCCGAAGCCTGGGCCGCATACTGACAGGCCAGTGGGGCGAAGAAAAACACTGCCCTATGCACTGAGCCCTGGTCCTGTCCTACAGGGGCTACTAGCTGGAGCATGTCAACAACAACAATGCTCCTCAACCCCAACCCGTCCAAACCTTCCCAGGCATATCCTGCCGTCTCCCTCCTCAGCCCTGAACAGTGGTAATGTCCCCTCCTTGTCTCCCTCTCATCCTCAGCACCTCTCTCTCTGTTGGTCAGGTAACCCAGTGTCTGCTGTCGTCACCTGTAACCTCTTCGTCATCCCTGCTCTGAGAAAGATGCAGGGGATCCTGGACCCTCGACCCACCATCATCAAAGCCAGGGTAGGTTATTTCAAAAAGGCTTTACGGCGAAAGCAGAACATTTGATTGTCTGAGGACAGCACCCCGTGTACTTCCCATATTAGCATAATAATAAAACCAGCGCGGGTGTCACAAAACACATAAAAAGAGCTAAAATAAATCGCTTACCTTTGATGATCTTCTGCTGAGGGCAATCCGAAGTGTCCAAGAAAGACATCCAATGTTCCTTTTGTTAGAAAAAGTCCCTATTTATATCCATAAAACTCTGTTTGGTTGGCGCGTTCTGTTCAGTAAATCCACCGTCCACTCGTCCCATTATACAAGACAAATAATATACCTATCAACTTTGTCAAAAACAAATCAAACATTGTTTATAATCGATCCTTAGCTACACTATTATGTATATTAACTATTATATTTCACACGCGTAATATCCTGAACGATAGAAAAGTAAAATACCAAGGTGCGCGCTCCCGGGTCCCTCGCGCCACAGACCGATATCACTTTGTCACTCCACTTGGAAAAACGTCCTGTATTCGGCTGTGTTTACAAGGTAAACTCTTGAAACCTTGTCTAAAGACGGTTAACATCTAGTGGAAGCCATAGGTACTGCAACCTGGGAGCTGGAATTCAGCAGATCCCATAGACAACCATTGGAAAAGAAGGCATGTCACAACAACAAAACAATTCGATGGATTTTGCTCGGGTTTTCGCCTGCCATATCAATTCTGTTATACTCAGACATTATTTTAACAGTTTTAGAAACTTCAGAGTGTTTTCTATCCAATGGTACTAATTATGTGCATATCCTAGTTTCTGGGCCTGAGTGGCAGGCATTTTACTTTGGGCACGCCAGACTCTCCAAAACTCCCAGCACTGCCGCCGCTTCCTAACTAGTTTAACAGCACTGGCTGTTATGGAGGGTTTCTGGACACTAGGTCGTAAAATACAGGTTAAGACAGTGTAATAATTAAGTGCAGAAGCGTTAAAAAATAAACACATTAATTGCAACAGCGCTGTTGCTGACTTTAAACGATTAACATTGAAAACGTGACCAACGGTCGGTTAATAAAGTGGCTGTAGATCATTTGAAAAACATTTACAGTGCATTCAGAAAGTATTCAGATCTCTTGTCTTTTTCCACATTTTGTTACGGTACAGCCTTATTCTAAAATGGATACAATCATTTTTTTCTTTAATCAATCTACACACAATACCCCATAATGACAAAGCGAAAACAGGTTTTTAGAAATGTTTTCAAATGTATTAAAAATAAAAACTGAAAAACCTTATTTACATAAGTATTCAGACCCTTTGCTATGAGACTCAAAATTGAGCTCAGGTGCATCCTGTTTCCATTGATCATCCTTGAGATGTTTCTACAACTTGATTTGAGTCCACCTGTGGTCAATTCAATTGATTGGACATGATTTGGAAAGGCAGACACACCTGTCTATATAAGATCCCACAGTTGACAGTGTATGTCAGAGCAAACCCAAGAAGACTTGAGGCTGTAAACGCTGCCAACAGTGCTTCAACAAAGTACTGAGGAAAGGTTCTGAATACTTACGTAAATGTGATATTTCTTTTTTTTTTTTTTGCAAACATTTCTAAAAACATGTTTTGCTTTGTCATTATGGGGTATTGTGTGTAGATTGATGAGGGGGAGGGAAAACAATTGAATCCATTTTAGAATAAGGCTGTAACGTAACAAAATGTGGAAAAAGTCAAGTGGTCTGAATACTTTCCACAATGCACTGTAAATGAATAGAATGATAGTAAAACAGTTATCCTATGTGTTTGCTGAGTAGTTAGCTGAAATTCACTACAATTGTTTATTTTCCACTTTGATGGCAAACTTTCTGTACTGCTAACATTCACTTCCAGTCATTTTCGCTCTAGCGCTAGTCCAATGAATGGATTTATTTTCTAACGCATCTGCATGGAATTATTACGTTGTCTTAACCTTCTATCTACTACCTAGTCTGGACATGGCTGAAATACAGGCACATAATGAAAAAGCGTGCCACCTTGCAGTCATGGTCCTTGGAGCGAGATATGCGGGTCCTTCGAGCTTGCTGCATAAGTTAGGGAGTTGGAGCGAGAGCTGGAGAGGGTTTTATACACATAGCAAATTCGTTGGAGTTTAAAGTTGCGTATGATGTCGTCATTCTGCGCCCTGCTCTCTCCTGTGTGTGTGTGTGTGTGTGTGTGTGTGTGTGTGTGTGTGTGTGTGTGTGTGTGTGTGTGTGTGTGTGTGTGTGTGTGTGTGTGTGTGTGTGTGTGTGTGTGTGTGTGTGTGTGTGTGTGTGTGTGTGTGTGTGTGTGTGTGTGTGTGTGTGTGTGTGTGTGTGTGAACAGCTGTCCTGCGACGTAAAGTTGGACCCTCGTCCAGAGTACCATCGCTGCATCCTGACATGGCACCACCAGGAGCCTCTGCCATGGGCACAGAGCACAGGTATTATCACATACTAAGTAAATACACAATAGTTTGTCAGCATGTGTTTGCATGGAAAAATGGATAAGGGAAAATGCTTATCAGAAAGTTTATCCTTGTCATTTTTTTGACTCTTTCTGTCTCCCCACCCTCCTCTCCCTCTCTCCCCCTCTCTCCCTTTCTAACCACCCTCTCCTTCTTTCTATCTCACTCTCTTTCTCCCCTTCTACAGGAAATCAGATGAGTAGTCGACTGATGAGCATGAGGAGTGCCAACGGGCTGCTGATGTTGCCTCCTAAAACAGAGCAATACGTGGAGCTGCATAAAGGAGAGGTTGTGGACGTGATGGTCATAGGACGACTATGATGATGTCATCGTACAGGGACAGATAGATAGACAGGAAGAGGAAGTGGTGCATGTCCACATCATAACTATTCTGTAATATGTAACGGCACAGCTAGTTTTTATTGATTTGGATAATAAAGTTGATCAAGTATAATTAATCACGAACCCAAAATAAATGAGTACATACATTGATCATGAAAATATTAATTTGAAAAGATCATTGTATTTCAAAGAAAGTGGAGAAAAAAATATATATATAAAACATAAGAGATTTATTCTGTAATATATTATTATTATAAGTATCATGATTATTATGATAATTATTAATATTATATTATCATATTAAGCAACTCTTGTTTCTCTTTCATCCTTGCAATTGCTTTGTGTGTTCAACCCTAGACCTTATAGATAGATAGCAGTAGCATTTCAATAGGAAGCTGTAGGTGCTTAACAGGATTAAAAAAGAAAGCCTATTTTCTTATCTCACAAAAAGGTTAAAAATACATCTTTTTTTTTCTTTCTTTTTTTTTTTTTACAACGAAAACCCTTTTGAGATTGTCAGAAGTCCCCCTTGGTCTAAGTCTTGATTCTCCACCCTTCTCCTAAAGTGTGCACTTGCACACTTCCAGTCATTTAAATGCATGGGATTGGTGTAGGCATTGGCTGGAGGGAGTTTCCACCATTGCTAAATCCATGCAAGAAAGTATACAGGAAAAGAGTGGAGAATCAAGATATAACCTTGGTGCTCTGGCTTGATAGGAGGAGTGCTTTCAGGGTCCTGAGGGTGCCTTTAGGTGACAGCTATCTTTACCTCCCTTTAGTATTCTTCTCTTCTATGCCACATTATATGGGCTTCATAATGGCTTCACACAGCTTTGCTTGTCGTTTATCTTGTGAGTCGTGTTTATGTGCGCAGTGCCAAAAGTGTCGGGCATCATGATGAGAACTGGGCCTGTATTTATAAAGTGGCTCTGAGTAGGAGTGCTGATCAAGGATCAGGGCCCGTATCCACAAAGCATCTCCGTGTAGGAGTCCTGATCTAGGATCTGTCCATATAATCTTATTCATTATGATAGAAAATACATTTAACATATGCTAATCTGTGTACGTGACAAATTAACTTTGATTTTATTTTTTATTTTAGATGCTTTGTGGATGCAGGCCCAGGTCCCCCCCGGTCTATATAATCTTATTAATTATGTTATTTAAAAAAAACTAAACTGATCCTAAATCAGCACTCCTACTCCTTTATGAATACATGCCTTAAAGGTGGAGGAAGGCAGCGGCCCCGCTTCGTCAGTCTAACCTCACCTGGTACTAAAGTTCCACCCAGAGATATGTATATCCTGGCTCTGGTCCCACCCTGTCCCCTGCCCCTCTACTCTACCAACACTCACCTCACACACACTAGTACAGATAGGTGAGGGAACTGGGGTAGGGAGAGAACTTTGTTTTATTTGTTTAATTTCAGAAGGAAGAAACAGCTTATTTAAAGTGCTGACTGCCTTTTTAACAACTATTAAAACAATGTACAGAAAAATTAATTAATAAAAAAAAAAGTGATATTGTACAGATATTATGGTGACCAGCACTTCTAAAGAAATTAATGAAGCAATGAGGAGATATTGAACTCTGTACTATAAAAAATTCTGTAACGATATTGATGAAACTGCTGAAAAATTAAAAAAAAAAAATCCTTGATCATTATGTAAAACAATTAGTTCAGTCTCTTATTTATAAACTGATATGTCCTCTTGGAAAAATCGGAACTATTCTATGTTATGCTACATAGAATACATAAAAGTATGTGTGTTTCTACAGCATTGGTCCTTGATTTGATTGCCTTGATTTCAGCAAAAAGGCGTCGCAGAAAAACATTGCATATATTATTATTATTATTATTTATTTGTTTATTTATTTTTATTCAGCCTCTCACTTTATAGATGTA
This sequence comes from Brachymystax lenok tsinlingensis, assembly GCA_030435695.1. Classification (NCBI taxonomy): domain Eukaryota; kingdom Metazoa; phylum Chordata; class Actinopteri; order Salmoniformes; family Salmonidae; genus Brachymystax; species Brachymystax lenok. The sequence continues at coordinate 6,048,806 of CM059808.1, forward strand.
AAGTCATCTCCCATTGGACAAGAGATTTCATTGTTTAAGGTCCTTGTGAGCAACATTGACCAATCGCGAATATTGTTTCATGAATGTAACGTTCGTTGCGTCGCTGTGGGGGAAAGGGGAGACCGTTGACGTCCCAAGCCCTTGGCGTTGGAAACCACTTGTAATAAACACACGATCTCGACTCATATTGTGCCGCAAAGTTGAGTCTTTCATCACTCAGTTGATACAACAACAACAAAAAATAACTATGGAGAAACATTGGACACCTCCAATGAAGGATATATTTTTTTGAAAGCGTTGCGGGGATAAAAGTGAGTAGTTCTCTTTCATTTCAAATGTATTTTTGGGGTGGTATTGTTTGCAACAGCTTGCCAGGAAGCTAGCGTTAGCATTCAAAGTTTATGCTACCTGGTAACTTCAACTAGCATAATAGAGCATTTCACACCAGGTTGAATTAAAGCTGATTTATATTTCAACTGTGTGGGTTAACAACAAAAGTGTGTTATTTTCTTGTGTAAAAGTATCACCGAAATGTTCATGTCGCTTTTCACACGAACCCATGTCACCGCGTAAATTGTCGCAATGCCAGGCTAGTTGGCTTTAGAAGCTAGCAGAGCCGACTGGGATCTAGCCCAACACGTAGAAATGAAAGGATTCTAGCTATTTCCATGGCCCTACCTGTTGCGTGTGAGGAGTTTGGGTGCCTTCATTGATGCATTGTTTAAACAGGCATTTTATTTACATCTGTTGAATAAGACAACGTTTGGCGTTTGACTTCTGCTACTAGCTCGCAAGGTGGACTTCTACCTATGTCACAGTTCTAGTATTATAGCCTGGAGTCCGGACGCCAGGATTCTTGCTTACAACCATGCCCCTACTGTATTATGTCATTAGATTTCACCAGTTCAGTACCAGCTGCATGATGTCGACAAAAAGGGGATGAGGAGGCTGTCCGTCTGTTTTTGACAGCAATGTAATACAGTCTGACCAGATAGTCATCAATCAACGTAGACTGCTGATCTTCATTTGGTCACCATCTCTCAATTATCAGCACTGAAGTGTGCTGTACCACTGAGGTTATGCCAGTATTGTGATCAATCATTTCATTCAATGCTTGTCTGACCAAAGCGTCAGTGATTAACAAATGTATTTTTCGGTACATTACAGTATTATATGTACAAGTCAAACCCGAAAAGCAATACACAATGAAGGGTATCAATGAAGCCCACATCCAGGTACTGTAGATGGCTACAACCTTATCAATCAGGCAGTGCCCACACTAGTCGCTTTTTACTTACAGCCTGATAACCTTCTTGGCTAAAAAGAACAGTCCCAATCTTATCAATTTACTTAATCACTTGCCTCCAGTCAGCTGACAGTGTTCTGCTATTCACAGATAAGGCCTTTTTTAAATTATTATTTTAGTAAAAAGAAATGTAGGTGGTTTGCCTCCAATCACACCTAAAATAGCCATGAAGGACCCTACCCACCTTGCTTATCAACACCTTTTGAAAGTGGTTGGTTTTCCCTGAGAATCAGTGGTGTATTGTCAACAATAAATCAAATCCAAATCAAACTTTAATTGCCACATGCGCCGAATATGACAAGTGTAGACTTGACCGTGAAATGCTTACTTACAAGCCCTTAACCAACAGTGCAGTTCAAGAAGAAGAAAATATTTACCAAGTAGGCTAAAATAAAAAGTAATAATAAAAAGTAACACTAAGAATAACGAGGCAATATACAGGGGGCACCGGTACCAAGTCAGCGTGCAGGGGTACAGGCTAGTTGAGGTAATCTGTACTTGGGGGTGAAGTGACTACATAGGTAACAAACAAACAGCGAGTAGCAGCCGTGCACAATGGGGGGTCAATGTAAATTGTCCGGTGGCGATTTTTATGAATTGTTCAGTAGGGTCTCAATTCTCAAATTAGCCTGTGCTATCATTTCTGATAAGCTACAGAATGCATAATAGCCAAGAGTGTTCCCCTTGTTTTGTCATGAAGGTATTCCGGTACCTGTATCTCTGAAGCTTCCCCTCATTCATCCAACAGCCGAGTGATCCTTAACAAAAATTACTCCAAACTATTATGACCTCTGCTTTCTGGTACACTTTCAGAATGAGTTAATAAAAAATGACTTGCAAGAGGTTGGCCCTGAATACACTTTACTCAGTCTAGCCTATAGCTTTTGGACATGTTGTAAACATAAGGGTTGTATGTGGAGGTCTTTCACAAATTCAGACCTTTAGGGACACATGCAAAGTGGTCATTCTGGTCAACTATGCCCAGCAACAGCAAGTCTAAAACGGTGTTTGCTACTAGGCCTACTGCCAAGACTGGACTCCTTGGTTTATAGGCTACATTTGTAGATTAGACTAGCTGCTTGGATCTCTCTGACTCCTGTATCGGTTTCAGTGATAGCCAGGGAGAGGGAAAATTAAAGTGCTAATGCTTCTCCCTGTCGAGTCATGTTACCTAGCTAGCAGCGCTGATCTGAGGAACTTCCTGGAAGTGTGTGTCCAATGTCCAGCCAGTCTCTCCTATGTAGCTGATGTAATGGCATCACCTCATCGGTACAGTAGATCTTCTGCGAACAAAGAGCTAGGCTGTATCATGTCTTTTTATTTTGTCATTTATCCTACTTGTTTATTGTGTGTGGAAGCTCAGCAGCCTTCTTTCACATTTTATTTGAAACACACACACACACAGTAGCGAGGTGAGGACTGTTGAGCATGTCTGCAGTGATCAGGGCCTGCTCTGGGAGGGACTGGACCCAGGCCAGGAACACACAGTAACTCAGTGTTCTCTCTGACCTGTTTGTGTCCCCCAGGAATTCTCAATCTGTCGCTCACTCACTGTGAGGGGAATCACTGTCCCCCACCGGCCCCCGCCCCTGCTGTCCTGCTAGGCTACCCTACAGAGGAACTGTTAATTTAGCCCCTGCTGTCCTGCTAGGCTACCCTACAGAGGAACTGTTAATTTAGCCCCTGCTGTCCTGCTAGGCTACCCTGCAGAGGAACTGTTATTTTAGCCCCTGCTGTCCTGCTAGGCTACCCTGCAGAGGAACTGTTAATTTAGCCCCTGCTGTCCGGCTAGGCTACCCTGCAGAGGAACTGTTAATTTAGCCCCTGCTGTCCGGCTAGGCTACCCTACAGAGGAACTGTTAATTTAGCCCCTGCTGTCCGGCTAGGCTACCCTACAGAGGAACTGTTAATTTAGCCCCTGCTGTCCGGCTAGGCTACCCTGCAGAGGAACTGTTAATTTAGCCCCTGCTGTCCGGCTAGGCTACCCTGCAGAGGAACTGTTAATTTAGCCCCTGCTGTCCGGCTAGGCTACCCTACAGAGGAACTGTTAATTTAGCCCCTGCTGTCCGGCTAGGCTACCCTACAGAGGAACTGTTAATTTAGCCCCTGCTGTCCGGCTAGGCTACCCTACAGAGGAACTGTTAATTTAGCCCCTGCTGTCCGGCTGAGGCTACCCTACAGAGGAACTGTTAATTTAGCCCCTGCTGTCCGGCTAGGCTACCCTACAGAGGAACTGTTAATTTAGCCCCTGCTGTCCGGCTAGGCTACCCTACAGAGGAACTGTTAATTTAGCCCCTGCGTGCTCTTACTGCTCTCCTCTCTTCAGAACAGACCTCGGTTCAAGATGGTGAGGAAGACCCCTCAAGAATAGCATAGCACCCCCAAGAACGATTGTATTAGTACATGTGCACCATATATTACAAGCACTCCTTATGCAATGACCAAGCTACCCCAGGTTTGATTCAGAATGACCTATTACTCCCACTTACTGGCTAGAATTTAGAAACGGCTCTGTCTGACTTTTTCAACCAGGGGGGGCATTTGTTTGTCAACTCACAGTCATGGTTGACTAGCCGCCAGAGACAGAAGCTGTGTTCGAATACTCATACTAACTATAATATTTGTGACACAAATTGAGTATATAGTTAGGATGTCATACTACATTCGCCAAAATATGACGTATACAAGCAGTGGACACTTTCTGTGCTTTTAGGGCCCATAATGCGATTCATCAGAAAATATGCAGTCGAAGTCCGACGAGGGTATGCAAATTCATTGTTTTAACTAATGACAAATGTTAAGAATGTTGAGCAGTGTAATAAAGTAATGACTTTTCAAATAATTTACATTGGCTGACAACTTGTAGCTACGCTATCCTTACGAACCACATAGCATATAATTACAGCAGTATGTACCGTATGTTAGCTAGCTACCTAACGTAAGTTGGCTACTAAGGGTGTGTTCGTGAATTCAATCTTGAGTGCCAGAGTGCGCTCTGGGCGTTCGTAAATTGAGCGTTGTCAAATTGTCCGTTGTAAATTAGGAGCGCATGCTCTGGAGGAGTAGAGTTGTTCTGAGCACTCTGACCTCAGTCAAGCACCCAAGCTAACTGGCTAACGTTGGATAGCTTGCTAGCTACTTCCAGACACAAATGAGAGAACACCTCACTCTGACCGTTTTACTCACCGCAGCAGAGCTGGTCAGGCTGTTTTCATGTTATCCATAGAGTTGTTGACTAACTGTGCTACTGGCAACAATATAATGACGCTTTTTTTTTGCCGCTGTTTACTGACACCGGCCATATTCAACGGTGTGCGCTCTGGCACACTCAGAGTGCTCTGAAATTAGATTAGATAGCCGGACTGAATTTAGGAACGCAACCAAATAATCAAGTCATGCTTAGCTAAGTGGGTTAGTTACAGTGGGGAAAAAAAGTATTTAGTCAGCCACCAATTGTGCAAGTTCTCCAACTTAAAAAGATGAGAGAGGCCTGTAATTTTCATCATAGGTACACTTCAACTATGACAGACGAAATGAGGAAAAAACATCCAGAAAATCACATTGTAGGATTTTTAATTTATTTATTTGCAAATTATGGTGGAAAATAAGTATTTGGTCAATAACAAAAGTTTATCTCAATACTTTGTTATATACCCTTTGTTGGCAATGACAGAGGTCAAACGTTTTCTGTAGGTCTTCACAAGGTTTTCACACACTGTTGCTGGTATTTTGGCCCATTCCTCCATGCAGATCTCCTCTAGAGCAGTGATGTTTTGGGGCTGTCGCTGGGCAACACGGACTTTCAACTCCCTCCAAAGATTTTCTATGGGGTTGAGATCTGGAGACTGGCTAGGCCACTCCAGGACCTTGAAATGCTTCTTACGAAGCCACTCCTTCGTTGCCCGGGCGGTGTGTTTGGGATCATTGTCATGCTGAAAGACCCAGCCACGTTTCATCTTCAATGCCCTTGCTGATGGAAGGAGGTTTTCACTCAAACTGGCTTAAGCAGGGGGACACGTCTGGCACTGCAGGATTTGAGTCCCTGGCGGCGTAGTGTGTTTCTGATGGTAGGCTTTGTTACTTTGGTCCCAGCTCTCTGCAGGTCATTCACTAGGTCCCCCCGTGTGGTTCTGGGATTTTTGCTCACCGTTCTTGTGATCATTTTGACCCCACGGGGTGAGATCTTGCGTCTAGCCCCAGATCGAGGAAGATTATCAGTGGTCTTGTATGTCTTCCATTTCCTAATAATTGCTCCCACAGTTGATTTCTTCAAACCGAGCTGCTTACCTATTGCAGATTCAGTCTTCCCAACCTGGTGCAGGTCTACAATTTTGTTTCTGGTGTCCTTTGACAGCTCTTTGGTCTTGGCCATAGTGGAGTTTGGAGTGTGACTGTTTGAGGTTGTGGACAGGTGTCTTTTATACTGATAACAAGTTCAAACAGGTGCCATTAATACAGGTAACGAGTGGAGGACAGAGGAGCCTCTTAAAGAAGAAGTTACAGGTCTGTGAGAGCCAGAAATCGTGCTTGTTTGTATGTGACCAAATACTTATTTTCTACCATAATTTGCAAATAAATTCATTAAAAATCCTACAATGTGATTTTCTGGATGTTTTTTCCTCATTTTGTCTGTCATAGTTGAAGTGTACCTATGATGAAAATTACAGGCCTCTCTCATCTTTTTAAGTGAGAGAACTTGCACAATTGGTGGCTGACTAAATACTTTTTTGCCCCACTGTATTGTGTTCTTAATGGACATTGTTAATGAAGTCATAAGATGTCTAGCTAGTAATTTGTTATGCTAACAAGCTAGCAAGAAGTTGCATAGCAACAGCATCAACTTCCGGTAGACAGGTATACAAGCGAAGGGCTATTACACTCAATTGAAAAGAGACTGTTTGTTTACAGTATACTAAATTGAACTAATAGTATGTAGTGTACAGTATGTTAGTATTGGTATTTGAACAAGGCTACAGCGTTCTATTTATCTAAGTAAGAATGCTCTCTTGCAACTGCCAGAATGTTGCCCATATTGGAGTAAAAGAGTTCACATATGGAGTAAGTTTGCCCTGCTGTTTTAACCGAGCTACCATTTATCTACACTGCCAAGTTGAAGGTCATGATCTACTTTTGAGCTTATAGTGTGTATTTGTGCAACACGTTATCAAAATGTAACACTGTAAATGATCATGATCTTATATATGGACTAAAGGCTTTCATATTTCCCTCTTTTTCTCTCTCCACAATCATTACTTCCCTTCTCTCCGCTTCCTCTCTCTACCCCCCTCCTGGTACGAGGTGGTACGGTACGTCACTCTCTTCCACTTCCCTGGAATTTTCGATATTCCGTTTTGGAATGTGGATTGAGAGTTCTGGAGAAGATAACAATCCTGGTCTGTTTCTTCTCCACAGTGATGGGCTGAGGGGATAGGATACACTGGCCCACACCTGAGGTGTTATGGGGACTTTACTTAGCACACTCTGATTACATGGTATCAAAAGAAAGTTAATAGACCTAGTTGATTTTTCTCGCCTATATTTCTCTCCTTTTAATATGAGCCAAGAAGTGAGTATAGAAGCACCGTTTGGGAATGAAAATATATTTAGCGGAATGTTAGGCTCTGCCCAGTCTTGATATGGGGTCTTGGCTCAGGGCAGTGGGCTGGAGGAGGGGATGCCTAGACTTCCATTCTTTACTGTAGCCTCAGAAGGCTCATCTAATGTGAGCCAGGAAGACAGGCGCCACCCTTTAGGAGACTCTGATTGGGTAATGGGCAGGCTTCAGCTGCTGTTGTGAGGTGCTGTGCAGTCACTTAGTCACTGCTGTACCACTCCCAGTACCCAGGACGATCTGCTTTCGTTTTGCAACGGAAACGAGAGTATCTGTTTGACACATTCAGGTAGGTCCCTCCCTGTTTTGTTCCCTCCCTGTTTGCGCTGTTTGCTTCTGCTTGGTTCTTAACAGGTAAACGGTTTCCTTTGCAAGACATTAATGAATACACCCCAGGTTTGTCCTGTAGCCTAGATGTAGAGTCGACACCTACTTCAGGTCAGGACCCTGTGTGGCTGTCCTCACCTCACACACCACCACTATGTCACCAAATCTGATGTAGCATAGAGAAGAAGTGGTATGTTTGGCTAGAAGATGGCGGTCAAATTGTGTTATTTGTTTAGGTGTGACGAGTGTCTCCTTCCTCAAGTATGTTTTAAACTTTATGCAATACTAGCACTTATGTGAGTCGTACTGTCCTAAATGGTGATATGCAATGTAATGGTCAGAGGCTACCCACTATTTTAGCCTGTGTGTGCGTACTGGTTAATGAGAGGGTGTGTGTTGTGTAACAACTCCGAGTGTGTTTCACAGACCACTGTGAGTGCCAGTGGGCGAGATGACATCAGAGAGACAGACAATCTATACTCATGGCTCTTGTTGACTCAGTCAGTTGGGGCCTGTAGCTTTGTTCCTCCCACTCTCACTCTGCTTTGAACCATAAAGTAATGTCACACCCACAGCCTAGGGCACCCTTGGGCTGGCTCACTGCACCTGCTGCTAGCTTCCCCCTAAAAACAAAACACCTGCACAGTACATACAGACACACGCACAGACACACACTGCCCTTTCGCTCCTCCCTTACCCACAGGCAATGAACCTGTTCCAACTACCTTAACTGTCACATGCTAATCTATAAATCAGGTTTCACCAACTGGCGGCCCGTGGGTGGTTATTTTGCCCACAAGTTTTCTATACAAAAGTATTATTATTATTTTAAATTTTCATTGTTGGACATTTTTTTACCTTTTTCATTTTACTAGGCAAGTCATTTAAGAACAAATTCTTATTTTCAATGACGGCCTAGGAACAGTGGGTTAACTGCCTTGTTCAGGGGCAGAACAACAGATTTTTACCTTGTCAGCTCAGGGATTTGATCTTGCAACCTTTCGGTTACTAGTCCAACACTCTAACCACTAGACTACCTGCCGCCCCAGATTGAAGTTGCTGTTGAGACGATTTTCAATAGTGGCACAAAGGTCTTAGAAAATGGTACTGTAGGACATATAACAATTTAGACTATTCTAAACACTACATGAACTTGATTCACATGTTGAGTGCATGAAACACAGTTATACAAGGAATTGGCAACTTGTTCTCATTCTGAGAAATAAGGTGGGCCACTTGATTTCATAATCTGAACCAAGTGGACGTGCTAGCATGCTGTTCAAACAGTTGGAGACACAGAAGGGTGTGTTCATAACAATTCAACCGTTTCCCCTCTCTTGTTAGCTAGCAGATAGATCCAAGTTGGCTGAACTTGAAGTCTAAAGATTACCTGGCTACTCACGAGCACATGAGCTTGTGCTGGAGAGATTGCTTATGAGACCAGTGTTAATTGTCTAATGTGAAGTTAGTCATTATTAGTGAATGTGCATTATGCATGGTTCTGATTTAAATTTGTAACAAGGGCATTTTAACTGACAGACTTAAAAGCCAGATCAGTGATAATTGCAAAAAAAAAGCAGGTTAAACTATTTTGATAAAATAATGACTTCATAAGTGGGTCTTATGGTTGTGGAAGGCTTATACACTACATCACCAAAAGTATGTGGACACCTGCTCTTCTAAAATCTCATTCCTAAATCATGGGCATTAATATGGAGTTGGTCCCCCTTTTGCTGCTATAACAGCCTCCACTCTTCTGGGAAGGCTTTCCACTAGATGTTGGAACATTGCTGCGGGGACTTCCATTCAGCCACCAGTAAGGTTGTGCACTGATGGGCAATTAGGCCTGGCTCGCAATCGGCGTTCCAATTCATCCCAAAGGTGTTCGATGGGTTTGAGGTCAAGGCTCTGTGCAGGACAGTCAATTTCTTCCACACCGATCTCGACAAACCATTTCTGTATGGACTTCGCTTTGGGCACGTGGCATTGTCATGCTGAAACAGGAAAGGGCCTTCGCCAACTGTTGCCACGAAGTTGGAAGCACAGAATCGTCTAGAATGTTATTGTATGCTGTAGCGTTAAGATTTCCTTTCACTGGAACTAAGGGGCCTAGCCCGAACCATGTAAAACAGCCCCAGCTCATTATTCCTGCTCCACCAAACTTTACATTTTGCACTATGCATTTCTCCGGGCATCCTCCAAACCCAGATTTGTCCATCGGACTGCCAGATTGTGAAGCGTGATTCATCACTCCAGATAACGTGTTTCCACTGCTCCAGAGTCCAATGGCGGCAAGCTTTACACCACTCCAGCCGACGCTTGACATTGCACATGGTGATCTTAGGCTTGTGTGCGGCTGCTGAGCCATGGAAACCCATTTCATGAAGCTCCCGACAAACCGTTATTGAGCTGACATTTCTTTTTAGGTGCTACGCACTTCAGCACTCAGCGGTCCCGTTCTGTGAGCTTGTGTGGCCTACCACTTTGCGACTGAGCCGTTGTTGCTCCTAGACATTTCCACTTCACAATAACAGCACTTAGAGTTGATCAGGGCATTTCTAGCAGGGCAGAAATTTGATGGTGGCATCCTATGACGGTGCCAGATTGAAAGTCGCCATTCTACTGCCAATGTTTGTCTATGGAGATTGCATCGCTGTGTGCTCGATTTTCTACACCTGTCAGCGAGTGTGGCTGAAATAGCCGAATCCACTAATTTGAAGTAATGTCCACATACTTTTGTGTATGTAGCAGGGATGCACGATATATCGGTGAACATTTCGGAATCGGACGTTATTAGCTTAAAATGCCAACATCGGTATTGGCCTGATCTCTAGTTTATCGCAGATGTTAAAAACCGATGTCAAAGCTACCGTGCATACCTATATAACGTAGGTACATGACAGCATTCCTAACCTAGCACACACAATGTCTGCTGTGTGGATCGAGCGGTCAACAAGTGGCACAGTCATTTGAAAGAGTAAGAACATTTCAGCAAGAACTCAAAGGCGAAATCCATGAAAGCCAAGATAATGGAATTCATTGCCCTTGACAATCAACTGTTCTCTGTCATGGGTGATGTTGGCTTTCGCCGACTGGTCGAGCGCCGATACACACTACCAAGTGCGTTGTTTTTCAGGTGTTGCCCTACCGGAGTTACACAGTAATAGTGTCACTGCTATTAACTTCACGACATACATACTATGGAACGCCGTTTGGGTCTTTGCCTGTCAAAAAAGAGACAGTAGCACTGTCAAAGCTGTACAAAAGTCTGCAAACCCCGGACACGAACAATGTGTTTACAATACGTTGGTAATAAAGCAACATTTGTTCGACCGCATCTTCTGGGGTAGCTAGCTTTAGCTTGGTACCTAGCTAGCACCAATACAACCAACCTGAAAACAATGACCAGTAGAAACTTCAGTCATTTTCATTATTTTTAGCAATGATTTAGGAATCCTTGTGAGTATTGTTGTTCGCCTATTGAAATTGAACTTCAGTTCATGAAAATAAATAGCTAGCGAGCTTCTTAACCCTGTTTCCCCAAAGCTAACGTTATAAGCAGCCAGCTAGCATCATCTGGATAGTGAGGCTCGACGGGACCGGGTTAGGTGTTGTGAAGCTAGCACGGATTAGGCCCAATAGTGGACTTTGCTGTTAGCCTTCAAAATAAAAGTATGTAATTGACAGTGATGCAAATGAATACAAATAGTAGAATTATGCCATACTTTTATTTTGATGGCTAACTGCAAAGTTCACTATTGTGGCTAATCCTTATTGTGGCTTGCTTCACATAGATGGGTCCGACCATTAATCAAATAAGAACTGTCTTATAAATGAGGGTTATTTTAGATGGCACCTAGCTATATAGTTAGCTAGCTAACTATAGCTACTGAAACAAATTGTCGTTTTGCTATGTTTTTGGGGAAGAACATTGTTTGCATCCATGAGCTAGCTAGCTTTTTTTTTTTTTATGACCAACACTATAGCTACTGAAACAGATTATGTTATTTGACACATCAAATAGTGTTATTTGACACGTATCTTTTTTGACACGCAAAGACCCAAACGGCATTGCATAGAAATCCTGGTTGAGAAGGAAATGACTGAACAAATGAACGAAACAGCACAGCAAGTGAAAGAAAAAGGTTTTGATTGTTTTACTGGTAATGGGGACATATGTAAATGCCAACAAAATAACTTTTTGGTGTGTGTGTAACCTTCTATTTAACTAGGCAAGTCCGTTAAGAACAATTTCTAATTTACAATGACTGCCCGGACGACGCTGGGCCAATTGTGCGCCTCCCTATGGGACTCCCAATTATGGCCGGATGTGATACAGCCTGGGTTCGAACCAGGGACTGTTACGCCTCTTGCACTGAGATGCAGTGCCTTAGACCGCTGCGGGTGTGTGTGTTAACTATTGAACTGTACTACAATGCTTAAAGGGCTGCTAAAATTTTAAATATCTCTTATCTGTGTTATTTTGTTTTTGTCAAGGAAAATATTGGATATCGTTATCGGCCAAAAATGTCATATCGGTGCGTCACTTCACAAAACATTATGAACACCTGCTCTTTCCATGTTATAGACTGACCAGGTGAATGCTTTGATCCCTTATTGATGTCACTTTTTAAATCCACTTCAATCAGTTTAGATGAAGGGGAGGAGACCGGTTATTGAAGGATTTTTAAGCGCCGAGACATGGATTGTATATGTGTGCTATTGAGGGTGAATGGGCAAGACAAAAGATTTAAGTAACTTTTTAAACGGTGTAAGTAGGCGCCAGGCTCAACGGTTTGTGCGGAGGCGGTGCGTGGGTAAAATCCCTGGGGAAACCAAGACAGATAATTGCGTTTGCTCTATAACCTGTTAGTTATAGAGGCCTAAGGCTGAGACAATAAGACAGTGGCAGAATAAATTCCACCACACCTTTTGTTTCATCACACTACCGGAGAGCAACCTCTGTCCACAAAGCATATTGCATGTAGCAAACAGTTACGTGACCTACAGCATGGTCAAGCCAGTTAATGTTTTCGGACTACTAAACGTCTATTGATTTAGAACCACGGAGAGTTACCTCGGTCTATGACTGTCATACAGTTCACGCTTTTGTTTTTTTGTTCACCTAGGCTACCTGGCTAAAATTCTTGCTCGCTAGCTTAACGTTGCCCATGAAATGAAGTTATCTAGTTAACACTAGCCTGCAATATCTTGAGCTTTCATCCCCTCAGGCCAGGGGCACAATGTATGAATTGAAGGTTGGCTCAGAATCGCCATTATATTCATTGGCCTGTACGGAGAATTAAGTAAAACCACATGTCCAAATCCTTATCTCCATCCATGGCTAATTTAGGAAAGGGACAATTTTAGCTCGCTAGCTGGCCACCGGAGGACAACAAAACAACGAGAAGCAACAATTCATGTTGTTTCTGTCAATTATGTATTTGTCTTCATGCGGTGTGGTAAGAGTGACGCCAAATCCAAACTGGCTTGCCTTGACACTTTTTTTTCTTTGTCGCGCCAGGACCATTCACTGTTGTGCTCACTCAGTTTAGCTCAACGCTGACTGGCTTTTATTCATTTATACTTTTATTATTTTTTTAAATCATTTTTTATCAAGGGAGGCCAAATGCTCGCTGGCATCCCTTGCGTTCAATGCTATGGGCGTCAGCAATGTCATACTTTTTGACCAGACAGCATCAGATGGTGTACATACAGAGACAGAGGGGCACTGTTTCACTTGCTCTGATTCTTTCTCCGGTGAGATACATTCAGCCTCTTGCCAATTGAGGATTTATTTTTTTTTGGCCACATTTTTGGGGGAAGCCTGGCTTCCGTTGGCATCCATGAATACCTGCATCCCTGTGGAACGCTTTCGACACCTGGTAGAGTCCATATGTAAATGAGAACTTGTTCTCAACTTGCCTACCTGGTTAAATAAAGGTGAAATAAATACCTTGACAAATTGAGGCTGTTCTGAGGGCAAAAATGGGGGGCAACTCACTATTAAAAAGGTGTTCTTAATGTTTTGTACACTCCGTGTATATTTTGTATCGCCCATGAATTTGAAAACATTTAAATATGATTATTAGGCCATATCGCCCAGCCATACCAGGAGGAAGACCACTGACTATACCAGGTTGCTTGGCTAAGCACCACAGCAACAGATGGTCCACTCCAAGGGCACAGTGTGTTTAACCTGCCTCGTGGGCATGACTCCTCTACGGGGAAGGGAAGGTCCTGCCAGACAAGATTAGCTCAAGATCTTAATGGAGTGTGTGTTGATGCCATCTGTATGTGTGAATGGATGTGTAGATTATGACTAATTTGAGGTGTTGGTGAGAATTGTAAATAAACAAGCAGGGTTAAACCTATACCTTTCTCAAGAAGATGACCAGACTAGATTTCAATTCATTCAGACCTTACTTTCCATCAGTCCCACCCTCTCTCCCAAACAAATGCACACTCACCACACCAGATTACAACCATGCTACAGCTGTTATTTGGAAAGGGAGGAAGCCAGCCCTTATGTTGAAAGTTAAGGTTTTAGACAACCAGTTGTAATTCTATAGCAAAGGGAACAAAACTCACAGGGTTTTTAAAATGGCCATTGTTTACACAAAAAAACTGTTTGAAATCCAAATCGTGTCTTATTTTACATTCTTCACTTGCATTGATGCTCTTGAAATGGTAACAATATGGGCTTTGAGAGTCTGGGCATCAAGTCTGTGCTTGTTTAAATGGCTCTGTAAGGAACATGGACAATAACGTATTTTTATCTGGAAATTGTCCATTGAACTTGAGGCGTCAGTAAGTAGATAGACAAGTCTGACACTTTCAATGTATGGGAAGCCATCAGCCTTCATCTACATAGTGTTCTCTGTTCTGCTCCTGTAGTACAAAAAAGGGAGAATAGGATACTCAAGACCATAAAAATAATAAATGTTCTGCTACGAGAGGATTGTGTGTATTTCTCCTCACGCTCCAACTCATCCAGTGAGTGCTACTGTTACTCATCTAGCCTAAACCTACGTCACTCACTGAAACTACATTATTCATTCAAAGCGTCTGCTCTGCTCCTGTGTGAGTGTTTCCAAGGACAAACGGGCTGCTTCACTAACACATCACCCAGAGAGATTATTTTGTTACTTTTTATGCACTAAAAAACATTTGCATATTTTAAGTAGTGCGGTTATACAGCCATTCGGAAAGTATTCGTTACAGCCTTGTACTAAAATTGATGAGATTTTTTTTTTTTATCCATCTACACACAACTTATAATGACAAAGTGAAAAAAACAGGTTTTGTGAAATTTTTGCAAATGTATTTAAAATAAAAACACCTAAGTATTCAGACCCTTTGCAATGAGACTCAAAATTGAGTGTTTCCATTGATCATCCTTGATGTTTCTACAACTTGATTGGAGTCCACCTGTGGTAAATTCAATTGATTGTACATGATTTGGAAATGCACACACCTGTCTATAAGGTCCCACAGTTGACAGTGTATGTCAGAGCAAAAACCAAGCCATGAGGTTGAAAGAATTGTCCGTAGAGCTCAGAGACAGGATTGTGCTGAGGCACAGATCTGGGGAAGGGTACCAAAAAATGTCTGCAGCCTTGACGGTCCCCAGGAACAGTGGCCTCTATTTTTAAATGGAAGAAGTTTGACTCTTCCTAGAGCTGGCCACCCGGCCAAACTGAGCAATCAGGGGAGAAGGGCCTTGGTCAGGGAGGTGACTAAGAACCCGATGGTCACTGTGACAGAGCTCCAGAGTTCCTCTGTGGAGATGTGAGAACCTTCCAGAAGGACGACCATCTCTGCAGCACTCCACCAATCAGGCATTTATGGTAGAGTGGCCAGACGGAAGCCACTCCTCAGTAAAAGGCACATGACAGCCTGCGCGGAGTTTGCCAAAAGGCGCCTAAAGGACTCTGACCAAGAGAAACAAGTTATTTTGGCCTGAATGCAAAGCGTCACGTTTGGAGGAAACCAGGCACCGCTCATCACCTGGCCAATACCATCCCTTCGGTGAAGCATGGTGGTGGCAGCATCATGCTGTGGGGATATTTTTCAGACGCAGGGACTGGGAGACTAGTCAGGATCGAGGGAAAGCAGAATGGCGCAAAGGACAGAGAGAACCTTGATGAAAACCCACTCTGACTGGGGGCGAAGGTTCACCTTCCAACAGGATAACGACCCTAAGCACACAGCCAAGACAACGCAGGAGTGGCTTCAGGACAAGTCTCTGAATGTCCTTGAGTGGCCCAGCCAGAGCACGGACTTGATCCCAATCAAACATCTCTGGAGAGACCTGAAAATAGCTGTGCAGCGACACTCCCCATTCAACCTGAGAGGATCTCCATTGAAGAATGGGAGAAACTCCCCAAATACAGGTGTGTCAAGTGTCATTAGGGTTACACATTTTGGGGAATATTCAGAGGTGGAAACTTTCTGTGGGAATTAACGGGAATATATGCAAATTAATATTAATACCGTTTAAATGTAGATGTTTTTTGCATTTGATATATTTACCATTTCATATGAAAACATAAACATTTGACCTTATCATAAGTAGACATAATTGCAAATGATAAAAAAAACTATTTAGTTACGAATTGAACTTTAATTAAATGAGTTGACTCTTCACATGGGATGATTTCACTGAACAACAAAAGAAAGGGAATATTGAATGATCCCCAATGATCCATCGCATCTCCCCCCCAAAATTCAACATACATCTGTAAAATGACAGTCTAGAAACTAAAGCTTTGGTTGTCTTCCTCTCAGGCTTCCATGTCTTCTCCCTGGACCTCCTCAATGTCCACTTCTTGAACATCCAGACTCTGATGCCTCATCTTCACTGTCACTTTCCAATCTTGTTGAGGATGGCTCGTTGTCAGGCTCAAAAAGCCTCAAATTTTCCCGGATGGCCACCAATTTTTCAACCCATGTATTGGTCAGCCTGTTGCGTGCTTTGGTGTGTGTGTGTGTGTTCCCAAACAAGGACCAGTTGCGCTCTCTGAGGCGGCTGATGTTGGTGGGATTTGGAGGATGGTGGAGGCAACAGGGGAAAGAGCCTCAGATCCACAAAGTCCCATATGTTGGCACGACTGCCATATTGCACCATAGACCTTGTTGCTCTCTGCACCAGACAGGATGCTCTTGCCAGCATATTTTGGGTCCAACAAGTACGCTGCGGCGTGTATGGGATTCAGGCAGAAGTCTTCACGCTTTTTGGTGTATGTCAGAACTGCAGTTTCCTCTGCTTGGAGCAACAGTGAAGTGGGAAGGGCAGTACGGATTTCTTCTCTTACATCTGCAAGCACAGTTTGAACATCAGACAGGATGGCATTGTCTCCCTCAATTCATGCAATGGCTACCGCTATAGGTTTCAGGCTGCTTACCACTCTCTCCCAAAATACATCATCCAGGAGGATCCTCTTGATGGGGCTGTCCATATCGGCAGACTGTGATATGACCATTTCTTGGAGAGACTCCTTCCCCTCCAGGAGACTGTCAAACGTGATGACAGCACCACCCCAACGGGTGTTTCCGGGCAGCTTCAATGTGGTGCTCTTATTCTTATCACTTTGCTTGGTGAAGATTGCTGCTATATCTTGATGACCCTTCACATACCTAGCCATTTCCTTGGCTCTCTTGTAGAGTATATCCATTGTTTTCAGTGCCATGATGTCCTTGAGGAGCAGATTCAATGCATGAGCAGCACAGCCAATGGGTGTGATGTGAGGATAGGACTCCACTTTAGACCAAGCAGCCTTCATGTTTGCAGCATTGTCTGTCAGCAGTGCAAATACCTTCTTTGGTCCAATGTCATTGATGACTGCCTTCAACTCATCTGCAATGTAGAGACTGGTGTGTCTGTCCCTTGTCTGTGCTCTTGTAGAATACTGGTTGAGAGGTGGAGATGATGTAGTTAATTATTCCTTGCCCACTAACATTCAACCACCCATCAGAGATGATTGCAATTCAGTCTGCTTTCTCTATGATTTGCTTGACCTTCACTTGAACTCTGATGAACTCTGCATCCAGCAAATGAGTAGATAAAGCATGTCTGGTTGGAGGGGTGTATGCTGGCCGAAGAACATTCATAAATCTCTTCCAATACACATTTCCAGTGAGCATCAGAGGTGAACCAGTTGCATACACAGCTCAGCTACATACCTTCATTGAGTAAAAAAAACCTTCTGATTCCAAGAGGACTGTGAGCTGTTGCTATCGATAAGGTGTTTTTCATCATTTTCACCTCGAATAGAAGTAGAGGGACTTTTGTCGGAAGTCGCTTGTTGTCAGCGCTGAGGGAACTTTATGCACTTGGCCAGATGATTTTACATCTTTGTTGCATTCTTCACATTCTTCACACATTTCGGCCAGCAGGTAGCCTAGTGGTTAGAGCGTTGGGCCAGTAACGGAAGGTTGCTAGATCGAATCCCGAGCTGACAAGGTAAAAAAAAAAATCTGTCGTTCTGCCTCTGAACAAGGCAGTTAATCCACTGTTCCTAGGCCGTCATTGTAAATAAGAATTTGCCTAGTTAAATGAAAAAAATACGATTTGGCACAGTATTTGCAAATGTACACAGCTTTTCCTTCTACATTAGCTCCAGTGAAATGTCTCCACACATCAGATAGTGCTCGTGGCATTTTCCTGTTAAGATTAGAAAAAGAGTAAAAAAACAACAAATACAATTCCATGTACAGATAAATATTTAAGCAGTGAGATTAAACAACTCCCCTGTAAGATAAATGTTTTAAAATGAAACATGTATGGAAACAGGTGAATTAACACTCCTCAGTTAGCAGGCTCAAGCAAGCTAAAACCCACATGGTAGCAAAAACTAACTAGCAGAAATTGTTAACAAGTTAGAAATGATTTAAACACACTTTGCTGTAGGCTACTATTTACTAGTTAACTTCTTAGGGCTAGGGGGCAGTATTTTGTAGTTTGGATGAGAAACTTGCCCAAAGTAAACTGCCTGTTACTCAGGCCCAATTAGTAGCTGTGGATAGAAAACACTGAAGTTTCTAAAACTGTTAAAATAATGTCTGTGAGTATAACATAACTGATATGGCAGGCAAAAACCCATGCAAAATCCATCCGGGATGTCTGAATCAGTCATGTCACACAGTTTTCAATAGGCCAGCTATTCAAAGCCTCATAGTTTAACCCCCAGATTGCAGTTCCTATGGCTTCCACTAGATGTCAACAGTCTTTAGAAAAAGGTTGGAGGCTTCAATCATGAAAATCAAGGGAGTAAGACCACTTGTTCCTGAGTTCATGTCAAGTGTCCTGTTTTGGATTTTGCGCGTAACAGGGAATGCTCAGTTCTTTTGCTCTTCTATTCAGCAGGTTATATTCCGTCTGAAATATTATAGTGTATATTCATTTTAGGGTATCTGAGTATTGATTACAAATGCTGTTTGACTTTTTTCAACGAACTTTACGGGTACTTTTGGAATATCGTTTGTCTGCATGGATGAAAGCCTTTGGGCAGGTGGATTACTGAACAAAACGCACCAACCAAACGGAGCTATATGCATATAAAGAGGAACTTTATCGAACAAAAGGAAGATCATCAAAGGTAAGCGATTTATTTTATGATTTTTTTTTTTTAGATTTGTGACACCTCTGCTGGTTATGTTATTATGCTAATTGAGTTTTTGAGTGGGGCGCTGTCCTCAGACAATCAAATGTTCTGCTTTCGCCGTAAAGCCTTTGTGCAGCATTTGTATTTTCATGAATGTTTGAAATGAGTATTTTTGTAATTTGAATTTGGCGCTCTGCATTTCACCGGATGTTGTCAAAATCGATCCCGTTCACAGGATTGGATCCGTAACAGGTTAACAAAAAATCATGTACAGTGGGGAAAAAAAGTATTTAGTCAGCCACCAATTGTGCAAGTTCTCTCACTTAAAAAGATGAGAGAGGCCTGTAATTTTCATCATAGGTACACTTCAACTATGACAGACAAAATGAGGGAAAAAAATCCAGAAAATCACATTCTAGGATTTTTTATGAATTTATTTGCAAATTATGGTGGAAAATAAGTATTTGGTCAATAACAAAAGTTTCTCAATACTTTGTTATATACCCTTTGTTGGCAATGACAGAGGTCAAACGTTTTCTGTAAGTCTTCACAAGGTTTTCACACACTGTTGCTGGTATTTTGGCCCATTCCTCCATGCAGATCTCCTCTAGAGCAGTGATGTTTTGGGGCTGTCCCTGGGCAACACGGACTTTCAACTCCCTCCAAAGATTTTCTATGGGGTTGAGATCTGGAGACTGGCTAGGCCACTCCAGGACCTTGAAATGCTTCTTCTGAAGCCACTCCTTCGTTGCCGAGGCGGTGTGTTTGGGATCATTGTCATGCTGAAAGACCCAGCCACGTTTCATCTTCAATGCCCTTGCTGATGGAAGGAGGTTTTCACTCAAAATCTCACGATACATGGCCCCATTCATTCTTTCCTTTACACGGATCAGTCGTCCTGGTCCCTTTGCAGAAAAACAGCCCCAAAGCATGATGTTTCCACCCCATGCTTCACAGTAGGTATGGTGTTCTTTGGATGCAACTCAGCATTCTTTGTCCTCCAAACACGACGAGTTGAGTTTTTACCAAAAAGTTCTATTTTGGTTTCATCTGACATTCTCCCAATCCTCATCTGGATCATCCAAATGCTCTCTAGCAAACTTTAGACGGCCTGAACATGTACTGGCTTAAGCAGGGGACACGTCTGGCACTGCAGGATTTGAGTCCCTGGCGGCGTAGTGTGTTACTGATGGTAGGCTTTGTTACTTTGGTCCCAGCTCTCTGCAGGTCATTCACTAGGTCCCCGTGTGGTTCTGGGATTTTTGCTCACCGTTCTTGTGATCATTTTGACCCCACGGGGTGAGATTTTGCGTGGAGCCCCAGATCGAGGAAGATTATCAGTGGTCTTGTATGTCTTCCATTTCCTAATAATTGCTCCCACAGTTGATTTCTTCAAACCAAGCTGCTTACCTATTGCAGATTCAGTCTTCCCAACCTGGTGCAGGTCTACAATTTTGTTTCTGGTGTCCTTTGACAGCTCTTTGGTCTTGGCCATAGTGGAGTTTGGAGTGTTTGAGGTTATGGACAGGTGTCTTTTATACTGATAACAAGTTCAAACAGGTGCCATTAATACAGGTAGCAGTGGAGGACAGAGGAGCCTCTTAAAGAAGAAGTTACAGGTCTGTGAGAGCCAGAAATCTTGCTTGTTTGTATGTGACCAAATACTTATTTTCCACCATAATTTGCAAATAAATTCATTAAAAATCCTACAATGTGATTTTCTGGATTTTTTTTCCCTCATTTTGTCTGTCATAGTTGAAGTGTACCTATGATGAAAATTACAGGCCTCATCTTTTTAAGTGAGAGAACTTGCACAATTGGTGGCTGACTAAATACTTTTTTTCCCCACTGTATGTCATATATAAAATATATTCACCCCACCCAGTATTGTAATCAAAACTTACCAGAGAGCATGTAGTCCTTGGCTCAGACAGTGTAGTAGTGTGGGCTCATAAGCATATCATTGGTACAGTTCTTTGCTAAAATGTCAACCTGTTTTTGCTTTGTCATTATGCGGTATTGTGTGTAGGTTGATGAGGGGGGGAAATCAATTTAATCAATTTTAGAATAAGGCTGTAACGTAACAGTGGAAAAAGTGAAGGGGTTTGAATACATTCCGAATGCACTGTCTGAGTCATGAATTTATGAACTGACAATTGTTATTTTTCTATTGGAAAAGCAATTTTGTGTGATTTCAATGAATGGGGTATGCGTATGTATCTGATAGGCTATACAAAATACATTTTACCCACAACCTTGGGAAGGCTAGTGCCACCCTCTTATCAACATTTGACAGCATCCAGTCTTTAATGGTGTTTACCATACTTTGTGCAGGTGAGGGTGGGCTACCTTATCTGGTAGAAATCGTTACATTTAACTTAAATTGTGTACGATTGTTGTGTACACTTCTCTTCCTCCGAAATCAAACAGGACAGGCCCCCTTCCTCTAACCCTCTCCTTCACTCTGCTTCAAATGTAATAAGGTTTGACGTTTACGCTGTGATTACACACACCCTAACAATAGGTCCCTTACGTTTTGCTTCAGGCATGGTGTTCCTAGGCTGTTTTGCATTTTTACAATTTGCATCATGGTTATTTTCCGCGGTCACTAGGACGATCTGACCTCTGAGACAGCACAGGCCCCGGTGCAGGAGGCGGAGGGGGAGGGGGGGGTGCGTGCACGCTCGCGCTCCTGTGTTATGTTCTTCCCAACTCTGATTTCAGCAGTTTAGTGGCATCTCAGAAGTGGGTCATATTTTCTCCCTCAGGCAACTTCCTACATACAGTTGAAGTCGGAAGTTTACATACACTTAGGTTGGAGTCATTAAAACTCGTTTTTCAACCACTCCACAAATTTCTTGTTAACAAACTATAAATGTCAGTAATTGTGAAAAACTGAGTTTAAATGTATTTGCCTAAGGTGTATGTAAACTTCCGACTTCAACTGTATATCTTCATTAGTAGATTCCCCATACTACTTCCTTGAACAAAAAAAATAATACCTTCACAGTTCCAGCACATAATACCTTGAGGAATCGAAAAAATGTCTTACTTTCGGCACAACCTGGTCTGCAACAATGATGTTGGTATTGAAATGTGTAATTGTGGTGTGGGGACTCTTCAATTGCAGCCAGACACACTCACACTGTTGTCACACACAGCTGTGGTGCATCCTCTCCAAACACACCAGTGCTCCCAACCCCCCTGCAAACCTCCCTTCCCTGGTCCTCTCCGTTCCCCCTGACTGAGCTAGCTGACTGAGTGCCTGCCTGCCTGTTGATCCTAGGAGGAGGGGGATAGCCACTGATCCACAGCCTGGGAGAAGACCCACTACCTGTGGGGGTATATACAGAGAGGAGAGCCCTCAGCTGATCTACTTACTATAGAGCACCAACTAACCAACCAACACTTGGGTAAGGACATAGGACCCTATGTTTCTCCTCTTCCTTATTCGACAGTCCTCCCCCCTCCTTGAGTGTGTGTGTGTGTGTGTGTGTGTCTTTGTGTTTTGCCTCTGTTATTTTTCAGGGCTGTGGAGTGGGGACCTCCTGCCCGCTGACAAAGCTGTTGTCATGGAGACGTGTCTGGGACTTTTGCAGCACAGTAATCCCCACACAGTAGAGAGGCCAATGGAGGGAGGGAGATGGGCAGAGAGGGGGCGCCCAGACGAAAAAAGGGGGAGTAAAGAAAGAGTAGATGGGGGGGGGCGGCTGTGTGAGACAAGGAGGGGCCCTGAGGTCTTTTTCAGATTCAGAGCTGTGCGGAGGTTAGGATGACAGAGCAGATTTAATTGTGTCCGACCAGCGTATACCCACACATAAACAACACACAGGAGTACTACAAGGGTGTTCTTTGTGGACTTGGTGTTACTAATGGTGACCTTCAGTGCTTGTTGTACATATTGTTAATAGTTTTCTAGTCAGCATGTCTGTTTTGTTCTTAAAACAGTAGACTAAGTGCCTGTGACGCACAGGCCGTTAGTGCAGGTCCTGAGGTTTGTGTTTGTGTCCAGCTCGGAGTTGGACTAACTGCGTAGCTAGGAATGTGACTGGCGTGTGGAGGAGGGGGGTTAGATCCACGGATGGAGGGACAAAGGTTATCTATTCTCCTAGCGTCCAGGGTCATGTGACCAGCGCTGAGCCTGTGGGAATGAGAGGGATGGGAGGGGGAGAGAGACACTTGATTTGGCTGGTGTTGGTGTAGAACCCTGCAGGAAGACAAACAACTTTTTCCACTGGGGCACTGGTGCTACCAACTTTTTCAGTTGATGGCACCAGCACATGATTTGGTTACCAATTAAAATCTATTGCAGATTTCAAAGTGCCGTCTGTTATTTTCTGCCATATCATCTAGAGCAGGTATTCCCAATGCCATCGGGGGTACGCCAAATAAAAATGTGATTCACATTTTTTTTTTTTTTTTTAATCTTCACATTTTCAAACAGTACAAGGAACTTAAACGTTAGCTTTTTAACATGGCACATATTGCACTTTTGCTTTGTTTTTTGCATTATTTAAACCAAATTGAACATGTTTCATTATTTATTTGAGACTAAATAGATTTTATTTATGTATTATATCAAGTTAAAATAAGTGTTCAGTATTGTTATATATAGTCTGATTAATCGATCTGCTTTTTTGGTCCTCCAATGAAAAATCCTAATCGGTCGACCTATACTGATTATGCAGCAGTCTAAGACACTGCATAGCAGTGCAAGCTGTGTTGCTACAGATGCTGGTTCAATACCCATGCCGGCCTCGACTGGGAGACCCCTGAGATGATTGTAGGTTTTTGTTTTTCTCCCTCTAAAAACATAAATAATTATAAATAACAAACTGGCTTTCTTTACAAATTAGTAACAATGTCTCACCCCATGTTCAAGAATGGCCTTTTTCTCACTCATTTTACATAATTTGAAAACGAAATCATCTCCAAAATATTTAAGGGGCATTGCACTAATAATGGCTCTGACTGGTGAAATGTTCTGTTCTTAGTGCCAGTCAGCACGTTCAAACTAAAACAATGTAACTAATAATGGCATCTTTATGCTTTCATTAATAAAATAGTGATTAAAATACTTTCAAAATGCCAATGTTTACTTAGTTATGGATCCATAACGAATTACTATGGGAAAAAATATCACTGAATTACAGAAATATCCTCCAATCCTCTAATTCTTTATATGTAATTATTGGCGGAGAGTCATGTCATAGTTTCCGATATACTGTAGGCCTACCGTAAGGCGACATGAGTCTACTGTTGAGTAATGAGCTTTTAAAAGTGGTGTAGTTCTTATTTAAAGAGCATATTGAAGTTAGAAGCAATAGCCTACAACTCTTTTAGCACCGTTTTGCGCTCCTCTGAGACGAGCATGGGGACTGGTCTTGATAAATCAATTAGATTTTTATTTTCACTTAATCTCTGTTTGGGTATTGGTTAGACTACAATTAGAAAATGAGGGTGCAGAAATATTATGCTCTTAGTGTAACCTCCATTTCACTAGGCAAGTCAGTTAAGAACAAATTCTTATTTACAAGGACAGCCTACTGCTTCCTATCCGTGGGGGAATTGAACCCCGGTCTCCCGTGTGGCTGCATTCTCTAGTACAGCCATTATTGAAGGCTATCAAATGCTTCTCAAAGATGCCATCTGGTGGTCAAACTAGCACTAACTAGCATTAATGGTACCAGTGGTTCACACTTAAATAACGTGCCATAGAATTCTGCGGCACCATGCAAGCTGCGCCACAGTACGATGCAATTTTTAAAGGAGGAACCACTAGTGGAAACGCGCTTGCAAACAGTTGCTCCTGACACCACTTGTGTGCACTGCAGCATCCACCGAGAGGCTCTTGCTGCCAAGGGAATGCCTGACTGCTTGAAAGACGTTTTGGACACTACAGTACAAATGGTTCACTTTGTTAATGCATGGCCCCTGAACTCGTGTATTTTCTGCATTATGCAATGATATGGGCAGCGACCATGTAACGTCTTTACAACATACAGAAATGCACTGGTTATCAAGGAGCAAAGTATTGACAAGGTTTTTTTTAATTGAGAGACGGGCTTATAGTTTTCTTTACTGACCATCATTTTCACTTGTCTGACCGCTTGCATGATGACAAATTACTCAAACGACTGGCCTATCTGGGTGATGTTTTTTCTCACCTGAATGATCTGAATCTAGGATTACAGGGACTCCAACTATATTCAATGTGCGGGATAAAATTGAGGCTATGATTAGAAGTTGGAGCTATTTTCTGTCTGCATTAACAAGGACAACACACAGGTCTTTCCATCATTGTATGATTTTTTTTGTGTGCAAATGAACTCAAGCTTACGGACAATGTCAAATGTGATATAGTGAAGCACCTGAGTACTTTCCCGAAACGGACAACACAAACAACTGGATTAGTTATCCCCTCCAGTCCACTTACCGATATCTGAACAAGCGAGCCTCATCGAAATTGCAACAAACTGTTCTGTGAAAATGTAATTTAATCAGAAGCCACTGCCAGATTTCTGGATAGGGCTGCGCTCAGAGTTTCCTGCCTTGGCAAATCGCGCTGTTAAGACACTGATGCCCTTTGCAACCACGTGCCTATGTGAGAGTGGATTCTCGACCCTCACTAGCATGAGAACTAAATACAGGCACAGACTGTGGAAAATGATTTAAGACTGAGACTCTCTCCAATACAACCCAACATTGCAGAGTTATGTGCATCCTTTCAAGCACACCCTTCTTATTAACCTGTAGAGAGTTATTCACCATTTTCGATTAACAAATAAGGTTTTATATGTAAGATGGCTAAATAAAGAGCAAAATTATTTAATTTTATTTGTGCCCTGGTCCTATAAGAGCTCTTTGTCACTTCCCACGAGCCGAGTTGTGACAAACTCCCACTCGTTCTTATGTTTAATACATGTAGTGTGTATGTGGCAGGCTTACAATGATGTCAAAAAAAAAATTGAGTGCGCGCTGACCCTGGTGCTAGAGGGGGTACGCAGCTGGAGGTTGAATGTTTGAAGGGGTACGGGACTATAAAAAGTTTAGGAACCACTGCTCTAGAGAGCAGAATAAAAAATTTAACTATACTTGATATCCCAAAATGATATCACTTCAACAAAAAATGAAATAGCTTATCCATAAGCTATTTACATGCGCCTTTTGATATTCCGCTCACTTTTATCCCTGTACCCATGAATAAACAGAATATTCCACATTTTTTTAATTCGTATGGGTTAATTGGAATAGTGACACTGACTGTAGGCCTATAAACTCACATGTAGCATAATATAATACTAACTCCTGCAGAATTATGCATTTCCTGCAGTAAAATTATATAATTAATGTTAATTTTGTCACAAGAAACAGGAGGGGAACATTTTGATTTCTTTCAGCTTCTCTTGAGAAAATAGGAATGTGAGTGTAACTTGACTTCGACACTTATTCAAGCAGACAGTGTTCCAACCACACATAATATGTATCCAAGAGGAACTGAAGTCAGAAACATGTTTCATAGTTTTCTCAGCTTTTCATATCCTCAAAACCGGACAAACTGATGACATTTTGACTTTTTGCATGGGAACAATCAACCTAAACGTAACTGACAACTACCGATGTTAAATTACTAATGCATTCGTTCTATCGAAAGACATTCTGGTGAGAACTACTTTATTTAGTCTTCTAGGGCAACAAGTTGACAGAAGAGAAGCTGAATGTGTTGAACTATAGTTGACAAACAAATGACCTACCATATGTCGGAAATTATAATGACCTACCAAATGTTAAAAATGATAAGCAGAAATGTATCTAAATTTGAGGTGAAAGTAGCCTAAAACTGTAGGCTATACAGTCCAGTACGGAGTATCAGCAAAATATAATATTATGGAATTATTATGGTGGATCAAACTGCGCAGGTAGCCTACTTTTTTAAATGATTTGTTTGATAATCGGATTAAAATATCACACAACACCCATTTATATGCAAAACTGAGGCTGGGCAGACTGTGGGAAAACAACAGTGAATGGGATAAGATGTTTACATGCCACAGTATCCCATCTAAGATCAACAAATCCCAGCCATCTTATCCGGGTTTCTCATAATGGGGATACAAACCTTTTCGGGTTATTGTAAACAGGATATGTTTATTTGCGTCAAATCAAAAACATAATACTTAAGTATCCCGAATAATAACAGGATATTGGTATGCATGTACATGTGGTCATTGCTTAAACCGCATCAGTGGACAATATTTTTTTAGGTCTGTAGAAAATCTGAGAATTATATTTTTTTGTTTAGTTACCCTTTAATTCAGCTATGCACCAGCCAGACTGCTTTGGCTAGCGTTGTTTTTGTAGCCATAGGCGGTGCGTGAGTTTCATGTTTGGAGAAGCACATTTTCACCATTTAAAAATGCACCTTTTATAATAAAGCATTCTATGCATTTGTAGACTTATTATGTAAGAGAGCCTTGTATTTCTAATGTGATGAGTAGATTGGATAGTCATCATTTGTAGACTCATTATGTAAGAGAGCCTAGTATTTCTAATGTGATGAGTAGATTGGATAGTCATCATTTGTAGACTCATTATGTAAGAGAGCCTAGTATTTCTAATGTGATGAGTAGATTGGATAGTCATCATTTGTAGACTCATTATGTAAGAGAGCCTAGTATTTCTAATGTGATGAGTAGATTGGATAGTCATCATTTGTAGACTCATTATGTAAGAGAGCCTAGTATTTCTAATGTGATGAGTAGATTGGATAGTCATCATTTGTAGACTCATTATGTAAGAGAGCCTAGTATTTCTAATGTGATGAGTAGATTGGATAGTCATCATTTGTAGACTCATTATGTAAGAGAGCCTAGTATTTCTAATGTGATGAGTAGATTGGATAGTCAAAAGACTGTCCAATGCATGGCTGAGCGTGTAGTGGCGCAGAGTAGGTCTAGGCTAATATCAGAAGTGTTTCTTGGCCTTTTATAAATGCATTTCCTGCCATTCTGCTGCACTTTGACTTGAGACATTAGACCAAAAAAACTATGTTCTATGACAAATTACAGGGTAACCTACTCTACTGACAAACCGATCAATTAAAAACGACGACGTCTGATCCATATAGGCCTTCAAGAAGGGGCGACACAAATAGCCTACACAATGACAGCCTTCTAACTTGGAAAAGGAAATTATTGTTCAAAACGCACATTTTAAGGTGGCGCTGACCCCATTTAGTCAACTGGTCGATTGTTTGATCAATAGGGTCTTGGTCGACCAAGATTTATTTTTTGTCGAGCAGTCGCAAATAGATATAAAAAAAAATGCCACACTAGACACCTGTCTGATTCACACCTGGCTCAGTGGACAGTGGCTAAGATGCACAAGGTGCTTCTCTCTCCAGAATGTCCTGTCTCCTGCGAATTCGTGCACATTCATTGTTTCCTAACTTCATTGTGTGAATTGTTTATCCTTTGATTGTTAGTGTCTATCAATTCCCCATTACATATCACCAGTAGTACATTTACCGTTAATACCCATAATTTCTAATCTACAATGTATGTGTGGTTACGGTAATTTCTGTTAATGCATTTAATATATTATAAGTAATTTACTGTACCGTTCTCATTGTCAGAGTGGACATGTTTGCAAGGTTCACAACCTAGTCTACACTTGTGAGAAACTAACAAGTTTTGGTTTATTTTATTCCATTTGAGGTTTTTCAATTTATTAATTGTCTTTTGTTTGGAGTGCTCCTGTCAATGTTGAGTAAGAATGTGCTCCTAATTACGCATAGAAGTTGGCCTAGGCTAGCATTCCTGGCTTAGGCTACCCGGCCTGCGCTCAAATGTTTGTGTGCCCATTTGGGGATGTCTGATTTTAGTATTTCTAAATTGTCTTGCTAGCATGAGCTTCAGGCTGGACCTAGTTGATAAAATGTTTCAAGTTCATTGCAGACAGGCCATGCTTAGCCAATATTATCAGGATATTTTCTAACTGCAATGTTTTATTTGTTGGCTTTATGTAAGCTATTTTTAACTAGTTGACAATCGAAGTAACTTTTAGATTTGATCATTTTCATTTAGATTAGAATTTGGATGAACCACATGACAATGATTTGGAGATTTAAAGACGTTATTATAATTGAAATAAAGCTGTTCCATGAAAAATTTGCTTATGAAAATCAAAACTGGCACGCAGATCAGTATAAATGGTAAGGTAAATTGGCACTGGTGTAGCCTATTACCAGCATCTCCAGGAGCGTAACAGCATAATCTACGAAGGGCAGCGGGAAGAGGCGGGTCGAGAACCATTTTTTATTTTTTTTTCTCTCTCTTCTGGGTTATCTTGATCTCTGGTACCCTCAAGTCATTTGAGTCTTAATTATTTAATCAAACAGTGCACTTAAAGCATCATCCAAGCTCCGTGCATATACAGTACCAGTCAAAAGTCTGGACACCTACTCATTCCAGGGTTTTTCTTTATTTTACTATTTTCTACATTGTAGAATAATAGTGAAGACATCAAAACTATGACATAACACCTGGAATCATGTAGTAACCAAAAAAGTGTTAAACAAATCATATTTGTTCAAAAAGTGTTAAATCAAATCATATTTGAGGTAGTCACCTGGAAAGCATTTCAGTTAACAGGTGTGCCTTCTTAAAAGTTAATTTGTGTAATTTCTTTCCATCTTAATGTGTTTGAGCCAATCAGTTGTGTTGTGACAAGGTAGGGGGGTATACAGAAGATAGCCCTATTTGGTAAATGGCCAAGTCCATATTATGGCAAGAACAGCTCAAATAAGCAAAGAGAAATTACAGTCCATCATTACTTTGACTGACCTTCATGTCTTAATCTGGAAAATGTCAAGAACTTTGAAAGTTTCTTCAAGTGCAGTGGAAAAATCATCAAGCGCTATGATGAAACTGGCTCTCATGAAGAATGCTACAGGAAAGGAAGACCCAGAGTTACCTCTGCTGCAGAGGATAAGTTCATTAGAGTTACCAGCCTCAGTTCATTAGAGTTACCGCAGCCCAAATAAATGCTTCAGAGTTCAAGTAACAGACACATCTCAACATCAACTGTTCAGAGGAGACTGCTTGAATCAGGCCATCATGGTCAAATTGCTGCAAAGAAACCACTACTAAAGGACACAAATTAGAAGACGACTTGCTTGGGCCTCGAAACACGAGCAATGGACATTAGACCGGTGTAAATCTGATGGTGTGGGGGTGACTAGAGGTCGACCGATTATGATTTTTCAACACCGATACCAATTTTATTAAAGGACCAAAAAAAGCCGATATCGATTAATCGGACGGTTTTTGTAAAAAAAAAAAAAAAAATGTATATTTGTAATGACAATTACAGCAATACTGAATGAACACTGATTTTAACTTAATATAATACATAAATAAAATCAATTTAGTCTCAAATAAATAATGAAACTTGTTCAATTTGGTTTAAATTTTGCAAAAACACAGTGTTGGAGAAGAAAGTAAAAGTGCAATATGTGCCATGTTAAAAAGCTAACGTTTAAGTTCCTTGCTCAGAACATGAGAACATATGAAAGCTGGTGGTTCCTTTTAACATGTCTTCAATTTTCCCAGTGAATAAGTTTTAGGTTGTAGTTATTATAGGACTATTTCTCTCTATACCATTTGTATTTCATATACCTTTGACTATTGGATGTTCTTATAGGCACTATAGTATTGCCAGCCTAATCTCGGGAGTTGATAGGATTGAAGTCATAAACAGCGCTGTGCTTCAAGCATTGCTAAGAGCTGCTGACAAACGCAGTAAAGTGCTGTTTGAATGAATGCTTACGAGCCTGCTGCTGCCTACCACCGCTCAGTCAGACTGCTCTATCAAATATCAAATCATAGACTTAATTATAATATAATAAACACACAGAAATACAAGCCTTAGGTCATTTAATATGGTAAAATCCGGAAACTATAATTTAGAAAACAAAACGTTTATTCTTTCAGTGAAATACGGAACCGTTCCGTATTTTATTGAACGGGTGGCAACCCTAAGTCTAAATATTGCTGTTACATTGCACAACCTTCAATGTTATGTCATAATTACTGTATGTAAAATTCTGGCAAATTAATTACGGTCTTTGTTAGGAAGAAATGGTCTTCACACAGTTCGCAACGAGCCAGGCGGCCCACACTGCTGCATATACCCTAACTTTGCTTGCACAGAACGCAAGAGAAGTGGCACAATTTCCATAGTTAAAATAAATTCATGTTAGCAGGCAATATTAACTAAATATGCAGGTTTAAAATGTTTTACTTGTGTGTTGATTTTAAGAAAGGCATTGTTTGTGGTTAGGTACACATTGGTGCAACGACACACAGGAATTCTGCAGCAATACGCCATCCCATGTGGTTTTCGCTTAGTGGGACTATTATTTGTTTTTCAACAGGGCAATGACCCAACACTCCTCCAAGCTGTGTAAGGGCTATTTGACCAAGAAGGAGAGTGATTGAGTGCTGCATCAGATGACCTGGCCTCCACAATCACCCGGCCTCAACCCAATTGACATGGTTTGGGATGAGTTGGACCACAGAGTGAAGGAAAAGCAGCCAAGTGCTCAGCATATTTGGGAACTCCTTCAAGACTGTTGGAAAAGCATTCCAGTTGAAGCTGGTTGAGAGAATGCCAAGAGTGTGCAAAGCTGTCAAGGCGAAGGGTGGCTACTTTGAAAAATCAAAAATATATTTTTGATTTGAACACTTTTTTGCTTACTACATGATTCCATATGTGTTATTTCATAGTTTTGATGTCTTCATTATTATTCTACAATGTAGAAAATAGTAAAAATAAAGAAAAACCCTTGAATGAGTAGGTGTCCAGACTTTTGACTGGTACTGTAGTTTATTTTATTAAAACACATGCTATGTCTATTTATGGGAAAAATACATGTAAAAGAATGTAGACTGACACAACAATGATGAAGACTGAATATCCAATGTTCTCTGCTGGTTATGTGAACTCACCGGGGGTAAGGCCAATGCTCTCTGCTGGTGCCAATAACATAGTCTATAGGCTTCTGTTCAATTTAAGTATAACTATGAAAGAGATTAGTCTTCATTATCTTCTTTCCAAACTATTGCGATATGCCTTTCTTGGGCCTCTATTTTTCACTGACAGTCGCAACTCAACAAATTGCGGGCCCTTCCGACTGTAGGCAATGCGATTTTAAAACAATCCACAGCTTATTTTTTTTAAAGAAGCTAATAATCCTTTAGTCAAATCATGCTTTCTGGTGTAGTATTCTATTTTAAATGTATTTCTGTATAGACAGGAGTAGACTATATACTTTAGGGGAAGCTTGACTAATGGCCACTCCACCTATGTCTGTAGCGCACTTTCAAAACTGGATCGCTGCAAATAATCATTATTCTGCCAGCCTTTCCATCTACCCGAAGACGGTTAAGCTATCATTAGCATCACATATGGCTACACAAAGTATAGACATATAGGTCCTACACACAAGGGCGTTCCCGTGCCTTTGTTGCCTCTTCAGAAAATGGTTTATTTTTGGTTAATTACACATTACTGTTTGAATAAATCATGTTGATAATAATTTTTTTATTTTTAATATTTGTGAACCAACATGTCACTGGCACCCTTGTGACCAATAAAATAAAGTGTGTTGCGCTGCCAAGTCAAACCGTCGCAAGTGTTTTGGTCGCAGTATCAAACCCTGTGTGTCCTACTGAAATGTGTTCTCTGTATACTGATACAGTGGCAAGGTGACCCAACAGTCATGACCCCACTCGCATGATAGAGATTATCTTTTAGGCCTAGTGTGTACAATTTAGATTAGGCCTACTTCTAGTGTGTACTATTTGAAGTGTAAAACTGCAGAGATTTTTCACTCCATACCCTTTTAGTGTGAGAGATCTGTTGGCGAGGGGAGTATGTCCTGTGGGTCAAGGGTTGAAAGTGCTGTGTGTGTGTGTGTGTGTGTGTGTGTGTGTGTGTGTGAGGGCGCTAAGGTGTTTGTTTGGTTTAAAACAGTGTGAAATATAAGGTGATAACAGAGCGATAATGGCGTTCTTGGCCTGTGCTGTCTCAACCAGCTGGCAAACAGACGGAGAGGGAGGGAGAGAGGGAGAGAGAGACCTGGAGAGGGAGGGAGGGAGGGAGGGAGAGAGGAACCTGGAGAGGGAGGGAGGGAGGGAGGGAGAGAGGAACCTGGAGAGGCAGGGAGAGAGGAACCTGGAGAGGGAGGGAGGGAGGGAGAGAGAGGAACCTGGAGAGAGGAACCTGGAGCGGGAGGGAGAGAGGAACCTGGAGAGGGAGGGAGGGAGAGAGGAACCTGGAGAGAGGGAGGGAGGGAGAGAGGAACCTGGAGAGGGAGGGAGGGAGGGAGAGAGGAACCTGGAGAGGGAGGGAGGGAGGGAGGGAGAGAGGAACCTGGAGAGGGAGGGAGGGAGGGAGGGAGGGAGAGAGGAACCTGGAGAGGGGAGAGGGAGGGAGGGAGGAGGGAGGGAGAGAGGAACCTGGAGAGGGAGGGAGGGAGGGAGAGAGGAACCTGGAGAGGGAGGGGAGGGAGGGAGAGAGGAACCTGGAGAGGGAGGGAGGGAGGGAGAGAGGAACCTGGAGAGGGAGGGAGGGAGGGAGAGAGGAACCTGGAGAGGGAGGGAGGGAGGGAGGGAGAGAGGAACCTGGAGAGGGAGAGAGGAACCTAGGGAGGGAGGGAGAGAGGAACCTGGAGAGGGAGAGAGGAACCTAGGGAGGGAGGGAGAGAGGGAGAGAGGAACCTGGAGAGGGAGGGAGGGAGGGAGAGAGGAACCTGGAGAGAGGAACCTGGAGAGAGGAACCTGGAGAGGGAGGGAGAGAGGAACCTGGAGAGAGGAACCTGGAGAGGGAGGGAGAGAGGAACCTGGAGAGGGAGGGAGGGAGGAGAGAGGAACCTGGAGAGGGAGGGAGGGAGGGAGAGAGGAACCTGGAGAGGGAGGGAGGGAGGGAGAGAGGAACCTGGAGAGGGAGGGAGAGAGAGAGGAACCTGGAGAGGGAGGGAGGGAGGGAGAGAGGAACCTGGAGAGGGAGGGAGGGAGGGAGGGAGAGAGGAACCTGGAGAGGGAGGGAGGGAGGGAGAGAGGAACCTGGAGAGGGAGGGAGAGAGGAACCTTGAGAGAGGAACCTGGAGAGGGAGGGAGGGAGAGAGGAACCTGGAGAGGGAGGGAGGGAGGGAGGAACCTGGAGAGGGAGGGAGGGAGAGAGGAACCTGGAGAGGGAGGGAGGAGAGAGGAACCTGGAGAGGGAGGGAGAGAGGAACCTGGAGAGGGAGGGAGGGAGGGAGAGAGGAACCTGGAGAGGGAGGGAGAGAGGAACCTGGAGAGGGAGGGAGAGAGGAACCTGGAGAGGGAGGGAGGGAGGGAGGGAGGGAGGAACCTGGAGAGGGAGGGAGGGAGAGAGGGAGAGAGAGAGGAACCTGGAGAGAGGAACCTGGAGAGAGGAACCTGGAGAGAGGAACCTGGAGAGAGGAACCTGGAGAGGGAGGGAGAGAGGAACCTGGAGAGGGAGGGAGAGAGGAACCTGGAGAGGGGAGGGGAGGGAGAGAGGAACCTGGAGAGGGAGGGAGGGAGGGAGAGAGGAACCTGGAGAGGGAGGGAGAGAGAGGAACCTGGAGAGGGAGGGAGAGAGGGAGAGAGGAACCTGGAGAGGGAGGGAGAGAGGGAGAGAGGAACCTGGAGAGGGAGGGAGGGAGGGAGAGAGGAACCTGGAGAGGGAGGGAGAGAGGAACCTGGAGAGGGAGGGAGGGAGGAGAGAGGAACCTGGAGAGGGAGGGAGGGAGGGAGAGAGGAACCTGGAGAGGGAGGGAGGGAGGGAGAGAGGAACCTGGAGAGGGAGGGAGGGAGGGAGAGAGGAACCTGGAGAGGGAGGGAGGGAGGGAGAGAGGAACCTGGAGAGGGAGGGAGAGAGGAACCTGGAGAGGGAGGGAGAGAGGAACCTTGAGAGAGGAACCTGGAGAGGGAGGGAGGGAGAGAGGAACCTGGAGAGGGAGGGAGGGAGGGAGGAACCTGGAGAGGGAGGGAGGGAGGGAGGGAGAGAGGAACCTGGAGAGGGAGGGAGGGAGAGAGGAACCTGGAGAGGGAGGGAGAGAGGGAGAGAGGAACCTGGAGAGGGAGGGAGGGAGGGAGAGAGGAACCTGGAGAGGGAGGGAGAGAGGAACCTGGAGAGGGAGGGAGAGAGGAACCTGGAGAGGGAGGGAGGGAGGGAGGGAGGAACCTGGAGAGGGAGGGAGAGGGAGGGAGAGAGGAACCTGGAGAGAGGAACCTGGAGAGAGGAACCTGGAGAGAGGAACCTGGAGAGAGGAACCTGGAGAGGGAGGGAGAGAGGAACCTGGAGAGGGAGGGAGAGAGGAACCTGGAGAGGGAGGGAGGGAGAGGAGAGAGGAACCTGGAGAGGGAGGGAGGGAGGAGAGAGGAACCTGGAGAGGGAGGGAGAGAGGAACCTGGAGAGGGAGGGAGAGAGGGAGAGAGGAACCTGGAGAGGGAGGGAGAGAGGGAGAGAGGAACCTGGAGAGGGAGGGAGAGAGGGAGAGAGGAACCTGGAGAGGGAGGGAGGGAGGGAGAGAGGAACCTGGAGAGGGAGGGAGAGAGGAACCTGGAGAGGGAGGGAGGGAGGGAGGAACCTGGAGAGGGAGGGAGAGGGAGGGAGAGAGGAACCTGGAGAGAGGAACCTGGAGAGGGAGGGAGGGAGGGAGGAACCTGGAGAGGGAGGGAGAGGGAGGGAGAGAGGAACCTGGAGAGAGGAACCTGGAGAGGGAGGGAGAGAGGAACCTGGAGAGAGGAACCTGGAGAGGAACCTGGAGAGAGGAACCTGGAGAGGGAGGGAGAGAGGAACCTGGAGAGGGAGGGAGAGAGGAACCTGGAGAGGGAGGGAGAGAGGAACCTGGAGAGGGAGGGAGAGAGGAACCTGGAGAGGGAGGGAGGGAGGAACCTGGAGAGGGAGGGAGGGAGGAACCTGGAGAGAGGAACCTGGAGAGGGAGGGAGAGAGGAACCTGGAGAGAGGAACCTGGAGAGGGAGGGAGAGAGGAACCTGGAGAGGGAGGGAGGGAGGGAGGGAGGGTGAGAGGAACCTGGAGAGGGAGGGAGAGAGGAACCTGGAGAGGGAGGGAGGGAGGGAGAGAGGAACCTGGGGAGGGAGAGAGGAACCTGGAGAGAGGAACCTGGAGAGAGGAACCTGGAGAGGGAGGGAGAGAGGAACCTGGAGAGGGAGGGAGGGAGAGAGGAACCTGGAGAGGGAGGGAGGGAGAGAGGAACCTGGAGAGGGAGAGGGAGGGAGAGAGGAACCTGGAGAGGGAGGGAGAGAGGAACCTGGAGAGGGAGGGAGGAACCTGGAGAGGGAGGGAGAGAGGAACCTGGAGAGAGGAACCTGGAGAGGGAGGGAGGGAGAGAGGAACCTGGAGAGGGAGGGAGGGAGAGAGGGAGAGAGGAACCTGGAGAGGGAGGGAGAGAGGAACCTGGAGAGGGAGGGAGGGAGGGAGAGAGGAACCTGGAGAGGGAGGGAGGGAGGGAGGGAGAGAGGAACCTGGAGAGAGGGAGGGAGGGAGGGAGAGAGGAACCTGGAGAGGGAGGGAGGGAGGGAGGAGAGAGGAACCTGGAGAGGGAGGGAGGGAGAGGAGAGAGGAACCTGGAGAGGGAGGGAGAGAGGAACCTGGAGAGGGAGAGAGGAACCTAGGGAGGGAGGGAGAGAGGAACCTGGAGAGGGAGAGAGGAACCTAGGGGAGGGAGGGAGAGAGGGAGAGAGGAACCTGGAGAGGGAGGGAGGGAGGGAGAGAGGAACCTGGAGAGAGGAACCTGGAGAGAGGAACCTGGAGAGGGAGGGAGAGAGGAACCTGGAGAGAGGAACCTGGAGAGGGAGGGAGAGAGGAACCTGGAGAGGGAGGGAGGGAGGGAGAGAGGAACCTGGAGAGAGGGGAGGGAGGGAGGGAGAGAGGAACCTGGAGAGGGAGGGAGGGAGGGAGAGAGGAACCTGGAGAGGGAGGGAGGGAGGGAGAGAGAGGAACCTGGAGAGGAGGGAGGAGAGAGGAACCTTGAGAGAGGAACCTGGAGAGGGAGGGAGGGAGAGAGGAACCTGGAGAGGGAGGGAGGGAGGGAGGAACCTGGAGAGAGGGAGAGGGAGGAGAGGGAGGGGAGAGAGGAACCTGGAGAGGGAGGGAGGGAGAGAGGAACCTGGAGAGGGAGGGAGAGAGGGAGAGAGGAACCTGGAGAGGGAGGGAGGGAGGAGGGAGGGAGAGAGGAACCTGGAGAGGGAGGGAGAGAGGAACCTGGAGAGGGAGGGAGGGAGGGAGGAACCTGGAGAGGGAGGGAGAGGGAGGGAGAGAGGAACCTGGAGAGAGGAACCTGGAGAGGGAGGGAGAGAGGAACCTGGAGAGGGAGGGAGAGAGGAACCTGGAGAGGGAGGGAGAGAGGAACCTGGAGAGGGAGGGAGAGAGGAACCTGGAGAGGGAGGAGGGAGGGAGAGAGGAACCTGGAGAGGGAGGGAGGGAGGGAGGGAGGGAGAGAGGAACCTGGAGAGGGAGGGAGAGAGGAACCTGGAGAGGGAGGGAGGGAGAGAGGAACCTGGAGAGGGAGGGAGAGAGGGAGAGAGGAACCTGGAGAGGGAGGGAGAGAGGGAGAGAGGAACCTGGAGAGGGAGGGAGGGAGGGAGAGAGGAACCTGGAGAGGGAGGGAGAGAGGAACCTGGAGAGGGAGGGAGAGAGGAACCTGGAGAGGGAGGAGAGAGGAACCTGGAGAGGGAGGGAGGGAGGGAGAGAGGAACCTGGAGAGGGAGGGAGGGAGGGAGGGAGGGAGAGAGGAACCTGGAGAGGGAGGGAGGGAGAGAGGAACCTGGAGAGGGAGGGAGGGAGAGAGGAACCTGGAGAGGGAGGGAGAGAGGAACCTGGAGAGGGAGGGAGAGAGGAACCTGGAGAGGGAGGGAGAGAGGGAGAGAGGAACCTGGAGAGGGAGGGAGGAGGGAGAGAGGAACCTGGAGAGGGAGGGAGAGAGGAACCTGGAGAGGGAGGGAGGGAGGGAGGAACCTGGAGAGGGAGGGAGAGGGAGGGAGAGAGGAACCTGGAGAGAGGAACCTGGAGAGGGAGGGAGAGAGGAACCTGGAGAGAGGAACCTGGAGAGGAACCTGGAGAGAGGAACCTGGAGAGGGAGGGAGAGAGGAACCTGGAGAGGGAGGGAGAGAGGAACCTGGAGAGGGAGGGAGGGAGGAACCTGGAGAGGGAGGGAGGGAGGAACCTGGAGAGGGAGGGAGGGAGGGAGGAACCTGGAGAGAGGAACCTGGTGAGGGAGGGAGAGAGGAACCTGGAGAGAGGAACCTGGAGAGGGAGGGAGAGAGGAACCTGGAGAGGGAGGGAGGGAGGGAGGGAGGGTGAGAGGAACCTGGAGAGGGAGGGAGAGAGGAACCTGGAGAGGGAGGGAGGGAGGGAGGGAGAGAGGAACCTGGGGAGGGAGAGAGGAACCTGGAGAGAGGAACCTGGAGAGGGAGGGAGAGAGGAACCTGGAGAGGGAGGGAGGGAGAGAGGAACCTGGAGAGGGAGGGAGGGAGAGAGGAACCTGGAGAGGGAGGGAGAGAGGAACCTGGAGAGGGAGGGAGGAACCTGGAGAGGGAGGGAGAGAGGAACCTGGAGAGAGGAACCTGGAGAGGGAGGGAGGGAGAGAGGAACCTGGAGAGGGAGGGAGGGAGAGAGGGAGAGAGGAACCTGGAGAGGGAGGGAGAGAGGAACCTGGAGAGGGAGGAGAGAGGAACCTGGAGAGGGAGGGAGAGAGGAGAGAGGAACCTGGAGAGGGAGGGAGGGAGAGAGGAACCTGGAGAGGAGGGAGGGAGGGAGAGAGGAACCTGGAGAGGGAGGGAGGGAGGGAGGAACCTGGAGAGGGAGGGAGGGAGAGGGAGGGAGAGAGGAACCTGGAGAGAGGAACCTGGAGAGGGAGGGAGAGAGGAACCTGGAGAGAGGAACCTGGAGAGGGAGGGAGAGAGGAACCTGGAGAGGGAGGGAGGGAGGAGAGAGGAACCTGGAGAGGGAGGGAGAGAGGAACCTGGAGAGGGAGGGAGGGAGGGAGAGAG
Organism: Brachymystax lenok tsinlingensis; assembly: GCA_030435695.1. Taxonomy (NCBI): domain Eukaryota; kingdom Metazoa; phylum Chordata; class Actinopteri; order Salmoniformes; family Salmonidae; genus Brachymystax; species Brachymystax lenok. The sequence goes on from CM059808.1 coordinate 6,087,742, forward strand.
GAACCTGGAGAGAGAGGAACCTGGAGAGGGAGGGAGGGAGGGAGAGAGGAACCTGGAGAGGGAGGGAGAGAGGAACCTGGAGAGGGAGGGAGAGAGGAACCTGGAGAGGGAGGGAGAGAGGAACCTGGAGAGGGAGGGAGAGAGGAACCTGGAGAGGGAGGGAGGGAGGGAGGAACCTGGAGAGGGAGGGAGGGAGGAGAGAGGAACCTGGAGAGAGGAACCTGGAGAGGGAGGGAGAGAGGAACCTGGAGAGGGAGGGAGGGAGGGAGGGGGAGAGAGGAACCTGGAGAGGGAGGGAGAGAGGAACCTGGAGAGGGAGGGAGGGAGAGAGGAACCTGGGAGGGAGAGAGGAACCTGGAGAGGGAGGGAGGGAGGGAGAGAGGAACCTGGAGAGGGAGGGAGGGAGGGAGAGAGGAACCTGGAGAGGGAGGGAGAGAGGAACCTGGAGAGGGAGGGAGAGAGGAACCTGGAGAGGGAGGGAGAGAGGAACCTGGAGAGGGAGGGAGGGAGGGAGGAACCTGGAGAGGGAGGGGAGGGAGGGAGAGAGGAACCTGGAGAGAGGAACCTGGAGAGGGAGGGAGAGAGGAACCTGGAGAGGGAGGGAGAGAGGAACCTGGAGAGGGAGGGAGGGAGGGAGGAGAGAGGAACCTGGAGAGGGAGGGAGAGAGGAACCTGGAGAGGGAGGGAGGGAGGAGAGAGGAACCTGGGAGGGAGAGAGGAACCTGGAGAGAGGAACCTGGAGAGAGGAACCTGGAGAGGGAGGGAGGGAGAGAGGAACCTGGAGAGGGAGGGAGGGAGAGAGGAACCTGGAGAGGGAGGGAGGGAGGGAGAGAGGAACCTGGAGAGGGAGGGAGGGAGGGAGAGAGGAACCTGGAGAGGGAGAGAGGAACCTGGAGAGGGAGGAGAGAGGAACCTGGAGAGAGGAACCTGGAGAGGGAGGGAGGGAGAGAGGAACCTGGGAGAGGGAGGGAGGGAGGGAGGGAGGGAGGGAGAGAGGGAGAGAGGAACCTGGAGAGGGAGGGAGGGAGGGAGAGAGAGGGAGAGGAACCTGGAGAGGGAGGGAGAGGGAGGGAGAGAGGAGAGAGGAACCTGGAGAGGGAGGGAGGGAGGGAGGGAGGGAGAGAGGGAGAGAGGAACCTGGAGAGGGAGGGAGGGAGGGAGAGAGAGGAACCTGGAGAGGGAGGAGGGAGAGAGGAACCTGGAGAGAGAGGGAGGGAGAGAGGAACCTGGAGAGGGAGGGAGGGAGGGAGGAGAGAGGAACCTGGAGAGAGGAACCTGGAGAGGAGGAGAGAGAGGAACCTGGAGAGGGAGGGAGGGAACCTGGAGAGGGAGGGAGAGGAACCTGGAGAGAGGAACCTGGAGAGGGAGGGAGGGAGAGAGGAACCTGGAGAGGGAGGGAGAGGAACCTGGAGAGAGGAACCTGGAGAGGAGGGAGGGGAGGGAGAGAGGAACCTGGAGAGGGAGGGAGGGAGAGAGGAACCTGGAGAGGGAGGGAGGGAGGGAGGAGAGAGGGAGAGAGGAACCTGGAGAGGGAGGGAGGGAGGGAGAGAGAGGAACCTGGAGAGAGGGAGGGAGGGAGGGAGAGAGGAACCTGGAGAGGGAGGGAGGGAGGGAGGGAGGGAGGGAGAGAGGAACCTGGAGAGGGAGGGAGGGAGAGAGGAACCTGGAGAGAGGAACCTGGAGAGGGAGGGAGGGAGGGAGAGAGGAACCTGGAGAGAGAGAGGAGAGAGGAACCTGGAGAGGGAGGGAGAGAGGAACCTGGAGAGAGGAACCTGGAGAGGGAGGGAGGGAGGGAGAGAGGAACCTGGAGAGGGAGGGAGGGAGGAGAGAGGAACCTGGAGAGGGAGGGAGAGAGGAACCTGGAGAGGGAGGGAGGGAGGGAGAGAGGAACCTGGAGAGGGAGGGAGGGAGGGAGAGAGGAACCTGGAGAGGGAGGGAGGGAGGGAGGGAGAGAGGAACCTGGAGAGGGAGGGAGGGAGGGAGGGAGAGAGGAACCTGGAGAGGGAGAGAGGAACCTGGAGAGGGAGGGAGAGAGGAACCTGGAGAGGGAGGGAGGGAGAGAGGAACCTGGAGAGGGAGGGAGGGAGGAGAGAGAGGAACCTGGAGAGGGAGGGAGGGAGAGAGGGAGAGAGGAACCTGGAGAGGGAGGGAGAGAGGAGAGAGGAACCTGGAGAGGGAGGGAGGAGAGAGGGAGAGAGGAACCTGGAGAGGGAGGGAGGGAGGGAGAGAGGAACCTGGAGAGGGAGGGAGGGAGGGAGGGAGGGAGAGAGGAACCTGGAGAGAGAGGGAGGGAGAGAGGAACCTGGAGAGAGAGGGAGGGAGAGAGGAGAGAGAGAGACCTGGAGAGGGAGGGGAGGGAGGGAGGGAGGAGAGAGGAACCTGGAGAGGGAGGGAGGGAGGAGAGAGGAACCTGGAGAGGGAGGGAGGGAGGGAGGGAGAGAGGAACCTGGAGAGAGAGGGAGGAGGGAGGGAGGGAGGAGAGAGGAACCTGGAGAGAGGAACCTGGAGAGAGGAACCTGGAGAGGGAGGGAGAGAGGAACCTGGAGAGAGGAACCTGGAGAGGGAGGGAGAGAGGAACCTGGAGAGGGAGGGAGGGAGGGAGAGAGGAACCTGGAGAGGGAGGGAGAGAGGAACCTGGAGAGGGAGGGAGGGAGGGAGAGAGGAACCTGGAGAGGGAGGGAGAGAGGAACCTGGAGAGGGAGGGAGAGAGGAACCTGGAGAGGGAGGGAGGGAGGGAGGGAGAGAGGAACCTGGGGGAGGGAGGGAGAGAGGAACCTGGGAGGGAGGGAGAGAGGAACCTGGAGAGGGAGGGAGAGAGGAACCTGGAGAGGGAGGGAGAGAGGAACCTGGAGAGGGAGGGAGGGAGAGAGGAACCTGGAGAGGGAGGGAGGGAGGAGGAGAGAGGAACCTGGAGAGAGGAACCTGGAGAGAGGAACCTGGAGAGGGAGGGAGAGAGGAACCTGGAGAGAGGAACCTGGAGAGGGAGGGAGAGAGGAACCTGGAGAGGAGGAGAGGGAGGAGAGAGGGAGGAGAGAGGGAGAGAGGAACCTGGAGAGGAGGAGAGGGAGAGAGGGAGGAGAGAGAGAGAGAACCTGGAGAGGGAGAGGGAGGAGAGAGAGGAACCTGGAGAGGGGAGGGAGAGAGGAACCTGGAGAGGGAGGGAGGGAGGGAGAGAGGAACCTGGGAGGGAGGGAGAGAGGGAGAGAGGAACCTGGAGAGGGAGGGAGAGAGGAACCTGGGGAGGGAGGGAGGAGGAGAGAGAGGAACCTGGAGAGGGAGGGAGGGAGGGAGAGAGGAACCTGGAGAGGGAGGGAGGGAGGGAGGGAGGGAGGAACCTGGAGAGGGAGGGAGGGAGGGAGGGAGGGAGAGAGGAACCTGGAGAGGGAGGAGGAGAGGAGGGACCTGGAGAGGGAGGGAGGGAGGGAGAGAGGAACCTGGAGAGGGAGGGAGGGAGGGAGGGAGGGAGAGAGGAACCTGGAGAGGGAGGGAGGGAGGGAGAGAGGAACCTGGAGAGGGAGGGAGGGAGGGGAGAGAGGGAACCTGGAGAGGGAGGGAGGGAGGAGAGGGACCTGGAGAGGGAGGAGGGAGGAGAGAGGAACCTGGAGAGGGAGGGAGGGAGGGAGGGAGGGAGAGAGGAACCTGGAGAGGGAGGGAGGGAGGGAGAGAGGAACCTGGAGAGGGAGGGAGGGAGGGAGGGAGGGAGGGAGAGAGGGAACCTGGAGAGGGAGGAGAGGGAGAGGAGGAGAGGAGAGGGAGAGAGGAACCTGGAGAGAGAGGAGGAGAGAGAGGAACCTGGAGAGAGGGAGGGAGAGAGAGGAACCTGGAGAGGGAGGGAGAGAGGAACCTGGAGAGGGAGGGAGGGAGAGAGGAACCTGGAGAGAGGAACCTGGAGAGAGGAACCTGGAGAGGGAGGGAGGGAGAGAGGAACCTGGAGAGGGAGGGAGGGAGGGAGGGAGAGAGGAACCTGGAGAGGGAGGGAGGGAGGGAGAGAGGAACCTGGAGAGGGGGAGGGAGGGAGAGAGGAACCTGGAGAGGGAGGGAGGGAGGGAGAGAGGAACCTGGAGAGGGAGGAGGGAGAGAGAGGAACCTGGAGAGGGAGGGAGGGAGAGAGGAACCTGGAGAGGGAGGGAGGGAGGGAGAGAGGAACCTGGAGAGGGAGGGAGGGAGGGAGAGAGGAACCTGGAGAGGGAGGGAGGGAGGGAGGGAGAGAGGAACCTGGAGAGGGAGGGAGGGAGGGAGAGAGGAACCTGGAGAGGGAGGGAGGGAGGGAGAGAGGAGGAACCTGGAGAGGGAGGGAGGGAGAGAGGAACCTGGAGAGGGAGGGAGGGAGGGAGAGAGGAACCTGGAGAGGGAGGGAGGGAGGGAGGAACCTGGAGAGGGAGGGAGGGAGGAACCTGGAGAGGGAGGGAGGGAGGGAGGGAGAGAGGAACCTGGAGAGGGAGGGAGAGAGGGAGGGAGGGAGAGAGGAACCTAGGGAGAGAGGGAGAGAGGAACCTGGAGAGGGAGGGAGGGAGAGAGGAACCTGGAGAGAGGAACCTGGAGAGGGAGGGAGGGAGGGAGAGAGGAACCTGGAGAGGGAGGGAGGGAGAGAGGGAGAGAGGAACCTGGAGAGGGAGGGAGAGAGGAACCTGGAGAGGGAGGGAGAGAGGAACCTGGAGAGGGAGGGAGGGAGGGAGAGAGGGAGAGAGGAACCTGGAGAGGGAGGGAGGGAGGGAGGGAGAGAGGAACCTGGAGAGAGGAACCTGGAGAGAGGAACCTGGAGAGGGAGGGAGAGAGGAACCTGGAGAGAGGAACCTGGAGAGGGAGGGAGAGAGGAACCTGGAGAGGGAGGGAGGGAGGGAGAGAGGAACCTGGAGAGGGAGGGAGAGAGGGAGGAACCTGGAGAGGGAGGGAGGGAGGGAGAGAGGAACCTGGAGAGGGAGGGAGAGAGGAACCTGGAGAGGGAGGGAGGGAGAGAGGAACCTGGAGAGGGAGGGAGGAGAGAGGAACCTGGAGAGGGAGGGAGGGAGGAGAGAGGAACCTGGAGAGGGAGGGAGAGAGGAACCTGGAGAGGGAGGGAGGGAGAGAGGAACCTGGAGAGGGAGGGAGGGAGGGAGGGAGAGAGGAACCTGGAGAGGGAGAGGAGAGAGGAACCTGGAGGGAGAGAGGAACCTGGAGAGAGGGGAGGGAGGAGAGAGGAACCTGGAGAGGGAGGGAGGGAGAGAGGAACCTGGAGAGGGAGGGAGAGAGGAACCTGGAGAGGGAGGGAGGGAGGGAGAGAGGAACCTGGAGAGGGAGGGAGGGAGGGAGAGAGGAACCTGGAGAGGGAGGGAGAGGAGGGAGGAACCTGGAGAGGGAACCTGGAGAGGGAGGGAGAGAGGAACCTGGAGAGAGGAACCTGGAGAGGGAGGGAGAGAGGAACCTGGAGAGGGAGGGAGGGAGGGAGGGAGAGAGGAACCTGGAGAGGGAGGGAGAGAGGAACCTGGAGAGGGAGGGAGAGAGGAACCTGGAGAGGGAGGGAGGGAGGAGAGAGGAACCTGGAGAGGGAGGGAGGGAGAGGAGAGAGGAACCTGGAGAGGGAGGGAGAGAGGAACCTGGGGAGGGAGGGAGAGAGGAGGAGAGAGGAACCTGGAGAGGGAGGGAGGGAGGGAGGGAGAGAGGAACCTGGAGAGGGAGGGAGGGAGGGAGGGAGGAACCTGGAGAGGGAGGGAGGGAGGGAGGGAGGGAGGGAGAGAGGGAACCTGGAGAGGGAGGGAGGGAGGAGAGAGGAACCTGGAGAGGGAGGGAGGGAGGGAGGGAGGGAGAGAGGAACCTGGAGAGAGGAACCTGGAGAGAGGAACCTGGAGAGGGAGGGAGAGAGGAACCTGGAGAGAGGAACCTGGAGAGGGAGGGAGGGAGGGAGGGAGAGAGGAACCTGGAGAGGGAGGGAGGGAGGGAGGGAGGAACCTGGAGAGAGGAACCTGGAGAGAGGAACCTGGAGAGGGAGGGAGGGAGAGAGGAACCTGGAGAGGGAGGGAGGGAGAGAGGAACCTGGAGAGGGAGGGAGGGAGAGAGGAACCTGGAGAGGGAGGGAGGGAGAGAGGAACCTGGAGAGAGAGGGAGGGAGAGAGGAACCTGGAGAGGGAGGGAGGGAGGGAGGGAGAGAGGAACCTGGAGAGGGAGGGAGGGAGAGAGGAACCTGGAGAGAGGAACCTGGAGAGGGAGGGAGAGAGGAACCTGGAGAGGGAGGGAGGGAGAGAGGAACCTGGAGAGGGAGGGAGGGAGAGAGGAACCTGGAGAGGGAGGGAGGGAGAGAGGAACCTGGAGAGGGAGGGAGGGAGAGAGGAACCTGGAGAGGGAGGGAGGGAGGGAGGAGAGAGGAACCTGGAGAGGGAGGGAGGAGGGAGGGAGAGAGGAACCTGGAGAGGGAGGGAGGGAGAGAGGAACCTGGAGAGGGAGGGAGGGAGGAGAGAGGAACCTGGAGAGGGAGGGAGGGAGGGAGGGAGGGAGAGAGGAACCTGGAGAGGGAGGGAGAGAGGAACCTGGAGAGGGAGAGAGAGGAACCTGGAGAGGGAGGGAGGAGGGAGGGAGAGAGGAACCTGGAGAGGGAGGGAGGGAGGGAGGGAGGGAGAGAGGAACCTGGAGAGGGAGGGGGAGAGGAACCTGGAGAGGGAGGGAGAGAGGAACCTGGAGAGGGAGGGAGGGAGGGAGGGAGAGAGGAACCTGGAGAGGGAGGGAGAGAGGAACCTGGAGAGGGAGGGAGAGAGGAACCTGGAGAGGGAGGGAGGGAGGGAGGGAGAGAGGAACCTGGAGAGGGAGGGAGGGAGGGAGGGAGGGAGGGAGGGAGAGAGGAACCTGGAGAGGGAGGGAGGGAGAGAGGAACCTGGAGAGGGAGGGAGGGAGGGACCTGGAGAGGGAGGGAGGGAGAGAGGAACCTGGAGAGGGAGGGAGGGAGGGAGAGAGGAACCTGGAGAGGGAGGGAGGGAGGGAGAGAGGAACCTGGAGAGGGAGGGAGAGAGGAACCTGGAGAGGGAGGGAGGGAGAGAGGAACCTGGAGAGGGAGGGAGGGAGGGAGGGAGGGAGAGAGGAACCTGGAGAGGGAGGGAGAGAGGAACCTGGAGAGGGAGGGAGAGAGGAACCTGGAGAGGGAGGGAGGGAGGGAGAGAGGAACCTGGAGAGGGAGGGAGGGAGGGAGGGAGAGAGGAACCTGGAGAGGGAGGGAGGGAGGGAGAGAGGAACCTGGAGAGGGAGGGAGGGAGGGAGAGAGGAACCTGGAGAGGGAGGGAGGGAGAGAGGAACCTGGAGAGGGAGGGAGAGAGGAACCTGGAGAGGGAGGGAGGGAGGGAGAGAGGAACCTGGAGAGGGAGGGAGGGAGGGAGGGAGAGAGGAACCTGGAGAGGGAGGGAGGGAGGGAGGGAGAGAGGAGGGGAAAGGAACCTGGAGAGGGAGGGAGAGAGGAACCTGGAGAGGGAGGGAGGGAGGGAGAGAGGAACCTGGAGAGGGAGGGAGAGAGGGAGGGAGGGACGGACCTGGAGAGGGAGGGAGGGAGGGACCTGGGGAGGGAGGGAGGGACCTGGGGAGGGAGGGAGGGACCTGGAGAGGGAGGGAGGGAGGGACCTGGAGAGGGAGGGAGGGAGGGAGGGAGAGAGGAACCTGGAGAGGGAGGGAGGAACCTGGAGAGGGAGGGAGGGAGAGAGGAACCTGGAGAGGGAGGGAGGGAGAGAGGAACCTGGAGAGGGAGGGAGGGAGGGAGGGACCTGGAGAGGGAGGGAGAGAGGGAGGGAGGGACGGACCTGGAGAGGGAGGGAGGGAGGGACCTGGGGAGGGAGGGAGGGACCTGGAGAGGGAGGGAGGGAGGGACCTGGAGAGGGAGGGAGGGAGGGAGGGAGAGAGGAACCTGGAGAGGGAGGGAGGAACCTGGAGAGGGAGGGAGGGAGGGAGAGAGGAACCTGGAGAGGGAGGGAGGGAGGGAGGGACCTGGAGAGGGAGGGAGGGACCTGGAGAGGGAGAGAGGGACCTGGAGAGGGAGGGAGGGAGGGACCTGGAGAGGGAGGGAGGGACGGACCTGGAGAGGGAGGGAGGGAGGGAGAGAGGAACCTGGAGAGGGAGGGAGGGAGGGACCTGGAGAGGGAGAGAGGGACCTGGAGAGGGGAGGGAGGGAGGGACCTGGAGAGGGAGGGAGGGAGGGACCTGGAGAGGGAGGGAGGGACGGACCTGGAGAGGGAGGGACCCAGGACCTGGAGAGGGAGGGAGGGAGGGACCTGGAGAGGGAGGGAGGGAGGGAGGGACCTGGAGAGGGAGGGAGGGAGGGAGGGACCTGGAGAGGGAGGGAGGGTGGGAGAGAGGGACCTGGAGAGGGAGAGAGGGAGGGACCTGGAGAGGGAGGGAGGGAGGGACCTGGAGAGGGAGGGACCTGTGGAGGGAGGGAGGGAGAGAGGGACCTGTAGAGGGCAGCAGAGAGGAAAGGAGTATAGTAGCTAGGTCTGTGCTGGTTGGGCTATTTTGTGTAAATAGCTTAGTTTCTGTCTTCCGCTTAAAGTGTTAGGTTGTTTACATTCGGTTGTGGGTAGAGGTTTTCGACATTAGGTTTGGGGGCTGGGGAGGAGTGGTGTGTGTGTGTGATCGTCTAAGAAGCTCATTCTTTTTGTTGGAATTGTGAGTGACTTTGAATCCTCTGGTTGTATTTAAATGTTTGGTAGTGTAGGGCACGCTAATGTGCATACTATGTTGTGGTTTGTCCGAGTGGCAGCATTGCTGTACCATACTAACCTTTCCTCCCTTCCTGTTATTCAGGTGTCCCCCTCTCCTGGAATCCCAACATCTGCTGAGTCATCAGTAGTGAGTCAGGGTGTCATGGCCACCGGGCCCAGGACACGCAGAGATCACCCATCATAGTGCTTCCCCCAGCTAGCCACCTGCAGACACACACACACACACGGGAGGAGGCACAGGGGTGGCAATGACGACCACATCGCATATGAACGGTCATGTGACTGAGTCAGATGCTGGAGGAAGTGGAGGAGGCGAGTCACACCAGGAGGAGCCCCAGCAGTGGCACAGGGAGATGGCGGTGGACTGCCCGGGGGACCTGGGTGCTCGTACCCTGCCCGTGCGGCGCTCTGCCCAGCTGGAGAGGATCCGGCAGCACCAAGAGGACCTGAGGAGGAGGAGGGAGGAGGAGGGCAGGAACAGACAGGAGCTAGATCTTAATGCTTCCATACGGCTCAAGAAGCTATCTCAGAACCCCAAGGTGGGAATCGATAACCCCACCTTCGACCCCATCGAAGGCCCCGTAGGGCCCATGGGACTTCCGCCCAACCTGGGGGCCCCCACTCTACTGGGTGAGTAGGACTGAGTATGACTCTTTAACAAAGCCATACAATATAATAGTGTTCTATTAAGTTGTGATTCTGAACAGAATAGTTATTTGGCATTAGCCTTGAGCACTAGCAAGGATAAAGTGCTAACAAGCAAGTGGCTGTCTCTTGCTGAAATCGAATGGCCAAATTTTAGCTCTGAAAACAAGGTGAAGAAGGTGCCAATTTGCTTAAGACAATCCTTTCAGATGTATAGGAGTGGATGTGGGGGTAGGGTCAGGATAGACCTCTAGCTGTCTGTAGCTTTCCCTCAGACTCTTAACCCAAGTTCACTTTTCTTGTTCCAGGTAGGCTTATGAATGAGACCAAACATACACACCCACAGCAGTCTATAAGCCTGTAGTCAGTGCATTCTTCTTCTAAAGCTCTCTGAGGGAGTCCTACTTCACTCCCACTTAATTCTCTGATGATCGGGAAGCTGGGGTCTGGGAAAGACTGAGACTGAGGGAGGAAAGTAGGGAGTGAGAGCAGGAAGGAGGTGGTACGTGAGGGAGGGAAGAGGTGTGTGGTAGCAGCATTCCTCGGGAGGGGTTAATTAAAAACTCTGTTACAAAACATTCTGACCCAGGCTGCAATGGCTGCTCTCTGGCCCTCCTCCATTTTCTGCCCTTATTTTTTTTTTAATGTTCTGTCCCATCTCCTGTCCTTCGACTGCCCTACCACTCCTCCTGCCAAATTAATAATGCATTGAAATGATACCGATCATATAGCCTAGGCCTAGCCGAAGAAAACAATATGTAGGACAGAAGGTACCCAGTGAAGTCAATGGCGCGTGAAAGTAGATCCTCCATCAGATGACTAGCCTCCCAGTTAGATACTCCCTTTTACACACACACACACACACACACCGTCTCCTTATTTTGGTCTTTAGTTAGACTGGACAGATGTCTAAGAGAAGAGTCTGGATTTGAGAGAGCTGGTAAGGTTTAAGAATGATGATTATTTTGGAGTTGTATCTCAGATATAAATATCCTGTCTTGACCGTAATCCCTGTATGAGTTCACTGTAATTCTTTCCTGAATCTGAGCATTTGTCTCTGGCTGTTGTGTAATGTATTTTGTATGGTTGATCTGTCTGTACAGTATATGTATGCCTGATTCTCGCCCTTCCCCGCTCTCCCTGCATACAGAGTTGGAGGAGCTGCTGATGTCCCTGAAGCAGGTGCAACACTGCCTGTCTGACGGCCAGAGCCAGGAGGACGTGGAGCTGGTGCTGCAGCTGGTCCAGAAGACTGACTTCCAGAAGGCCTTCAACATCCACAACGCTGTGGCCCAGCACATGAACAGGCCCAGCCCGCCATTCCCGCACACAGACCGCGCTCAGGGCCTGGCACAAGAGGTGAGTCTTGATCTGGAGTCCGTTTTGGGGTTTTAAGGTTAGCTGATCATAGAGCTGTGCTTACAGAGCTGGTCCAGCAGCACATGAACCGACCCAGTCCGCCCTTCCCCACACACTGCCCTTAGGTCCTGGTCCAGGAGGTGAGACCCAGATACTGATATCAAGTCAGTTTGCAGTATTACTATGTAACAGTTGAGTGTAGGGCTTGCGAAGGGTAAACTGCTCGTAGATCTGTGCCTACAGATGTGGGCCCCAAAAAATGAACTGGCTCAGGAGGAAAGAGGAAGACTCTGTTAGACACTGATCCAGAGTGTTTTCTTCAACATGGTTAAGGGTAGGATTTGTGGAGGAGTAAGCTGATCCTAGGATCTGTTGCCTATGGGCAACGTCTACCTGGAGCATACTGAGTAGTGCTAGGGAAGAGGATGGGGCGGAGGGTCGAATAATACACTAATGCTCCTGTATACCCACTTCCAAATCAACCCTTCGCTCCACTGACCTTAGGTCTATTTCAGTCTGCGTGGGAACTAGAATAGAAGGAAATGGGAGGGGGACAGCAAACTTGATCTGAGGCCAAGCTAACCGGCCCAAAAGTTAGGACTGAGGTGGGTCTGTGTGACACAATGACAGGAACACGTGCACTAAGGCACGTACATAAACACACACACACACACACACACACACTGAAACACGCATGCACACAAACACCCACCCACACAAGCGATCAAGTACGACTTGTAGGAGTTGTGGAAAATGTTTCCGAAATTAGGAAGCCGACTAGCCTTGAAGTTGAAGTTCAGTAGAGTTTGTGCAGTGTAAGAAGTTTTTAATGGGCAGAAACCACATCAAAGTACTACATGACTTTTTGAATGTTTTGTCCACTAATGACACTTGATTGAGGAGAGAGCCTCTTTGCATGGAATCGCTGTAGTGTGAAGAAGTGTTAACGAGACTCAATAATAAACTTGTTTATTGTTGTTTTCTGCCATTCTTCCCCAGCAGCACAGAACAGCTCTTGTACTCAGCCCCATCATTAGAGCCCAGACGTAGAACTCAAACTCACTGACCTGGACAAGACAGGACAGTCACAATAGGGGCCTCTCTCGGTCTCTCTGAGGCTGCTGCCTGCACCATCATAGACTCACTGACAGCAGCCAGGGCCACCACCGTTTTATTCATTAGGCACCAAACGGGAGAAAATGTGCTTAAACGGGGTCGGAATACCAGAATTTGCCTCACGTGTGTGTGTGTGTGTGTGTGTGTGTGCGCGCGCACGTTTGTTTTGCGTGTGTGTTTATGCATGTGGACGGAATACATTGTCCTATAATATACATACAGTTCCCATGCCAAATGGTCCCTATTCCAAGATCAATTTGGGCCCCTTTTAAACAGGAAAAGTAGAGGTGTTTCAGCCTTGCATGTTGTGCCCTCAGTATGTAGGGGAGTTTTCTATTGGCCAGCCCTTATGTGGACCATGTCACCATTGTGTACCTTACGGTAGAGGCACACGGGCGCGTTCCTCAGCTAAGGCGAGGCAACCACCAATGGGCGAACTCTTCCGGGTTCACGCTGGGTTCACATAGCCAAAACAAAACGTCCCAGTGGTCAAGGAAAATGACGGCCACGAATTGCTCGGCGCTGAAGTTGGTCTCCACCGCCAAGCTCACGCAGCGTTGATGCTCAATGAACAAAGGAAGGTTTGGTGGAAAAGAGGAGAGAGATGAGTTATGCTAATTTAACGCATCTGCATGGTAGCTATGAATTGCAGCCTATTACCAAGTGCCAGGTGCTAGAAGCCATATTAGCCAAGCCATTAGCCCAAACAAAGTTGATACGTGTTCATCACAGGAGATTGGTGAGGGGAGAACGGCTCATCATAATGGCCAGAAAGGAGCAAATGGAATGGCATTGAACACCTGGAAACCATGTGTTTGATACCGTTCCACTGATTCCACGCCAGCCATTACCACGAGCCCATTCTCCACCAACCTCCTGTGATGTGCATCCAGGTATACTGATGTGGGGGGGAGTTTTAATGACATTATTTCATATTTTTTTAATAAGTGTGCTCCATTTGAGGTAGAAATTGAAAATAAATGTCATTACGTGAAACAAAATCTTAAATCATTTGAGGCTACAGGAAATAGGTTGACTGCTATGTTAAACAACTGCAGTAATGGTTGTTTTGGTTGTCAACACTCTTGTGGCTTTTGTAGTCTTTACTGTGGGGGGGGAGAGACACGAATCTCTAAAGTTGTCCCAGGTGAAGTTACATGCGAGGGAGGCGCCTTACCTAGTCAGTCTGGAATACTACCACAACACCATAGTGGGATTACCCTAGGTCTGGAGGAGACCACTTAAGTGAGGAGGGTTTTTTCTCCCTATGGGGCCACCCTGGTATAACCCCACCTCCATAAACTTAGTGTTAGACCCCCCTGCCTTGAATGGATTAACCTGGTCCCAGTGATGTCAGCTCCAGAGGGATTCGGTGTTGACTGACTGACTTCATTAGGAACCAATTAGAAGAAAATGTATTGAAACATGGAAGGACTATCTGGTCAATGAGAAAACCTTTTAAAATGTGTTCTGTTGCGTGCCCTAATGAACACAACCAAAGCTGAACCCGGGCCCGAGGCCATCTCACTGCTTACTCTAACGTGGTCTGCGGCTGGGGCCGTTCTAAAGCACTTTGAAGGCCCATCGGCACCCCACAAGTAAAAAGTTAAAACCAGTCAACAAAATATTTTAACACAAACACTATGTATGCCATCTAGTCTGGTGAACAAAAACATGGATAGCAGCTGAATCAAGATGGGAAGAATCATGACAGATTGTCCTCCCTTCCGACCTTCCTGTGTAGATGCTCCTGTCCTCTGTTTTGATCAGTTTCTTGGATCTGAAACAGGTGTAAATCATCAGATGTGTTTTCAAGTTGATGGTGTGTCCTATCCCTGCTCCTCTTTCTTATACTTCCTGTGTTCTGGTGTGTCCTCCAGGTCAAGTCTATAGTTCATAACAGCCAACACAAGGAGGGCTTGGAGCTCAACACCCTGCTCTCCTCCCCACATGTCCAGGTGAGGCCTTCATCCATCCCTACTCTGTCTATTCCTGTGTCTCAGTTTAACCTGTGTATCTGGGTGCCAGTATAACCTGTGTAACGTGCATCTCTGTTTAAACCTGTCCCAGTGTAACGTCTGTCTCTCTCCCAGTATAACCATTATCACCCTGGCTCTCAGGGCTGGGGTTCTACAGGTCAGGACTGTGTTGGTTCAGCTGTGATCAACTATTGGCTACATCTTTTGGCAGAAGCCGGGCCAAAGCCCTGATCTCGCTCTCTTTAACTCTCACACGTGGATGAGTGATCTGATTTCTCTGTCTGTCCCCAACATCTACAATGGGGATGCTGCTCCTCTGAGACACCAGGGCATGTTCAATAGAGAGGGAACGTTTGAAACAGATTGAAAGGGGAAGTGTACTACCTGAATGTTTTGCTACAGTGCGCCCTGCCGAACGCAACCCACACAGTAGGATGTGAGGGAGTGAGGATAGAAGAGAAGGAGTGGTTGGGGGGGAGGGGGGGTTACCACTATTGTTTTGAGGGTTGCCATAGAGGTAGACCTAGTGAGGTAACTAACCAGGCATTTCTCCCCAGGGCCAGATGGAGGGAGTGGAAAATGATTTACCTGCTGTCCCTCAGGGGAAATTGTGGCTGTTGGTCTGTTACTACTTTCTGAAATGAAGGTTTCTTTTGTAATGTTTGTCCTCCTGGATGTCTTCCTTCCACCAGAACTAGAACAGCAGGGGGCTCTGGAAGTAATAACTACAGTTCTGTTAGACGCAGGTCTCTGTGCGTGTGCGGATGCTTGCGCCCATGCATCTACCGGTCTGTGTGTTTTGCGTTTCAAGTGTCTAAAAGTTAACCCAGTAAGGCTGACGAACCCTATGTCCCCTGTCCCTCCACAGGCGGTGCTTCTGGCCCATGACTGTGTTGCGGAGCAGGAGATGCAGATGGAGCCCCTGACCCCAGACGACCACTGTGAAACTCTCACCCAGTGGGGAGGGGAGACCGTCAAGATAGTCTGCATTGAGAAGGCCAGGGACATCCCACTGGTGAGAGACCCCTTTTAAAACACACTGGCATGAATCAACATAGGAGTAGATATAGACTCTGTCTGAAAAGTGTACAAGCTATCAAAGCCTTGATTCCCTCTTTTTGTTTCTTCAATTTCTCGCCCCTCTCTCTCAAAGCTTATTGGAGATGAGGCTTCAAGGTCCCTCCCTTCTGATCTCCTCCAATGAGCTTTGAGAGTGTGGCAAGGAATCGAGGACGGGAGGAATCAAGAATTTGGCCGCTTGTACACTTTTCAGACAGAGCCAACATGGCTCTCCTCTACCTATCAAAGTTTAAACCCTCCTGTATCTGCACCGTCACTAACCTCTGTTCTCCGCTGTCTGTGTGGCAGGGCGCGACGGTGCGTAACGACATGGACAGCGTGATAATAAGCCGCATCGTGAAGGGCGGGGCGGCGGAGCGCAGCGGGCTGCTCCATGAAGGAGACGAGGTTCTGGAGATCAACGGAGTGGAGATCAGAGGGAAGGACGTCAACGAGGTCTTCGACATCCTGGCCGACATGCACGGCAACCTGACCTTCATCCTCATCCCCAGCCCACAGACCAAACCCCCGCCCATCAAGGAGACTGTGGTGAGTACAGACGCACCTTCATCTAAGAACCCCCCCCTCACCTCTCCTCTCAGCCCCTGGGCTGGGATGTCTGTCTGTCTGAAGCAATCACACTGTTCCAATGGCTCAGTGGGTTGCAGACAGGGTTTGGTAGGTTACTTTCTAAATGTAATCCGCTACAGTTACTAGTTACCTGTCCAAAATTGTAATCAGTAATCCGTTACTTTTAGATTATGTTCCCCCTTAAGAGACATTAAATGTACGTTACCAATTGAACGACATCTATTGCATGTTAAATCAATGTTAAAGTTTACATAGCTGGCCATATATGGATGTTACATTTTACATTATGGGTTGGTTATGTAGGCTTCTTCTAACCCATCGCTTTCTACTACATATAATAATACGATTAAATTCTATCAGAATTCCAGTCATTCCAATAAATATTATACCCCTTGATCTTCAAGAATTGGACTTGGAAATATCGAAGTATAGATTACCCAAATTGTTTTACCTGACCAGAACCCAGAAACTAAGGACTTATTAGCCAGCCCTACTCTGTTGTTTATGATTTTATTGTCATGGAGGACTGATTGGGCTCATTGATTCGAGTTTGAAAAATAAACGCTGCACTCATGGAATGGCATGCTTTGAGCACTACTGAAAAGTGAAATCTGTGGAGTTGCCCTTTAACCATGTTGTGAGGCTATACAGTGTTTGTTTACATTTACCATGTTTATAAACATTGGAGAAAAACAAGTTTATATTTTGGGTTCTCATGGAGTGTGACGGTTGAACTAAACTCATGAGGCATTTATAAGTTCTATTCATCAAGAATAAATGGATATACACTACCGTTCAAAAGTTTGGGGTCACTTAGAAATGTCCTTGTTTTTGAAAAAGTAACAACCAATAGTGGGTTTTTTTTTGTCAATTTTTAAAATAACAAATTGATCAGAAATACAGTGTAGACATTGTTAATGTTGTAAATTACTTGTGGCTGGAAACGGCTGATTTTGAATGGAATATCTACATAGGCGTACAGAGGCACATTATCAGCAACCATCACTCCTGTGCTCCAATGGCACGTTGTGTTAGCTAATCCAAGTTGATCATTTTAAAAGGCTAATTGATCATTAGAAAACCCTTTTGCAGTTATGTTAGCACAGCTGAAAACTGTTGTTCTGATTAAAGAAGCAATAAAACTGGCCTTCTTTAGACTAGTTGAGTATCTGGAGCATCAGCATTTGTGGGTTCGATTTACAGGCTCAAAATGGCCAGAAACTTAGACCTTTCTTCTGAAACTCGTCAGTCTATTCTTGTTCTGAGAAATGAAGGCTATTCCATGCGAGAAATTGCCAAGAAACTGAAGATCTCGTACAACGCTGTATACTACTCCCTTCACAGAACAGTGCAAACTGTCTCTAATCAGAATAGAAAGAGGAATGGGAGGCCCCGGTGCACAACTGAGCAAGAGGACAAGTATATTAGTGTCTAGTTTGAGAAACAAGTCCTCAACTGGCAGCTTCATTAAATAGTACCTGGAAAACACCAGTCTCAACGTCAACAGTGAAGAGGTGACTCCGGGATGCTGGCCTTCTAGGCAGAGTCCAGTATCTGTGTTCTTTTCCCATCTTAATCTTTTCTTTTTATTGGTCAGTCTGAGATATGGCTTTTTCTTTGAAACTCTGCCTGGAAGGCCAGCATCCCGGAGTCGCCCCTTCACTGTTGATTTTGAGACTGGTGTTTTGCGGGTACTATTTAATGAAGCTGCCAGTTGAGGACTTGTGAGGCGTCTGTTTCTCAAAGTAGACACTCTAATGTACTTGCGCTCTTGCTCAGTTGTGCACCGGGGCCTCCCACTCCTCTTTCCATTCTGGTTAGAGACAGTTTGTGCTGATTGTTGCTGATAATGGGCCTCTGTATGCCTATGTAGATATTCCATTCAAAATCAGCCGTTTCCAGCTACAATAGTCATTTACCACATTAACAATGTCTTCACTGTATTTCGGATCAATTTGATGTTATTCTAATGGACAAAAAAAATTGCTTTTCTTTAAAAAACATTTCTAAGTGACCCCAAACTTTTGAACGGTTGTGTGTGTGTGTGTGAACTTGTTTTCCTCCAATGTTTGTAAACATTGTAAATGTAAACAAACACTGTATAGCCTCATAACATGGTTAAAACAATGTGTGTCCAAAATGGATGTAACAACTACAGATTGACCCTATTTCTTTTATTCTATCAAAAGTGTGCGAGTTTGAGCATGTGTCCATTAGTCCTATGGATTTTTTTTTATCAGCATGAATTAGATTGAGCAATAAAAGCCCCACAGGCTGGGGTCTACAGGCTGGGGTCTACAGGCTGGGGTCTACAGGCTGGGGTCTACAGGCTGGGGTCTACACTATGCAGCTGTTGCTGGAGAACATTTTTACAGGCTGTCCACTGGTTTCAAGAACACTGATTGACAGGAAGCTTAAACTTCTTGAATTCAACCATTATTGGGTTCAAATACACATTTTAGATTTGTGAACAGCCATCCACAACAATCACAATCCGTAAGGTGCAAATGGCACAATCAGAGCGCAGCAGTGTGATTCACATCAATGCGCTATGTAGATATCAATAATAAGTGATATCAGTATCGCCGTAGACGACACCACTGCTGTCATCCTTACCTCCAAGCGTTTATTCAAGTTGGATACTCTTTGGATGCCGACAGCAGTCGCACCATAGGAAGACATAGCTTGGACTGTAGCTTACAAAAGCCTATTCCTGCTCTTTTCCCGCGATCCAAACACATTTGGTGTGTCACCATAGTGGTCTCTGATATGTGGTCAGACTAGCTCAGCTGTAACAAACTTAAACTTGCACATTTTTTTCACATTAAGAACAGAGGTGTGAGATTTTTTTTTTGCAAACATCCATTCTGAATTTAAAAGTAATCGAGTTTTTGGAGCATCTGCTACATGACCATATTTACTAATATGAATCTTTTTAATTTAATTCTAGAATATACTGTGCGAGCTACTAGAAAACAAAGGTCATGCTTTGTTTCCTCTATTCCTCCAGGTCCATGTGAAGGCTCACTTTGACTACGACCCGTCTGATGACCCGTACGTGCCGTGCAGGGAGCTTGGCCTGTGCTTCCAGAAAGGAGACATCCTCCACATCATCAGCCAGGATGACCCCAACTGGTGGCAGGCCTACAGGGACGGAGACGAAGACAACCAGCCCCTGGCTGGGCTAGTACCAGGTAAACTCCCTCACCAACAGTGGGCAAGTGCCAGGTCATATATGCAGATTATCAGGCCTCACAATGCCTGGAGAAGTGTTAACCATCTCTCCCTCTCTGTGAATGCAGGCAAGAGCTTCCAGCAGCAGAGAGAGGCCATGAAGCAGACCATAGAAGAGGATAAAGAGCCGGAGAAGTCAGGAAAGCTGTGGTGTGCTAAGAAGAACAAGAAGAAGAGGAAGAAGCTCCTTTACAACTCCAAGCAGAACGACGGTAAGGCCAGCCCAGACCAGCAGTGTGGTAGAGGACTGGAGCAGAGATGTAGGCAGGCTGGTGCAGAACGACGGTAAGGCCAGCCCAGACCAGCAGTGTGGTAGAGGACTGGAGCAGAACGACGGTAAGGCCAGCCCAGACCAGCAGTGTGGTAGAGGACTGGAGCAGAGATGTAGGCAGGCTGGTGCAGAACGACGGTAAGGCCAGCCCAGACCAGCAGTGTGGTAGAGGACTGGAGCAGAGATGTAGGCAGGCTGGAGCAGAACGACGGTAAGGCCAGCCCAGACCAGCAGTGTGGTAGAGGACTGGAGCAGAGATGTAGGCAGGCTGGTGCAGAACGACAGTAAGGCCAGCCCAGACCAGCTGTGTGGTAGAGGACTGGAGCAGAGATGTAGGCAGGCTGGTGTAGAACGACCCGGCCCGTATTCCCACATCGTCTGAGTAAGAGTTTTTGGGGTCTGGAATGTTTTAAACTTTGCTTGTTTTAATGCTTACACACGTGGACTGTTTCACACACTTTCCTTGTCATCACACTATTGATTGTTACTCGTATTTCATATCCCAGGTTTACAGAAAGAGATCACGGACTTTAGCCAGCGTTCGCCTAGAGACAATGTACTGTGAAAGTTAGCGTTATTACTTTAATGGGCTGCAGTTGGCATGACCCCAAGATATAGTAGAAGAAATGACAAGAACAGGGGAGTGAGTGCTCAGAAAGTATTCACAACCCTTGACTTTTTCAACATCTAAAAATGTTTTCACTTTGTCATTATGGGGTATTATGTGTAGATGGGTAATCCATTTTCAATTCAGGCTGTAACATCAAAATATGGAATTAGTCAAGGTATGAATACTTTCTGAAGGAACTGTATGTCGACGTTTCAGTTAAAGGCCTTTCTCAGTCTCCAAGTCTCTCTCGATCCAACGATATGAATGCTGTTTGATATGAAACTAAAACTGTCTCTCTCTGCTCCTCCCCAGACTATGACAACGAGGAGATCCTGACCTATGAGGAGATGGCGCTCTACCACCAGCCAGCCAATCGCAAGCGGCCCATCGCTCTGATTGGTCCTCCCAACTGTGGGCAGAATGAGCTGAGACAGAGACTGCTGTCCAGCGAGCCAGACAGATTTGGGGGAGCTGTCCCACGTAAGTGTGTGTGTGTGTGTGTGTGTGAATTCCTGTGTGCGTTTTCAAGGGTTAACTTTCCCCATGAACTGCACACCATGGTGCTTAGTATTACTCAAGACATATAGAATTTGGTTAATGAGAATTGTCATTTTTGTTAATTCCAGAAATGTTTCATGTTTTTGCGGCCATCGTCTGTTCTCCCTTCCCCTGTCCTGTAAATTTTTTTTATTATTAAAAGCAATACAAATGTTGATAAATGTGGGTTTATTCCAGACACGACACGGAACAGGCGTGATGTGGAGGTGAGTGGGAGGGACTACCACTTCGGCTCTCGCCAGGCCTTTGACATGGACGCCACCGCGGGGAAGTTCATAGAGTCAGGAGAGTTTGAGAAGAACCTGTACGGAACCAGTACCGACTCTGTCCGTCAACTCATCAACACGGGCAAGATCTGTCTGCTCTGTCTGCACACACAGGTGAGGAGGGGGGAGTAGAGAGACTGAGGGAGGGGGAGAGGTAGGGAGAGAGGGCAAGGCATGTCTTCTGTGTCTGCACACCCAGGTGAGGTAAGGAGGGGGAGGAAAGGAGGGGGAGAGAGTTGAGAGGGAGTTCAGAGGGAGGTGAGACCAACAGGGAAAAGAAGAGGATAAAGGCGTGTGCATGCTTCCCAGCCGAAACCGTTTGGACGAGTTGTTCAGGCACACAAAATATTTTCTTGAGGAAGCCGGAAAATCGGCAGCCGCAGTCTACGCCCCTTCGTCTGTGATTGGTCAACAGTAGGGATTCTTCAATATCTTAAATTGTTTCTGACTATTTAGAGGAAGTGTGTACTGGCTACGGTATCTCAAAATGGACAAGTGGTACTATTGCTGCTTTTTTTTGTTTGTTTCTCAAGTGTAAGTCTTTTAAGGGAGTATGCGAGCATACGCGCTCTAGCCAAACTGAAGCATGCTGACTCCTTAAGAGAGCATTAAATGTCTGTTGCTGCTGTGTCTGACTGCGTGTCCCCCCCCTTTCTCTCTCTCCCTCTTTTCTCTTCTTTCTCTCTCCTTTCTCTCGCTATAGTCGCTGAAGATTCTGCGTAACTCTGATCTGAAGCCTTACATAATCTTCATCGCTCCTCCCTCCCAAGAACGGTTGCGAGCCCTCCTGGCCAAGGAGAGCAAGAACCCAAAGGTAGTCATTTTAACACATCACAATCTGTTTTCTTTTCAGCAAGGTTTATTTACTAAGCCTTAGTAAAGTTAATTCACTTGACATCAAGCTAACGTAGTGAAACATGCTCTCTGTTCCATCTCTTCCCCTTTCTCTACCTAAGCCGGAGGAGCTGCGAGACATCATTGAGAAGGCCCGTGAGATGGAGCAGAACTTTGGCCATCTGTTTGACGCAGCCATCGTGAACACAGACCAGGACAAGGCATATCAGGAGCTGCTGAGGCTCATCAACAAACTGGACACTGAGCCACAGTGGGTCCCCTCCTCCTGGCTACGTTGAAGGAGCAATATAACAGACACAACGCTAACCTGACACAGTACTCACTGGTTCAATGAAGAGCGGGAGCTACCCTGGATCATGGACAATAGTTGCCCGGGGGAAGACTATTATTAGCTGAAATATAGCCTCGACTCCATTCTCCAACCAGAGTCACAGTATGAGACTAGTGGAAGATCCTCAATCAACACTTAAGCTGAAGATGATAAATAAAACACGTAAAATGCTTATCACTACATGTGATGCTGAGCTGTTCTCTTCCCTTCTGAGACTGCCTGGGAAAATTAATTCTTGACTTATTATTGCTCTGATTATTTGTCTTTTTTTTTTTTTTGCTGGATTTCTCTTCACTAAATTAACTTTTCACATTCCAGAGAACTATGTAAAGACTTGGCACTTGGTGGCAGAAATAGAATTAGTGCTTCTATTCTGCTTTTGATAACTATTTATAATTGTAAATATATTCTATATTCTATGGCAGGGATGGGCAACTTTGATAGGGGTGGGGGGGCCACAAGAATCTAAGCTCATCACGAGGGGCTGCAGTGGCTTGTGGGTCTGCGTACCCACATCCATACCCAGACATGCAGTCAGAGCTTGCCTTAGAGCCCCCAAAAGGCTAAGGGAAATTTTGTTGCGGGGCCCCCTCACTTTGCGTGCAAATTGTTTTTGGGGGTGGCAATGAATGACTCCTACACAAAACTATAGACACACACACTGGTTGTTGTACCCTTGCTGTTTCCTTTACCCCGTGTGTGTGTTTGTTCAGTAATGTCAGACTGACATCCCAGTCAGTCTTGAGTGTTAGCAACAAGGTGCAGCTGTTCTCTCTAAACAGAGCAGCTGGGAATGGGGATTAGGCTGCTACGCGTATCATCACGGACGTGATTCACTAACCTAATGAAACCATCTGTGAGGTGATGACACCCAGGTGTAGGACTATGGGTCCTGATCCGTTATTTACTATTATAGGGAATAGGGTGCCATTTGGGACGCTGTCATGATCTCTGCATCTGGCCTCTATCCTCTAAACTATAGCAGCCCTGGTTTCAAATATTATTTGGATCATTAAAAATACTTAAGCTGTGCTTGATTGAACTTGCCTGGCATAAAGGAACCAATAGAATTCTCCAGAACGGTAACTCCAGGTCGGCAAAAAACCTTAAAGTATTTGAAAGATTTCAATTGTTATTTGAACCCTGGTCTGCACTACAGCACAGTATAATGCTGGAGGTTCATCTGAATGGTGTTTTGACATCACATTAATTAGACAATCAGATCTGAGAGATGGTGAAGAGCCTCTTTCTCCTACTTAACCTTATACTCTTTTCACACTAGCTTGCCAACCAAAACTGGACTGTGCTGGCTCTGATATTTTCACATTTTCTTTTCCAGCAACTATTGTGGATCGTAACCAGGCCTGTGCAGTACAGCTTGGCTCAGTAGTGTGAAAAGGGTACTGGAGGATAAACAAGTCCTAACACAACACTGCACCCCTTACCTCTACCCAAGCACCAGGAGTCATCACTAAATAGAAAACTGGCCTGTCCCGAATCACAGGATTTAAACCAACAGTGATGATATTGAAGAAAGATTATTAGAGGTGTTTAAAAGTTATGACACTAAAATCTTGAGGGGTAACTTTATCTATGTCTTCATTTTCTCGATCTCCGTATTCATCATGCTAATATGTAGGATTGTGACCATAGAAATTGAATGATATTTCTATAAGTGTAACCAGCAGTATTCTATTCATGGAAAACACTAAGGAACATCTGAGCACCGCTGTCTGTGGGATTCTCTTAATAATCAGTACTTCATAAATGCTTTGTTTGAAATCGATGCATTTTATAATTCACTTAAATGCATTATAAACTATCCAACTATGCTGTATTTTAATCCAGTAGTTTTCACCACATGTGACATCTTAAATGTGTGATTTATTATTTGTCAGTGATTTTTCAAAGCTGTTATTGAAATGTTTGTTCTACTTTTTGATATGTGTCTGTGAAATTAACTCGGCCGAACCGAAAAATAGTTGTATGTTTTTTGATTTTGCATCTGGTGTTTCTATGATCATAGATTTCAGCTCACCCTTGATTATAATATGCTGACTGTGTGATTGTCTTCGTCCGTCCGTGCGTGCGTGCGTGCGTGTGTGTGTGTGTGCATGCACAGAGACAGGACTGTCACTGTAATGCAGGCAAGTATTATCTCTAATAGACACAATGGGAAATGGTCTTAGCAAAACTGTTTCACATTTTTATTTTTGGTTATTGATGATAATCATGGTGTATCTAGATACTTAGCCTTTGATATATTTGTAATGTTAAAGATAGATTTAAGCACAGAGTAATGCACCTGTAGAATGATGACCCGACCACCCATCCATCCCTCCGTTTTGGATCTGAAACTCCAGGAACCGCTCAGTGCCTGCCTGATCCCAGATCTGTGGGTTTTTTTACGCAGCTCCTCTGACGATTTGTCATGTTTGCCATAGAAGTTGGCTATATAGGGCAGTATTTAGTTTCTCAAAGTACAAGTGCTGATTTAGGATCAGGTCATCCCTATTCATTGTTATTATTATCAAAAAAAGGGGAAAATGATCTCAGATCAGCACTCCTATTCTGAGACTGGTGGCCATTCAGATCTGGGACCAGTCTAGTTCAGAATGTCTATCCTTTTAGTATGCACAGAACACACCTTGTGTAGATTTGAGCCGTTAACTGGAAGTAGAACTAATGAATGTATAGTTACTGTATTATTAAAAATCACTTTCTTTCAATCTGTTTTTGTATGAATTATTCAAGTGGATTAAATATTTAGATTGGTAGAAGTAGAGCTGCTGTAGGAATGTGTGATGATGCCAAGAGGTACTGCTTCACGGACTACAGAGATTGTGGGGTCAGAGTTGATTGACACTAAAATATAGATAAGATAACGGAACATGAGTATGATTGAATCCTTTTTCATTGTATGATAATGTCCTCCTTTAAAAGATCTTACAGGGATATAAAAAAAAAATGGACACATTAATTTGTATCTCAAAGCAAGGTGGAGCCATTAAACTTAAATTACTTTTCTTGAACGAAGGCCAGGCTCCTCAGACTTGGCGGCAGCATCAAGTCTAGTCAACAGCCACTCCCGTAGGGGGAAGGGTATGAGGTATACACTAATTTCCATGACATGTAATATGTAAGTGGTCAACTCAACACAAGTGTACAAAACATTCCATTCCATGCGCTTTCCATGACAGACTGACCCGGTGAATCCAAGTGAAAGCTATGATCCCTTATTTTTAAATCCACAATCAGTGTAGTAGATGGGTTAACAAAGGATTTTTAAGCCTTGAGACAGATTGTGTAAGTGTGCCATTTAGAGGGTGAATGGGCAAGGCAAGATTTAAGTACCTTTTGAACGGGGTATTGTAGTAGGTGCCAGGCACGCTGGTTTGTGTCAAGAACTGCAACGCTGCTGGGTTTTCCACTCAACAGTTTAAATCAAGAATGGTGCACCACCCAACTTGACACAACTGTGGGAAGCATTGGAGTCAACATGGGCCAGCACCCCTGTGGAATGCTTTCGACACCTTGTAGAGTCTATGCCCTGGCAAATTGAGGGCAAAAGTGAGTGCAAGTGCAACTCATACAATTTTATTTGTCACAAGTGCCAAATAAAACTGGTGTAGACCTTACAGTGAAATGCTTACTTACAAGGCCTTAACCAACAATGAGGTTCAAGAAATAATTTAAAATATTTACTAAATAAACTAAATTAAAACAATTTAATAGAAAGTAACACAAAATAATATATACAGGGGTTACAGGTTAGTCAAGGTAATTTGTACATGTAGGTGGGGTAAAGTGACTATGCATAGATAATAAACAGCGAGTGGCAGCAGTGTAAAAACAATGTAAATTGTCCTGGTGGCCATTTGATTAATTGTTCAGCAGTCTTATGGCTTGGGGGTAGAAGCTGTTAAGGAGCCTTTTGGACCTAGACTTGGCGCTCCGGTAACCACATGCCGTGCGGTAGCAGAGAGAACATTCTGACTTGGGTGACTGGAATCTTTGACCATTTTTTGGTCCTTCCTCTGACATCGCCTCGTGTATATAGGTCCTGGTTGGCATGAAGATGGCCCCAGTGATGTACTGGGCCGTACGCACTACCCTCTGTAGCGCCTTACGGTCGGGTGACGAGCAGTTGCCATACCAGGCGGTGATGCAACCGGTCAGGATGCTCTCGATGGTGCAGCTGTAGAACGTTTTGAGGATCTGGGGACCCATGCAAAATCTTTTCAGTCTCCTGAGGGGGAAAAGGTGTTGTCGTGCCCTCTTCACGACTGTCTTGGTGTGTTTGGACCATGATAGTTTGTTGATGTGGACACCAAGAAACTTAACTCTCGACCCACTCCACTACAGCCCTGTCGATGTGAATGGGTGCATGTTCGGCCCTCCTTTTCCTGTAGTCCACGATCAGCTCCTTTGTCTTGCTCATGTTGAGGAAGAGGTTGTTGTCCTGGCACCATACTGCCAGGTCTCTGACCTCCTCCTTATAGGCCGTCTCATCGTTGTCGGTGATCAGGAGTACCACTGTTGTTGTCAGCAAACTTAATGAGGGTGTTGGAGTCATGCTTGGCCACGCAGTCTTGGGTGAATGAGGAGTACAGGAGGGGACAAAGCACGCACCCCTGAGGGGCCCCCATGTTGAGGATCAGCGTGGAAGATGTGTTGTTGCCTACCCTTGGGTGCAGCCTGTCAGGATGTCCAGGATCCAGTTGCAGAGGGATGTGTTTAGCCCCAGGGTCCTTAGCTTAGTGATAAGCTTTGTGGGCACTATGATGTTGAACGCTGAGCTGTAGTCAATGAACAGCATTCTCACGTAGGTGTTCCTTTTGTCCAGGAGGGAAAGGGCAGCATGGAGTGCGATTGAGATTGTGTCATCTGTGGATCTGTTGGGGCGGTATTGGAGTGGGTCTAGGGTTACTGATGTGAGTGCTATGGGGCGGTAGACATTTAGGCAGGTTACCTTCGCTTTCTTGGGCACAGGGACTATGGTGGTCTGCTTGAAACATGTAGGTATTTCAGACTCGGTCAGGGAGAGGTTGAAAATGTCAGTGATGACACTTGCCAGTTGGTCCACGCAAGCTCTGAGTACACGTCCTGGTAATCCGTCTGGCCCTGCGGCCTTGTGAATATTGACCTGCTTAAAGGTCTTGTTCACATCGGCTACAGAGAGTGTGATCACACAGTCGTCCGGAACAGCTGGTGCTCTCATGCATGCTTCAGTGTTGCTTGCCTCGAAGTGAGCATAAAAGGCATTTAGCTCATCTGGTAGGCTTGCGTCACTGGGCAGCTCATGGATGGGTTTCCGTTTGTAGTCCGTAATAGTTTGCAGGCTCTGCCACATCCAACGAGCGTCAGAGCCGGTGTAGTAGGATTCAATCTTAGTCCTGTAACTCAATATTAGGAATTTGTTCTTAATGTTTTGTGTACTCTGTATCTACCAGTATTTTGGTTGAACTTGCGTCAAAACACTCACAGGGCAACACCTTGTGGAGAAATAGAAAACTGCTAATTTCAGTGGGAACTCTATTTGCTAATATACCGATGGTATTTTTTTGGTGTTCATGTTTCCAGTTCCGCTTCCGGGTCAGTTCAAGTTGTCTCCCCGGTCGCGCATGTTGATGAAATAGTCGAATTTTATCCCTTCAACTGATACATTTCAATTAGTACAGTTTAATGTAATCACTTATAATACAGACATATTCAAATAGTTAAATCTAAAGTTTTGGATATACTATATAAGGTGAGTGTGAAGTTCTGAAGGAATGAATGATTGGAGATGAACGCATGAGACTCCAAAGCGTTAGCTAGTTAACATTAGCTAACCTTTCCCTCAGGCTAGTATCCTGTCGAGCTGGTGCTCTTCTAAAGGTGGTCCAGCTACATGTGAATGTGTTGTAGCTAGATCAGGTTAGATCTATTTGCTTTGCTAGTTGGCTAGAAACCCATCATTCAGAATAAGCTGGCAGTCACCGTGGCAGCTGTTTGCTACTGAGAGCTAACGTTAGCGAGCTACTTATACAGCACAAAGGTTTTTCTTCCTACAACCTATACATCTGTTCAGCTACTAAGTTAGTTCTCTGCCCCATGATAATTTGCTATATAGTGATCTACGTTTTTTCAAGCATTACGCCTGCTTGGCAGAGTGTGATAACGTACAGGTAGAATGAGAATGCAATGACTACTGTCCTGTGCTGCCTACTCACACAGTTGAAATCATCTTGACCACGCAGAGTGCAGGATGCCGTCGCTCAGCTGTAGGTTCTACCAGCACAGGTTTCCAGAGGTGGAAGATGTGGTGATGGTCAACGTGCGCTCCATCGCAGAGATGGGCGCCTACGTAAGTCTACTGGAGTACAACAACATTGAAGGCATGATCCTCCTCAGCGAGTTGTCTCGCCGACGTATCCGCTCCATCAACAAACTCATCAGGATCGGACGCAACGAGTGTGTGGTCGTCATCCGAGTGGATAAGGAGAAAGGTGAGAGGGGGAAATGATGTGAATGTGATAGGTTGACTTGTAGCCTCGTCCCGTATTTGTTTGTGCTGCCTTGCCAACTCCTTGTCACAGATAACCATAGGATTTGGCAAGACAGAAATAGATCTGGGACCAAGCTAGTTGTCTTGTTGTCATTGTGATAGGGATATACTATACTTTAACTGTTCATTTCCCTGCTCTCTATCTCTCTAGGTTACATTGATCTGTCCAAGAGAAGAGTTTCACCCGAGGAGGCAATCAAGTGCGAAGACAAATTCACCAAATCCAAAACGGTATGTTGTCTTAACTCCTCGCATTATAAAGACTTAAAGTGCCCAAATTCATTGTTTTTACATGTCCCTTCCATGTACCCTGTGACTTCTAGGAAGATGTTAACCCTCTTAACCACAGCCTTTCCTCCAAGATTTTACTATCGTTGTAAAGCCCTAGTTATTTTGTTGCTTTGATAGTCATTTCTGAAGATTATTATTTATTAGTGAATAATTTACGTATGTCCCTCATTTTAAGGTCAACCCTGTTGCGTGAACTAAACAATATTTAATATGGTGAAACTATTCCTTTATAAATATATATCTTTTTTAAGAAACATTGAACATCTAATAGTCAAATCATAGTGTAAAAGCAGGTGAGCTGGTTCTACTCTTTTTGGCAATTTTCTGGTGTTTTGTGGTGGGAAACTGAGTGGGTCGAGCACATGTCATTACCTGTAGATAGACAGGCTAGAAATGTTTTAACAAAGCAACATTTTTTAAGCTTTCATTGAATTTCCACTCCTTTTTGCACACGACAAAGCTCTCCTGTCACAAGGGGGATTTATGTGTGATTTAAGATTAAATCGTCAATCCTGTTACTTTATTTGACACTTCCGTTTACATTTGAGTCATTTAGCAGATGCTCTTATCCAGAGCGACTTAGTTAGTGCATTCTTCTTAAAATACCTAGGTGAGACAACCACATATCACACTTGTAAGTACATTCTTGCTCAAATTTACTATAGTCATCTTTATTTAATCTCTTGATTGCTATTCATGACAATGTTAAAATTTGGTGAAATAACCATTTTTCTTTTTACCAATTAACACTTCTCAAAAGTCACTAAGTTGGTGGAACAACCCTAGTACAATATACTATTTTGCCTTGGGTTGAAAATGCAGAAGGGCTGGTAATGTTAAGTTATGGTACTCTTAGATGTGATGTCAATTGATATATTCAGATATTATTTCTGGAGGGGAACCTAGACCTGTGTGTCTTCTGTCATGACAGGTGTACAGCATATTGAGGCATGTGGCTGAGGTTCTGGAGTACACCAAAGATGCGCAGCTGGAGAGCCTGTTCACACGCACAGCCTGGGTGTTTGATGAGAAGTACAAGCGGCCTGGATACGGAGCCTATGATGTCTTCAAACAGGCTGTGGCGTAAGTACTGACAACCTGGTCAGGGTTGGTGGATGGGATTCTCTTGTTTAGACACTTATCCACAATAATATTATTTTCCATTCTTAGTTCCAAAGAGTTTCAAACAGACTTATGGAACTAGAAATGGAAGGAAATGGTTCCATAGATTAGACTCCTGGTTAGATACAATTCTGCCCAAGCGAGACTAGATGCAAATCCATTTCTCTTGCATCAATAGACGTATTATTTAGCTATTTCCCTGGACCTCTCAGGATTGAGTGTGTTAATATGACTGGTGTTTTGGCCCACAGGGACCCGGCCGTTTTAGATTGTCTGGACCTGACGGAGGAGGAGAAGGCTGTCCTCATTGACAACATCAACAGAAGACTGACCCCACAAGCTGTCAAAATCAGGGCAGGTATGTACACCTAACACTTACCTGGGTACATGTACATCATATAAACAGCAGTATCTTGGTGAATTTTTATATAGCATTATACTAATGTGTTAGCAGTAGGGGATTTAGGTATAGATGGGCATCTTGCCGGGGGGCAGCACGTAGCGGCCACACAATTTTTAAAATAATCATAATAATTTGGAATGGTGACATTTGTGCGATCGGTTATCTATCGCTCATTTGCACGTCACATCAATGATATGTCACCGTGTGGGACTGTGGGTCAATTAACCTTGTTGGAGTGGGCGCCCTGACTCTAGTTTGTGAGCTAGGCAGGCTACTGCCTGGGAAGGTCTCCCACTCAGAAGTACGAGATGGGGAGGGGGGCAGGGGTAGGTTGACCTCAGGTCTCCCCACTGGAAGCCCGAGGTAGGGGGAGCAGGGGAATCTATCAAATTGCGCCCCTCTAACTTTGTACAGTACTAATACAAACTAGATTTCACTAATTGCGTGTTTCTTGTTTGAAGTGCAATAGTGTAATAATCGTGTTATCTGTGTTATTCTTTGTGTATTTGTGTAATATAGGATTTGTGCAATTTAGTTTTGTGGGTTTTTTGTTAGTAATAGTGTAATAATTCGATTATCTTTTTATTTGTATTTATATACTACAATTTGTTTCTATTTGTCTTTGTTACTACTTTTTTATATTTATGAGTCTTATTTTTGTATATATTTTAATATTTATATAGTTTTAAATGTTATGATTTATTTATTTGTGTTGTACCAAATGTCTGAAGGGGGGTTCGCCCAGAGAGCCATACAAGCAAGAACTGCCACTGTGTGTTAGAATAATATTTTGGGGAACCCACTTAAGCCAACTCCCATCTCTCCCTCAGACATTGAGGTGGCCTGTTACGGGTATGAGGGGATTGATGCTGTCAAAGAAGCGTTGAGGGCGGGGCTGGGCTGCTCCACAGACACCATGCCAATCAAGGTAAATAAAACAACAACAACAAACACCCCTCATTAGTCAGTTTTTTTCGGACCCAGATTAAACATAGTATATTCCTAGACCAGTGGTTTTCAAACTTTTTCAGCAGGGAACCCATTTTTTCCACCAGAATTTCTGGGGACCCCTTTTTTTCCCTAAGAATTTATTTCCTAAAAAATTGTTTTGTATACACTACCGTTCAAAAGATTGGGGTCACTTAGAAATGTCCTTGTTTTTGAAAGAAAAGCCATTTTTTTCTGTCCATTAAAATAACATCAAATTGATCAGAAATACAGTTTAGACATTGTTAATGTTGTAAATGACTATTGTAGCTGGAAACGGCAGATTTTTTATGGAATATCTACATAGGTGTACAGAGGCCCATTATCAGCAACCATCACTCCTGTGTTCCAATGGCACGTTGTGTTAGCTAATTAAAGTTTAGCATTTTAAAATGCTAATTGATAATTAGAAAACCCTTTGCAATTATGTTAGCACAGCTGAAAACTGTTGTCCTAATTAAAGAAGCAATAAAACTGGCCTTCTTTAGACTAGTTCAGTATCTGGAGCATCAGCATTTGTGGGTTCGATTACAGGCTCAAAATGGCCAGAAACAAAGAACTTTCTTCTGAAACTCGTCAGTCTATTCTTGTTCTGAGAAATAAAGGCTATTCCATGCGAGAAACTGCCAAGAAACTCAAGATCTCGTACAACGCTGTGTACTACTCCCTTCACAGAACAGCGCAAACTGTCTCTAACCAGAATAGAAAGAGTGGGAGGCCAAGTACATTAGTGTCTCTAGTTTGTGAAACAGACGCCTCACAAGCTCTCCACCAGTCTTTTACATTGATGTTGGTTGACTTTATGCCACTCCTGGCGCAAAAATTCAAGCAGCTCGGCTTTGTTTGTTGGCTTGTGACCATCCATCTTCCTCTTGATCACATTCCAGAGGTTTTCAGTTGTCATTTTCTGCAAAATAATGCTCTAAATTACAATATTTTTATTTGGAATTTGGGAGAAATGTTGTCAGTAGTTTAGAGAATAAAACTAAATTTCATTTTACCCAAACGCATACCTATAAATAGTAAAACCAGAGAAACTGATCATTTTTCAGTGGTCTATTTTATTTTTTCCAGAGCTGTATATATACACATACATATACACACACAGTGCATTCGGAAAGTATTCAGACCCTTTGACTTTTTCCATATTTTGTTACTTTATAGCCTTATTCTAAAATTGATTAAATAGTTTCCCCCCCCCCCTCATTAATCTACACACAATACCCCGTAATGAAAAAGCAAAAACAGGTTTTTAGACATTTTAGCAAATGTATATTTAAAAAAAAACTAAAATATCACATTTACATAAGAATTCAGACCCTGTACTCCTCCATGCTTCACGGTGGGAACCACACATGTGCAGATCATCCTTTCATTTACTCTGTGTCTTACAAAGAGACTGCGGTTGGAACTAAACATCTCAAATTTGGACTCATCAGACCAAAGGACAGATTTCCAACAATCTAATGTCCATTGTTTGTGTTTCTTGGCCCAAACAAGTCTCTTCTTCTTATTGATGTCCTTTAGTAGTGGATTTTTTTGCAGCACTTCGACCATGAAGGCCTGATTTACGCAGTCTCCTCTGAACAGATGTTGAGATGTGTCTGTTACTTGAACTCTGTGAAGTATTTATTTGGGCTGCAATTTCTGAGGCTGGTAACTCTAATAAACGTATCCTCTGCAGCAGAGGTAACTCGGGGACTTCCTTTCCTGTGGCGGTCCTCATGAGAGCCAGTTTCATCATAGTGCTTGATGGTTTTTGCAACTGCACTTGAAGAAACTTTAAAAGTTCTTGACATTTTCCGCATTGACTGACCTTCATGTCTTAAAGTAATGATGGACTGTCGTTTCTCTTTTGCTTATTTGAGCTGTTCTTGCCATTATATGGACTTGGTCTTTTACCAAATAGGGCTGTCTTCTGTATACCACCCCTACCTTGTCACAACACATTAAGAAGGAAAGAAATTGCACAAATGAACATTTAACAAGGCACACCTGTTAATTGAAATGCATTCCAGGTGACTACCTCATGAAGCTGGTTGAGAGAATGCCAATAGTGTGCAAAGCTGTCAAAAGGCAAAGGGTGGCTACTTTGAAGAATGTCAAATATAAACTATATTTTATATTTTTTGGTTACATGATTCCATATGGGTTATTTCATAGTTTTGATGTCTTCACTATTATTCTACAATGTAGAAAATGGTTAAAAATAAATAAAGAAAAACCCTTGAATGAGTAGGTGTGTCCAAACTCTTGACTGGTACTGTATAAACAAATAAACAAAAATACTAAAAAAGACAAAAGCATCCACTGAAAGTGACTTTTAGTCCAAGATCTGTGTCTGTGAAAAGCCTCTATGTATCACAACAACATAGTGTCTCTTTGGGTCTGACAGATTAATCTGATAGCGCCACCGCGATACGTCATGACCACCACCACACTGGAGCGCACAGAGGGTCTCTCTGTCCTCAACCAGGCCATGGCTGCCATCAAAGAGAAGATTGAGGAGAAGCGAGGAGTCTTTAACATCCAGATGGAGGTCAGTACAATAACTTTGTCCCAATTTACGTAAAATCATATGTTTGTTGTCTTGAAGAGGGGGACAATGGAAAGACCATGGTGGGGTGGTGGGAGTTTTTTTTTTGAAACCCCTGCCATATGTAATACATACTTTGGAAGTTTTACTCGCAAGAGATCTCACATTAAAACATTATTAAAAACAGCAACACTGTTCAGGACATTGCGCTTTCAATGTCCATTTGTTAATGTCTTCTTATGTTTTCCTCCCCTCCAGGCGAAGGTTGTGACAGACATAGATGAGACAGAGCTGGCCCGCCAGCTTGAGCAACTGGAGAGAGAGAACGCTGAGGTGGACGGAGATGACGAGGATGGAGAGATGGAGGCCAAAGCAGAGGACTAAACTAGATGAAGAACTGAAGGATTGGATACGACGACGAGACCAATTATACATATGCAGTCCAGAGCATGTATTCATAAAGCATCTCAGAGTAGGAGTGCTGGTCTAGGATCAGCCCCATATGTCATCTTATGCCTAATGATCTAAAAGGATAAACTTATCCTAGATCAGAACTCCTATTTTGGGATATTTCATGAATACAGGCCCTGTCTGGTCAGATGAAGAACTTCATATCAAATCAAGCATTCCAACTGAACCCTTTGGATCAGTAGCAGGGACCCTCTCAGGGAGACCGATAGAGAGAGACGGCTACAGGCACTGACTGTCATACTGCCAAACACAGGGCTGGGAAAGGCCTCTGTGATTATACCAATGGACACAATAACAAATGAATATGATCACTGAACCCTAGCTGTTTGAATTGCGTCAGGGTGGGTTGGTGTTGGATTAGCCTATTTGTGCTGGAGCCAACACCTCTCTGTGTGGAAGAGTTGGCTACAGCACATATAATACAAAATGGGACAAGGCTTGGGTTGGTGGGGTGGTAGCCTGGTCTCGTGCTGAATGTTCTGTAACCAACTCTTTGTGACACATACAGTATAGGACCAGGCTAGAGTGAGTAGGGGTTTAGATAGATTCTGAGAATATAATAAGACTGGAGTGTTTTATAAATAGCAAGGAAATATTTTAGGAATGAGTACTTTTGAAAGTGGCCTTGACTTTCTCCCCAACTCCATGAAAGGACAATAGCTTTCTTGTCGTTTTCCTGCTCAATATGGTTCAAGTGAAATGTCAGAAGGAAGAGAAAGAGTATAATGTTCACTTAACCAACTCCCACAGATCTTTATAACTTAGGGTGCATTCTGGATTTATTTCTATGTTGACAGGGCTACATTCTTAACATTACATTAAACAAATAAAAAAGTACATTTGTGTTATCTTGTCAGGTTAGAAGTGATTGAAAGTGAAGCATGCACTTAAATAATTAAATGTGGGATGCAGTTATAGCAGAAACTGTTACAGAAAGGTCCATGTAGGCACTCTAGCCTTTATCAAAGATTTTAAATAAGATGTTTTATTGTTGTCACATACACCGGATATGTACAGTGAAGTGTGTTGCTTTATAGGGTCTGCCATAGGTTAAGTGCCTTGCTCAAGGGCACATCAGCTTGGTTACTAGTCCAACACTAACTGCTAGGCTACCTATTTCCACCCATTCACAATAGAAGCAAATTAATCATAGTCGGCAGAACAAGCACGAGATACTGAGATCCTATTGGCGTGTTCTTGCATATATTTGCGGTTTTCCGTTATGGAACGTCTACACTGAAATGCGCATCTAAACAACTCACTTTTTAGAAACGTTTGTAAAATGTAAAGTCTACATAA
This sequence comes from Brachymystax lenok tsinlingensis, assembly GCA_030435695.1. Lineage (NCBI taxonomy): Eukaryota > Metazoa > Chordata > Actinopteri > Salmoniformes > Salmonidae > Brachymystax > Brachymystax lenok. The sequence goes on from CM059808.1 coordinate 6,122,944, forward strand.
CTTAATCTACTCTGTTCGTAACATATTCTAGTTTTGGGGAACAGAAAACTGTTTTGAGATCAAATATTTCATCGATGAGTAAATTAGCACTGCAGGCCCATGAGCTTCCTGTGGAAACGGTAACCGGATGCTTCAGATTTAAACATCCTGTGAATCATCTGGCTCATTCAAATTTTTGCTAACATCTCTGGCTGTAGTTTGTCTGCACTACAAATCCCAGAATTCCGTGTTAGCAGTCGGTAGCTAATAACAACCCCGAAGGCTTACTAGTCAATCATCTGTAGTGTAGAAAAATATATATAAAAAAAAGAAGTTGGAAATGTTTAGCTAGTTGACTGAAACTAAACATAAATTACAGTAGCAACGACACTACACAATTGCTAGTTCTGTAGGGCGACAAACTATGGAGATTAATCGACCTTCAATCAAGGTAAATATCGTGCTAGCTTGCATAGCGGTTTGATTTTGGCTAGCTTAGTTTGGGACACAACATCGCCAGTCTGTGTAGCAGGGTTTCTGTTAGGAAAATGTGGCGCAGGACATTTGACCGGTAACATTTTCATTTACCGGACCCATATGCATCAGGTTCATAACCTGAAAAGTTTAGGCTACCTTTTCTATTGGTCAGCTTGTCGAGAAAGAAATAGTATATTCCAGTCTGGACATTTGTGGGAAAATGGATCCCAAATTCATACAACCAGTAGGCCTAGCCCAAGGCTACATTAAACAAAAACGTTAAAAAGCAATGAGTCTGATGGAACAGATAAGAACATTTATCTTAAAGTTGATAAACTATTATTTCTTAAGATTATAAGAGCAGTAATGCACACAAGGCAGTAGGCTACACACGAATGGCCGTTCCAAAATGCAATTGGCGGGAAAACACTGTTGTCTCGAGGGCACCGCACATTCAAACGGTTTCACGTGACAGATGAAAATAACTGTTGGAATGTAGAAAGAGGAGATCTAATAGGCTAATTTGAAGCAAGGTAAGACATGCTTCATAATATGTATTAAAAAGTTCAGGTTTTAAACAATTAAGTATGTTTTCAAAATACATGATATATGTTCAAAATACATGTTTTGAAAAACAATTAGCCTCCAGCTCATTGCAAAGTGATGTGTGACCAGCTGATGAAGCCTGCCTTCTGTTGCCATGTTGAAAGAAATCTCGAAACTTGATATATCTCTGACTTCAGTGCGTTCAAGACAACTGGGAACTGGGGAGGTAAACAAGCTCTGACTGGGAAAATGTTTTTGAACGGTCATCCAGCTTGGGAACTTGGGCCTGTAGAGCACTGACTTTACGACCTGAAGATCACTGATGTAATGATTTGACCTGAGCCTTCTTGTTCGCACACATTTTTTCAGTTCTGCCCACATATTTTCTATAGGATTGAGGTCAGGGTTTGTGATGGCCACTCCAATACTGAGACTTTGTTGTCCTTAAGCCATTTTGCCACAACTTTGGAAGTATGCTTGGGGTCATTGTCCATTTGGAAGACCCACCAAGCTTTAACTTCCTGACTGATGTCTTGAGATGTTGCCTCAATATATCCACATAATTTTCCTCCCTCATGATGCCATCTATTTTGTGAAGTGGACCAGTCCCTCCTGCAGCAAAGCACCAACACAACATGATGCTGCCACCCCTGTGCTTCACGGGTGGGATGGTGTTCTTCGGCTTGCAAGCCTCCCCCTTTTTCCTCCAAACATAACGATGGTCATTATGGCCAAACAGTTTTATTTTTGTTTCATCAGACCAGAGGACATTTCTCAAAAAAGTACGATCTGTCTTTTTTTATGGCGGTTTTGGAGTAGTGGCTTCTTCCTTGCTGAGCAGCCTTTTAGGTTATGTCGACATAGGACTTGTTTTTACTGTGGATATAGATCATTTTGTACCTGTTTTTCCTCCAGCATCTTCACAAGGTCCTTTGCTCTTGTTCTGGGATTGATTTGCACTTTTGTCACCAAAGTAGGTTCATCTCTAGGAGACAGAATGCATCTCCATCCTGAGTGGTATGACGCCTGCGTGGTCCCATGGTGTTTATACTTGCGTACTATTGTTTGTACAGATTAACGTGGTACCTTCAGGCGTTTGGAAATTGCTCCCAAGGATGAACCAGACCTGTGGAGGTCAACAATTTTTTTTCTGAGGTCTTGGCTGATTTCGGTGGATTTTCCCATGATGTCAAGCAAAGAGGCACTGAGTTTGAAGGTAGGCCTTGAAATACATCCACAGGTACACCTCCAATTGACTCAAATGATGTCAATTAGCCTATCAGAAGCTTCTAAAGCCATGACATCATTTTCTGGAATTTTTCAAGCTGTTTAAAGTCACAGTCAACCTAGTGTATGTAAACTTCTGACCCACTGGAATTGTGATACAGTGAATTATAAGTGAAACAATCTGTCTAAACAATTGTTGGAAAAATTCCTTGTGTCATGCACAAAGTAGATGTCCTAACCCACTTGCCAAAACTATAATTTGTCAACAAGAAATTTGTGGAGTGGTTGAAAAACACGTTTTAATGACTCCAACCTAAGTGTATGTAAACTTCTGACTTCAACTGTACATAGACTAGTGAATCCATCAATGAATAGGCTAAAAAGCTAATAGGCAAATTTTGCAATGGGATTTTTTCTTCTTCTCCTGGACAATTGTACGCGCCAATTTTATTTATAGGCTTTTCTATTATTTTATCGGACAAAAGCCTGCTATTACTGGATAAAGGAAGCCCTGCTGTGTAGGTACAGACTCCTAATGTGTCCTAAACCAAGATTTTGGCATGTGAAAACACATTTCATTCTGTAGCTAGCTAATAATGAATGACACAAATCATTTCCTAATCTTTTGTGTAGGTGACCCAGATTATATTCATCATAACCATTTTGTTAGTCAGGGTGCAGTTTGGAACCACCATATCAGGTAAGCTGATCAAATTGCGTCAAAGAAAGTAGCTAGTTTTAAACGGACATCTACTCCAAAATATAAAAGTTTGTCAGATGTCCTCAGCCCTCAAAATAAGTATAATGAGGGGATAAGTCCATGTCTTACCATCCATGGTGTGTGCTAAGTATTTATTTGGACAGTGAAGCTAAAATGTTTAATTTTGCTCTATAGTATACTCCAGCGTTTTGGATTCGAGATCACATGTTTCATATGAGGAGACAGTAAATAATGTCACCTTTTAAAAAAAAAAATCATACATATGTTTTACCCTTTAGAATGAAAGCACTTTTTGTATTTGGTCCCCTAGGGATGTGCTCCGATACAATACAGCAATGATAGGTTTGTTTGAAAGGATTCAGTTTGATTAGAGAATGAATTGATGCGATACGGTGCACAACATTTGTTGCATAAACACATTCATTTTCCATGAGCTGGGCCTCTGAGCTGGATGTGTCTGAGCTGACTTCTGTGTGTAAATGATGTATGTCTGTGGTGTATGTACTATGTAGGCACCTGTGCAGAGCCTTGAGGGAGACTAGGCATCTACCACCCCACTACTACTATCAAATTAGGGGGGGGCGCAATGTAGCCTATGTTTTTTTGTCCCCCCCACTTTGGTTCTGAAATCACCATCACCCACTAATTAAGTTGTAATTGTTGCATTTTAGGTGTTTGCGCTAGTAATGTATCGATATTTGTCATTTACAAATAAGCTATGACATAGCCAGTCAATATAAAGCACAACTTTGGATTTCATCCCCATCTCAAAATTGAATGGTTTTGATCAATTGTAGGTTTTTACGGAGTAATCTTCTGCTTCGGCCATGCAATGCGCCTCGCAAAATTGATTGCTGTAGATGTTTTTTGCATTGGATATATTTACCATATCATATGGAGACAGAAACATAAACATTTTACCTTATCATAAGTAGACATAATTGCAAATGATTAAATCCTTCCAATAGAAATAAAAAAAACTATTTAGTTACGAATTGAACTTTAATTAAATGAGTTGACTCTTCACATGGGATGATTTCACCGAACAACAAAAGTAAAGGAATATTGAATGATCCCCAATGATCTATCGCATCTCCCAAAAACGTTTTCAACATACATCTGTAAAATGATAGTTTAGAAACTAAAGCTTTGGTTGTCTTCCTCTCAGGCTTCCGTGTCTTCTCCCTAGACCTCCTCAATGTCCACCTCTTGAACATCAGACTCAGAGGCCTCCTCTTCACTGTCACTTTCCAACCTTGTTGACGATGGCTCGTTGTCAGGCTCACAAAGCCAAACATTTGCCCGGATGGCCACCAATTTTTCAACCCTTGTATTGGTCAGCCTGTTGAGTGCTTTGGTGTGTGTGTTCCCAAACAAGGACCAGTTGCGCTCTGAGGCGGCTGATGTTGGTGGGATTTGGAGGATGGTGGAGGCAACAGGGGAAAGAGCCTCAGATCCACAAAGTCCCTTCCACCAGGTTGGCTGATTAGATATGTTGGCACGACTGCCATATTGCATCTCCATCCCAAAGCCCTTGCTTGGAAGTGTACTTCGCCAGACTGCCAAGAACCTTGCCCTCATCCAGGCCAAGGTGGCGAGACACGGTAGTGATGACACCATAGGCCTTGTTGATCTCTGCACCAGACAGGATGCTCATGCCAGCATACTTGGGGTCCAACATGTACGCTGCGGCGTGTATGGGATTCAGGCAGAAGTCATCACGCTTTTTCATGTATTTCAGAACTGCAGTTTCCTCTGCTTGGAGCAACAGTGAAGTGGCAGGGCAGTACGGATTTCTTCTCTTACATCTGCAAGCAGAGTCTGAACATTAGACAGGATGGCATTCTCTCTCTCAATCCGTGCAATGGCTACTGCTATAGGTTTCAGGAGTTTCAGGCTGCTTACCACTCTCCCAAAATACATCATCCAGGAGGATCCTCTTGATGGGGCAGTCCATATCGGCAGACTGTGATATGGCCATTTCTTGGAGACACTCCTTCCCCTCCAGGAGACTGTCAAACATGATGACAGCACCACCCCAACGGGTGTTTCCGGGCAGCTTCAATGTGGTGCTCTTATTCTTCTCACTTTGCTTGGTGAGGTAGCTATAACTTGATGACCCTTCACATACCTAACCATTTCCTTGGCTCTCTTGTAGAGTGTATCCATTGTTTTCAGTGCCATGATGTCCTTGAGGAGCAGAATCAATGCATGAGCAGCACAGCCAATGGGTGTGATGTGAGGATAGGACTCCTCCACTTTAGACCAAGCAGCCTTCATGTTCGCAGCATTGTCTGTCATCAGTGCAAATACCTTCTGTGGTCCAAGGTCATTGATAACTGCCTTCAGCTGATCTGCAATGTAGAGACCGGTGTGTCTGTTGTCCCTTGTATCTGCTCTTGTAGAATACTGTTTGAGAGGTGGAGATGATGTAGTTAATTATTCTTTGCCCACTAACATTCAACCACCCATCAGAGATGATTTCAATACAGTCTGCTTTCTCTATGATTTGCTTGACCTTCACTTGAACTCTGATGAACTCTGCATCCAGCAAATGAGTAGATAAAGCATGTCTGGTTTTAGGGGTGTATGCTGGCCGAAGAACATTCAAAAATCTCTTCCAATACACATTGCCAGTGAGCATCAGAGGTGAACCAGTTGCATACACAGCTCAGCTACGTTCCTCCATTGAGTCAAAAAAACTTCTGATTCCAGGAGGACCATGAGCTGTTGCTATTGATAAGGTGTCTGATTCATCATTTAAATGTCGAATAGAAGTAGAGGGACTTTTGTCAGAGGTTGCTAGTTGTCAGCGCTGAGGGAACTTTATTCACTTGGCTAGATGATTCTGCATCTTTGTTGCATTCTTCACACATGATTTGGCACAGTATTTGCAAATGTACACAGCTTTTCTTTCTACATTAGCTCCAGTGAAATGTCTCCACACATCAGATAGTGCTTGTGGCATTTTCCTGTTAAGATTAGAAAAAAAGAGTAAAAAAACAACAAATACAATTCCATGTACAGATAAATAGTTAAGCAGTGAGATTAAGCAGCTCCTTTGTAAGAGAATGATTTAAAATTAAACATGTATGGAAACAGGTGAATTAACACTCCTCAGTTAGCAGGCTCAAGCAGCCTAAAACCTACATGGTAGCAAAAACGAACTAGCAGAAATTGTTAACAAGTTAGAAATTATTTAAACACGCTTTGCTGTAGGCTACTATTTACTAGTTAACTTCTCAAGGGTCAGTGGGGCGCTAGCGGGCCCCTCCCGACACTACCAGGTAAAATGTAAAGCGCCAAATTCAAAATCCAAAAGTTGAATTATTAAACATCCACCAATATACAAGTGTTCCATACTCGTCAAAAGCTCTGTTTCTTGGCAATATCACAGCGTTGTCAGATTTCAAAAAGGCTTTACGGCGAAAGCAGCACATTTGATTGTTTGAGAGTAGCACCTCACATATTTTTCCCATAGCCATGTATCGATTAGCCATCATGGCACACACATAACACATTTCACAGCGAAAACAAATCAATTACCTGTTGAAGAACTTCTGCTGAGGTCATCCTAAGTGTCCAACGAAGACAATCCATGGTTCTTTTGTTAGAAAAAGTAACGTATTTTATCCATAAATCCTCCATTTGGTTTGCGCGTTATAATCAGAAACGACAGCCTCCACTAGTCCATTGAAACGTGACGCGAACTCGTTCATCTTATACCTATAAACTTGTCCAAGAACAATCAAACATAGTTTTAAATGTATCCTTAGGAACACTTTTACGTATATTTACTATTATAAATCAACCGAATATAAACTGATCGATACTTGACGGTAAAAAAGACACTGCGCGCTTTCACGGAACGCGCCCAGCCTACTGTTGTCATCAAGGGGGGACTTCCTTGTTTGGTCTTATTCTCTGGTCTAATTCATCCAAAATGGAAAAAATACACTGTCTCGAGACTGTTGACATCATAAGGAAGCGACGGGTACTGCATCCATATGCCCTTATATGGTCATTTTCATTAGGGAGGGGTTCCCAAATGAGCAATGTGTCAAAATCACTTTTTCCAGGACAGAAATTCCTCGGGTTTTTGCCTGCCATATGCGTTCTGTTTCACTCACAGACAAATGGTTAACAGGTTTGGAAAATTCAGAGTGTTTCCTATCCAATGGTACCAAATATATGCATATCCTATTTTCTGGGCCTGAATGGGAGGCATTTTACTTTGGGCACGCCAGGCTCTCCACAACGGTCACCTCATGCACCCATCCCCAAGAAGTTAACAAAAAATAATGTATGTCACATAAAATGTATTCACCCCACCCTGTATTGTAATCACAACTTACCAGAAAGCATGTAGTCTTTTGCTCAGACAGTGTAGTAGTGTGGGCTCAATAGCATCTCATTAGTGTGCAAGATCTTGAGAATCAGCTGTACATTTGATGGAAGAGTGCACTGCACATGTGATGGAAAAATGCAGAGGGTTGCAATTCGATTGAATTGGGGATAGTTTAACCAAAATATGCCATAACACCTAGATTTGCCTTATGTGATTCCCACAAAAAAGTTTCACTGTTATAAGCTAACTTTTTTTGATGAATCTAATGTGGCGGAAAGTGATATGAGCGCTGGAGATAGGGGTGAGTGTTAGTGGGTATGGGCAGTGATGTAGTTAATGTTTGTATGATGTCATTTGTGTGTGTATGTTTTGTATTGTTGAAAAAAGATCAAATAAAATCATATTTAAAAAAATAAAATAAAAGTAGGCTATAGAGCATTCACACACTGCTCTAGAATGTATCTCTTCCATATTTGGCCTTGGGAGGTGGTACCATTTGGAGGTTTTTACGCATGTTGGACTTGGACCAATCAAAATCAACTTCATACCTTCATACCTTCGAAACGGAAGTTTAATCTGAAGAACGGATGTGGGGACTACGCTCAGGCGTCTTTTTACGCCTGCTACATTAGGTTACGGATTGTTGTGGATAATCATGAATGAATTATGAATAATGATGAGTGAGAAAGAGGCATAATTATCTTACCCCCACACACACAAAAATGCTAACCTCCCCTATTTTCTAATTTACAATAAAAGACACAATAAATTGTTTACCATTCATTTCTATTGGGAACAACAATCTGAAACACAACCAAAACAAACTGCAAATGCATCCAACAAGTTTGTAGAGTAACAAGCTTGATGTAGTCGTTTCTAAACGGTAAAAGATACGTATGAAAATGACCTAAAATAAAAGGTGACATTCTGTACTGTCGCCTCATATGATTTAAAAACAAAAACTTAATTACAAAATGCTGGAGTATAGAGACAAATGAAATGTTTTAGCTTCACTGTCCAAATAAATATGTAGCTGTGTAAATATGCATCAATCCCAAATGAATGGAAAAGATGGGCACAATTTAATTCCACCAATTTTGATGATGCATAGGGCTGTTATTTGCATTGGATGTGAACAGATTACTGTTTTACTAGCTGGCAGACATCTTTTGATTTATTCTTTACATGACGTTGATGCACTTAGACCCAGATGACCAAGATGAACCAAATGACACAGATGAACCAGATGACCCAGAGCAACAGAAACTATTTCAGTGTGTGTCAGGAAATATGGATAGCAAAAGGGTTCGACTGTACCTCGACCTGGACAATCTGGTATGTTGCTCCAGCAGCTCTCATCAAACATCTGGCATCCCCTTGTGTTGCCTGGAACAAATACTGGGTCCCAGAATTATGATGAATTATTTTAGGGCCAGTTTCCGTGACCCAGATAAGGCCTCATTCTAGATTAAAAACCATGTTCAATGGAAAACGTATGTTGATTCCCTTTGGTTTGTTGTTTACCATATCAACAAAGCAACTTTTCAGGGGGAAAAACAAACCATTGTAACTTGTCCGTCCTTGTGATTTCCGTTCTATCTCATTCCTTCCAGGTGGTGGATTGCATGCTACAGAAGAAACCAGGTGGCTCAGCTAGACAGTACCAGAACCAACTGAAGCTTTACACATCATCTGGTCTCCTGCCCACAATGGCCATCTATAACAGCACTAACTCAGCCACCTTCCCCTTTAAATTAAATATGGTGAGATGGGCTAAGATTAGGATTAAAGGGTACATACAACAAAATCAATGGCCTCAGTAATTACTTGAATTCAATGGCTTTCTACTTCTATCTGTTTCTCTTATGTGTTATGTGTGCTTTCCCTCTGCTTGTTAGAATGCATCCACCTGGAGAGTGAACGTCCCCAGATACAACATCACTATCAACACAGGTGTCATTATTTCTCATTAATGAGCCGATCTATTAGTCTGGGTAACAGTCTTTTTAGCTAACATTCCACTCCTTGCCACTCCTGTCATTTGCCTAAGAGACTGACCTTTCAGCAATCTCAACCGTCAGTATGCAGCTGGATTTCCAGCAGAGTAGCTCATTGGTTGTTGGAAATAACATATTATATTTATAATATTTTCCATGACAACATGTGGAGCCTCAAATAGAATTACAATTACAACAAAGTACAACATTTAAAAAAATATACATTTAGCTTTTATACTTGCCTAGCGAAGACTTGTAGATGACCTGGAGCCAGTGGGTTTGGCGACAAATATGTAGCGAGGGCCAGCCAATGAGAGCATACAGGTCGCAGTGGTGGGTAGTATATGGGCTTTGGTAACAAAATGGATGGCACTGTGATAGAATACATCCAATTTGCTGAGTAGAGTGTTGGAGGCTATTTTGTAAATGACATTGCCGAAGTCAAGGATCGATAGGATAGTCAGTTTTACGAGGGTGTTGGCAGCATGAGTGAAGGAAGCTTGGTTGCGAAATAGGAAGCCGATTCTAGGTTTAATTTTGGATTGGAGATGCTTAATGTGAGTCTGGAAGGAGAGTTTACAGTCTACAGTCACCTAGGTATTTGTAGTTGTAGGATAAGGGTACGGCTAAAGGCTATAAGAACTGGTGCATTGGGAACAGAGAGTAAAAGGAGCAGATTTCTGGGCGTGGTAGAATATATTCAGGGCATAATGTACAGACAAGGGTATGGTAGGATGTGAGTACAGTGGAGGTAAACCTAGGCATTGACTGACGATGAGAGAGGTTGTGTCTCTGGAGGCACCAGTTAAGCCAGGTGAGGTCTCCGTGGGTGTGGGGGTCGGACATGAGCTATCTAAGGCGTGTTGGGTGGGGCTGGGGGCTCTACAGTGAAATAAAACAATAATAACTAACCGAAACAGCAGTAGATAAGGCATATTGACATTAGGGAGAGGCATGTGTAGCCAAGTGATGATAGGGTCCAATGAGCAGCAATAGGTGAGTCAGGGAGCCGTTCGGTAGTCGCTACAACGCTAGGCGAGCTGGCGACACGGCGATTCAGAAAGCTAGCCGGGGCTAGCAGATGGGTCTTCGGCGACATCGCAACGGAAAAGCCTGTTGAAACCACCTCGGACGATTATGTCGGCAGACCAGTCGTGATGGATCGGCGGGCCTCAGTGTCGGCTAGCCGGGAGATGGGCCTAGCTCGAGGCTAGCTCAAGGCTAACTGGTGCTTGCTTCGGGACAGAGGCGTTGGCCAGCAGTAGCCACTCGGTTGCAGCTAGCTAGCTGCAATGATCCGGTGTAATGGTCCAGAGCATGTGGCAGGAATCCGGTGATGTGGTAGAGAAAAAGCAGTCCGATATGCTCTGGGTTGATATTGCGCTTGCAGACTGGCAGGTATTGGCCCGAGCTGAAGCTGGCTGGTGTACGAGTTAACGGTGAAGACCGCTAGCAGTGGCTAACTGACTAGTAGCTAGTTAGCTGTCTAGCTTCTGATTGGGGTTTGAGTTCTAAAGTATAAAAAATAGCAGATCCGTTCCACATTGGGTGAGGCGGGTTGCAGGAAAGTATATTCAGTTCGTAGATGGAAAGTGAGATTAAAATATATACGAAATGTATACGAAGAAAACGAGGAAAACTACTATTTACACGGGACAAGACAAACACACGTCCGACTGCTACGCCATCTTGGATTCTGATAGGTGATCTTCAAATATGAAAAGTGTCTTTGGCAAATGACAGGAGTGGCAAAGAGTGGAATGTTAGCTAAAAAGACTGGTACCCAGGCTACCGAGCTATTACTTGAAGACCAAGGCTACTTGAAATATTGAAGTACTACTACAATATCTACTTGCAGCAGCCCTTCACAGGCTTGATTGGCCTATTTAAACCTCTGCTCTCTTTCTCTGTCTCTCTGTCTCTCTGTCTCTGTCTCTCTCTCTCTCTCTCTCTCTCTCTCCACCCATTCCCCTAGTCGCAGCACCTGTGGATGAGTGGTATGTGGAGTTCAGTATGTTCCATGGCTTCTCTATGTTCAGCAGCAAGGGATCCATCCTGGACACACTGAAGGGAACACTACTGGACGTGGCCAGAGGTTGGACTAGGGGACGGAAGGGCCTATTGTGATTTTGTGACAAAGCACTGGGTGTTTTGAATTTGGATATTCTTGCCAATGACTAAAGAAAATAGTGTACTCTGATTAATTGCGGTGCCGGTTTACCTCTAGGTGGCAATCTTTTCTTTATGATCATAACGCCGGATAGCTGAGAGGAGATGGGGAGGAGATGGGGTTTTCCACAATGATAATATGGTTAAAGGCATTGATAGTATTTCCTATATTATCTATCTATCCCCTATTAACATTTTACATTACGTTTTAGTCATTCAGCAGACGCTTTTATCCAGAGCGACTTACAGTTGGTTAGTCAGTTAGACTTACATTAAAGGGGCATTCCGGGGCCTCCCGAGTGGCGCAGCAGTCTAAGGCACTGCATGGCAGTGCATGAGGCATCACTACAGACCCAGGTTCGATCCCAGGCTGTGTCACAGCTGGCCGTGACCGGGAGACGCATGAGGCGGCGTACAATTGGCCCAGCGCTGTCCGGGCTAGGAGAGGGTTTGGCCGGCTGGGATTGCCTTGTCCTATCGCGCTCTAGCGACTCCTTGTGGCGAGCCGGGTGCCTGCAAGCTGACTGCGGTCGCCAGCTTGACGGTGTTTCCTCCAACACGTTGGTGTGGCTAGCTTCCGGGTAAAGCGAGCAGTTTGTCAAGAAGCAGTGCGGCTTGGCAGGGTTGTGTTTCGGAGGACACATGGCTCTCGACCATCACTTCTCCCGAGTTCATAGGGGAGTTTCAGCGATGGGACAAGACTACCAATTGGGGGGTAAAATAAATACAAAAATCTGCAGTTGATACATCAATTTTTAGACTTACAAATTAGTGATATATACCCATTGATTCTTGAACAATAAAACGTATAAATGCCTTGTGCTTACTTCAACTGTCAAACCCCATCAGAACCCAAAATATAAGCTTGTTTTACTCAAATGAATAAAAAAAATGAATAAAAAATATTTAAATAAAAACACTTAAAACATTCTTAAAACTACAATATTGATATCTTTGATGGGCAGTCCTTGTATACATATCTCTCTATGAATTTGAGAGTGGTTACATTTCTCCAGGCCCATCCCTCAGCTCTTTAACAAAACAGATGCGGGGTGTTCACATTGTTATTGTTTCAACTAATGATTGCCCTTTTAAGGTTGTATCTTAGCAGTATGAGTGTGAATTTCAATAAGTTTGTCAGAATTGCATTGGCCATGGCATCTCTCCCTTAGAGCCCATCCTGCAGTGGACGATAGGGGAGGAGTTGTCGTCTCGCATCATTGAACCACATCTCCACCGGGTCTTGAAACTACAGGTCAGCCAAAGTCCCTGTGCCGGTGATGTGGCCGTGCTGGCACCTGTCTTTGCTCCAGGAGGACACACAGGTGAGGAAGACATACTGTATACACACACACACAAACATGTTATGACAAATAGAACATACTTTAACTATAGGTAACTGTAACTGCAGAAAAACAGACCATTGATGTGCCCTGTGCATACACTCACCAGCCAGTTTATTAGGTACACCCTAGTACTGGTTCGGATCCACCTTTTCCTTCAGAACAGCCTGAATTCTCCAGGCATTCTACAAGGCGTCAGAAACGTTCTACAGGGGATGTTGGTCCAGGCTGACGCGATGGCATCACATAATTGCTGCAGATTGGACGGCGGTACATTCATGCTGCTAACAGCCCGTTCCATCTCATCCCTAAGATGCTCTATTCAGTTGAGGTCTGGGGACTGCGAAGGCCACTCAAGTAAACGGAAGTCGCTGTCAATGTTCCAGGCAATAATTTTACACTCCTCATTTGTCCAGTGTTGGTGATCGCGTGCCCACTGGAGCCGCTTCTTTTTAACTGATAGGAGTGGAACCCAGTGTGGTCGTCTGCTGCAATAGCCCATCCGTGACAAGGATTGACGAGTTGTGCGTTCCGAGATGCCGTTCTGCACACCACTGTTGTACTGCGCCGTTATTTGTCTGTTTGTGGCCCGCCTGTTAGCTTGCACGATTCTTGCCATTCTCGTTCGACCTCTCTCATCAACAAGCTGTTTTCGCCCACAGTACTGCCGCTGACTTGATGTTTACCAATTCTTGGTAAAGCCTAGACACTGTCGTGCGTGAAAAGCCCAAGAGGGTGGCCGTTTCTGAGATACTGGACCCGGCTCGCCTGGCACCGACGTTCAGACCACGCTCAAAGTCACTTAGGTCACTCGTTTTGCCCGTTCTAACGTTCAATCGAACAGTAACTGAATGCCTCGATGCCTGTCTGCCTGGCCACTGTCTGTAGGAGGGATCCATTTTTGGGAACCTAATAAACTGTCCTGTAAGTGTATGTCCGCATGCTTGTGCGCAGGGGTGGAATTAGAAGAAAAATCACTGTAACGTCACAGGTAATTTAGCTTAAAAGCAAATAGTACTTAAAATTGGTTTCACATTGGGAACTCAGTTCTCAAGCATTCCAATTAAATTCTACCCCTGCTTGTACTCATTCATAGGACTTTGTCAGTGATCATTACTGAGACCTTCTGTCCTCTCCCATTGTAACTGTAGGGGTGATTCTCAGTGTCACCAGATCTGCCTTCACCTCTCAGGCACGATGGTTCAACGCCACGAGATCACTATGTAGCTTGATCAATGAAGGTAGAGCATCTTATCTATCACGTTGCAGCTTTGATATACTCTGTATTACTTAGAATTGTATTTCAACATCCCTTATTCTGCTGTTTGATACACAACGATACAGTGAGTGAATGTGTTGTACAGTAGTTTTCAGTGCATTGTCTTTAGCCGGTCCTGTATTATTTGGTTATTAATGACTCTAATACCATTTTCACACCCGAGGTGAGCCAAGCTGAGAGATCGCGTGAAAAGGGCCTTAATGGCTGTCCTCATTGTCCTCTACAGTGTGTGTCTGGCTGCTGACCAGTCTCTTGATGTTCCACAGTGTGTGTGTCTGGCTGCTGACCAGTCTCTTGATGTTCCACAGTGTGTGTGTCTGGCTGCTGACCAGTCTCTTGATGTTCCACAGTGTGTGTGTCTGGCTGTGCTGGGATCTAACTCTTACTGACTTTGTGTGTGTGTGTGTGTTTGTTCGTCTGTGTGTGTGTGTTTGTTCGTGTGTGTGTGTGTGTGGAACTGACCTGCTATCTCCACAGTGTGTGTGTCTGGCTGTGCTGGGATCTAACTCTTACTGACTTAGTGTGTGTGTGTGTGTGTGTGTGTGTGTTTGTTCGTCTGTGTGTGTGTGTTTGTTCGTGTGTGTGTGTGGAACTGACCTGCTATCTCCACAGTCTGTGTGTCTGGCTGTGCGGGGATCTCCATCGTGGACCTGAAGCTGACCAACTGTCACCTGTTCCTGCTGACCAACCGGGGGCTCTTCATCAGCCAGGATCTCCTTTCCCCTGTCACGGGCACTCTCAATGTACTACACACACACACACACAGACAGACAGCTTCTATCTCAAGGCCATCGGACTGTTAAACAGCCATCACTAACATTGAGTGGCTGCTGCCAACATACTGACTCATATTCTTATTGATTCCTTTACACTTGTGTGTACAAGGTAGTTGTTGTGAAATTGTTAGATTACTTGTTAGATATTACTGCATGGTCGAGGAAGGCCCTAAAAATTGTCTCCAGCAACCCTACTCCTAGACTGTTCTCTCTGCTATTTCACGGCAAGCAGTAACCGGAGCGCCAAGTCTAGGTCCTAGAGGCTTCTAAACAGCTTCTACCCCCAAGCCATAAGACTACTGAACATCTAAGATCTAATCAAATGGCTACCCAGGCTACTTGCACCCCCCACCCCTTTACGCTGCTGCTACTCTCTGTTATCATCTATACATAAGTCACTTTAATAACTCTATATATTACCTCAATTACCTCAACTAACCGGTGCCCCTGCACATTGACTCTGTACCGGTACTCCCTGTTTATAGCCTCGTTATTGTTATTTTACTGCTGCTCTTTAATTATTTGTTACTTTTGTTTCTTATTTTTGTAGGTATTTTTCTTAAAACTGCATTGTTGGTTAAGGGCTTGTAAGTAAGCATTTCACTGGCTCTGTTGTATTCGGCGCATGTGACAAATAACATTTTATTTGACTTTGTGCACAGAGCCATTTGATTGGCATGAACATTCTTTATGGTCCTTACTAGTCAATAAATTGTTTATCTGAACAGTTTGTGTTGTGGTACTGATCTTTGTCTCTGAATATTACAGTTCACCTTGCTGTTCCTCCCTGCACTGGCTCAGGTCTGTAAACATGTCAGTTGTTCAAGCTGTTCTCAGATATAGTAGGGGCAGAGTGCCTCCCAAGAAAACAGTTAACATGTCATTGTGTTTCTCCTTCATAGATGGACTACTCTGCCACCACCTTGTGGTTTTCCTCTCAATGTGTGACAGATCGCATCTATTTCAGTGGTATTGGCTTTATCATGACCTCAAATAAATGAACCATACGGATTCATAACATGTTTTTGTTGTTGTTGTGGAAGACAGTTTCAAACTGTTTTCTCTCTTGTTTAGATGACACGCTCAGTTTGATTTCCAATGAAGGAGAAGGTGAAAACCTGGTAGGTGTGATTGAGGTGGTTTGTTTATAATTTATATTGTACAAATGTCTATCCTTGTGTTTCAACCTGAGCTTCTCAATGGCAGCATTCTAGGTGTGTGTACAGTAAGTACCCCTTCACGAGGTGGTTCCTGTGCCAGGCCTCCGCTGCTGACATCGCGAAGAACCCCAAGCACCGTTACCTGTCCTTCCTCCATGACCGCCACCAACACACTGGCCTACTGCTCTCACACACTGAGGTACCTTTTCTATATTGTCTTTATATACAGTACCAGTCAAAAGTTTGGACACACCTACTCATTCCAGGGTTTCTCTATATTTTTACTATTTTCTACATTGTAGAATAATAGTGAAGACATCAAAACTATAAAATAACACATAAGGAATCATGTAGTAACCAAAAAAGTGTTAAACAAATCAAAATACACTACCGTTCAAAAGTTAGGGGTCACTTAGAAATGTCCTTGTTTTTTAAAGAAAATCTCATTTTTTGTCCATTTAAATAACATCAAATGTATCACAAATACAGTGTAGACATTGTTAATATTGTAAATGACTTTTGTAGCTGGAAACGGCAGACTTTTAATGGAGTATCTACATAGGCGTACAGAGGCCCATTATCAGCAACCATCACTCCTGTGTTCCAATGGCACGTTGTGTTAGCTGATCCAAGTTTATAATTTTAAAATGCTAATTGATCATTAGAAAACCCTATTGCAATTATGTTAGCACAGCGGAAAACTGTTTTTCTGATTAAAGAAGCAATAAAAATGGCCTTCTTTAGACTAGTTGAGTATCTAGAGCATCAGCATTTGTGGGTTCGATTACAGGCTCTAAATGGCCAGAAACAAAGAACTTTCTTCTGAAACTTGTCAGTCTATTCTTGTTCTGAGAAATGAAGGCTATTTCATGCGAAAAATTGCCAAGAAACTGAAGATCTCGTACAACTCTGTGTACTACTCCCTTCACAGAACAAAAGAGGAGTGGGAGGCCCGGGGCACAACTGAGCAAGAGGACAATTACATTAGAGGGTCTAGTTTTAGAAACAGACGCCTCACAAGTCCTCAACTGGCAGCTTCATTAAATAGTACCCACAAAACACCAGTCTCAACGTCAACAGTGAAGAGGCTACTCCGGGATGCTGGCCTTCTAGGCCAGTCTGAGATATGGCTTTTTCATTGCAACTCTGCCTAGAAGGCAGAACCTAGATGGCAGAACTTGAATCATCGGCATACATTATTACCTTTGTATCTAACCCATTCATTTCTATCCCCTTAATTGTATAATTGGATCTGATTTTTATTGCTAACAATTCAATGGCCTTAACAAACACATTCGGTGATAGAGGGAAACCTTGTTTTACACCTCTTGACAATTCATAATTCTCAGATAAAGAAACATTACAGTGCCTTCAGAAGTAGTCACACCCCTTGACTTTTTCCACATTTTGTTGTGTTACAGCCTGAATTTAAAATTGATTAAATTGAGATTATTATTATTATTTTATCACTGGTTTACACAAAATACCCTATAATCTGTTATAGAATTTGAAGTTAGGAAAGCCTGAACATGTGAAAGTTGGTTTAGTGTCTCTAGCTTGAACGGTTCAATAATTAATGTTGGTGAGTTATTTTATGCTAATGTATGTACATTTATATCGTTATAGTTGATTACAGTTTTTAAGAATTTGAAGATAGGATAGCCTGAACATGTGAAAGTTTGTTTGGTGTCTCTATCTTGAATGGTTCAATACTTACTGTGGGTTGGTTATTTTAGACAAATGTATGCACATTTATATCATTATAGTTAAGTTATATAATTAAAGTTGATCCAAGTTTTTAAGAATTTGAAGTTAGGATAGCTTGAATATGATAAAGTTGGTTTGGTGTCTCTAGCTTGAATGGTTCAAGAGTTACTGTCGGTGAGTTATTTCATGCAAATGTATGCAAATTGATATAGTTTTAATTTATACACGTTTTTACCACTGTATTACTGTGGTTCTAATTCAGTGGCGGTCAGGGCCGTTTAAGATGAGGAAGGGCGATTTTTTTTTTTTTATGAGCATGGCCTTATTTCTATTACAGCATATTGGATGACTGTTATTCATATTCCATTCACACAGATAGGTTTAAGCTACTACATGATACTCACATTTTCTCTATACCCATTATGAGGTTGCTACAACCTGGCCTACGAATGAAAGTTTACAACAGAGGTGCACAGGTCGAGAGAAAAAGTTGAGTAATCAAGGTGACAGACAGTGACACATTCAATACCGCCTTGCACACTCTTGCCTGCATCTAGCTGATCTAGGGTGTAATCATTAGTCCAACAGTTGCAAACAAGAGTTTATATTATACAAATTCAGGTATGTTTATTCCCGTTTCATTCCGTTTGCTTCTGTTTAAGAAACGTTTTTAAACAGAATCGGCGGAATGAATATTGAGGTTTACGCCACCATGTCTGTATCAGTAACTGTTTTAGCCTGTATTCCTACACTTTGGTCTTTAAAGATAAACTATTATATTTATCATAGTGAATCAGGAGTACCATAAAACAGAATAATATGCACCACCATCATTAGAAAAACTATACAGAAAACTCTCAAACGGCTGAAATAATTATATAACATCAACGATGAGAGAATATTCAGAATAACTGATAACTAAAATAGCAGTGCAGGTTCATCTCTTTTGCTAAGTGCAGAGATGTATTATAGTTAATGAATGTGTGGCTCAGCAGAAAGATCAGCGTACCTAAAATACAGAGGTTGTGATTTCAAATCCCAAGTGGGGTCATATTTTAGCTGAACAGCGATAACATATGGAAATGCACATTTGAAAGCGTGATCACATGTGAAGTGTTTCAAAAACACATGTTTTCACATGTGAGATATACGAACAAATGGCAAATCGCTGATCCATTTAAGTTATCAAGAGGGACATGACAGGGATGCCCTCTGTCCAGTTATTTATTTGCTTTAGCCACGGAACCCCTAGCATCAATAATTATAACCAGTGGAGGCTGATGGGAGGAGCTATAGGAGGACGGGTTCATTGTAATGGCTGAAATTGAATACATGGAACGAAGTCAAACATGTTGTTTCCATATGTTTGATGTGTTTGATAACGTTCCATTAATTCCATTCCATCCATTACAATGAGCCTGTCCTCCTTACTCCTCCCACCAGCCTCCACTGATTAGAACTCATGGCTCAATCTGGCGAATAGAGATTGGTGGAGAACAACCAATGATGTGAATAAACCCTGGATGCCTGACAGGGGGCGATGTATTGAAGCCACCGCGCAGCCATCTTGGTACTCCTCCTTCGTTGTAAAAAAAATATTTTGGAAGCTATGGAAATGCATTTAAGATTGTCTACATTTGTTTTTGACACGTTTATTCTATTTCAGACACCTTAAGGCATACTTTCAATTATATTATGTGAGCTAAACATACATTTTCTTTTTTGCTAAACTTTGCTAAAAGTTGCCCAGAATCAAGTCAATAATTGTGCGATTGTCTGACAACACCAACTAAAAAGTAAAAGTGCTCAGCGACACTTGACATTAATGCCTAGATTCAATCAAATTAAAATCAAATTGTATTAATTTTTTTGTAAACAACAGGGGTGGACTAGCAGTGAAGTGCTTACTTAAGGGCCCTTCCCAACAATGCAGAGAGAAAGAAAATAGAGAAATAATAGAAAAGGAAAAGAGTCCATGTGCAGGGGTACAAAGTAATTGAGGTTGATATGTACATATAACTAGGAATAAAAATGACAGATAGTAAACAGTAGCAGCAGCGTATGTGATGAGTCAGATAATCCAGGTAGCTATTTGGTTAACTATTTAACTAACTATTTAGCAGTTTTATGGCTTTTGGGTAGAAGCTTCCCTGTTGGTTCTAGTCTTGGTGCATCGGTACTGCTTGCCACGTAGTCTATGAGTTGGGTGGCTGTAGTCTTTGACATTTTAGGGCCTTCCCCTGACACCGCCTGGTATAGAGGTCCTGGATAACAGGGAGCTTGGCCCCAGTGATGCACTGGGCCGTACGCACTACCCTCTGTAGCGCCTTGCGATCAGATGCCAAACAGTTGCCATACCAAGTGGTGATGCAGCCAGTCAGGATGCTCTGAATGGTACAGATGTAGAAGGTTTTGAGGACATGAGGGCCCATGCCGAGTCTTTTCAGCCTCCTGAAGGGGGAAGAGGTGTTGTCGTGCCCACTACAAGCATGAACAGCATAAGCAAGCAATAGCCGACACCCGCATAGCTGGTGTTTTGACGGTGTCGGAGATGTTACTACATTCGAGATGTCAAATTGGTGAGTGGCTGCTCGTGTGGTCATTGCCACGAAGCTACACCCGTCCTACCCGCGTTAGAAGTTCAGAATAAGAAAGTGTAGGCTATATTGAAACAATGACACTACATTTGAAAATCATTATATTTTCATTCATATTTATATCACATTCCAGTGTTCCAACTTGTAAACAAAGCTGCATGGGATTTCTCTTACTGCAGCTCTGTGCAGCCAATGGCAATTTCTGCTTCTGGTATAAAGCCAGGAGACGCTTGTGGATTTGCCAGCTGTTCCAGCTCCGACATCGCCCACCACAAAATGTGGTTGTCCACTAGCGCGGATCTGATAAAATCTAGCCCTAAGTGCGTAAATGCTCTTGGGATTTGAACTTGCAACCTTTTGGTCTGGAGTGCATTAATGTCTCAGCAATACCACCAGATGGTTAATTGTTACCAAGAACATATATCCACACACTCTCAAGAATAAGAGTACGGTTATGGTATATCCCTTCCTTGGTGTACAAAAAGGTCAAAGGTACACATAAGGTACCTTCAGAGGTACGTATAGGAACTCACATGTTACTGAGTGGTACCTTTCAAGGTACATGTGTGGATAATCTAGTGTAATGTTACATTTTCTACCCAATATATGAAATACAAAGCTGCGTTCATAACCATTTGGAAGGTGGGAATTTACCAGTTGTGAAGTCGTAAATACCAGTTGAATACATTCACGCGCTTTGAAATGGTTGGGAAATGCCAATTGGCTAATGGCCAACAAGCAACATCAACCACAAACTAAAAGTACAGCTACCATGCTTGTAAACAAATTATAGAGTTCAAAACCCATATTAATAGATTGCTTTTTATAATGTTTAGTTGTTACATTTAACTGCCAAGGTCATTTCCTTAGTAGGTGACGTCAGAGGTCAGCATAATTACTAATGGGTTTCCCGCTAGTAATTACCAGTTAGAGGGCTGTTCACGTGGATTTTTCCCAGTAAATTCCCACTTCCCACTTAAGAACGCAGCATTAGGTAGGAGAGAGTAAAATGACACAAACATTATTTACCATTAATTTCTATTGAGTACAACATAATCCAAAACAAAATTAAAACAAACTGCAAATGCATCCAACAGGTTTGTAGAGTCACAATCTTGATGTAGTCATTGTGTGCTAAGAATATGGGACCAAGTACTAAACTTTTGACTCCTTTAATACACTATACGTGTATTTCAAATCAAATCAAATCAAATTTTATTTGTCACATACACATGGTTAGCAGATGTTAATGCGAGTGTAGCGAAATGCTTGTGCTTCTAGTTCCGACCATGCAGTAGTATCTAACAAGTAATCTAACAAATTCACAACAACTACCTTATACACACAAGAGTAAAGGAATGAATACGAGTATGTACATATAAATATATGGATGAGCGATGGCTGACCGGCATAGGCAAGATGCAGTAGATGGTATGGAGTACAGTATATACACATATATATGAGATGAGTAATGTAGGATATGTAAACATTATATAAATGGCATTGTTTAAAGTGGCTAGTGATACATTATTTCATCCAATTATAATTATTAAAGTGGCTAGAGATTTGGGTCGATGACCGAACGGCATAGGCAAGATACAGTAGATGGTTTAGAGTACAGTGTATACATTTGATATGAGTATGTCGGATACGTAAACATTATATACAAAATTGTTTAAAGTGGCTAGTGATACATTTGTTACATCCAATTCCTATGTATAAAGTGGCTAGAGATTTAAGTCAGTATGTTGGCAGCAGCCACTCAATGTTAGTGATGGCTGTTTAACAGTCTGATGGCCTTGAGGTAGAAGCTGTTTTTCAGTCTCTCGGTCCCAGCTTTGATGCACCTGTACTGACCTCGCCTTCTGGATGATAGCGGGGTGAACAGGCAGTGGCTCGGGTGGTTGTTGTCCTTGATGATCTTTTGGCCTTTCTGTGACATCGGGTGGTGTAGGTGTCCTGGAGGGCAGGTAGTTTAACCCCGGTGATGCGTTGTGCAGTCCTCACTACCCTCTGGAGAGCCTTACGGTTGTGGGCGGAGCAGTTGCCGTACCAGGCGGTGATACAGCCCGACAGGATGCTCTCGATTGTGCATCTGTAAAAGTTTGTGAGTGATTTTGGTGACAAGCCAAATTTCTTCAGCCTCCTGAGGTTGAAGAGGCGCTGTGCGCCTTCTTTACCACGCTGTCTGTGTGGGTGGACCAATTCAGTTTGTCCGTGATGTGTACGCCGAGGAACTTAAAACTTTCCACCTTCTCCACTACTGTCCCCTCGATGTGGATAGGGGTGCTCCCTCTCCTGTTTCCTGAAGTCCACGATCATCTCCTTTGTTTTGTTGACATTGAGTGAGAGGTTATTTTCCTGACACCACACTCCGAGGGCCCTCACCTCCTCTCTGTAGGCCGTCTCGTCGTTGTTGGTAATCAAGCCTACCACTGTAGTGTCGTCAGCAAACTTGATGATTGAGTTGGATGCGTGCTTGGCCACGCAGTCATGGGTAAACAGGGAGTACAGGAGAGGGCTGAGAACGCACCCTTGTGGGGCCCCAGTGTTGAGGATCAGCGGGGTGGAGATGTTGTTTCCTACCCTCACCACCTGGGACCGGCCCGTCAGGAAGTCAGGACCCAGTTGCACAGGGCTGGAGTCGAGACCCAGGGTCTCGAGCTTAATGACGAGCTTGGAGGGAACTATGGTGTTAAATGCTGAGCTGTAGTCGATGAACAGCATTCTTACATAAGTATTCCTCTTGTCCAGATGGGTTAGGGCAGTATGCAGTGTGATTGCGATTGCGTCGTCTGTGGACCTATTGGGACGGTAAGCAAATTGGAGTGGGTCCAGGGTGTCTGGCAGGATGGAGGTGATATGATCCTTGACTAATCTCTCAAAGCACTTCATGATGACGGAAGTGAGTGCTACGGGGCGATAGTCATTTAGCTCAGTCACCTTAGCTTTCTTGGGAACAGGAACAATGGTGGCCCTCTTGAAGCATGTGGGAACAGCAGACTGGGATAGGGACTGATTGAATATGTCCGTAAACACACCAGCCAGCTGGTCTGCGCATGCTCTGAGGACACGGCCAGGGATGCCATCTGGGCCGGCAGCCTTGCGAGGGTTAACACATTTAAATGTTTTTCTCACATTGGCTGCGGTGAAGGTGAGCCCGCAGGTTTTGGTAGCGGGCGTGTCGGTGGCACTGTATTGTCCTCAAAGCGAGCAAAGAAGTTGTTTAGTTTGTCTGGGAGCAGGGCGTCATGGTCCGCGGACGGGCTGGTTTTCTTTTTGTAGTCCGTGATTGACTGTAGACCCTGCCACATTCCTCTTGTGTCTGAGCCATTGAATTGTGACTCTACTTTGTCTCTATATTGACGCTTAGCTTGTTTGATTGCCTTGCGGAGGGAGTAGCTGCACTGTTTGTATTCAGTCATGTTTCCGGTAGCCTTTACCTGGTTAAAAGCAGTGGTTCGCTTTCAGTTTTTCTTGTGAATGCTGCCATCAATCCATGGTTTCTGGTTGGGGAAGGTTTTGATATTTGCTATGGGTACAACATCACCAATGCATTTGCTAATAAACTCGCTCACCGAATCAGCGTATACATCAATGTTGTTGTCAGATGCTATCCGGAACATATCCCAGTCCACGTGCTCGAAGCAATCTTGCAGCATGGAATCAGATTGGTCGGACCAGCGTTGAACAGACCTGAGAACGGGCGTTTCCTGTTTTAGTTTCTGTTTGTAGGCTGGGAGCAACAAAATGGAGTCATGGTCAGACTTGCCGAAAGGAGGGCGGAGAATAGCCTTGTATGCATCACGGAAGTTGGAATAACAGTGGTCCAGGATTTTACCAGCCCGGGTGGCACATTCTATATGCTGGTAAAATTTCGGGAGCCTTGTTCTTAAATTAGCCTTATTAAAATCCCCAGCCACAATAAATGCAGCCTCAGGATATGTGGTTTCCAGTTTACATAGAGTCCGATGAATTTCTTTCAGTGCCGTCGATGTATCAGCTTGAGGGGGGATGTACACGGCTGTGATTATAATCGAAGAGAATTCTCTTGGTAGATAATGCGGTCTGCATTTGATTGTAAGGAATTCTATGTCAGGTGAACAAAAGGACTTGAGTTCCTGTATGTTGTTATGATCACACCACGTCGTTAATCATAAGACACACACCCCGCCCTTCTTCTTACCAGAGAGATGTTTGTTTCTGTCGGCGCGATGCGTGGAGAAACCAGGTGGCTGTACCGACTCTGATAACGTGTCCTGAGTGAGCCATGTTTCAGTGAAGCAAAGAACGTTGCAGTCTCGAATGTCTCTCTGAAAGGCAACCCTCGATCGGATTTCGTCTACTTTGTTGTGATAAGTATTTGTCCAAATACTTATGACCTCTTCAAATGGAGGGACTAGATACAGGAAATGCTTTCATTTCTAATTGGTAAAAAAGATACATGTACAGTACCAGTCAAAAGTTTGGACACACCTACTCATTCAAGGGTTTTTCTTTATTTGTACTATTTTCTACATTGTGGTGAGAGAATGCAGAGAGTGTGCAAAGCCGTCATCAAGGCAAAGGGTGGCTACTTTGAAGAATCTCAAATATATTTTGATTTGTTTAACACTTTTTTTGGTTACTAAATGATTCCATATGTGTTATTTCATAGTTTTGATGTCTTCACTAGTGTAGAAAATAGTAAAAAATAAAGAACAACCCTGGAACGAGTGTCCAAACGTTTTGACTGCTACTGTGTATGTATATACACATTGAGTGAGTGTACAAAACATTAAGAACACCTTCCTAATTTTGAGTTGCACCCCCACCTTTCGCCCTCAGAACAGCCTCAATTCATCAGGGCATGGACTCTACAAAGTGTCAAAATCGTTCCACAGGGAAGCTGGCCAATGTTGACTCAAATGCTTCCCACAGTTGTGCCAAGATGGCTGGTTGTCCTTTGGTTTGTGTCAAGTTTTCCCGAACACACGGGAAACTTGACACAAACCGGTGCGCCTGG
Organism: Brachymystax lenok tsinlingensis; assembly: GCA_030435695.1. Lineage (NCBI taxonomy): Eukaryota > Metazoa > Chordata > Actinopteri > Salmoniformes > Salmonidae > Brachymystax > Brachymystax lenok. Next base: position 6,148,275 of record CM059808.1, read on the forward strand.
CACATACTACTGTACCCCGTTCAAAGGCATTTGAATATTTTGTCTTGCCCATTCACCCTCTGAATGGCACACGTACACAATCCATGTATCACGACTCAGGATATGACCCAGATGCAGACACAGGAGGCGGATAGAACAGTTCTCAATAATTTATTTTATCAAAGGGCAGGTCGAGAACAGGCAGAGGTTCGTAATCAGGTCAGAGTCAGGCAGGTACAGGACGGCAGGCAGGCTCGGGTCAGGGCATGTAGAATGGTCAGAACCGGGAAAACTAGGTAACAAACACTTGAGAAACAATAAAGAACGCTGGTAAGACCAGATACTACAATGGGGAAGATGGGCGAAACCTAGAGGGGGGTGGAGACAAGCACAAAGACAGGTGAAACCGATCCGGGTGTGACACCATGTCTCAATTGTCTCAAGGCTTAAAAATCCTTCTTTAACCTGTCTCCTCCTCTTCATCTACACTGATTGAAGTTGATTTAACAATTGACATCAATAAGGGATCATAGCTTTCACCTGGATTCACCTGGTCAGTCTGTGTCATGGAAAGGTGTTCTTAATGTTTTATATACTCAGTGTATAGCACAATCCATACAAAGTGAGTGCAATCCATTAAGTGTGGATTCCATTTGCTTTGTATGAGATTGATTTGATTGATTCAATTTGAGTCAAGTAAAAATCCACCATCCCCAGATAGTATGATCATGAAATTATATTGTGTGTCTCTCTCTTCCAGCAGAAGGGTGCGATGGTGTCAGTGTTTGGTGTAAAGGCAGAGGAACTTTTTCAGCGTCACACCAAGTTCCCTCCGGTGATTCTAGACTTCCAGCCCAGAGGGATCTTCCTGTTGGACAACCATGTTATCCTGTACGGCTCAGAGGTGACAGCACACACATACATCGCACACATGCATACGCACGCACACACACACACAGTTCAAATAACTTTACAAAATAAAAAATACCTGAGGTAGGAAAGCTCAAGGTCCTAACTAAGTATGATGAATTTGATACCATAATGTATTTCCCTTACCCAACCTTTGTCTGTGTATTATGTTGTGTTTAGGTGTGGACATCGTCAGACAGAGGCTCTACCTTCACGTGGGTGTTCTCTCTAGACAATCAGATCGTGATAGATGCGCTGAGCTGTACTGTCATTGGCGTGGTAGTGTTCTTTACTGACCATGGAAACCTCTACATCATGAAGTCAGGTGGGACAACAACAATAGAGACGTTCCAGGGTATCTTTTTTTGCAGCCGTGCTTCCCAAATGATCCAATCTCTCAACGCCTGGAGAAGTTTGTAACTACTCAGGAAGGAACCATGTTTGTTTGTGAACCCTTCTGAGAACAGGGTGACTGCAAAACAGACAACCTGGAACAATACCATCAACTCCTAAAGAATATGCTGCAGTATGTAGGCTTGAACCTAGGGCTGTTGTGGAGACCGTATTACCGCCACATTGGCAGTCGTGTGTCATGCCCGCAGTAAAATTCAACGTGACCATTGAGTCATGCATTCTGGACATGTGTTGGTAGTACCCGACTCGCTAACGACCGTCAGGTCACTAATGGCCTGGTACTCGGGGCTCTATTGTCCCTCTATCCACTCTGACATCAATGAAATACAATGGAAAATCACATCAAACACTTATCATCAAAACAGTGTCATGCTTTTAAAACTCACCTCAGTGTGATGGATCACTTTGAAGAAAGAAGTTCAACAACAAGTGGAAACTGAGTGGAAAACATGGTCGTTGTGGATGTTGTTTCAATGTTGTGATGTAAACAAATATGTGCACACATTTGGAGGGAAATTAGCTTTTTGTGCATATGGAACATTTTGGGGATCTTTTATTTCAGCTCATGAAACATGGGACCAACACTTTACATGTTGCGTTTTTAATTCTGTTCAGTATACAGTGCATTCGGAAAGTATTCAGACCCCTTGACCTTTTCCACATTTTGTTACTTTACAGCCTTATTCTAAAATTTGATTAAATCATTTTTTTCCCTCATCAATCTACACACAATTGACAAAGCAAAAACAGTTTTTTAGAAATGTTAGCAGATAAAAAAAATTATATCACATTTACATAAGTATTCAGACCCTTTACTCAGTACTTTGTTGAAGCACCTTTGACAGCGATTACAGCCTCGAGTCTTCTTGGGTATGACGCTACAAGCTTGGCACACCTATATTTGGGGAGTTTCTCCCATTTTTCTCTGCAGATCCTCTCAAACTCTTGGATGGGGAGCGTCGCTGCACAGCTATTTTCAGGTCTCTCCAGAGATGTTCGATCAGGTTCAAGTCCGGGCTCTGGCTGGGCCACTCAAGGACATTCAGAGACTTGTCCCAAAGCCACTCCTGCGTTGTCTTGGCTGTTTGTTTAGGGTCGTTGTCCTGTTGGAAGGTGAACCTTCACCCCAGTCTGAGGTTCTGAGAGCAGGTTTTCATGAAAGATCTTTCTGTACTTTGCTCCGTTCATCTTTCCCTCAATCCTGACTAGTCTCCCAGTCCCTGCCGCTGAAGAACATGCCCACAGCATGATGCTGCCACCACCATGCTTCACCGTAAGGATGGTGCCAGATTTCCTCCAGACGTGACACTTGGCATTCAGGCCAAAGAGTTAAATCTTGGTTTCATCAGACCAGAGAATCTTGTTTCTAATGGTCTGTGATTTTTACTGAAGAGTGGCTTCCGTCTGGACATTCTACCATAAAGGCCTGATTGGTGGAGTGCTGCTGCAGAGATGGTTGTCCTTCTGGAAGGTTCTCCCGTCTCCACAGAGGAACTCTGGAGCTCTGTCAGAGTGACCATCGGGTTCTTAGTCACCTCCCTGACCAAGTCCCTTCTCCCCGAGTGCTCAGTTTGGCCGGGCGGCCAGCTCTAGGAAGAGACTTGGTGGTTCCAAACTTCTTCAATTTAAGAATGATGGAGGCCACTGTGTTCTTGGGGACTGTCAATGCCGCATACATGTTTTGGTACCCTTCCCCAGATCTGTGCCTCGACACAATCCTGTCTCGGAGCTCTACGGACAAATCCTTTGACCTCATGGCTTGGTTTTTGCTATGATATGCACTGTCAACTGTGGGACCTTATATAGACAGATGTGTGTGACTTTCCAAATCATGTCCAATCAAATGAATTTACCACAGGTGGACTCCAATCAAGTTGTAGAAACATCTCAATAATAATCAATGGAAACAGGATGCACCTGAGCTCAATTTCGAGTCTCATAGCAAAGGGTCTGAATACTTAAAGTACCAGTCAAAAGCTTGGACACACCTAGTCATTCAAGGGTTTTTCTTTATTTTTACTATTTTCTACATTGTACAATAATAGTGAAGACATCAAAACTATGAAATAACACATATGGAATCATGTAGTAACCAAAAAAGAGTTAAGCAAATCCAAATATATTTGGGATTCATCAAAGTGGCCATACTTTGCCTTGATGACAGCTTTGCACACTCTTGGCATTCTCTCAACCAGCTTCACCTGGAATGCTTTTCCAATCGTATTGAAGGAGTTCCCACATATGCTGAGCACTTGTTGGCTGCTTTTCCTTCACTCTGCGGTCCAACTCATCCCTAACCATCTCAATTGTGTTGAGGTCAGGGGATTTTGGAGGCCAGGTCATCTGATGCAGCACTCCATCACTCTCTTTGGTCAAAGAGCCCTTACACAACCTGGAGGTGTGTTGGGTCATTGTCCTGTTGAAAAACAAATGATAGTCCCACTAAGCGCAAACCAGATGGGATGGCGTATCGGTGCAGAATGCTGTGGTAGCCGGGCTGGTTAAGTGTGCCTTGAATTCTAAATCAAGGGGTCTGAATACTTTTCGATTGCACTGTATATGAATTTGTATTGGATTTTGAAATACCTAGTAATAGGGCATTACCTTTAGCTAGAGAATATCTCACCACTATACGTTTCCATATTTTCCTCTCTCCTTCATTCCTTTCTCCAGCGCGCAGAGAGAGAAATGACCAAACCAGCTGAAAAGTTGCCTCTTTTCACTATTCGAGTGAATATGGATGACATATCTTTTATCCCATGCCCATGTTCCTGCCCATTCTAAATTAAAACAAATTTTACATAATAGTAAAGACAAGATTACATTTAGAATAGTGAAAATATGATCACTTGATGAGAGAACAGCGCGTGCAGCCTGAGACATGGAACAAATAACTATAAATCTAGTGTATAGGACCTGTTTCAACATAGCCACTTCATATGTGCACTCCCTCCGGAATGGGAAAAATATCCTTTTTTATTTTATTTTATTTATTTTATTATATTTTTATTTTCATTCAATTATATTCTAGTTACTATAAAATAATTGTATATCAAATAATGCCACGGGACTTATTAGCATATCTTGTCTGCTAAATGAACAAGTCTACAGACTATGGCATGGAGCATAGCCAGATAACATACAGTAGACCAACTCATATTCTGTTCTTCTGAAATACATTTTCTTCATGACATAATGTTTCTTTAGACCTGCCTAAAATAAATAATGGATTTATTGTGATGGTGTATATTAAATTGATTTATTCAGCTATTTTAAATGCAGATGTCCAATCAGCGGCTTGTATGCATGGAAGCCTGGAGATGTTAATTAACGGTCAATTACCATGAGACCGGCAGTCTTTTGCATGACAATAACCGGCTGACAAAATTTTATGACCGCCACAGCCCTATTTGAACCTGACAGAATTCTCATCACGTCCCATCTCCCCCATCCCCACCCATTTTTATCCTCTTGAAGGTCTTGCCAGGTTTGCGTGGTTGAATGAGACCCTGGATGTAACGAGTACTCTACTGTGTGGTCACATGGGCATCCTGATGGCTGTTCAGCTGGACAAAGACAAACCCAGTGGCTTTAGCTACAGGAACATCGAGATAGACCACCTCATAGAGGTCAGTGTTGCAAACATTTTGCTACGGTATGCCCTACTCAACACAACCCCAGTTGCTTTAGGTCAATTTCACAGTAACATAATGATGCTGAGATATTTCACTTTAAAATGTATGCCAAACAAAATCCAATGATTGCAAAGTTAAGCAGACCATATATCTCAATGCACAAAGACAACTTTTAAGAATTTCCACAGACATTTTTACAAAAACACATTTACTTGAAGAACAGTGCAGATGCAAAGTTTGGTAACAGAATCATTCTGTCACTGTGGAATTGCCCTTTAGCTACAGGACCATCGTTGCAAACGTTTTGCTATGGTATGCCATACTGAACACAACCAAAGTTGCTTTAGCTACAGGACCATTGAAATAGACCACCTCATAACGATACCGTCCAACGACCTGTTCAGGCGGGAGATTTTTTTTTAAACACAGAGGCCTTATTCCCCACTGAACAGGACCCAGTTAGGGTAGACACTGTCCTCAGACTGTTAGTTAACCCAGAGGGAAAATCTTGCGTAATTTGGTCAACTGCGTGATTAACTTCTGGGTCTATATGTGTTTGAAATTGAGAGTTCCAGTGGTTTGCGAAGTCTCCACCCTTGCAAAAGGAAACTCTCAGCCAAAGCCACCGTCCCTTTCGATCCGCATGGGCACACGCACAAAGCACTTGAAGTGAAGCAGTTTAAGCACCGCCTTCACCCAATCCTGATACGTCCATATAACCAGTGACAAAACCCAAAGACCAGAACTACTGCAGCTCGTTATCTCACGTATCCCATTCAGTCCCGGCAGATTCTTCGGTCTACACGCATAATCTGCCCATTGGAGATTATCCTCAGACAGACCATAGAAGGCATAAGAACCGGGTTACTGCAGTTTTTGACAACTGTTGGTGTAGAAATGGCTTTATAGCACATCATCTATTGTCTATACTGGCCAATACGATATTCTCCTGTCTGTCAGGCCTGTTGCAGACATACACTGATATCTTGGTTTTTAACCTACTGTGTGTTTGTGTCCCAATAGAAACATGAGATGGGTTTTGACAATGCCCTGGCCCTCCAGTACACCACAGACCACACAGTCCTGCTCCACGAGAACGCTGTCATCAATGACCATGCTAACGGAAACAACCGCCAGGGCAGGAACAGCCCTCTCACCGTGGCACCCGCCAGCCACTTCTCACCTGACCACGTGGGCAAGGTCATCTACTTCAGGTCGGGGGGGACTCTAGCCCTAGTCTCTCCCTACTCCCCATTTCCTTTTCACCTGTTCAATACTATCCTCAACCATACATTTACCTCTCACATGTTCCAAATCTCTTAAACCTGTCATCTTGTGGATCTTTTTAACTATTTTAGACACGTGTTCCTTGTCTACATGTGATATTTACCTCCTTATCTAATTTTGACTTTAATATTGACTTCCTTATCTAATATTGTCTTCCTGATCTAATATTGACTTCCTTATCTAATATTGACTTCCTTATCTAATATTGTCTTCCTGATCTAGTATTGACTTCCTGATCTAGTATTGACTTCCTGATCTAGTATTGACTTCCTGATCTAATATTGACTTTAATATTGACTTCCTTATCTAGTATTGACTTCCTGATCTAGTATTGACTTCCTGATCTAGTATTGACTTTAATATTGACTTCCTTATCTAATATTGTCTTCCTTATCTAATATTGTCTACCTGATCTAGTATTTACTTCCTGATCTAGTATTGACTTTAATATTGACTTCCTTATCTAGTATTGACTTCCTGATCTAGTATTGACTTCCTGATCTAGTATTGACTTTATCTAATATTGAGTGTCTTTATATCTTTGTATTGTCTTGTGTCTTAGTAAATGCCATCAGTGTCCTCCAGATGTGCATGTCCATACATGTCTGTGTGTTCTCCCTCAGTGACGGTGGGATGGTGGTGATCACAGAGGTGTTCCGGACTCACTATCTGAGGGGGTTCTCCGGGGTCGTCGTCGGGGAGATCCTGGAGCCAATCAAAGGAGCCAGCCTGAATGCGGAGCCTATGCAGTCATATGACCTGTTGGTGAAGAAGGGGGAGCCCGAGGGGCTCATTGTTACACTGCAGCTCAAAGACCTAGGTAACTGAAAAGAAAGATAGCATCAACTGACTTGTTAGTTCATTTACATTTAGTGATTCCCAAACTTATTTTGTGCTGCTTACTAGTCCTGAAATACGAACAGAATCATGCTACATTTCTGATATTTTCCTATCCTTCCAAGTAAATTAATGTGATATTTCTAGCTGCAATCTCTCGTCATGAGTCTTAAGACACGATCCAAAATAAATCAGCCACTACTCACAACTCATAGCTTTATTTAACCCAGCCTGCTGCGGTTTCTCCTGAGGCAAACTATGAGCTGCCTGACTTGCCAGATCCATTTGAAGGAAGATTCAATTTAAGTGTGCACACTTGAAGTTAGGATAAACAGTGTAGTTATTCCCTCCACAAGGCAATCAAACAAGCGAAATTCCAGTACAGGGACAAGGTGGAGTCGCAATTCAACGGCTCAGACACAAGACGTATGTGGCAGGGGCTACAGGAAAACACGGACTCCAAAAGGAAACCAGCCGACGTGGCTGGCTAAACACCTTCTTTGCCCGCTTTGAGGATAATACAGTGCCACTGTCGCGGCCCGCTAACAAGGACTCCGCCCCCCTTCTCCTCCATAGCTGACATAAGTAAAACATTTAAACGTGTTAACCCTCGCAAGGATGCTGGCCCAGACGGCATCACTAGCCGCGTCTTCAGAGCATGCGCAGACCTGCTGACTGGTGTGTTTACGGACATATTCAATCTCTCCCTATCCCAGTCTGTTGTCTCCACATGCTTCAAGATGGCTACCATTGTTCCTGTACCCAAGAAAGCAAAGATAACTGAACTAAATGACTACCGCCCCGTAGCACTCACTTCTGTCATCATGAAGTGCTTTGAGAGACTAGTCAAGGATCATATCACCTCCACCTTACCGGCCACCCTAGACCCACTTCAGTTTGCATACCGCCCCAACAGGTCCACAGACAACTCAATCGCCATCACATTGCACACTGCCCTATCCCATCTGGACAAAAGGAATACCTATGTAAGAATGCTGTTCAGCATTCAACACCATGTACCCTCCAAGCTCATCATCAAGCTGGAAGCCCTGGATCTCAACCCTGCCCTGTGCACTTGGGTCCTGGACTTTCTGACGGGCCGCCCCCAGGTGAAGGTAGGAAACAACATCTCCACTTCGCTGACCCCACAAGGGTGCGGGCTCAGCCCCCTCCTGTACTCTCTGTTTACCCAAGTCTGCGTGGCCATGCATGCCTTCAACTCAATCATCAAGTTTGCAGACGACACAACAGTAGTTGGCTTGATTACCAACAACGACAAAACAGCCAACAGGGAGGCGGTAAGGGCACTCGGAGTAGGGTGTCAGGAAAACAACCTTTCACTCAACGTCAACAAAACAAAGGAGATGATCGTGGACTTCAGGAAACAGCAGAGGGAGCACCCCCCTATCCACATCAAAGGGATAGCAGTGGAGAAGGTGGAAAGTTTTAAGTTCCTCTACGTTCACATCACAGACAAACTGAAATGGTGCACCCACACAGACGGTGTGGTGAAGAAGGCGCAACAGTGCCTCTTCGACCGCAGGAGGCTGAAGAAATTTGTCTTGTCACCCAAAACCCTAACAAACTTTTACAGATGCACAATCGAGAGCATCCTGTCCAGCTGTATCACAGCCTGGTACCGCAACTGCACCGCCCTCAACCGCAAGGCTCTCTAGAGGGTGGTGCGGTCTGCACAGCGCATCACCGGGAGCAAACTACCTGCCCTCCATGACACCTACAGCACCCGATGTTACAGGAAGGCCAAAAAGATCATCAAGGACATCAACCACCCGAGCCACTGCCTGTTCACCCCGCTACCATCCAGAAGGCGAGGTCAGTACAGGTGCATCGAAGCTGGGACCGAGAGACTGAAAAACAGCTTTTATCTCAAGGCCATCAGACTGCTAAACAGCAATCACTAACTCAGAGAGGCTGCTGCCTACATTGAGACCCAATCACTGGCCACTTTAATAAATTGATCACTAGTCACTTTATACACTGCCACTCTAAATAATGCCACTCAATGTTTACATATCTTACATTTCTTACATTACACCTTACATCTTACATTTCTCATATCACATGTATATACTGTATTTTAAACCGTCTATTGCATCTTGCCTATGCAGCTCGGCCATTGTTCATCCATATACAGTTGAAGTCGGAAGTTTACATACACTTAGGTTGGGGTCATTAAAACTCGTTTTTCAACCACTCCACAAATTTCTTGTTAACAAACTATGGTTTTGGTTAGGACATATACTTTGTGCATGACACAAGTAATTTTCCCAACAATTGTTTACAGACAGATTGTTTCACTTATAATTCACTGTATCACAATTCCAGTGGGTCAGAAGTTTACATACACTAAGTTGACTGTGCCTTTAAACAGCTTGGAAAATTCCAGAAAATGATGTCATGGCTTTAGAGGCTTCTGATAGGCTAATTTACATAATTTGAGTCAATTGGAGGTGTACCTGTGGCTGTATTTCAAGGCCTACCTTCAAACTCAGTGCTTCTTTGCTTGACATCATGGGAAAATCAAAAGAAATCAGCCAAGACCTAGAAAAATTTGAGACCTCCACAAGTCTGATTAATCCTTGGGAGCAATTTCCAAACGCCTGAAGGTACCACGTTCATCTGTACAAACAATAGTACGCAAGTATAAACACCATGGGACCACGCAGCCATCATACCGCTCAGGAAGGAGACGCGTTCTGTCTCCTAGAGATGATTGTACTTTGGTGCGAAAAGTGCAAATCAATCCCAGAACAGCAAAGGACCTTGTGAAGATGCTGGAGGAAACCGGTACAAAAGTATCTATATCCACAGTAAAACGAGTCCTATATCGACATAACCTGAAAGGCCACTGCTCCAAAACCGCCATAAAAAGCCAGTCTGCGATTTGCAACTGTACATGGGGACAAGGATCGTACTTTTTGGAGAAATGTCCTCTGGGCTGATGAAACAAAAATAGAACTGTTTGACCATAATGACCATCGTTATGTTTGGAGGAAAAAGGAGGAGGCTTGCAAGCCGAAGAACACCATCCCAACCGTGAAGCACGGGGGTGGCAGCATCATGTTGTGGTGGTGCTTTGCTGCAGGAGGGACTGGTGCACTTCACAAAATAGATGGCATCATGAGTTGGGAAATTATGTGGATATATTGAAGCAACATCTCAAGACATCAGTCAGGAAGTTAAAGCTTGGTCGCATATGGGTCTTCCAAAAGGACAATGACCCCAAGCGTACTTCCAAAGTTATGGCAAAATGGACAAAAAGGACAACAAAGTCTAGGTATTGGAGTGGCCATCACAGCCCTGACCTCAATCCCATAGAACATTTGTGAGGAGAACTGAAAAAGCGTGTGCGAGCAAGGAGGCCTACAAACCTGTCTCAGTTACACCAGCTCTGTCAGGAGGAATGGGCCAAAATTCACCCAACTTATTGTGGGAAGCTTAAGGAAGGTTACCCGAAATGTTTTACCCAAGTTAAACAATTTAAAGGCAATGCTACCAAATACTAATTGAGTGTATGTAAACTTCTGACCCACTGGTAATGTGATGAAAGAAATAAAAGATGGAATAAATCATTCTCTCTACTATTATTCTGACTTTTCACATTCTTAAAATGAAGTGGTGATCCTAACTAACCTAAGACAGGGAATTCTTACTCTGATTAAATGTCAGGAATTGTGAAAAACTGAGTTTAAATGTATTTGACTAAGGTGTATGTAAACTTCAACTGTACTTACATGTACATATTCTCATTCACCCCTTGTGTATGTATTAGGTAGTTGTTGGTGAATTGATAGATTACTTGTTAGATAATACTGCACTGTCGGAACTAGAAGCACAAGCATTTTGCTACACTCGCATTAAGATCTGCTAACCATGTGTATGTGACAAATAACATTTGATTTGATTCCTTAGATTATAACACTATCATTCTTCTGTGGTAAACACTGAGCCTCCTGCTTTAGTCAACCCTGCTGCTGTTTCTCCTGTGGTAAACTTTGAGCTGTCCTGTCCTGTCTTGTCCAGATCCATCCCAGGGGTTTAATTTGTCCCACGTGGGGAAGGCTGTGGTAGCACCAGGCTTCAGCAGTTACCTCATCACAGGGCTGCTGCCCAGCGGCAGTGCCCTAGCCAAACCCACCATGCCAGCCCTAGTGCTCCCCCTGACCAGCCACCGGTCAGGAGAGTGGCTGCTCTTCCACTCTGCAGGTTACTGTGTTTATTGTGTGTTATTATATCCTCAATGATTTTGAATGTGTATTGTTGTAGTACTCGCCTGAGGTAAGTCTATGGGCTCGTTTCTTGTACACAGATTAAGCCTGGTCCTGGACTAAAAAGTATGCTTAATAGAGATTCTCTATTTAAAGTACTTCTTAATCCAAGACGAGACTTAATCTAGATCTGGGAAACCAACCCTATATGTATTTGAAATGTGTGAAATAGATCCATCCATACATTTATCCATCTAGGCCGGGGGAGCTGGGGGATGAAGGAGGGGCCTTGTCGTCACGCCCTGCAGTCATTGGACGGTGTGAGGAATAACGCTCTGATGAGGATCAACGTCAGAGAAGAACTCAACTTCACCTTCAAGGCCTTCATGTCCGACTACTGTGAGTAGTGGTGGTGTGGGGGTTGATTTGTGTGGTGTCTGGGTTATTACCAATGATGGATTCTGGGTACTAACTCCTAAACTTGGGATAGGGTTAATTATCAGGTATCCTATTGAAATATTGAGTGCTTAGGTTTAGAGGGGATACACCAGAAGTTAATGGTTATCTGTAGGAGGAAGGTATATAGTGTGTGCAATTAAGCTTGGAATGTGCTGAGTGCAGAGAAAGCGATCACATGTGGCAGGCATTGATAAGGGGAGAGAGCAATGGATTAGTGATGACGGGTTCGAGGTCAGGTAACTTTAAGGGAGAAAGAAAAGTTTATGGCCGTATTACTTAGTTTCCTGCCTAGCAGTAAAGATGCAATGTTTGTTCAGATGAGTAGGAGGAGACAGCCTAGGAGGAAAGGGTTAAATATCAGTGTTTGTGTGAACAATGTCTTTGTCTAATGCAGCTGTATTGATCCTCTGGGAAGAATTCCCCTGGTTTAAGCTTTCATAGTGTCCGTCGAGTTTTTATTCTGAGAATTAGAACCTAACACTAATTACTATGCACTGTGTGTCACTGTCTACATTCTTTTGAAAGTGTAGTCTATAGTTAAAGTTTGAAATCCGCATTAGGGGAAACAGGGCCCCACCCCAGACGCGTGATAGTAAAGCAGAATAATTCAATAAAAAATGACCACAATGAAGGAGGCCCTGTTTCCCCTAATGCGGATTTCAAACTTTAACTATAGACTACACTTTCAAAAGAATGTAGACAGTGACACACAGTGCAGTAACTTCTTTGTTGTAATATCCCAAACAGTTTCACCAGCTTTGATGCTCTCATTCTAACAAAATCTGTGTGTGTGCAGCTCTGTCTATGGTGTACCATAAGAAGTTCATGCGTGTGGTTCTGACCAACCCTCTGGCCATCCGAGTCACAGCCAGACACTCCTGGGACGACACCAACAACCACATGCTCACCCTCACCGCCTTCAGTCACCTCTGCAAGAAGGTATACCTCCAATACTCCATATCACCCTCACATCATCCTCGCGTTTGTCTATATTGACTAATAATAACATAATAACAAACATTTTGTAGTTGCATACAGTATATCAGGGTATAGGTCAATTCCATTTCAATTCACTCAATTCTGGAAGTTAACTAAAATTCCAATTCCATTTATTTAATTGAAAGAATTGGAATTTCAGTTTAATTCCTGAATTGACTGAATGAAAATGGAACCCCAACCCTGCTGAATGCAGTCTGAAGTGTGTTCCTCCATTGTGTTGTGTTGTTACCTTTCCCTCTGCCCCTAGGCAACCACCACAGTGACGGTATACATCCCAGAAGCTTCTCTGTTGTGTCGGTCCTCCTCCTTCACCTTCACGCTACAGAACTCCTGCCCCGAGGGACTCCAAATCGTCTATGTCTCCCAACAGCCAATCAGTGACCACGAATGGATCTACACGGATCCAGTAGATCACATGGACAACAAGAGGCTCTTCAACCTGCCTGTGAGAGATAGAGATACACTGGGTTACAGGCATGCGATCAATGTTTTATTAGTTGACCTGTGTGCAGATAATGAGCTGCGTGTGTGTGCTTCAGGTGAACTACCGGCCTCCCTCCCAGCTAGGTGTTTTAATCCCGACCACAGACAACATCTATAACGCTGACCCAAGTTATCCCCACCCCAGACAGCACTACCCCATCTCCAAGGTGAGCACAGGTCACAAGGTTCACACACGCCAGCACTACCTTGTCTCCAAGCTGAGCAAGTCTTGTACGTTTGTGCAGTGTAACTTAACTAAGTGTCTATATGTGCTTCTGTGTTGTGTTTCGCATTGGGTGTAAGCTGTGATACTTAGTGTTTGTGGGTGACTTGTGTGCCTTCCTCCAGAACTCTGGTCGGTATAAGCAGTGTGCAGGGAAAAGGTCAGCAGAGGAATGTGGCTGTACAGACAGACTGAAAGTCTCTCCTCTAGCCATCAACTCTGACTGCAGACAGAGGGTACACATCTGCATCACTGTTATCAATCATCAATGTCTTACAAAAACGAAACAATGACATATACAGTACCAGTCTAAAGTTTGGACACGTCTACTCATTCAAGTAATTTTTTTTTACGTTGTAGAATAATAGTGAAGACATCAAAACTATGAAATAACACATATGGAATCATGTAGTAACCAAAAAAGTGTTAGGCAAATCAAAATATATTTGAAATTCTTCAAAGTAGCCATCCTTTACCTTGATGACAGCTTTGCACACTCTTGGCATTCTCTCAACCAGCTTTCTTGTTCATTTGTGGAAATTCTTTCCTTAATGCGTTTGAGGCTATCAGTTGTGTTGTGACAAGGTAGGGGTGGTATACAGAAGATAGCCCTATTTGATAAAAGACCAAGTCCATATTATGGCAAGAACAGCTCAAATAAGCAAATTCCATATGTGTTATTCCATAGTTTTGATGTCTTCATTATTATTCTACAATGTAGAAAATAGATAAATAAATAAAAACCCTTGAATAAGTAGGTGTGTCCAAACTCTTGACTGGTACTATACATTAAATATTGTAACATTTTATAACACAAAACAATATTGAATATGCTATACACTCATATTTAGTACCACTTGGTGGAATATATTAAAGTATTGTCTTAATGTAACTGTGCATTCTGCATAATTCAGTCTTGTCGACTGCGAGCATGAATGAAATCATATAAAAATCATATATTGGTAAAAACTAAAAAAAATGGCCCTTTAGTCTTTCCCATGTCCTCTGTGTTATACTGTAGGTGCTGAGGCTAACGTTTCCTGTGGCGGACTTCAACATCACCCTGTTCCTGAGGAGAACCAACCACGCTGACCACCCGCTCTGCTCTCCTTACTTTGTTACTGTCACAGAGGTCAACAACCGGACCAGCTGGAAGGTCACAGGTCAGTCTCATCCCAGAAGGCTTTGCAATATAAGGATGTTTTTAAAGATGGAATCCGCATTGGGGGAAACAGCACCAGTGTCCGCCCCAGCACCTGTGTTTTTGTTTTGTGGATGAAACGGAGGCGAGGTGCGTCAAGTAAAAAAATATAATTTGTGGTACATATTCCGCTGTTCTATCTCGTGTGCAATTTTTTGTCAGTTAAGATGATGGCCTACCCCGACCAAACCCTTCCCTAACCCGGATGACGCTGGGTCAATTGTGCGCCGCCCTATGGGACTCCCGATCATGGCCGGTTGTGATACAGCCCGGGATCGAACCCGGCTCTGTAGTGACGCCTCTAGCACTGTGATGCAGTTCCTTAGATGTCCGAGTTGAAAAGAAAGTGTTTGTTGTTTGCAGTAACTTCTTTTGTTGTTGGGGCCACCCGAGTGGCGCAGTGCTAGAGGCGTCACTACAGATCCGGGTTCGATCCCGCTGACACGGTCGCCAGTTGTAAGGTGTTTCCTCCGACACATTGGTGCGGCTGGCTTCCGGGTTAAGCGAGCAGGGTGTCAAGATTGTAACTACCAATTGGATATCACGAAATTGGGGCGAAAAAGGGGTAAAAAGTACAAATTAAAAATTAGAAAACATATTCGTTTTTGTAATATCCCAAACGGACGTGGCAGTTTCAGTTTTTTAGGATTGCAACTTTAAAATATGAAAAATACATATTTTCTGTCATCTTCAACCAGAAAAAAATATTTCAACTAGAAAAGGGTGTGATCATGACTTCCCTTGCAAAATGTTGCCTAATGGGCAGGTCTCTAGTGCACTATAGTGAAACACACATTCTCTGTTGTTAACTCGTCTTTTCCCATCCTTTGTGTTGGCAGGGACCCATGCCACCCCCACCATGGACAGGATGAGACAATATCTTGAAGACAGTCTAGAAAACAATCTCTACAACCCAGAGGGACTGCAGATCAGCCTTTATGCAAGTCATCTACAGTCTCCCTGACTATATGAAATGTTCATAAATTGTTAAACAGTTGAGTGTAATCTGTATACGTCTGCATAGAAATACTGTCATTTCAGTCATGCGAATTGTGTTATGAAATAGCAGTTTCCATCTGGGGTTTCATTATGACAATGTTATAAATAATAATATTTTTCCAACCCAACAACCACCACCATTATTCTCCACAGGGCTCTGAGCTTTTCCACTTTCGTATCTCTGTCATTCCTGGAGTTGTGTTGTGTGACCTGGTGGAGGAAGTACAGGTGAGGAACCCTATAGCTTTTACACTGAAGTCAGTAACTAATGAAAAAGAAGAAGAACAAGATAACCTCCGGCCCTCACCTATTTCTCTCCTTCCTTTCTCCCTCTCCCTTTCTCTCTCTCTTCCTATACGGGTAGATCTACGTAGACGAGCCTCCCCTGGCGTTCCCAACCCAACACCTCGTCAACAACATGGCAGCCATCATCCTGGGAGGCCTGTTGCTCTTTGGCTTCCTTCTCATATACAACGGCGTTGCCATGCCAACCAAGAGCAGCATCAAAACCCTCCTCAAGAAACACAAGCCCACCATCTCTCCAACCAGAACCCAGAACTCTACCACGATACAGGGACACGAGTAGGATTTTACAGTTTGGCATCGTAAGAGTGTGTTATAGAGTTGTACGTTCCATTTTTAACCTTTTAACCTAAGTATGAGATGTAAATGTTTTTATTGTTCAGATTGATCCTTTTCTCTAAGGTGTGTCCTATGATATTTGTATTTGGGAAAGATTGAAAGAAACTAGCCAAGATGAAAAGGTACAAAATGAAAGGAAAACACATGCTCGGAGTGAGTTTTATTGGTTGTTGCTGTGCTTTCAAAGAAAATACAAACTGTAAAAAATATTATCACAAAAAGTAAACATGATTTGTTGCCATTAGGACTTTGTCAGATACTACTACATTATATTCTGGTAGGTTGTATCACGTAATATCTCAGGCCTGTAGGAGTAGTCAGGGAAGGATCCATAAAGAAAACACATCACTCATAGATGTGACTACGTAGTAACCCGTATTAAAGTGGAACGCTGCATAGGAGCAGCTACAGTGGCTTGTGAAAGTATACACACCCTTAGCATTTTTCCTATTTTGTTGCCTTACAACCTGGAATTAAAATATTTTTTTGTGGGTTTGTATCATTTGATTTACACAACATGCCTACTACTTTGAAGATGCAAAATATTTTTTATTGTGAAACAAACAAGAAATAAGACAAAAAAAAACTTGAGCGTGCATAACTATTCACCCCCCCAAAGTCAATACTTTGTAGAGTCACCTTTTAGAAATTACAGCTGCAAGTCTCTTGGGGTATGTGTCTATAAGCTTGGCACATCTAGCCACTGTGATTTTGCCCGTTCTTCGAGGCAAAACTGCTCCAGCTCCTTCAAGTTGGATGGGTTCCTGCTGGTGTACACCAATCTTTAAGTCATACCACAGATTCTCAATTGGATTGAGGTCTGGGCTTTGACTGGGCCATTCCAAGACATTTAAATGTTTCCCTTAAACCACTCGAGTGTTGCTTTAGCAGTATGATTAGGGTCATTGTCCTGCTTGAAGGTGAACCTCCGTCCCAGTCTCAAATCTCTGGAAGACTGAAACGGGTTTCCCTTAAGAATTTCCCTGTATTTAGCGGCATCCATCATTCCTTCAATTCTGACCAGATTCCCAGTCCCTGCCGGAAACTTTGGTCTCTTTGTAGCCTCTCTGATTAATACCCTTCTTGCCTGGTCCATAGGTTTTGCTGGGTGGCCCTCTCTTGGCAGGTTTGTTGTGGTGCCTTATTCTTTCCTTTTTTGAATAATGGATTTAATGTTGCACCGTGGGATGTTCAAAGTTTCTGGTATTTTTTTGTAACCCAACCCTGATCTGTACTTCTCCACAACTTTGTCCCTGACCTGTTTGGAGAACTCCTTGGTCTTCATGGTGCTGCTTGCTTAGTGGTGTTGCAGACTCTGGGGCCTTTCAGAACAGGTGTATATATACTGAGATCATGTCACAGATCTTGTGACACTTAAATAATGTCCACCTGTGTGCAATCTAACTAATTATGTGACATCTGAAGGTAATTGGTTGCACCAGATCTTATTTAGGGGCTTCATAGCAAAGGGGGTGAATACAAATCCACGCACACCACTTTTCCGGGGGTTTTTTCTCACCAATTTTGACTATTTTGTGTATGCCCATTAAATGAAATACAAATAAAAATTTATTTAAATTGCAGGTTGTAATGCAACAAAATTTGAAAAATCACACGGGGATGAATACTTTTGCAAGGCACTGTATAAGCAATAAATGGGAAAAAGAAAGGGGACGTAGCAGATGTGATATTTCATTTTCAAATTGGTTACAATTAGGTTAAGGTAAGGGTCAAACCAAAGACAATCTATTATATTGACAAGATAGTCGAGTGACCACTAACATTGGAAATAAGTGTCCTCAAAGATGGAAGCACTGTATTGTTTGATGGAAGGCAGGCCAAAGGAGTCGAGATCAGGTGGGACTATTCTAGCCAATGAGAGGGCAGATACGCGTGTGAACAAAAGGCACAACTCAGTTTAATTTTTTTTAAGTTGCCGAAATTCCACATGCGTTCACTTATATCAGTGCATTCGTATTAACCTAAGCATTACAAAACTTTTATATGATCTAGTAAGCTATTCAAGTTTTTCTTAACCAAATTGTCCTCCATAAAAAGTTCCTCACTTTGTGGTCTTATTTTCGTGGACATATTTTAGGTTGAGTAAACCTTCTCGCTTCGCCTCTTCCTCTGCTCAAACTCGTGATGTCAGCGCGGTTGGCATCAACTGTCTGTGCTCCCATTGGTCATCCTGAGCTGTTCAAGCTCCTCCTCCAGGCTTCTAATTCGCTGCAGGAGTTCGGCCCTGTCCTGCTGTGCCCTGAGCTCTGCCTGCCGCTTGGCATCCTGGATCTTCCTCTCATACCAGCACTCCAGCTGAGTGGACACTGTCTCAAAGAACCTCTGGGTCACCTGCAAAAAGATACATGAAGTGAGTGAAGAAGAGGAAGTTACCCCTTCCCCATACACAACCCCTTCTCAGAATCCAAGTGAAAAGGAATCATTGGTCCACAGCCCACCAGAGGGCAATGTGAAGCCGTTGATATAGTATTCACCACAGCTATCTTGTCATCCGTTACCTCCATGGCGTGTAGGTTGTTTCTCTCCTGACTGAATGTTGGCTCAGGGGGTCTGTCCATGAAGAACTCCAGGGTCCTGGTCCCAACACTGGGTGGTCTCATCAGGCCGCGCGTTCTGATCCGGTCCCGGAGGTGCTTCCTGTGGTGCCAGCCATGGCTGTCCTGGCCCCGGCTCTGCTTCCAGTTGCTGGTGGGAGACTGGCTGCTGCTGACACTGCTGGAGCAGCCCTCACAGATCAGCCCCGGAATGTGATTGTCGAGCAGTTCTGGATGCTGACACCGGGTGGCGGTAGAGCTCAGGAGGATTCCTGGGTGTTGGTGGTGAGCTGGCAGAGGGAGAAGAGTAGTTTTCTGGTAGTCATCTGAGAAGAGAGGAACGGGAAATTGAGCTTGTTTTTCAAGCTTGTGCGTTTTCTAAATCAGAGGTGTAGGACATAGACCTACTGTCAACCCCACAACTTCATCACCCAAAATTTTGGGACGAGGTTAAACAAATTCTTACTTTAGAAATCCGATAGGACTTATTTTAGATTGTGACTTGATTTCTGGAACCACCTTCTCATGTCTCATTCTCATTATCATGCTCCTCCTAACACCCACCTGAGGATCTGTCCAGCTTCAGCTCAAAGTACTTCCTGCCCGACCCCTGACCCTGGCCCTGCTCTATCGCCGGACTGTGTGGGGCATTGTGGGTGGTTGAGGGCGATGGTGAGGGGCATGGCAGCAGGTTGACGTAGGTAGCCAGAGAGCTGCTGCTGTCCCCAGAGAAGACAGAGAGCAGGGGGAGGCACTCTGAGTCTCCATCGTCCCCCACAGACTGCTCCACAGACGGAGAGGGGAGCAGCTTATAGTACTGGGGGTCGGCTGGGAGATGGAGGTCCATATCCTGGATCTGAGTCATGCACCACCTCTTCAGCTTCTGGGTCGCTGCTGCCTGCTTGGGGTGTGAACACCAGAGAGACATAGGGGGGGTCGTTCCACAAATTGTTTGCCTTCTGAGTAGTGTAACTTTTGATTTCACCTCATTTTAACATTTTGTCATAAAGAGCACATGTTCGACTTAAATTTTTTTCCCATCTCAAGTGGTTAAATAATAAGTGCCAAATAAAGTAACAGGGTTGACTGTAACATGGTTGATGATTTCACCTTGAAACATCCATTAATCCTTGGGGTGGGGGAAAGGAAGTTTGTTGTGTGCAACAGGGAGAGACAATTGAAAGTAAGCTTCAACCAAAATGTTTTATTGTTAAAACATTTCTAGCCTGTCTATCTGTGAGTAACAGGGTCGACATGTTATGTTCGACTTGCTCACTTTTCCACCATAAAACATCAGAACATGTTCAAAAAGAGTACAACCAGCTCACCTGCTTTTACACTATAGGTTTACTATTAGATGTTACATTTTTCTTTCAAAAAAAATATTTAAAAAGAAATAGTTTCAACCACATTAAAATGAGAATTCAGTTCGCATAACACAGTTTGACCTTAAAATGATGGAGAGACGTAAATGAATCGCTAATCCCATCAACTAAATAATAATTTTCAGAAATTACTTTGTCAAAGCAACAAAATAACTACATGTTGTCATGTTTTCAGAGGATGTGGGTTAGTGAATTTGTTAGTTAGAGATGTTGTGAATAAGTTTCAGACATTATTAAGAAGGGTGAATAAGGCCCTGGTTAAAAGTAGTACACTATATAGGGAATAGAGTGCCATTTGGAACGTATATAAGGGTGTGGTTGTGCCATGTAATACAATACCTGTCTCCTCTGTGCCTCCTCTCTGCCCTGGGCAGCTCTCTGGTCCATCCTGTAGAGACACTCCATCCTCTCTGCTGCCACCCTCTCCTGGGTCAGCATGTCCAGTACTTTGATCTGATCAACACAACGCCGAACAGCAGCTATCAGTCAAACAGAATTCATGGTTGCATCTCAAATAGCATTCAAAAGGTGTTGCATTATAGAGGGAATATGATGATAAAAAAAGGGGGTGATTTAAAAAAAGAAAATGTTGTTGCAGCAAATGAAGTCTGACATTTTTAAGTGGATATTACAAATACACGTTTGCATTTCCTGTTGTGCAGGAAAATTCTCAGCCACAAAAGAGTGATCAAATTAAGATCCTACATCTATATGTCATTCATGTCATTTCCACACAAATGTCCACACAAATTCTAGTATAGGTTTACAGGCTGTATTTGTAGTTTGTCTTTCTGTACGAGACAGAAAAAGCCATGTGTGCAACAAAGTTGAATTGAATTGACTGGTAGCAGACAGACCTGGTGTATGCTCTTGCGGTCTATCCTCCCCAGCCTAGTAAAGACTTGCTCCTGAACCGTCAGCATCTGTGTCCTCATCTCCTCTTTAGTGGCGTTCAGCTCTCCCTCTAGCCTCTTGATCAGGGGCTTACAGTGGCAGCCATTGGCTGGGGCCTGACCCGGGGGACACAATCATGTATAATTGTGATAATTGTTTTACATCTTTTCTTTAGGTTTCTTTCATTAGTTTCTTTCTAGATCTCTTATATTACCAATATCGACAGCAATAACAGTACTTCTACTGTACTGTACCACTACTACCACTTCAGTTATGGACACCCCAGCCCTAGGGTTGAAACATTTCAAAACCTTCAAGAGGAAATCAAAAGGTGGTATGGGAATCTTCTATCTGGGGTTTCACGAAAACCTGAGAATTTTGGAAATGATTTTGCAGCATGGTGACTGACCTGTTTGACATTGCCGTCCTTGTCGCGGTACAGGGTGTATAGCTGATAGGTTTTGCCATTGTGAGGAGGAGGAGGGGCTTCATCATCATGTGTACACAGTCTGCTCTTCCTGTGGAGGTCAGGATGGCCATTCATTCTTCTTCTAGGAGTATCCTCTGCCAAGGCCTGGAAGAAGAAGACTTTATTGTCCATTATCTTGCAGAGAACAGAATTGTCTTTATCCTCACAACCCAATCCCCTGAGACACCCCCAAGCACCTGTTCTTTGAAAATCTTATGTCTTCTCCTTCTGAGGTAAGGGCTGGTTGGGGTGACTGATGTTTTACTGTAGTGAAGGCAGTGGTGAGGATGGTGAGGCAGCCCTGCTCTGTTGAGGCCGGCCCTGCTGGCCATACGCTCACTACTGTGAGACGCCTCAGCCATGTACCCACTGTCCTGATGAAGGAAACAGCCAGGAGGAAGAGGTGAAGGAGAAGATAACTTTATTGTCCATGAAGGTTCGACTTCCGCTTTATCCCAACCCAATAACTCAAGAGGCACAAATAATGTAAACATCATATTTAACATTGGGTTAGCATACCGCCGCCTACTGTCATCCATTTTTTTGCCTGTCAATATACACCGTCTAATTTTACCCCCAGACAGCCTTTACCTTGTTGGGCAGCATTTCTTCTCTGGTGACAGACTGGGTTCTGCGTTCTGCCTTCAGCCGGTCCCTTTTCTTCCTCACCGTCCTTCCTCTAGTGAAACAGTGGACCTGACCAAAACACAGGAGAGTAGAAAACTAAAGACTAACTATACTGTCTGTCGCTACCTCACAGTCCAGCCAAGGTGCATACAATGAAGAACAGACTGGATTACAGACTGGAAAAACTGACTACTCATCGAGGCAATGGGCAATCATCTGCACTCTTTATACTCATTAATAAACTGTCACTCTTGGAGGGAAGTGTAAGTTCAATAAGAGGTGTTTTGATGCCAGAATCAGTTCATAATCTGTATCAGATCAGTGCATCATTGGTCTATGTCCAAAGAAACATCTCATGCTGACCTGAGGAGCTCTGGCCAGCAGGAGAGACACATCTTTGTGGTTGTAGTCTCTGGCCTTGTCCAGGGCAGTCTTCCCTGCCTGGAACAGACAGGGATTCATTGAAAGGTTGCGTTGCTGACAAGGACCCTGCACTGTTGACAATGGTCCTTTTAAATGCAATCCCCCCCTATATAGTACACTGGTCAGAAGTACAGCACTACATGGTAATAGAGTAGCATTTGAGATGCATCCACCTACGTTGTTTCGTGCGTTGCCATCAGTCCCTGCCTCCAGGAGGAGCTGAACAGTTTTCTTGTGGTTTAGGGCAGCCGCCACATGGAGAGCAGTGTCCCCTAGCTGGGCATGGGAAACAGACAGGTGACTAACCCTAACCCTATCCCCTAGCTGGGCACAGAGAAGAGATGACTATAGGTGTGAGAGCAGTCAAAGGAGCTAGGGTTAGGAAGGATAAGCGGATCCTACATCTATGTAAAGGTTACTTCTACCCGGAGTTGAGCAGTCACTGACTAGACACAGGTGTGTTATGAAGACAGACAGAAAGTCTACTGTGGCATCAAACTAAACAAGTAATCAATGACATGAAAGGAGCTTTAGTAACAATATAAATAAAGCAGGGACCTACCTGGTTTTTCTCCGTAACAGAGCATAAGGCGCCCACCAGAATCTTGATCATGGCCAGGTGATTGTAACGTGCTGCCACATGCAAACAGGTGTCCCCCGCATTGTTCTTGATGTCTGGTCTGGAGCCTCCCAGCAGCAGCACGTGGGCGCTCTGACCATTGGCGTTCTGACAGGCCAGGTGGAGAGCTGTGTTTCCTGCCTAATAACAAACACCCATCATTGACTCTAAACCCCAAAAGAGCAAGCCTAGTGTGGCAGAACCGAGATGTCAAGGTGAAAGATCTGTCGATGTGCCCTTGAGCAAGGCACTTAACACTAATTTGCTCCAGGGGCGCCGCACTACTATGATTGACCCTGTAAAACAACACTGCACCTATCCGATGTATGTGACACATTTCTATATAAAAAAATTATCCCGATTCCAAACGACACCCTATTCATTATAGTGCACTACTTCAAAAGGAGTGCACTACATAAGGAATAGTGTGCCATTTGGGATGCACACTGACAGTGGCATGCAAAAGCCTGTCAGGCACCAGGCAGAAACACATTTCAGTCCTAATGCTTTTTACCATCATTGGTCACAGATCCAGACCTAACATATTCAAATGTGGATTGCTGTACCTTGTTCCTGACGTGAACGTCAGCCCCAGCCTTGACCAACAGTTTGACTGACTGACAGAAGCCATGCCATGAGACCTCATGGAGCGCCGTGTTGCCGTCCTATTAGAAACAGCGAGACGTAAAGCACTGTCATTAGAAGCAGTGAAACATTTGTTTTTCTAATAATGTAATTTAATTGATATGCCCGGACCTCATATAGATTGCTAATACAGTTCAGGTACATTACTTTCCTCCCTGTGTTGTGAATGCTTGTATTTTTGGCCCTCTGTACATTAAATAAAGGAAATGTGATTTTGTCTTTAGACTTTAAGATTCAGTGACATTTCAGTAGCATTGCTTCAGATTCCTCAACATTTCATGTGACGTTCAGAGTCTGTGTCCCAAATGGCGCCCTATTCCCTTTATAGTGAAATACTTTTGACCAGGGCCCATGGGGACCTACAGTGTATTCGGAAAGTATTCAGACTCCTCGACTTTTCCACATTTTGTTTCGTTACAGCCTTATTCTAAAATTGATTACATGTATTTTCTTTCCTCATCAATCTACACACAATAACCCATAATGACGAAGCAAATATGTTCACAATAAAACACTGAAATATCACATTTACATAAGTATTCAGACCCTTTACTCAGTACTTTGTTGAAGCACCTTTGGCAGCTATTACAGCCACGAGTCTTCTTGGGTATGACGCTACAAGCTTGGCACACCTGTATTTGGGGAGTTTCTCCCATTCTTCTGTGCAGATCCTCTCAAGCTCTGTCAGGTTGGATGGGGAGCGTCGCTGCACCGCTATTTTCAGGTCTCTCCAGAGATGGTGCTAGGTTTCCTCCAGACGTGACGTTTGGTATTCAGGCCAAAAAGTTCAATCTTGGTTTCATCAGACCAGAGAATCTTGTTTCCAACTCCAAGCTGGCTGTGAATTGCCTTTTACTGAGGAGTGGCTTCTGTCTGGCCACTCTACTATAAAGGCCTGATTGGTGGAGTGCTGCAGAGATGGTTGTCCTTCCTCCACAGAGGAACTTTGGAGCTCTTTCAGAGTGACCATCGGGTTCTTGGTCACCTCCCTGACCAAGGCCCTTCTCCCCCGATTTCTCAGTTTGGCTGGGTGGCCAGCTCTAGGAAGAGTCTTAGTGGTTCCAAACTTCTTCCATTTAAAAATGGTGGAGGCCACTGTGTTCTTGGGGACCGTCAATGCTGCATAAATGTTTTGGTACCCCTCCCCAGATTTGTGCCTCAACAATCCTGTCTCTGAGCTCTACGGACAATTTCTTCGACCTCATGGCTTGGTTTTTGCTCTGACATGCAATGTCAACTGTGGAAACTTATATAAACAGGTGTGTGCCTTTCCAAATCATGCCCAATCAATGGAATTTACCACAGGTGGACTCCAATCAAGTTGTAGAAACATCTCTAGGATGACCAATGGAAACAGGATGCACCGGAGCTCAATTTCGAGTCTAATAGCAAAGGGTCTGAATACTTATGTAAATATGTTTTACTGTACATTTGCACAAATTTCTAAAAACCTGTTTTTGCTTTGTCATTATGGGGTATTGTGTGTAGATTGAGAATTTATTTTTATTTAATCCATTTTAGAAAAAGGCTGTAACGTAACAAAATGTGTAAAAAGTTTCCGAATGCACTATATATATATACACTGCTCAAAAAAATAAAGGGAACACTTAAACAACACAATGTAACTCCAAGTCAATCACACTTCTGTGAAATCAAACTGTCCACTTAGGAAGCAACACTGATTGACAATAAATTTCACATGCTGTTGTGCAAATGGAATAGACAACAGGTGGAAATTATAGGCAATTAGCAAGACACCCCCAATAAAGGAGTGGTTCTGAAGGTGGTGACCACAGACCACTTCTCAGTTCCTATGCTTCCTGGCTGATGTTTTGGTCACTTTTGAATGCTGGCGGTGCTTTCACTCTAGTGGTAGCATGAGACGGAGTCTACAACCCACACAAGTGGCTCAGGTAGTGCAGCTCATCCAGGATGGCACATCAATGCGAGCTGTGGCAAGAAGGTTTGCTGTGTCTGTCAGCGTGTGTCCAGAGCATGGAGGCGCTACCAGGAGACAGGCCAGTACATCAGGAGACGTGGAGGAGGCCGAGGAGGGCAACAACCCAGCAGCAGGACCACTACCCCGCCTTTGTGCAAGGAGGAGCACTGCCAGAGCCCTGCAAAATGACCTCCAGCAGGCCACAAATGTGCATGTGTCTGCTCAAACGGTCAGAAACAGACTCCATGAGGGTAGTATGAGGGCCCAACGTCCACAGGTGGGGGTTGTGCTTACAGCCCAACACCGTGCAGGACGTTTGGCATTTGCCAGAGAACACCAAGATTGGCAAACCCGCCACTGGCGCCCTGTGCTCTTCACAGATGAAAGCAGGTTCACACTGAGCACGTGACAGACGTGACAGAGTCTGGAGACGCCGTGGAGAACGTTCTGCTGCCTGCAACATCCTCCAGCATGACCGGTTTGGCGGTGGGTCAGTCATGGTGTGGGGTGGCATTTCTTTGGGGGCCGCACAGCCCTCCATGTGCTCGCCAGAGGTAGCCTGACTGCCATTAGGTACCGAGATGAGATCCTCAGACCCCTTGTGAGACCATATGCTGGTGCGGTTGGCCCTGGGTTCCTCCTAATGCAAGACAATGCTAGACCTCATGTGGCTGGAGTGTGTCAGCAGTTCCTGCAAGAGGAAGGCATTGATGCTAAGGACTGGCCCGCCCGTTCCCCAGACCTGAATCCAATTGAGCACATCTGGGACATCATGTCTCGCTCCATCCACCAACGCCACGTTGCACCACGGACTGTCCAGGAGTTGGCGGATGCTTTAGTCCAGGTCTGGGAGGAGATCCTCAGGAGACCATCCGCCACCTCATCAGGAGCATGCCCAGGCGTTGTAGGGAGGTCATTCAGGCACGTGGAGGCCACACACACTACTGAGCCTCATTTTGACTTGTTTTAAGGACATTACATCAAAGTTGGATCAGCCTGTAGTGTGGTTTTCCACTTTAATTTTGAGTGTGACTCCATATCCAGACCTCCATGGGTTGATAAATTTGATTTCCATTGATAGTTTTTGTGTGATTTTGTTGTCAGCACATTCAACTATGTAAAGAAAAAAAGTATTTAATAAGATTATTTCATTCATTCAGATCTATGATGTGTTATTTTAGTGTTCCCTTTATTTTTTTGAGCAGTGTATATAGGGAATAGGGTGCCGTTTGGGACGGATCCAGAGACATTTCTCTCCCACACCTTGTCCTGCAGGTCTAGAGCGCAGCCTCCCCTTGATGAGTCCGTCTATGATATCACTGTTCCCCACCATGGCTGCTCGGTGGAGGGCTGTTTGGTAGCCCTGCGATGACAAAAGGACATGGGCCTGGGCTGCCTCCCTGTCACTCATCACTGCTCACTACTGTCAACACAACACACACAATACTGACGTTAAACACACACGTGTACGCATGGACGCACACACACATGCATATACACTCACAGAAATGCATGCACGCACGAGCACACACATCACTACTGTACAACCCAACACACAACATACATTACACACTGAGGTTAAAATGATGTCAACTCTATCTCAATCACATAAATAGTGCATCAACCTCCAACACACAATCTAAGATAAAAAGCCATTCATCTCTATGTACCAAATGAAATCTGGTATGATCTCACGTAAAGATAGTGTAATGGGATGAAAAACGAATCTGGGTAACAAAAACATGATCTAATAGTGAATATTGTCTGATGTGTCAGATCATCAAGAATGATTTCATTCTTAAACAAAATAACATCAAGGACAATATCTAATGGTCGATATGATTAAAATATTTCAAATCTAATGGTCAGTATTTTGATCTGATCTGTGATCTGAAAGCATTGTCTTACCTCATCCAGGATGTCCGTGTTCCAGCAGGATGTATCCCAATCCCAGATTGCCCCTTTAAAAAGGTCAGGGTGCAGAGAAAAGCCAAACAACAAACCGATGATTGAAGTTGTCAATCCAAATACGTATTATAAAAGTATATATAATATGCCCTCTCCTTACAAAAGGCATTACAGCATTGTAGTAGGCAAATAAACATGGACTGAAATGAGTGCAGCTCATAGACTGTAAACTGCAAATAGTCACTCACTCCTCATACAACTATAATCTGCTGCCCTCGGACAGAGTGACGCTGTGTGTGCGAGCGTGTGCACATCCACGTGCATATGTACGTGGTCATGTGTGTATGCCAGCCAGTATGTGCATTGGTGAGTATGTATTTATTTATTTATGTGTGTGTGTGTGTGTGTGTGTGTGTCTACTAGGTACGTATGTGTGTGCCAGCTGGCAGAATTAAAGGCAGTAAACATTCCCATGCATAATCCACAGGGGGGAAGCGGAGGGGACCCTGATAGCTGGCTCTGCTGTCTATCTGTTACAGATAAAGGCTGGGAGTGGAGCACAGAGCAGACAGGGAGCAGAGAGGGTTAAACCCTGCCCTGATACTACCACACAACTGCCTCCAGACCACCCAGTCAGGAGAATAAGTAATAGGCACAGAAGTGAATTGTATGATCGCTATGGTTATAAACCTGTCGGGATTAAAAAATGACAGGGTAAAATAGATTGCTAT
This sequence comes from Brachymystax lenok tsinlingensis, assembly GCA_030435695.1. Classification (NCBI taxonomy): domain Eukaryota; kingdom Metazoa; phylum Chordata; class Actinopteri; order Salmoniformes; family Salmonidae; genus Brachymystax; species Brachymystax lenok. Next base: position 6,176,766 of record CM059808.1, read on the forward strand.
TATGCATAGTGTTTCCTCATCTACCATTTGACTCGCCCCTGTCACTCCAATGTGTCCCAAATGGCACCCTATTCCCTTTACAGTGCATGGGGCCCTGGTAAAAAAAAGAGTGCACTATAAAGGGAATAGTGTGTAATTTGGGACGCATCGCAAGTTTCTCCCCTTGTTTTAAGCCCTAATTAAAATTATTCTCTCTCTGCGTCTGTCCTCCCTCCACCTTGGACTATTAGGAGACACCTCCTGGTTTCATTTTTCTCCTCTCACTCCCTCTATCCCCCTCCCTATATTGCCTCTCTATCCATCACCCAGTCAGTCAGAGAGTGTGATCAATGTGTGCATCAGATCAGTGCATAAGTGAAATTTACACCGCAGAGACAGCTGAGACAGCAACACAGTGACGCATCCATCCATCAAACAAAAGCTTGATGGTAAGCCTTCCAGTACAGATAGACAGCTAGTCAGAGCACAGTACAGTCAGAGAGGCAGGCAGAGGAAAGGGTAGTTAAAGCCCCCTGCTATGGGGCTTTAACTGCCCTGGTCCAGATGTTGACGTCCTACCACTGCAGCTGTACACCGGGATGGACAGATGGAGGGATGTTGAATTGGTTTCTGCTTGCTCTGCTGAATGCCTGGAGCTACAGTATGTTGTTCTAGTTATTTCCTACAACAAACTGAGTGAAAAGTCTGCTCAGCTGATGTGAGAAGTGTATTTCACAATGTTTTCTGTATATCCACAGTCATATTGTCTTTTGCCTTAACATTAGTAGCTGATTTGGCTTTGGGTGCCGAGATGCGGTATGAAAGTGATGCGTAGTTTTCCATGAAATAGCCTTGTAGTTTATTACTTTTGTAGGTTTTTTAAATGGTCTTCAGTGAGCAAAAATGTCATTAAAGGCATCTGGCACAAATGTGATGATATAATCGTCAAGCCATTCAACAGCTTAAGGGACAGGACCCGGAAGTATGAGGTAGGACGAAGTCACTTGCACATCGTATAATATTTTTATGTAAAAACCAAAGAATTTGTCACAGGAAATGCAACCTTGGTGATGGCTACTTTGTCCCCCTGGGTGGTGATGTGTTGAGCCACATGGTGGACCTGTTGGACTTTCTAGGAGGCTACAAGGAGCAGTTCAGACACTGCCAGGGCGGCAACATACTGATCAAAGACCAACCCTCTGAGCCGAGTTCCTCTCTAGGCTTCTTTCTTCTAGGGAGTTTTTCCTGGCCACTGTGCTTTCGCTTCTGCTTTACTTGCTCTTTGGGGTCTGGGCCAGGTTACTGTAAAGCACTTTGTTACTGCTAATGTAAAAATGTCTTGACCATCTGAGGTAAAGGAAACTCTAAGGAAAGGTTACTACTATTGCAAGTAGGCTACTTTCTGGTTGACACAGCTACAGCGTTTTCATTGGACAGAAGAAAGGTGTTCCTCATTTTCATTGGACAGAAGCAAGGAGTTCAGCATTTTCATGGGATAGAAGGAAGGTGGGCGGAGTGACGACAGGCAGTCATGATTTTTCCTTATGTCCTATAAAGTCCCTATAGGAGAGAGAGAGTAGGAGACAGATAACCAATTGTGTTAATAGCCAGGTTTACGGTAAGTGGATATCATTTTATATCAAAGTAGTTTTATTTGTTTATTTTTTATTTAACCAAGATAGTCACTCAATAATTGCCACCGTTTTTTCTGGGAGTCCTGGAAGAAGTGCACTGAACCACTCTAGGACCTGGCTCTCAATAAGACTCCTCTTTAATGCATTCTGATCTCTTTATGTACATGGCCTGACTCCAACCATAAAGGCTTCCGGCTGGCAGGGGGTTATAATGGCCATACAATTTTATCCCATCACAGTCAGCGTCACACCCTGATCTGTTTCACCTGTCTTGTGATTGTCTCCAACCCCCACCAGGTGTCTCCCGTTACCTCATGTGTATTTATAGCTGCGGTTTCTGTTTTTCTGTTGCCAGTTCATCTTGTCCCGTGTTTCCTGTGCTCTAGTTTTTGCTTTTCCTAGTCCTCCCAGTTCTGACATTTCTGCCTGTCCTGACCCTGATCCTGCCTGCGGTCCTGTACCTGCCTGACTCTGATTTGGATTACGACTCTTTTCCTGCCTTGACCTACCGATTGCCTGCCCCTTGTACTGTAATAAACTCTGAGACTCGTACTATTCGCCTCCTTTCCATCCCGATCGACGTCAGAGTGCTGGATGGGAGCTCTATTGGCAGAGTCACCAACAATTCGGTTCTTATCAACCTGTGAGTGTCAGGCAACCACAGTGAGTCTATGCAGTTTCTGCTCCTGGAGTCTCCTCATGTACAAATTGTTTTGGGGTTTTCATGGCTACAGAGGCACAACCCCCTAATTGACTGGACTACGGGTTCCATCATGAGTTGGAGTCTGTTTTGCCATGCACATTGTCTGAAGTCGGCACAGCCTGCCCCGGGACATCTCCCTGCGGGGTAAAGACTCGGATCTCTCCTCCGTTCCTGCAAAGTACCAGGACTTCCGGGAGGTTTTCAACTCTGCCCGCGCCATATCACGCCATATCTCTTCCTCCGCATTGGCCCTACGACTGTGCTATCGACCTTCTCCTGGGAACTGCAAAGCCTCAGGAGCGACTTTATTCCCTGTCGGGCCCGGAGACCAAAGCGATGGAAGGTTATATTGAGGACTTTCTTGCTGCAGGGATTATGCATCTATCTGCCTCCCCCGCTGGTGCAGGGTTCTTCTCCAAGTTGGACCTTTGGAACGCCTACTATCTGGTTCGGATACCGGAAGGAGATGAGTGGAAAATAGCCTTTAACATGGCAAGCGGGCACTACGAGTACCTGGTGATGCCGTTCGGACTGACAAACGCTCCCACAGTGTTCCAGGCCCTGGTCAATGATGTGCTCCGTTACATGTTGAACAGATTTGTTTGTCTACCTCAACAACATCCTCATTTATTATGTGAGTTCCATCGCTCCACCATCTCCTTCCTAGGATACGTCATCGCTGCAGGGAATATTCAGATAGACCTTGAGAAGGTGAGAGCAGTGGTGTATTGGCCTCAACCCACATCCAGAATGCAGCTGCAACGTTTCCTGGGGTTTGCTAATTTATACCGTTGTTTCATCTGGGGTTACAGCACCCTTGCTTCCCCCTCTCTGCACTCACCTCTCCCAAGGTTTCGTTCATATGGTCTCCAGCAGCTGACCGGGCATTCTCAGGCCTCAAGCAGCGATTCACTACAGCTCCCATCTTAATACATCCGGACCCGTCCCGTCAGCACGTGGTGGAGGTTGACACCTCGGACGTCAGAGTGGGGGCTGTCATGTCCCAGCGTTCTGCCCAGGACCAGAAGCTGAATCCCTGCACCTTCCTTTCCCATCGTCTTAACCCCGCTGAGAGGAACTATGACGTGGGAAATCGTGAATTACTCGCAGTTAAAATGGCGTTGGAGGAGTGGATGGCATTGGTTAGAAGGGGAGGAACATCCATTCTTGGTGTGGATGGACCATAAGAACCTGGAATATCGTGACGCCAGCGGGGGCGGATGTTTGTCCCGGACTCTGTCCATGCTCCAGTCCTGGAATGGGCACATTCCTCAAGGCTCCCGTCGGACCTTGGCTTTCGTCCGACAACGTTTTTGGTGGCCCACCATGGTTGTTGACGTCTCCGCTTTCATTGCCGCCTGCACTGTGTGTGCGCAGAACAAGACTCCGACACAAGCTCCGGCTGGCCTCTTTCAACCACTCCCTATTCCTCACCGTGCCTGGTCCCATATATCCTTGGACTTCGTCACGGGTCTCTATGGGGTACCACAGGGTTCAATTCTAGGGCAGACTCTCCGTATATATCAATGATGTCGCTCTTGCTGCGGGTGATTCCCTGATCCACCTCTACACGGACGACACCATTCTGTATGCTTCGGGGGCCTTCTTTGGACACTGTGTTAACTAACCTACAAACGAGCTTCAATGCCATACAACACTCCTTCCGTGGCCTCCAACTGCTCCTAATGCTAGTAAAACCAAATGCATGCTTTTCAACCGCTCGCTGCCCACACCCGCCCACCCGATGGTTCGGACCTAGAATATGTGGACAACTATAAATACCTAGGTGTCTGGCTAGACAGTAAACTCTCCTTCCAGACTCATATTAAACATCTCCAATCCAAAAAAACTGACTATCCAACCGATCCTCGACTTTGGCGATGTCATCTACAAAATAGCTTCCAATACTCTTCTCAGCAAACTGGATGTAGTCTATCACAGTGCCATCCATTTTATTACCAAAGCCCCTTATACCACCCACCACTGTGACCCGTATGCTCTAGACGGCTGGCCCTCGCTACATATCCTTCGCCAGACCCACTGGCTCCAGGTCCTCTATAAGTCTATGCTAGGTAAAGCTCAGCCTTATCTCAGCTCACTGGTCACGATAACAACACCCACCTGTAGCACGCGCTCCAGCAGGTATATCTCACAGGTCATCCCCAAAGCCAACACCTCTTTTGGACGCCTTTCCTTCCAGTTCTCTGCTGCCAGTGACTGGAACGAATTGCAAAAATCGCTGAAGCTGGAGACTTATATCTCTCTCACTAACTTTAAACATCAGTTATCTGAGCAGCTAACCGATCGCTGCAGCTGTACACAGTCCATCTGTAAATAGCCCATCCAATCTAACTACCTCATCCCCATACTGTTTTTATTTACTTTTCTGCTCTTTTGCGCATCAGTATCTCTACTTGCACATCATCATCTGCTAAATTGAAATTACTTCGCTACTATCGCCTATTTATTGCCTACCTCTTCACACCATTTGCACACACTGTATATAAACTTTCTTTTTTTTCTATTGTGTTATTGACTGTACGCTTGTTTATTCCATGTGTAACTCTGTGTTGTTGTTTGTGTCGCACTGCTTTGCTTTATCTTGGCCATGTCGCAGTTGTAAATGAGAACTTGTTCTCAACTAGCCTACCTGGTTAAATAAAGGTGAAACATTTTTTTACAAATAAAAAAAAACTTTGTTGCCTTGTCTCCACCAATACCACCACCTGGAGCCAGCAACTAGTGTGGGTTTAATATGCCCGCATCACCTTTCCCTGTTCTACTACTGGTCTCTCGCCTTTTGAGTGTTCCCTGGGATATCAGCCCCCGCTCTTCCCAGAGCAAGAGGAAGAGGTCAGCATACCTTGTGCCCAGATGTTCGTCCATTGCTGTCGTTTTACCTGGAAGAAAGCCCGGGCTGCTCTTCTCAATGCCACCTCCAGGTATTGACGACAGGCGGATTGCCACCATTTTGGGAAGAGGGTATGGCTTTCCACTCGGGATCTACCCCTTCAGGTGATGTACCGCAGACTTTCCCCCCGTTTAATCAGGCCTTTCCCCATCTCTAAGGTCCTTAGCCCCTCTGCTGTTTGCCTTCTGTTGCCATCCGCCGTACATGGTGAGGCGCCTACTGAGTGTTTGACCTCGAGGCAGGGTATTCCAGTACCTGGTTGACTGGGAGGGTTATGGCCCGGAGGAGAGGTGTTGGGTCCCTGCCAGGATATCCTGGACCCAGTCCTCATTGCATCCTTCCGCTGTCGACACCCCGGTCAACAAGGTATGTCCCAGGGTAGGACACCAGGTGGCGGGGTACTGCCTGATCTGTTTCATCTGTCTTGTGATTGTCTCCAACCCCCAACAGGTGTCTCCCATTACCTCATGTGTATTTATACCTGTGGTTTCTGTTTGTCTGTTGCCAGTTCGTCTTGTCCCGTAAAGTCCTACCAGCGTGTTCCCGTGTACTATCCGCCTCCTGTGTCTGCATCTGGGTCTTAGCCTGAGCCGTGATAGTCAGTCAGATTAAGATGGTTGCCAGGGAGCATCTGTAATCTGTGGTTCCTTTGATCCTGTAATCTGTGGTTCCTTTGATCCTCAGAAAGCCTATATGGTCTTAATCAGCGGGTTGTGTTGTGTTGTGTGTACGTACAACAAAGCACCCTTCAGCTCGGCTTATCCTTGTTCCTCCTTCAGTAAGGTTTCTTAGAACAACCACATCAGAGATATTCAAAAATTCTGATCTCACATATCCTATTAGATTATCTGGAACACCTGGGAATGTTTGTTAAGGTACCAGCATTTTGCAACCCTAGATGATCTGAATGATGAGAGGGTTTTACATTCATCAACCCCCCTAACTATCTCCGTCTCTGGTACCCAGTGTTCAGTGGTGATGCTAATGTTTCTCATCCCAGTCCCTGGGACCACCAGTTGTTTCACACATTTAATCTATTCGAACACTAGGATCAAGGGTTGTGGTAGAAGACTGAGTTTATAATATAAACATGAATGAGTCTTTCCTTCTAGAGAAATGAACAGAGTACATTCTACTGTGCGACTGTAACAAAGCTTGAAATGTCCACTCCCAAGCCAAATAATTGCTAGCTTTTAGATGGTGCAGCTGGCTAAAACATTGTCAAGAGGGTAGTCGCGGGTTTGTGAGACAGAGGATCTGATAGCAAGTACTGGTAAGGACGCTATACAGTTAAGCCTGTTAAGCCAGTGTTCCACCTGGCTACCCCTACCCCAGTCAACAGCCCTGCACCCCCCTCAGTAACTCGCCAAAGCCTCCCCCATTTCTCCTTCTCCCAAATCCAGTTAGCTGATGTTCTGAAAGAGTTGCAAAATCTGGACCCCTACAAATCAGCCAGGCTAGATCTGGACCCTTTCTTTCTAAAATTATCTGCCGAAATTGTTGCAACCCCTATTACTAGCCTGTTCAACCTCTCTTTCGTGTCGTCTGAGATTCCCAAAGACTGAAAAGCAGCTGCAGTCATCCCCCTTTTCAAAGGGGGAGACACTCTTGACCCAAACTGCTATAGACCTATATCTATCCTACCCTGCCTTTCTAAGGTCTTTGAAAGCCAAGTTAACAAACAGATTACCGACCATTTCGAATCCCACCGTACCTTCTCCGCTATGCAATCTGGTTTCAGAGCTGGTCATGGGTGCACCTCAGCCATGCTCAAGGTCCTAAACAACATCATAACCGCCATCGATAAGAGACATTACTGTGCAGCCGTATTCATTGATCTGGCCAAGGCTTTAGACTCTGTCAATCATCACATCCTTATCAGCAGACTCGACAGCCTTGTTTTCTCAAATGATTGCCTCGCATGGTTCACCAACTACTTCTCCGATAGAGTTCAGTGTGTCAAATCAGAGGGCCTGTTGTCCGGGCCTCTGGCAGTCTCTATGGGGGTGCCACAGGGTTCAATTCTTGGGCCGACTCTCTTCTCTGTATACATCAATGATGTCGCTCTTGCTGCTGGTGAGTCTCTGATCCACCTCTACGCAGACGACACCATTCTGTATACTTCTGGCCCCTCTTTGGACACTGTGTTAACTACCCTCCAGACGAGCTTCAATGCCATACAACTCTCCTTCCGTGGCCTCCAACTGCTCTTAAACGCAAGTAAAACTAAATGCATGCTCTTCCACCAATCACTGCCCGCACCTGTCCGCCCGTCCAGCATCACTACTCTGGACGGTTCTGTCTTAGATTATGTGGACAACTACAAATATCTAGGTGTCTGGTTAGACTGTAAACGCTCCTTCCAGACTCACATCAAACATCTCCAATCCAAAATTAAATCTGAATTGGCTTCCTATTTCGCAACAAAGCATCCTTCACTCATGCTGCCAAACATACCCGCGTAAAACTGACCATCCTACCAATCCTCGACTTCGGTGATGTCATTTACAAAATAGCCTCCAATACTCTACTCAACAAATTGGATGCAGTCTATCACAGTGCCATCCATTTTGTTACCAAAGCCCCATATACCACCCACCACTGCGACCTGTACGCTCTCGTTGGCTGGCCCTCGCTTTACACTCGTCGCCATACCCACTGGCTCCAGGTTATCTACAAGTCCCTGCTAGGTAAAGCCCCGCCTTATCTCAGCTCGCTGGTCACCATAGCAGCACCAACCCGTAGCACGCGCTCCAGCAGGTATATCTCACTGGTCACCCCCAAAGCCAATTCCTCCTTTGGCCGACTTTCCTTCCAGTTCTTTGCTGCCAATGACTGGAACAAACTACAAAAATCTCTGAAACTGGAGACACTTATCTCCCTCACCAGCTTTAATGACCAGCTGTCAGAGCAGTTCACAGACCCCTGCACCTGTATATAGCCCATCTGTAAATAGCCCAACCAACTACCTCATCCCCTACCGTATTTATTTATTTATCTTGTTCCTTTGCACCCCAGTTTTTCTACATTGCACATTAATCTACTGCACATCTACCATTCCAGTGTTTAAATGCTATATTGTAATTACTTTGCCACCATGGCCTATTTATTGTCTTACCTTCCTTATCCTACCTCATTTGCACTCTTTGTATATAGATTAGTTTTTTTCTACTGTATTATTGACTGTATGTTTGTTTTACTCCATGTGTAACTCTGTGTTGTTGTATGTGTCGAACTGCTTTGCTTTATCTTGGCCAGGTCGCAGTTGTATATGAGAACTTGTCCTCAACTTGCCTACCTGGTTAAATAAAGGTGAAATAAATAAATTATCTGTCTAGCTCTCTAGGTTAACTGTACATATTCAATCATTTGGGGGGTGCTTATATTTGTCATGTTACACACAAGTGTGTAATGGAATTATGTTTCTTGCATATCCATACTCCCCGTGAGACACGGGCAGGTAGTGCAGTCATCACTGTATAGCGCGGATGAAGCAATTAAGGTTAACCGCCTTGCTCAACGGGACAGCAACAGAGTTTTGTACATTTTCGTCTCTGGTATTCGAACCAGCAATCTTTTGGTAACTGGCCCAGCGCTCTAACCTCGAGGATACCTTTCGCCCCTAATATACAGTATAAAGCTTCCTATCACAATGTAACCACTATCAACTCAGGAGTGATTGGTTATGATGGCAGATTAAATTAAATAGGTTTAAAGCAAAAGAGAGAAGCTGCTTTTATTGAACTCATGCACAGCTATTTGCCTGGGTAAGCATTTGCTATCACTGTCTCCACTAAGCAATTGAGAAGAGTATTTCACAAAGGATTAGTGAAGACTTCACAGCTTTTGAAAATATGCTAATGCAGCATTAAGATCATATAGGGAGAGATGACACAACCCGCGACACAACCCACTAGAGGCGACAGATTAGCCAAGGGATTGCTATCAGTATCTACACAAATATGCCAAATTGCATAGGTTACATCAGATAAACATTTACAAAGCTGTGACATTTTACATAAGATTTTGCAGTATTGAAGTATGTTTGGGCTTAGTAATACTCTATTTTCTTTACATGTGATTACAAATAGAGGTGGAGTAATGGTAGAGAAATACTACTTAAACCACAATTCAACAAGTAAACTCGGCTTAATTGGTATACTCAGTGCAGTGCAATAGTCCTGTCCACTTCTCATCCAGAAACTTCTTATCCAGCTACAAAAGTAAATATGTAATTTGAAAACACTCCTAAATGAGACAACCTCTAGAAATAAAGGATAAATAAATACAAAGAATGAACAAACATATACAACATGATTTGTGAGAAGAAAAGCAGTTTACTCACTGTGTCCCTGGACCCCTCGGCGTCAGTGAGTTTAACCCAGCTGCTCTGGAGTAGAGCATCAGCTGCATGCTTCCTGAGAGAAAGAGAGCGAAAGAGAGAGATAATGGGAGAGAGAGAGGGGAGAGAGATACATGGGAGAGAGAGAGGAGAGTTAATAGGTGAGAGAGAGAGAGAGAGAGAGAGAGAGAGAGAGAGAGAGAGAGAGAGAGAGAGAGAGAGAGAGAGAGAGAGAGAGAGAGGGTTATCACACTGTCAAGCCAGTATAGGTCTCAACCTCTCAGCTTTAGCTCTACTATACCCCTTCCAACCACACCAATTATTACACCTCAACCGATGCCATATCACAATGGATTTAGTTTAATCACACGCTTGTATATGTGGAGTGCCATGACAGATTAACACAGACCAGGCGGTACACTCGCCTGTCATCATTATTGTCTGAGACATCACATTCTCTGCAGCTATCTAGGCAGAGAGTGATGTATCATCGCTCTCAAGGGCAGACTGGGACAAAAATTCAGCCCTGGCATTTTAAGCACACCAGCCACATCAACGCGCGTGATCTCCCCTGTTGTCACTTTGTCTGTCTTTACTTCTCCTTGTGCTCCTCTGTTGTCAGTGTCTGTCTGTCTGTCTGTCTGCCACTCCTAAGTGTTAATTTTAATTACATATAGAGCCAACATGTTAAGGAACTTGCAGTACATTTGTGTCTCTCTGTTTTCCTCCTACCTCCACTGCACTCACCTGTGAGCTGTCTCTGCTACGCCTAGCATCCTTTCCCACAGCAGTTACCAGAAGACCAGCAGACCACACTGCCTGAATGAACAAACACATTTATAAGATCAAGAACAAAATGACTGAATAAATGCCTAATAGATGATCACTGGCTCACTATACCTTATAAAAGTGCCTGACATTCATACATGTGCCCCCCTATCCTAAGGGTTAATTACTATTACATACATAACATAGAGCTAAAATATTAATACCAACTGGCAGTACATTGGTGTCAGTGTGTGTCTCTCTCGCTCTGTCTCTTTCCTACCTCCACTGCACTTGACTGCTGCAGCAGCAGCTGAGCTGTCTGTGGTGCTGCTAAGCCTAGCATCACTGTGACAAGAAGACCATGGGACCACACTGACTGTGCTGAGCCCAAAACCTCCTTGGTTAACACTATTTTAAGGTTCCATAATAAACCATTTAGAAGGCATTTACAAACTGTTTGTTCACCATTTATGAATCATTACTCCCACATTTGTAAATGTTAGTAGGCTAGTTATTCACACAGGTATATACAGTGCCCTCTGTAATTATTGGGACAGTGACACATTTTGTTGTTGTTTTGGCTCTGTACTCCAGCACATTGCATTTGAAATGATACAATGACTATGAGGTTAAATTGCAGACTGTCGGCTTTAATTTGAGAGTATTCTCATCCATATCAAGTGAATCGCTTACAAATTACAGCACTTTTTGTACAAATGTACTTATACAGTATGAAAAATAGGGGTAGGGTTAGGGTTGTAGAGAATCTAAGGACCGTGAATGTAATAAGAAACCTTATGTGCTGGCTTAAGGCCCGTGGCAACCATTATTTTTCATGGTCCTTACGGATCCAGATAACTGCTAAAGCCCAACAATGCCAGAAAACAGAGAAGATTATCCACAAGATGTGGTCCGTCCGCGCCGACCAGCTCACCTGCCACAATATCTCGACAATTACGCCGACGGCTACGAGTCAAGGCACAGACTACCACACACATCCATATATCACTCCTACGAGGGAGAGCAGCTAAAAGGTTTTCTTGAGCAGTCAAAGTGGCCTTCTTCCCCTTCAACAACTCATCACCGGTCCAAGTCACCACCCAGGGTGATCAGCAGAATAAAGGACAGAGCCTCAGCCTTTTCATTAGTTGCTAAGTCACCGAGTTCCCACCTTAGGCTAACCTCGAGCAGAGATCGCCAAGATCAGCGTCGAACCTCGAGCAGAGATCCTCAGGATCAGCATCGGACCTCAACCAGAGATCACCGGGATCAGCGTCGACCTGAGCATGGATCGCCAGTGACAACCGGAAAGGTCTCACTGCGTTTACACAGCCAGTGTGACGAGATTGATGTGCTCATTGAAGCAGTCCGGAAGATGGAAGGTTCCTACAGTCCACGTGACCACCGTCGCCAGTACTTACCTGATGGACACTGCCAGTTGTCCACTGAGCGTCTCAGCCAGTCCTTAAACAGTTCTCTCCTCTTACAACTCAAAGACGTCTTAGAGGGGGGGAACAGGGACCTGTGCCACCAAGCTGAAGTTGATGACATCATCTCAGAGATTGTCATGCAACAGATACTACACCAGAAGTGCCAGAATGAGGTTCTGCGGTGCCAGTGCCAGAATGAGGTTCTGCGGTGCCAGTGCCAGAATGAGGTTCTGCGGTGCCAGTGCGACCAGCTCATTAATGCCAGACATCAAAAGATATATATATTTTTTTTTTAAATTGAAACTTTATTTAACTAGGCAAGTCAGTTAAGAACAAATTCTTATTTACAATGATGGCCTACCCCAGCCAAACCCGGACGACACTGGGCCAATTGTGCACCGCCCACGGCCGGATGTGATGCAGCCTGGATTCGAACCAGGGACTGCAGTGACACCTCTTGCACTGAGATGCAGTGCCTTAGACCGTTGCATCACTCGGGAGCCCTAAATGCTCGAGACGCAGCGCCATTCCGCATCAGCTTCAACATTAGCCCGAGTCTTGGATCCGACCCCTGCTGTGGAGTCCCTCACAGCGGTGCTACAGCTTTCTCCAGGGCCAGAGGAGCTACCAGAGTTCACCATGGTGGAGCATCCTACCACTGTGCTCCAGCCGACCCCAGCCGTGCAGATCCAGCCTGTTCCAACAATGGAGCTCAAGTTAGTAGTGGGGCAACTACACCGGCTCCTGCCATGGAGCTTCAGCTCGCCACTCCCACAGCTGTGCTTCAACCAGCTCCTGTTGCAGAGTCTCAACTGGTTCCAACAGTTGTGCCTTCTCCAGTGACAGAGGTTCTGCCGACCCCTGTTCTGGACCCAAGATTCATCCTTACCTCCCTGCCTATTTGCTAGCAGGAAGATCTACAGCCTTCTTCAGGGGCAGAGGAGATACCAGAGTTCACCCTGAGGGAGAACCCTACACCTACTCCAGCTGACACCTCTGGATGTCAGTTGGTCCATAATGCGGGAGCACTGTCTGTAGTTGCTGAAGGCGCCATGACCAGCCCTGCCACTCAAACCTCTCTTGTGGGATCTGCCTACTACTACCTTCGACGTACAGCCTACTTGCTCTCCAAAGACGTCTCCCTGCTCCTCCCTGGGAGCCCCCTCCAGTCTCTGCTGCAGTGGCTCGGTCAGTGTCTGCTGTCCAGGCCCTGTCAGTCCCTGCCTGGTGGAACCTGCCGGTCTCAGCCCTGGGGTTCTTGATAGCACCTCCAAACTGTTTCCTGCTAGATCCAGCCTTGGGAGACCCTCCTGACGTCCAGGTGTGGAACCCCCCTGACATCCCTGTGGGGGACCCTGTGGACCGAAGTGTTCAGTGTCCTTTCGTAGGAGACACTTCACCTTTTGCCCTACTAGGTCCTCAGTCTATAGCCCCAGGAGGTCCAGAGTATCTTAGCCCTGAGTTCCCTGATTCCTTAGTGGCTTCACAGTTTCCTGCTAAGCTGGGTCCCCGTCACCTGGTGTCCTCAGCTGACACCTTGCAAGGGGTCAATAGGACTCCTGCCCCTCCCCTGGGACATCTTACAAGCCCTCAGCATTGAGGACTCCTGCTGCCTGTTCTTGGGCAGAGGGGGCAGCCGTCACCGGATCCACCATCGCATCTTGTTGGCTCCCCCATTCCAGAACTGCTTCACAGCCCTGCACTGGCCCCCACAGTTTCAGTCGCCCTGGTCTGTAGACCGCAAGTACCTTTGTGATGGGGCGGTAAGGTTCACCAAAAGACAGGCCTTCTTTTGGACCAGTCACCCGTCTGGTCTACATTTCTGCCTCTCTGAATGACCACAAGTATTCACGTCATTCCTCTCAGTGACTGTCTGCCCTTGCTGCCCTTTGTTGTTGATTTCAAATCTTTACAACAAATTTGGGGGGCGGTTGTTAAAATGGCCAGCTTCAGTTAGCTGACTCTAGCCGTCTTTTATGGTTAGTTCTAGTCGGGCAGCTTAGTCACCTATTCAGAGGACCTCCACTTTTGTTAGTGTCTTCTTGGTCAAGGTGACGTCAAATACTTATCACCACATCTCGTTCAGTCTATCAGCAGCTTTGATTCCTGCAACTTCAGTTTCAGTTGGTCTATGACCCCAGCACGCTGTGTGGTCAGAAACATGCTTTCCCCATCCTGATGAGCACTTCCACAGTTTTCCCTTCTACTGAATTTATCCTCCTGTGGACTGAATCCCTGTATGTCTGATGTTTAATTGTGTGCATCTAAACGACCACATAGTCAATGTCAGTTCTCACTGGACATGCTTCTCAGTTATCTGAACCATGAGTGGTCAGATGTGTGTGTGTAAATGTGTACATTAATCCATTAATCTCTCATTAACCTGGACATCCGCCTCATCCTTGTTCTGACCGGACATTCTCAAGTGGTTGCTACCGGCCTTAAGCCAGCACCTAAGGTTTCTTATTACATTCATGGTCCTTCGATTCTCTACAACCCTAACCCTACCCCTATTTTTCATGTGGTCCGCTGTATATGTATTAAAGTAGTCCAAAATGTTGTATTTTGTCCCATATTCCTAGCATGCAATAATTACATCAAGCTTATGACTCTACAAACTTGCTATGTAATGTAACTCGACACCAGAGTCACTCGTTACTACAGCTCATAAACTAAGACCCACTCGCTGGCAGAAGACTCAGATTCAGGAGCGAATAAATATTGAGAAAACAATTTAAATACACAGAAAGTCACCGAATTGACCTTTCACAGAGGATTATTTAGCTATTATGGATTAGTTCAGTGTTTCATTGCATGACATGATGACTTGTACTTAATAAAAAGGTGCACTGTATTTAATGTCTTAAATGGCTATTTACAAGCATTTTGCTACACGCACAATAACATCTGCTAAACACGTGTATGTGATTAGCTTATGTGTTATAAAAGCCAATCTAACAACTTTTAAGGCTATTGCAAGTTGGTACCTGTCATATCTGTTCCTCCGAATCCCCCCTTCCATAATTAGGCCTAAGTGATAATTAAACTACTTTTTAATATGATATACAGACAAAATATTAATTGGCAGCGGTAGGCTAAATCTATGTCAGTGTGTGTCTTTGTTTTCTCCCTACCTCGACTGCACTGTCTTCTGCATCATCATCTGATCTGTCAATGCGCCTACATAATTTCTCAGACCAGAACTTTTAGAAAATAAGTTGGTTAATTTCACACATTTAGCAGCGTCGGTCTCAAGAGCCTTTTCGGTCTCTTTTTCAGCTTGATTCATATTCTGGGCCGACTGATGAGAGTCTCAGCAGGTCTCTTTGCTGATGTGTGTTTGACTTTGAATGTGAATTTTTGCCTGACTTCAGCTCAATCAGAAAACCGTGCCGGCCCATTTTGATAGGAGGGGGTCGTTTGCTGCCCACTGATCAGGCAAACGCTTAAATAAATGATTAAGAAAAAAGAGAATCATTAAAAAACGTCTTAACAGGCCAATGGGCAACTGGCCATGTCCCTTTCTTTTGTGATTTCCAAAATATATATTTTTTGTCAATTTCGAACAGTCCACCCAACAAAAATTTGTTCCGTCTAGCGTTTGCCAGAACTGCCAGATGGCCAATCCACCCATGATCGCTTTGCGTGTCTTTAGAGATTATTTTTTGAATGTATTATTTGAGGATTAGAGAGGAAAGCCTCCTCTCTCAAGACACCCTACTGTGGACTCAGTAAAATCAGAGATTTGCAGCATGCTATACAGTGGGTATCATAACTATTCAACGCCGTTGATTTTTAAAACATTTTGTTGCATTACAAAGTGGAATTTAAATAGATAAAAATGTTGTCAATTATCTACATAAAATACTTAATTATGTCAAAGTGATTAATTGTGTCAAAGTGAAAAGGTATCTACATATATTTCACGATGTTGTGTATCCCTGGAAAAAATCTGAATTCATGTAAACATAACAGTTTGAAAACATAGCTTGTCCCTGAAAAAAGTGCTGTCTTAGCACAACTCAACTCGGGTATGGGGTAAATTGAGCATAGGGACAGGGTAAGTTGATCCGCCTTGGGGTAAGTGGGTGATGG
This sequence comes from Brachymystax lenok tsinlingensis, assembly GCA_030435695.1. Classification (NCBI taxonomy): domain Eukaryota; kingdom Metazoa; phylum Chordata; class Actinopteri; order Salmoniformes; family Salmonidae; genus Brachymystax; species Brachymystax lenok. The sequence continues at coordinate 6,192,628 of CM059808.1, forward strand.
TGTCTTATGACAGCTGGTGATGGTGCTGGTAGGTCAAAGTTTAATTCATGGAATGGGGGTGTGGTACATTGTATGTCTTAAATGTATGCCTGCTTTCAGGCATAGATCTCTCTGTTCAATATCACTTACCTCCCATTTCTTGACCAGTTGTCCGGGACAGGGATGTTGCTTCAATGTGCCAATTCATAGTCAATTTCTCTGCATTTGAGGCTCCGAAGTCCATGAAACTGGTCCGTGAGATTCTTTATATTTTTAGCAAGCTCAGACTCAATGTCATCAGATAAGACCTTGTGTTCCTCTGCTACTCTATCATAGCTTCTCTTTCGCACAGGTACATACTCGTTTTCTTTTTTTGTCACTGTACCTCATCAGTGTCATTCAGTCCATCTCTTGCTGCTCAAATTGACTTCTTCCCTTCTCTCACTTCCTTGGCTGCTTTCAATAATCTCAAGGGGGGCTAGACCCCTGCTTGTTTACGTTTGTATACACAGGGCATGATGATGTCTGCTTGGTAACAATACAAATCTTGAGTTCATATGCATGACACATTGCAAAAATACGCATATTATGCATAAAGCTGACAAAATGTCATCACCATTTGTATGGGGTATGACAGCCATTTACTTAACTTACCCAATGGCAATTGGCTCAACTTACCCCAAGGCAAACACTTGACTATATTAGCCCACACAGCTACAAGGATTCACTTACATGCTAGGTTTAAGACCTCAAATTGTAGCTTACAGAGACCCCAACTGATGTATAAAACAATGTTAAAACTATCTACTTTGGTTTAGATACAAGCATCATGAAACCTATAACACAATACATTAATTTGACTTTGTTAAACCCCACATGATTCATTGTGTGTATGGTTTCCCGAAAACAAGGGGTGGGTGGCTCAACTAACCCTTTGTCTCAACTTACCCCACTCTCCCCTAAGTATTTACCCCCCTTTCTTATGGCAAGCCTAAATTAGTTCAGGAGTAAAATCTGGTTTAACAAATCATGTAATAAGTTACATGGACTCACTCTGTGTGAAATAATAGGGCTTGACAGGATTTTTGAATGACTACCCCTTCCGCTGTCCTCCATACATACAACATCTGGAAGACCCCTCAGTCAAGTATTGAATTTCAAGCACAGATTCAACTGCAAAGACCACAGAGCTTTTCAAAAACCTCATACAAAAGGGCATGGATTGGTAGATGGGTAACAATAACAAATAAGACATTGAATATCTCTTTAAGCATGGTCAAGTTAATAGTTATGTTGTGGAGGATGTATTAAACCACCCAGACACATCAAAGATACAGTCGTCCTTCTGAACAGAGCTGCAGGACAGGAAGGAAACTGCTCAGGGATGTCACCATGAGGCCATTGGTGATTTTAAAACATCTACTGAGTTCAATGTCTATGATGGGAGAAATGGATCAACGACATTGTACTGACTCCACAATAATGACCTAAATGACAGCGTGAAAAGAGGAATACCAATATACAGAATAAAAAATATTCCATAACATGCATCCTGTATGCAACAAATGCACTAAAGTAATAATGCAAAATTACAAGGCAAAATAATACACTTTTTGGCCTAAATGTTTAGGGCAAATCCAACACAACACATCACTGCGTAACTGCCTCCTTTTTTTCAAGCATGGTGGTGACTGCATCATGTTATGGGTATGCTTGACATCGGAAAAGACTGGTCAGTTTTTCAGTGTAAAAACAGGATGGAGCTAACTAAGCACAGACAAAATCCTAGATGAAAACCTGCTTCAGTCTGCTTTATACCAGACACCGGGAGAGGAATTTACATTTCAGCAGTGGTGGAAAAAGTACCCAATTGTCATACTTGAGTAAAAGTCAAGATACTGTACCTTAATAGAAAATGACTCAAGTAAAAGTGAAAGTCACACTAAATTCTACTTAAAAGTAAAAGTCTAAAAGTATTTGGTTTTAAATAAACTTAAGTATCAAAAGTAAAATTATAAATCATTTCAAATTCCTTCTATTAAGCAAACCAGATTGCACACATATCTTTTTTTAATGTAGGGATAGCCAGGGGCACACTCCAACACTAAGACATCATTTACAAAGAAGCATGTGTTTAGTGAGTCTGCCAGATTAGAGACAGTAGGGATGACCTAGGATGTTCTCTTGATAAGTGTGTGAATTGTCCTGCTAAACATTCAACATGTAACAAGTAATTTTGTGTGTCTGCAAAAATCTATGGAGTAAAAAGTATATTATTTTCTTTAGGAATGTAGTGAAGTGAAAGTAAAAGTTGCCAAAAATATTAATAGTAAAGTACAGATACCCCCAAAACCGACTTACGTGGTACTTTAAAGTACTTTACACCACTGCCTTTCAGCAGGACAAAACCTACAACACAAAACTAAATCTACACTGGATATGCTTACCAAGAAGACAGTGAATGTTCCTGAGGGGTCAAGTTACAGATTTGTCTTAAATCTACTTGAAAATCTACGATAAAACTTAACATTTGCTGTCTAGCCATGATCCCCAACACCTTGACAGAGCTTGAAGAATTTAGAAAATAATAAATCGGCAAATATTACACAATCCAGTTGTGCAAAGCTCTTAGAGACTTACTCAAGAAGACTCACAGCTGCAATCGCTGCCAAAGGTGTTCATAACATGCATTGACTCAGAGGGGTGAATAGTTATTTAATCAAGGTATATATCTATTAAAAGTGTCCACTTTGACATTACAGACTATTTTGTGTATATCCGATTACAATTGAATCAATGTTAATGCTACTTTGTAACAATACAAAGTGGGGTAAATACTTATGATTGGCACAGTAACATTTTATTTTAATCCAGATGCACACTGCGTAGAAACAACTCTCTGTTGCACACATGCAGAGTAGCCTACTGCCCTGAAGTATCTCAGAAACAGTGTTTAGAAGAATAGGATATCTATAAGAGAATATTATTGCAGACTTCAAATAATAAATAATAGCCTAAATAATAAGTACAACGATGGAAGCGAGAGACACACAGCCAATGTCGAAATATTCCCATTGGATGTAATTTATTAAATCAAAAACAACATTGCTAAAACGGACAGAAACCATAAGACCACATTCCTACAGCTCTAGTTGTTTTAATTCTAGTTTTTACAATCTGTACCTACAGCGCCATCATGTGGCCAATGTGCGCCATCTTGTGGCCATATAAAAAAAGCTTATCTTATCAGCGCTGAAGCGCAGGTGAAAGGCGTGCCCTGAACTGTCCATGGTGCTGAAATGTCCATGGTCCTGAAATCTCCAAATACCCAGTGACAACCCGTCTGTTTTGCATATTATTTTGGCATTAATACATATCAGTTTGCAAACAATGTACATTTTTTTTTAAATATAATTGAGTTAATAAAGCTGCATAAAGACATGGTCTCTTTTTTGTTTTCTTGAGTAAGGAAACACCAAAATGCAGGTGTTTCAGCCTAGCGCAGTGCTTTCTGTGGTGGTGGGGCAAGCCGGCAGGAAATACCGAGCGTTGCGCCGTGATTGGCTCAGTGTTCTGTCACTCATGGGGACACTACGTCACCGCCAAGTCTAAAGGTAGAACTAGAAAATTCTAGCCCTTTGGGTGCTGCAATAGAGTTACATTAAAAGAGCCCATCCAAGAAGGATCAAGGTCATTGGCCACAGATAAAATGACGTCAAATCACGTTATATGTACAGTAGCTTTGATTGTACTGATCAAGATACTTTCAAAATCTTATCTAGCAGTCATCATCATGAATCAAGTCGACAATCTACTGGCAAATAATTTTAATCCTTGTCATATGATGAGAAATAATTAAGAGAAATTATAGATAAAACGTATCGGTCGTGCTCATCGGTCATTGGACATTAACATTACAAAAGTTGGAAATCACAAATTCAACAATTGGTTTGGAAAGAATCAGTGGCTAACTGCAAGCATTACAAAGCAATCACTAGCCTGCTATTCAGTGGAGTGGCTGTGTGGTCCCAAATCTGGGATTAAAAAGCTCTTTTCCAAGTTTAAAATGATAACATTCAACATTGGCCATGCTGTCAATGAAGCATGATTTGTGCCACGCTCAAAACAACTTATCTCGGAAAACTTGACTTCAGTGAGTTCAAGATAACTAGGAAGTCGGGAATAAACAAGCTCCGACTGGGAAAAAACATTTTGAACGGTCATCCAACACGGAATTGTAAATTTGGCCTCTTTCTAGAGCTACAACCTGAAGATCAATGACGTCATCGTGATTCGACCTTGTTTTTTTCCGAGTTCCCAGTTGTTTTGAAAGCACCATAAATCCAGAGAATGCCAGACTTTGATGACAAAATTTGCCCACGAAGGATCGCCGCTCCACCTTCCTTTTCAAGAGAGCACAGCACAACAGGGTGAGTCCAAAAAGGTATTGTATGCTGCTGCATAAATTATGTAATATGCCAGGGAGATATGTTTACTGTAGCTAAGAAAGTAATACTAAGTGTATGTTGTGTAGTAAGATGTTAGTAGCCCATGTGCCTCACCATAATAATTTGGTCTATTTACCCCTCTTAATTTCACCTACTGTTCTGACTTGATGGTGCACATGTAGCCTATAACCTGTTTTAGAGTAATGTAATCATTGAATATTGTAAGAGCTTTCATTGTCTGCTTATATGCCCCCTTTATTTATTCTACGGTTCTGACTTGGTGTACAGGGAGAACACTATAAGAACGGCCTATGTTCTGAATTCTGTCTCTGTATATTTCAAATATGCTAAACAAATAGTTATATTGACTACGTCCGTCCTAGCTCACTCATTAATTTCTTAATCGAAATTACGGATTGCCTTTTATCCGCTTGTCGTCCCCTTATGCCATAGTTTGCACATCTCAATTGTCAGCAGAAACCACATTTGTTTAAGCAAGTCAGCCATATCAGCTGTTTTTTTAAAGGCAGTAAATGAGGCTGAATGAACTGTTTCGCTGCCAGACAAGGCTTCGCTGATAGCCAGGTGTAGCAGTGGTAAGGTGTTGGGACTCTGCTGTTGGGACTCTGCTGTTGGGACAGTTTATGTAGGCCCTAACAGTTTGTGGGCACCGCTTGTCACCGTTATAGTGCAATTCATGTATTGTTCAGTGTTGTGTTGTGTAGTGGCTTTGCTGACATGCATCCCACTTTGTAGTTTTTTTTTTTCCCCACCAAGATTTACATGCTAAAATCGCCACTGGTTCAGTATATATTATAGAGATCAGTCCATTCGAGAGCCCAGACAATTTATTTATAAATCCAATCAATGGATGGTTCGGTAGTTGGGTTTCCCAATGGACTCCATAGGCGAGCAAACAGTAGCCTACCTTCAGAAGGTATTGACACCCCTTGATTTTTTCCCCCATTTTGTTGTATTACAGCCTGAATTTAAAATTGATTAAATTTGGATTTTTTTATCACTGGTTTACACACAAAACCCCATAATGTCAAAGTGGAATTATGTTTTTCGAAATATTTACAAACTAATTAAAAATGAAAAGCTGAAATGTCTTGAGTCAATATGTATTCAAACCCTTTGTTTTGGCTAGCCTAAATAAGTTCAGGAGTAAAAATGTGCTGAACAAGTCTCACAGTAAGTTGCATGGACTCCACTCTGTGTGGAATAATAGTGTTGAACATGATTTTTGAATGACTACCTCATCTCTGTACCCCGCACATACAATTATCTGTAAGGTCCCTCAGTCAAGCAGTGAATTTCTAACAGACTCAACCACAAAGACCATGGAGGTTTTCCAATGCCTCGCATTGTCAGGCACCTATTGGTAGATAGGTAAAAATAAAGAAAATCAGATCAAAAATCAATCGAATATCCTTTTGAGCATGATGAAGTTAGTAATTACACTTGGTGGATGGTCCTTCCTAACTCAGTTGCTTATAGAGGAAGCAAACCGCTCAGGGATTTCACCATGAGGCTAATGGTGACTTTAAAAAAGTTACAGTTGAATGGCTGTGATAAGAGAAAACTGAGGATGGATCAACATTGCTGTTACTTCACAATACTAAACTAATTGACAGAGTGTAAAGAAGAAAGCCTGTACATAATACAAATATTCCAAAACATGCATCCTGTTTGCAACGAGGCACTAAAGTAATACTGCAACAAATATAGCAAAGCAGTTCAATTTTTGTCCTGAATACATAGTGTTATGTTTGGGGGAAATCCAATACAACACATTACTGAACTACCACTATCCATATTTTCAAGCATAGTGGTGGCTGCATCATGTTATGGGTATGCTTGTAATCATTAAGGGCTGGGGAGTTTTTTAGGATAGAAAATAAAACAGAATGGAGCTAAGCACAGGCAAAATCCAAGGGGAAAAACTGGTTCAGTCTGCTTTCTACCACACGCTGGGTGATGAATTCACCTTTCAGCAGGACAATAAACTAAAACACAAGGCCAACTCAACACTGGGGTTGCTTACCAAGAAGACAATGAATGTTCCTGACTGGCCTAGTTACAGTTTTGACTTAAATATACTTGAACAACTATGGCAAGACCTGAAAATTGTTTTTTGAAAAGAATAATGGGCATTGTGTGGAAATGGGTGAGAAAAAAAACATATTTAATACATTTTGAGTTCAGTCTGTAACACAATGTGGAATAAGTCAAGTGGTATGAATACTTTTTGAAGGTACTTGTATGAGCTCATTCTAAGAAAAATATAGTGTACACATCCCAAGATCCGCACAAGACAAAAGCAACCAAGTCCTGGTAGCCGAGTTTGTAGGCCTACCCTAATTGATGGGACGAGGTGCATACTATGATTTTGTGTATGCAAGTTTTGCCCCTGATCTGACTCGGCGCTGGCATCTTTCCAACATGTCTGAATGCGGTGAATTGTTGCAGTGTTCTGCAATTTCTCTCGCAGGCGGACTGGTATGCTGGCCAGCGAGCATGCTTCATTCACTTGGAGTAAGAGGGGGTGAAAGTTCATAATGGTTTGCACATATCAGGTGACAATGCTGTGGAAAAGTTGGTCAGCGTCTGTGGCTTAGCCTAGCCCAATCAACAGAAACATTTAAAGAAAATGACCGGCAGCAGCGAGGGGGTTTCGAAGTACATCGAGGTCGAAGACGATGAAACATTGGCGATTGGTTATTACGATGAGGACGATGACTTTGATACATTCACAGACGGGAATCTGGACTGTAGCTGCGAAGACGGAGGTAGTAGGAAAACTTTTCTCCCTCCGCGCCAGGAAGGTCATGAATATATTGACACAAATGTTTCATCTTACAGTATCTCAGCTATGTATGCTACGAGGTGAATTGTTGTCTAAACCCTTTGAAGTTGACTATTTGTGTGAAATGTTTATACATAGTGCGTTCATAGCGAAAGCGTGGTCGCTCGGCAGCTCCATGTTAATTAGCTGCTACTGTAATCTAGTGTGTCGACGAGGCTGGCTCGGCGACAGCGGTGTTCACAGGACCGTTGGCCTATGAGAAACGTGTTTGTTTGATGCGTCATGTTACCTAAAAAGGAATCATTGGTCCGTTTTGACTAGAGAAATTGAAGCCTGTGTCCTGTTGCGCCTAATGCACGGTTTACTGCATGACATATCCAGTGCATCTGGCTTTTGGCGTTATGCATTGTTCTTTTAAAACTATTTATTGATACCTTTATTAACTTTTAATAAGCTATTACAATCTATTACCGTTAAACACATGCCAAAATATGTGCATGAATTCCAATAGGTAGCACAAACATTCTCACAATTCTACACAGTTTGTTCTTTTAAGACTTCTATCCGGATTATTCTCCAATCTTTCATTTGATGCAAGCAGATTATGACTATCCCTGTCAGAGGATAGGACTGTGTGACCTGCAGATAGTGAAATGATGCATTGAAGAGTCAATCCAAATTATACTATTGGATCAAATAAGCTACATGAGGTGTGGAATGTTTGCATCCCAAATAGCACCCTATTCCCTATAAAACGCACTACATACGGCCCCTGGTCAAAGGTAGTGCACTAAATAGAGCATAGGGTGCCATTTGGGATGTTGGTTATGTCTGTATAATTACTCAACTGTCACATGATAGACAGCGCCTCTCTAGCCTCTTTCTCTAGTCTCAGAGATAGTGTTGAGAAATTCAACGGGGGATTTCATCATTCTCCCAGACAGTGTGTGTTCTGGAGTCGTATTCTGTTAAATGACCAGACACCACTGTCTCTTACATTACAATGACCTTCCAATAATTCTGCATTAACACACTTTCATAAGTTCAGAGGTCCTTCTTAATTTTTTTCTAAAAGACTAGATCCAATAGATTGATGGGTAACGGGGATCTCAATGCATACGCTGCTAATAGCCTAACTGGGCCGTTCACTTCATACCCGCCAGCCATTTGTCATGAATCATTCCAGTCAGAAGAATAACCGATAGAACAGTTCCTTTTCCCAAAGCTATAAACTCCGGAATGTTCTTCAGAATCCATAATATATTACCGCTGTGGTGCTACCCCATTTCAACCACATTACATTACATGAGTGCCAAGTCTCGGTTTACATCCCAAATGGCACCATATTTTTATTTTTTTACCAGGGCCCATAGGGAATAGGGTGGCATTTGGCCACAGCCTTATAATGTTACAGCATTAGGAAGGCCAGCCCGGCGGTGACATAGAATGCAGACCACATTCTTCCCTCAGTAGAGAGTTATCATGGTCAGAGGAAGAATTTGATTGGGCCAGCTCAGTGCCAGGGCCAGAGAAGGCACAGTTCCGCATTACAAATGGCACCTTATTCCTTACGTAGAGCACAACTTTTAACCAGGGGCAGACCATAGGGCTTTGGTCAAAATAAGTGCACTAGAAAGAGAATAGTGTGCCATTTGGGTCAGATAAACTGTGGCTCTATGAGGGCTGAGGAGATTCTATGCCACATGATACACATCATGCCAACTGTGCTGTGGGAGTGTGAGCCACACTCATGTGGTGTTGGTTGGTCGGTGTATGTGGAGCACATGTTCCCTGAGTATGAGTTGCTTTTATGTATTTCATTGGCTTGCATCTACACAAAATACTGGTATGTCAGTAACCAGGAAGTCACAGTTGAGGCTATAAGGTCTCTTTCCTGGCCAAGAAGGGCAGCTCAATAAAAAAATAAAAATACACAAATCATTCATTAGTACAGTGCATACACAGCAAAAACATAAATATAAATATTAATAAATACACACCATTGTCATAAAACACATCTCTCCCTCCCTCCCTCCCCCAGGTGGTTTCAGTGACCCCCTTAGTGGGGAGGTGAAGCCCAGGATCCTCCTGATGGGTCTAAGGCGTAGCGGCAAGTCCTCCATCCAAAAAGTGGTGTTCCACAAGATGTCCCCCAACGAGACCCTGTTCCTGGAGAGCACCAATAAGGTAAGTTAGATCACACCGTAACCTCACTACCCAGTTAGAAATGTCTCCACTCGGGCTATTGAATTGACCCAAATGGCTGAGATGTTGTCAAGGTGCGGTCACGAGACAGAGGATCCCTGGCCTGGTAAAGGACAGTGTTCCGTCCCAGATAGACTATGGAAGCCACTCTGTTAAGCATGCACAGTGACGTTTGTCACACAGGCACTGTTGAAGCTTTTAAATGACGTTTGAAAACCCGCCTTTTTAGCCTGGTGATGATTTTACTGTTTTATTTAGACTGCATTTTTTAATGATATTTTCTACATCTCTTTTTATTGCCTTCTGTTAGTTTTTTATCTCCGTCATTGTGTTGTTTTACTGAAAAAAGTCTAACCAAAGTTGAATTTGATTTGAATAAGATCTGCAGAGAGGACGTGTCCAACAGTTCCTTCGTCAGCTTCCAGATTTGGGACTTCCCTGGACAGATCGACTTCTTCGACCCCACCTTTGACTACGAGATGATCTTCAGAGGAACAGGGGCCCTCATCTTCGTCATCGACTCACAGGTGACTACATGGAAACGGTGGTGTCCATGCTAGGGTTTCAAAGTTATCCAAAACTTCCAGAAAATTCTCTGGTTTTCCATAAATCCTAGTTGAAGAATTCCAGGTTGGAGGATTCCCTCTGGGAACAATAAAGTTCAGTTCGGTTCACTTCAGTTAAATAAAAAAAAGTTCTCAGAACTTTTGAGCGTACAGTGGAAGTAGAAAAGCAACGTCTCCTAGGTCTCTAATAGAAACTAGGTTGTTAGATGTGTTCCACACCTCTTTGATAAGGAGTCTTGCTGTGAGAGCTTCAATCAGCAATCGGGGGAATCCTTTTGGTGACTTGGCTGTCTTTGAACCATCTATGTGTTATTGAAGAGCTAGGGCCAGATCTCATCTAAGTCCTTGGTGTTATGTATTGTGAATGCATCAAAAGGCATTTATGCATTTGTATACAACAATTGTATTAATGTTTAAAGCATGTCTAGGGTGTAGCTTCGGATGCCCAGACATCGCTCACGTTGTCAACGAGACAAGATTTTGGATGATGGACTCAAGCGACTACTATGAGTGTAATACTTACCATATAAGGCGCTATACATGCATTAATTACACACAGGCTGTTCATAGAAAGCGTTACCTTCCCTCTGTTACAACAATAACTGTCCATCCTGTCCCCATGTCTGTCTCTAGGATGACTATGTGGAGGCGCTGAGTCGGCTCCACCTCACAGTAACCAGGGCCTACAAGGTCAACCCAGAAATCAACTTTGAGGTGTTTATCCACAAGGTGGACGGGCTGTCGGACGACGCTAAGATTGAGAAGCAGAGGGACATACACAAACGGGCCAATGACGACCTGGCTGACGCTGGCTTGGAGAAGATACATCTAAGGTAATGCCAAAGATAGAACAATGAGCCAGACATTTCACAAGATGTATAAATGTGAAGCATCCGGTTGGCATTTCCACTAACTACCAAATATAAGAGGAAGCCCAGTGGCCGGCAGTGGGAGAAGATGGAGCAAGATGGATTTTGTCCGACATTCTTTACATTTTCTCATTGATTAAACATTTGATCTCCATACAGTTTTCTGTTTCCAAAACTATCTATCTGTAACATAGTGAACTGCATTTTTTTTTTAGATTTCACCCTTTGCCAAAGTTTCTAAAATTGCATTGTTTAGAATGAGTACAAGGGCGGATTGAGTTATTGGACACGTGTACGTCACAGAGTAGGCGTTCCCTAATGGAAATATGCAAATAAATGCTAGAACGCACCAATTGGATTTTACTAGCTCGTACTTGGCTCTGCCCACCTCCTTGCTGGTTCTGCCCACTATGATTTGCTCCCAGTGGAAACGACAGGCTCTGGTCTATCTTGAGTTAGTTATAAAAAATCTTTGGTAATACCGTCAGCGGCCATTTTGTAAGATGGCTGCCACGTCCCCCAAGGGATAAATCTGTGGTTGCGCCCATATTTAAATATTTTCAGGGTAAATTAATCTACCTCTGTAAAAAATGTGGCGCTTTTATCACAAAATTCACAACCGATTTGCTTATCTGCTCGACTATAAAGAGCTGTTTTCAAATGAAGCTACCATAATGTGGATTACTAGTGTGTGGCCAGAGTGTTCTCTCCAAGCTACATTACCTACATTTTGTTCACATTCATTTTTGCTATGCACTTGTTAGCAGATCCAGTCTGCTGCTGCTGTAGGTGGTTACAGTTATACCCAATTGAAAGTAACTGACTGTTTTCCCTTTTGACCCTTTAGTCTTTACCTGACCAGCATCTATGACCACTCCATATTTGAGGCCTTCAGCAAAGTGGTGCAGAAACTCATCCCTCAGCTGCCCACTCTAGAGAACTTGCTCAATATCTTCATATCTGTGAGTACACTCAACTGTCCTCAGTTAACTTGATATCTGTGAGTACACTCAACATTCCTCAGTTAACTTGATATCTGTGAGTATGTTACACACCTCAGACTGAGACGGGTCAGCAGATAATAAACCTGAATTAACAGGATAGAATGATGAGACGGAGAAACGTTAGTGGTGTTCAGTAGTAGGCATTCTACAAGATTTATACAAATATTGTTCTCTTTTGTTCATCTTTTTGTTGTCAAAAATCAATCACACACTACAATTGCATTGTAGTATTACGTTGTTGCGTTCCATATTTCAGTATCAAAGAAAGGTCACAAGTAAAAAAAAACCTCTCACCATACATCTACACATTCAAACACATTCACATATTACCTTTCGCTAATGGATAAATCAATAGTGCATATAATCTGAGGCTATTCAATCAGTAGTATTTAGCATCTAGCAACAAAATCTATTTGGCATGTAAAACCATCAAATTGTACCATAAGAGGCTACATTACATTAAACTCGCAGAAACTCGCAATCCGTCATTGAGGAAAGCTGTGGGACAGGCCAGGTGGACCACAGATACACCCCATGTCCATCATGCTGAAACTGTCCGAATAAAAAAAAAAGAATATGAAATTGTGTGTGTGTATGTAATGCATTCCTTAACACCCCCAGATGTGAGCTGTAACCCTAATAAAGTCTAACACAACAAACTCATGTCGGGACAGGAAAATAGAGTAACTAACCCATGCCTGTTCTGATAAAAATAATAGGGCATCTAGACCCTGGGGATGCCTTGCTTGACCAGACCCTCCTTCCTTGCTCCTGGCCTGCCCTGCCTCTTCCACCAACTAATTTGTTTTTATGGACAGAAAAGAGCAGAAGCTCTGAGCTGTCCGATCATGTACATTGTCTATTGTCTCTCTCATGACACAACCTCTAGAGTGATTGAGTGAGTGAGTAATAGGTTTGAATTCAGACAAATGGCACCCTATTCCTAGTGCACTTCGAACATGGCAGATAGAGACCAAACAGGCTGGTTGTTTGGGCAGAAGTGCTTTGACATGGCCTGAGAAAATAAAGCAGAGGCCCATCTCTATTGTAATTTCGTCCATTTGAGTGACAGCATGGCACTGGCAAAGCCAAGGGTCGTGTGTTTGATTCCGGCTGGGGCCACCAATACAAAACATTTATGCACGCATGACTGTAAGTCGCCGTGGATAAAAGCGTCTGCTAAATGGAATTTATTGTTGTTGTTATTATATTATTGTTCTTGCTGAATCAAATGGTTAATTATGAACTTTGAATTTCATCCAGAAGGTGGCAGTAATGTGTAAGAATGGCAGGGGCTTGTAGAAAGATGCATTATGCCATTATACTGTGTAGAGAGAAGATTGAAAATAGAATACATAATTCAATTCATTTATTGTACAGTGAGGGGAAAAAAGTATTTGATCCCCTGCTGATTTTGTACGTTTGCCCACTGACAAAGAAATGATCAGTCTATAATTTTAATGGTAGGTTTATTTGAACAGTGAGAGACAGAATAACAACAAAAAAATCCATGTGAAAAATGTTATAAATTGATTTGCATTTTAATGAGGGAAATAAGTATTTGACCCCTCTGCAAAACATGACCTAGTACTTGGTGGCAAAACCCTTGTTGGCAATCACAGAGGTCAGACGTTTCTTGTAGTTGGCCACCAGGTTTGCACACATCTCAGGAGGGATTTTGTCCCACTCCTCTTTGCAGATCTTCTCCAAGTCATGAAGGTTTTGAGGCTGACGTTTGGCAACTCGAACCTTCAGCTCCCTCCACAGATTTTCTATGGGATTAAGGTCTGGAGACTGGCTAGGCCACCCAGGACCTTAATGTGCTTCTTCTTGAGCCACTCCTTTGTTGCCTTGGCTGTGTATTTTGGGTCATTGTCATGCTGGAATACCCATCCACGACCCATTTTCAATGCCCTGGCTGAGGGAAGGAGGTTCTCACCCAAGATTTGACGGTACGTGGCCCCGTCCATCGTCCCTTTGATGCTGTGAAGTTGTCCTGTCCCCTTAGCAGAAAAACACCCCCAAAGCATAATGTTTCCACCTCCATGTTTGACGGTGGGGATGGTGTTCTTGGGGTCATAGGCAGCATTCCTCCTCCTCCAAACACGGCGAGTTGAGTTGATGCCAAAGAGCTCCATTTTGGTCTCATCTGATGTTCATTTGTAAACAAGCTGCACAGAAAATAAACAACATGAGATATTGGTAACTGACATCTTACAGTAGGTGAAGCCAAAGTCATACCCTCACAGACAAATGAGAAAACATCTTTCTATGAATTAAATCATTATTCATATCACGGGTACAAACGTTTCCAAGAATAAATAGATTTCAAATTGTTTTTATGCTTATATTCATAGGCATAGTGTGGAATATTGAGGCAGCAAACGCCTCTCTCTGCTTTTGTGCCTTCTTCAGTATAATCAGCAAAGCGTTTGTAGTATCTTGTTAGTCTTTGTATGTTAATAAATAAGTACAGTACATGAGAAACCATTAATCTCTTAATGGACATTACATTTGCAACGTTCATGCCCCGCCCACCTGAGGATCTGTCTTTTTCAGCCATCTGTTTCCTGTGTTTGAGGGGTTCAAATGCACTTTCCACTTAAATCTCGCTGGATTTTTTGCTTTCATTTTAATCCTGTGACTTTTTCATACTCTTGCTTGTGCCTGTCGTTTTTTCCCGTTAACGTTACACTGTTTGTGATGACCTGTCAAACACACCCTGGTAATGGCTGAAATGGGCTCAATACATTGTCTTGAATACATTGAATACATTGTCTTACCGTTTAATCTATAACAACGCTAAAGAAGATAACTTCATGTTGATGGGTGTTCATTTTTTGTGGAATTGAAAAAGTACTAATTGAATACAGTTTAAATGTTTACAAATTAGATGCGCTGAAATGAAAGCAACTTCCGGAAATTCAGCATTCAGGTTATAGTGATATTATCTCTGATCTCGCAAACAATGTAAAGCAGGGGTTCCCAAACGTTTTTGGCCCGCGAACCCATTTTGATATCACATTTCTTTCTCGACCCCACCATGTAAAAAAAAAGTTTTGTAATCAACGGCCAATGTTTACTTTTTTTATTTGGGCTATGACAGTCTATTAGAAATCAGTCAGACAGTATTTTTTTTTTTTCAGTATTTCACTCTGAAGACAGTATGGTTAGACGTTACTGAAATGCATCAGAAAGGTATTGGGAAGTTCAGAAGAGCATCAGGCAATAATGTTGTATGATCTTCTGTGTAGACATTTTCCCCCCAGATTATGAAAAATGTATGAAAAATAAATCACTAATATATCTTGAATAGAAAAAAATCTTGGTTGACCAAGAGTCATCCTGTTCTTTTGACCAATCGATTGGCTATACATGGGAAAATATGTTTATACCAGTCTCACACAATGTGTTTGAATGAAATCAACTACGTATGTGTCACGATCTCCGTGAGGGACAGACCAAGGCGCAGCGAGGTATCCAGTATACATGCTTTATTTATTCAACGTAACTGGCACAAAACAACAAAACGAACGAAAACGAAGATCGTAACATGAACATAACAAACGACAACGAAGCTATGTACAAACAATAACCCACAAAATACTAGTGAAAACCCCAAACATATATATGGTTCCCAATTAGAGGTAACGACACACAGCTGCCTCTAATTGGGAACCATTACCCCAACATAGAAACACAACACCTAGAACAGAAAAAACCCTACACCAAAACAAAACTAAACACGCCAGCCTGTCAAAATCAGGCCTGAACGTGACAGTATGCACTGACCTTGTCTGATGCTTTAAGCAAAGTTTTTGATTAAATAATTAAGACACTTTGTCTCGCTCTACTCCCAGTGCAGCGAAAAGGCACCACAGCACAGTAAGTGTTTATTGTGCTGAAGCTGCAACCTAATTTCAGCCATTTAGTTTCTTACTTGTTTCTGACTGAAAAGTTCTGTTACCGATATCCCTCATTTGTTTAGGAAAAACATTCCCTATTCCCTCAACCCTTTCTCTCTTTACGTGAAACATGTAAGCATCGCGTGCACGTGACCAATCGGGCCTGACCTATAGCCTATAATATTCACATCAATTACTGTGTTCGGGGTTTGTCATAACCCATTAACACATGACAGCAAAATGGATGCGGAGGATGTAAAAAAACTTGAAATGGGCGAATGTTTACTGGTTGCTCAGGAGGGAAAGGGGAAGTCAGATCTGTGGAAGATAAAGAAAAAGGAGTGTATAGGAGCCAGTGTTGCGTGAGTGTTATGTGTTCCAAACAGTGGCTGTTTGATTTTTTTTTTGTGACCATTTGGAACCGTGTAAACAACACTCAATAAATAAGTGTAACAGAGAGTCTGTTCTAACGGAAAAAAATCATATATAAAGCCTTTATTACAGCAGACTAAAAACAGTTGCATGCATTCGTGAATTGCGGTTTATTTATTGTTTAGGCTAATTATTCATGCTCCTTTCCCTTCATGCTCCCTCCCTTTCTTTAATTTGAAAACTAAAATGCTTGATTGCATTTCAAAGCATGAATGTCTCGTGTGATGGCATGAATGAATAAATGATTGATTGATACAGTAGCCAATATATTTAAATATAGGCCTAAGTAAGTTACCGTATTAAGACTTAACAGGACGTGTTCTTAGTCCTACAGCTCGATGGTGGTTATACAAGGAGACTATACAAAGCCTACTGAAGATAACGACATTACTTGTTATTATAATGATGATCATAATAATATTTGTAATAATAACAATAAGGAGATCAAGAAAAAGTAGTGTATAGAAACAGGAGCCTGGTGCATATTATGTGTGACAAACAGGTGCTGTTACATTACAAAATTATTTTTCTGCCTGTTTGGAACAGTGTAAACAACACTATATAAATTCTAAGTAATACCTGTCTGTTCTAACCCAACAGAAATTGTGACTTCTTTCTTACAGCATAGAAAAGATTAAAAAAGCAATTTCACAGATTCAGCTTATCTGACATTTTGCCGTTGCATGAGACTTAGTGCTCACGGAATCAGTAGGCTATAAAAAAAAAAAAAACTCAAACATACAGTATATGGATGATTTATAAAACCAGGCACAATTAACAGTTACCCTTCATGTACACTAGCATGCAGTTCCGTGTGGTAAAACACCGCTACCCATTAATTTTCAATGGAAGGAAAGCGGTGAGAAGCGGAGTGGGCGGGAGACGGTTGGGTGGCGCGAACGTGGTGTGGGAGGCAGTGAAAATGTTCAGCATTTCCCAACTTTATGCAAATCAACAGCGGCGACGACCAATCATATCGAGTGGTTCCCATGACGAATTTGACGCTTTGCGACCCAACGCTGGAGACTTTCTTCAGTAAAGATGGCTGAGACAAATACTAGGAAGGAAGCAAATGTAAGTAATTAGAACGTCATAACGAATCATGCAAAAAAAAAAAGTACAGCTGAGAGGAATATTTTAGGTAATTTAGAGACAAACGATTATAAAGTTTAGCAAGCTAGCTGACTAGCTAACATTAGCCAGCTAGCTAACTTTATGGGTGTTGTGAAATTAGTATGAAATTGTAATTAGTGTTGTTTAATGTTTTAGGGACTCCTGAAACAACCAGCAAACCAGGCTGTCGTCTTGTGAAATAGTGGATGTAAAGCATCTGGCTAACTAAAGCATTTACTGCAAATTGAATGTTCAGTTTTGTAAGCTTGCCTTGCTGATATTTGCCATGCAATGCAGCTGAAGTAACATAGCTAGCTAACTATTTTCTTGCTTATTGTGTAGTGGAGGATAAAAATACTGTATGCCTATTGATGTGTAGCTAGATATGTAGCCGATCTGTGTATGAACCCTAAAACGCTATAAATATTAGTTCAGAACCTAGCTATGAACCTCCGCTATCATAGCCAGTTGTATCGACTTCAAAACAGTCTGATCGGCATTAATGAAGCCTCTGGATTGAGTAGAATATAATATAACTTTATTGTGCCAAGGATGCAAGTCGTTTATACATGTAGTTATTGTAGCCTGTACATTTTAATATATTCACTGATCATGTACTATACCTTGGCAGATAAAGGTGCGGTTCAGGTATGAATGTCTGTGAGATTATTTTACAGTCATATCCAATACCAGGAGTATCAAACTCCAGGCTTTGAATGATGCTGTGTCATGTACAGTGGGGCAAAAAAGTATTTAGTCAGCCACCAATTGTGCAACTTCTCCAACTTAAAAAGATGAGAGGCCTGTAATTTTCATCATAGGTACACTTCAACTATGACAGACGAAATGAGAAAAAGAAATCCAGAAAATCACATTGTAGGATTTTTAATTTATTTATTTGCAAATTATGGTGGAAAATAAGTATTTGGTCAATAACAAAAGTTTATCTCAATACTTTGTTATATACCCTTTGTTGGCAATGACAGAGGTCAAATGTTTTCTGTAAGTCTTCACAAGGTTTTCACACACTGTTGCTGGTATTTTGGCCCATTCCTCCATGCAGATCTCCTCTAGAGCAGTGATGTTTTGGGGCTGTCGCTGGGCAACACGGACTTTCAACTCCCTCCAAAGATTTTCTATGGGGTTGAGATCTGAGACTGGCTAGGCCACTCCAGGACCTTGAAATGCTTCTTACGAAGCCACTCCTTCGTTGCCCAGGCGGTGTGTTTGGGATCATTGTCATGCTGAAAGACCCAGCCACGCTTTCATCTTCAATGCCCTTGCTGATGGAAGGAGGTTTTCACTCAAAATCTCACGATACATGGCCCCATTCATTCTTTCCTTTACACGGATCAGTCAGTCCTGGTCCCTTTGCAGAAAACAGCCCCAAAGCATGATGTTTCCACCCCATGCTTCACAGTAGGTATGGTGTTCTTTGGATGCAACTCAGCATTCTTTGTCCTCCAAACACGACGAGTTGAGTTTTTACCAAAAAGTTCTATTTTGGTTTCATCTGACCATATGACATTCTCCCAATCCTCATCTGGATCATCCAAATGCTCTCTAGCAAACTTCAGACGGGCCTGAACATGTACTGGCTTAAGCAGGGGGACATGTCTGGCACTGCAGGATTTGAGTCCCTGGCGGCGTAGTGTGTTACTGATGGTAGGCTTTGTTACTTTGGTCCCAGCTCTCTGCAGGTCATTCACTAGGTCCCCCCGTGTGGTTCTGGGATTTTTGCTCACCGTTCTTGTGATCACCACGGGGTGAGATCTTACGTGGAGCCCCAGATCGAGGAAGATTATCAGTGGTCTTGTATGTCTTCCATTTCCTAATAATTGCTCCCACAGTTGGTTTCTTCAAACCAAGCTGCTTACCTGTTGCAGATTCAGTCTTCCCAACCTGGTGCAGGTCTACAATTTTGTTTCTGGTGTCCTTTGACAGCTCTTTGGTCTTGGCCATAGTGGAGTTTGGAGTGTGACTGTTTGAGGTTGTGGACAGGTGTCTTTTATACTGATAACAAGTTCAAACAGGTGCCATTAATACAGGTAACGAGTGGAGGACAGAGGAGCCTCTTAAAGAAGAAGTTACAGGTCTGTGAGAGCCAGAAATCTTGCTTGTTTGTATATGACCAAATACTTATTTTCCACCATAATTTGCAAATAAATTCATTAAAAATCCTACAATGTGATTTTCTGGATTTATTTTCCTCGTTCTGTCTGTCATAGTTGAAGTGTACCTATGATGAAAATTACAGGCCTCTCATCTTTTTAAGTGAGAGAACTTGCACAATTGGTGGCTGACTAAATACTTTTTTGCCCCACTGTATGTATTACACTTCAACAGTGTTTATCAATCCTGGTCCTGGGACATCAATGGTTACACATTGTAACTAGGCACTGTAATAGGAACATGATTTAACTAATTAAAGGACAATTTGTAATTCCTATACAGTGCATTCGGAAAGCATTCAGACACCTTGACTTTTTCCACATTTTGTTACGTTAGAGCCTTATTCTAAAATGGATGAAATCAAAACATTTCCACATCAATCTACACACAATACCCCATAATGACAAAGTGAAAACTTATTAAAAATAAAAAACAGAAATGCCTTATTTACATAAGTATTCAGACCCTTTGCTATGAGACTTCCATTGATCATCCTTGAGATATTTGAACTTGAATGTAGTCCATCTGTGGTCAATTTAATTTATTGGACAAGATTTGGAAAGGCACACACCTGCCTATATAAGGTCCCACAGTTGACAGTGCATGTCAGAGCAAAAACCAAGCCATGAGGTCGAAGGAATTGTCCGTAGAGCTCCGAGACAGGATTGTGTCAAGGCACAGATCTAGGGAAGGGTACCAAAACATTTCTGAAGCATTGAAGGTACCCATAGACACAGTGGCCTCCATCATTCTTAAATGGAAGAAGTTTAGAACCACCAAGACTCTTCCTAGCCAAACTGAGCAATCGGGGGCGAAGGGCCTTGGTCAGGGAGGTGGCCAATAACCCGATGGCCACTCTGACAGAGCTCCAGAGTTCCTCTTTGGAGATGGGAAAACATTCCAGAAGGACAACCATCTCTGCAGCACTCCACATACCTGCAGACAAGAGACAGATGGAGAAAGAAATGTCATTATTAATCCTAGTTTTTTTTATTCTAACACTGTCAGTCATCATAATCATCATGATGTGAAATGCAAAATTGACCTTGGATCATTCTCTGGGACTACTGCATCTCTGTTTGTATTTCAAAGTAAAGCATCTCTTTAATAATACTTCCTGTTGACCCGACCAAGTGACCTCTCACCGCTGATCATGCTGTGCCCTCTATGTAGCCAGTTCAGATGCGGGAGGGGTTTACCGACACAGCTGATATAACCTAGAGCTGTGTTTGTTAGCAAACTCCATAAAAGCTTGAAAAATATCTTTGCCTCTTGTTTTGTTTTTTTACCTTTTATTTAACTAGGCAAGTCAGTTAAGAACAAATTCCTATTTACAATGACGGCCTAACAGGGAACAGTGGGTTAACTGCCTTGTTCAGGGGCAGAACGTCAGATTTTTACCTTGTCAGCTCTGGGATTTGATCCAGCAACCTTTCGGTTACTGGCCCAATGCTCTAATCACTAGGCTACCTGCCGTTCCTTGTATGTCCTTTCAGTGGCAAAATGGCGAGTAGTTCCTCCTTTGTACTCATGTTGTGAATGAAAATGCATAACTGTGCCACATCTACCATATCTGTGGACTTGTCAAACTGGAGGGAATAACACTCGCAGTTGTCAGTATCCTTCTTCAGTTGGTCCTCAAGGTTCTCCGCTATTTCCTCACATCTTCTTGTCACCGTATTTCTGGACAACTGAATGTCATTGATGGCAGCCATAATTTTTGTCTTACTACTTAAAATCCCCAAACAGCGAGTCTGCAGCCTCAATAAATGCTTCCTTGATCATCTCCCCATCTTTGAACAACTTTTTATGCTTAGCAAGAACGCGACTCACACAATAAGATGCTATGGTTGCCGCCTTCCCTTTGGTCACAGGTCTTGTGAAAACTGGCTGCTGCGCTGCCCTTTGGTCACAGGCCTTGTGAAAATTGACTGCTGCGCTGCCAGTTTGTTTTTTGTTCTTGTACCTACCTTCTTCGTAATTCAGTCTTTGTTGGAAAATCTCTTTCCTGGGTTTTGTGTGGTTTTAAAATGTTGTTCATTGTTACCTTTCTTTGGGATAGTGATGCTTTTATGGCAGATGAGGCACACGCATTTTGAGTTTGACATGACAAAAAAATTATCCTCCTCCCATTCCTTGTGGAAATTATACGTTTTCAGTTTTTTTGTATCCTTCCCTTCACTCATTATTGCTTCTTCAAAGATTCTTCAAAGTAGCTACCCTTTGCCTTGATGACAGCTTTGCACACTCTTGGGATTCTCTCAACCAGCTTCATGAGGAATGCTTTTCCAACAGTCTTGAAGGAGTTCCCACATATGCTGAGCACTTGTTGGCTGCTTTTCCGTCACTGCGGTCCAACTCATCCCAAACCATCTGTGTGTTAGCCATGCTGGTTAATTGTGCCTTGAATTCTAAATAAATCACAGACAGTGTTACCAGCAAAGCAACCCCACACCATCACACCTCCTCCTCCATGCTTCACGGTGGGAACCACACATGCGGAGATCATCCTTTCACCTACTCTGCATCTCACAAAGACACGTTGGTTGGAACCAAAAATCTCCAATTTGGACTCATCAGACCAAAGGACAGATTTCTACCGATCTGATATCCATTGCTTGTGTTTTTTGGCGCTTCTTCTCATTGGTTTATAGAAGCAGATACCCACGTGCCATCTCCTCATTGGTTATACCCACGTGGGTGATTGAAAGATGAACAGAGTTTAGTTGGTCGTCGTGGTAACTATGCGATGCCAATCGCCATGTAAAGTCCAAAGAAGAAAACGCCTGGAAGGAGGAGAGATGACTAGAAACGATTCAGTTGACCGTTTTATGTGTGGATTAGTTGTCGGAGTAGAGAACCTTTGTATTTCAGGTAAAATAACAACTCAACATTTAAATCCCAGGACAATTTAGCTAGCAACAGCAAGCTAGCTAAAGAGGACAAATTAGCTAGCAACTGCAAGCTAGCTAGCTAAATTGCCATAAATGTTTAATGCTTTTCGACCTGTCCCCAAATTAATATAATTGGTTCAGAGTTTAACCTGCGTGCCATGATCGCGTGTGGTGTAGGTGGACAAAATTAATTTGCGCACGTGGAATATTTAATCAAAATATGACACCTTACTGGAACTTGTGAATTCAAATAAGACTTTAATACAAAGTAGCAAAGCCGTGTTATTTCATGAAACAACCGAATTCTATATAGCAGGGCTCAGCCTTTATAGTATTTCATCCTTACGTGAAGCATATGGACAACCCCCATTTGCTGACACATTTTCCCATATGACCTTTTCTATAGGTTCTTTGTTACATTTTCTGCTGACATCCTGTTTCTTCATGTCTGGTTATCAGTTCCATATGTCTTTTCTGCTGACATCCTGTTTCTACTGGAGTCCAATGTTCAACTCTATGTTTATCTATGTTTATCTAGCTCTTTCCATTTACCTGAGCTCAGCAGATCTTCTGCTCACATATGTCTTATTCGTTATATATGTTTTTCTGTCTCAATACTTCAACGTGGTAGTAGTCAGTTGGAATACTGGAAATGTAATCATTGTCGTGAGTTATTCTCCTACAGCGCGCAGCCGGTGTGGGTACGGTGTGATGAACTTCTCCTCTGCAGCAGAGGTAACTCTGGGTCTTCCTTTCCTGTGGCGGTCCTCATGAGAGCCAGTTTCATCATAGCGCTTGATGGTTTTTGCGACTGCACTTGAAGAAACTTTCAAAGTTCTTGACATTTTCCGAATTGACTGACTGTCTTAAAGTAATGGACTGTCATTTCTCTTTGCTTTTTTTCAGCTGTTCCTTCCATAATATGGACTAGGTATTTTACGAAATAGAGCTATCTTCTGTATACCACCCCTACCTTGTCACAACACAACTGATTGGCTCAAACGCATTAAGAAGGAAAGAAATTTCACAAATTAACTTTTAACAAGGCCCACCTGTTAATTGAAATGCATTCCAGGTCACTACCACATGAAGCTGGGTGAGAGAATGCCAAGAGTGTGCAAAGCTGTCAAGGTAAAGGGTGGCTACTTTGAAGAATCTCAAATATAAAATTATTCCATATGTGTTATTTAATAGTTTTGATGTCTTCACTATTATTCTACAATGTAGAAAATAGTAAAAAATAAAGAAAAACCCTTGAATGAGTAGTTGTGACCAAACTTTTGACAGGTACTGTAGCTAAGTAAATGGAAGAATACTCTTATTGCGGATAGCTCTTAAAAGAGCCTTTGGTTGTGCATAGTGTAGTCGGTTTTGTTGCCAGGGAACAGCATCTTCTTCGAAGAAGTAGGAGGTGAAGGTCTCCGGCACATGGATTGCCTCCCGTGCTGCGTTGTTGACCACCCTCCGTGAAACATCCTGCAGAGCAGCAGACCTCTCCTCTGGCACACAGCGGCAAGCTGCAGATCCCCTCCATCCTCATGAAGTTATGCAGAACACAGGTAGCCTTCACACGCCTGAATTCCCCAGAGGGAGTCCCAGATGGCCCTGGTCACTCCAACCTTGGAAGGCAATCGTTTTGAAGGAATCTCCAGTTACAAGGTATCTGTAGGAATATGGAAGACAATGTAATTATTAGACTTCTACATCACCAGGTCATTGTGGATTACTAAAGTATAATATATCTCATAACAAATTATGATAACATTGAATTGATAGATGCATGGGCACACACATGTGCATGTGTAGCATGTGACAACAGCAGGATCATATCAAGGATAGCGTCACAAAGGAATACATAAATACCACTCGAAGCTTGATGGTGAGTTGATCATTTGAATCAGCTGTGCAGTGCTAAGGAAAAAACAAAAATGTGCACCCCTTTGAGTCCCCAGGACCAGGACTGAAAACCACTGCCCTTCAATGGGACCTCTTCATCTGCAGACGGGCTTTCACAGCTCTCTGTGTCTGAGGACAGAAAACATCACAGGAAACAGACTTCATTATACTTAAATAATACAGCACTGCATATCATGTTACTATTATCTCCATCCTCATTTCTAGGTACTGTAACTACACAAGTACCTGCCCTATCCAGAATAGCCTACTCTCTAACTTTGACAGTTGGGGCTGCTACCCTCCTCCATGGCTATTAGCTAGCTACCTACAAATGCATTTAGAGTTTGTTTTTTACAATGATAAATACATCAAGATAGCTAGCTAATATAAAGTTAGCTAGCTAGTGATATTTAATTCACTTAGCTAGCTATACATTATGTAAAGTTGGCAAGATATCTAGCTAGCTACGTTAGCAGCTCATTTGAGTTAGCCTGCACTACTGTAATAAATGCATGAAATGGGAGAGTGGATTAAACTATTCACCCATTTAATAACCAGACCTTCATACAAACTTGCTATGCTGAATTCTTGACGCACAATCTAACGTGCTGCTTTATGCTGCCAGCACACCCACAAGCGAGCCACTCTGGGTGGCCGGAGCGGCAAGCTGCAATTTACCATGTACTAATGTACATGTACAGTTAGGCTATGGATTATAGGACTAATTAAATTGGGGTTTCCTCTGTCCTCAATTTTCTTAGACAATTAGGTTAAGGCAAGGGCTGTTTCCTCGTCTCTGCTGCTGCTGCCTCCGCCGCATTGTTCTCAATCCCAATATGCTGGTTCATTTTGCTATTATGCACATAGCAACATAGGGGAAAGGCGCCAATTCTAGGGCACACTGAAGATCATGTTTGAGAACCGCGGACAGGGACCGTATCCAACGCGGGAAAAAGCACATTTGTTATAAAATAATATTAGATTTATTAGTGTTGCACCATTGTTTTTTACATAATATAAACCATATACAATTTCAGTATCACTTTTCTTAGTGATGAACTGTGCCATCCCCCGTGGCATCCGCAATGGATTAGTCCATTGAGACAGGTGCGAATAAGACAGGTTTCTTGTGCACCATGAAAACATTTATTGCGACTGCTCGACTAAAGAAATCTCGGTCGCTCAACAGCTTATCGACAAAACAGTCGACTAAATGCGGTCAGCCCTAATAAGTATTCACACCCCTGAGTCACTACTTTGTAGAAGCACCTTTCGCAGCGATTACAGCTGTGAGTCTTTCTGGGTAAGTCTCTAAGAGCTTTCCACGCCTGGATTGTGCAACAGTTTCCCATTATTCTTTCAAAATTCTTCAAGCTCTGTCGAATTGGTTGGTGATCATTGTTACAACCATTTTCATTATCAAGTAGATTTAAGTTAAAACTGTAACTTGACCACTCAGGAACATTCACTGTCTTCTTGGTAAGCATATCCAGTGTAGATTTGGTTTTAGGTTATTGTCCTGATGAAATATGAATTAATCTCCTAGTGTGTGGTGGAAAGCAGACTGAAGCAGGTTTTCCTCTAGGATTTTGCCTGTGCTTAGCTCCATTCCGTTTATTTTTTATCCTGAAAAACTCCTTAACGATTACAAACACACCTATAACATGATGCAGCCACCATTATGCTTGAAAATATGGAGAGTGGTACTCAGTAATGTGTTGTATTGGATTTGCCTCAAACATAACACTTTGTGTTCAGGACATAAAGTTAATTACATTGCCCCATTTTTTGCAGTATTACTTTAGTGCCTTTTTGCAAACAGGATTCATGTTTTGGAATATTTGTATTCTGTACAGGCTTCCTTCTTTTCACTCTGTCATTTAGGTTAGTAATGTGGAGTAACGAAGAATTGTTTTAAGATGGTCATACCAGGGTCATACCATGGATTTTAAGACCCCTTTAGGTATATATATATATCTATATATATCTATATATATATATATATATATATATATATATATATATATATATATATATATATATATATATATATACATTTTTGCACAAGAAAAAGAAAATATATGTATCACATTTACTTAAGTATTCAGACCCTTTACTCAGTACTTTGAAGCATCTTTGGCATCAATTACAGCCTCGAGTCTTTTTGGGAATGACGCTACAAACTTGTCACACCTGTATTTGAGTTTCTCCCATTTTTCTCTGCAAATCCTCTCAAGCTCTGTCAGGTTGGATTGGGAGCTCAGCTATTTTCAGGTCTCCAAAGATGTTTGATCGGGCTCAAGTCCGGGCTCTGGCTGGACTACTCAAGGACATTCAGAGACTTGTCCCGAAGCCACTCCTGCGATGTCTTGGCTGTGTGCTTAGGGTCTTTGTCCTGTTGGAAGGTGAACCTTTGCCCCAGTCTGAGGTCCTGAGCGCTCTGGAGCAGGTTTTCATCATGGATCTCACTGTACTTTGCTTCGTTTAACTTTCCCTTGACCCTGACTAGTCTCCCAGTCCCTGCAGCTGAAAAACATCCCCACATCATGATGCTGCCACCACCCTTCTTCACCGTAGGGATGGTATTGGCCTGGTGATAAGTGGTGCCAGGTTTCCTCCAGACGTGACGCTTGGCATTCAGGCCAAAGAGTTGTTTCATAAGACCAGAGAATCTTGTTTCTCACGGTCTGAGAGTCCTTTAGGTGCCCTTTGGCAAACTCCAAGCGGGCCGTCATGTGCCTTTTACTGAGGATCTGCGTGCCGGTTCTGATTTTTATATGCCCATTTTCATGGAACAGTTTCATTTCCTTTATATCTCAAAATTGTATCATGTAGTTAATCAAAATTCTAAAAGTAACTTATATTTGCCAACTTTGTAAAAAATAGCCTACGTAAAGCCAAGAAATAAAAACATTGCAGGCTGCAGATAGAAAATATCTTGATTTAAAATAAATATCCTATGAATCACAATGGCTACGCATGGCTTGTCTGAAAGGAACTTGAAACATTCTATCAACTATTACCTTGGGTACAGCCTGAAGATTGTTCTAGAAAACTTGCAACATTGTATAAAATTGTCTGGGCCCTCAGAGTTTCCTGCTCCAGTGAGCTCCACGACATAGCTGTAGGCTATTTGCGCAAGGGATAAGAAGTAATCAGGTAGGCTTATTTTATGACGTTTCCACCGGATCAGAGCATGACATTTTTTTCCCCTTTCACGCTGAGCGATTATCGAAAGAGAGATGGAAAGATTTTTCAAATAGGCTATGTTGAGGAACTATTGTCATTCTCAATGGATGTAAAAACAGACTTTGTTTACTTGCTGTTTGAGGTGAAGAAAAAATCACTTTGAGGATTTCCGCAGTGGTGGTGAGTTTTAAGGCAATCAGAAATACTATCCCCAAATGTGCACATTTCATTTTTTTTTTTGGGGGGGTCATTACTACTGTAGCCCATAGAAATGCATTGAATAACACATTCATAAATAGCAAAAACAAAATACAGTACATTTTTGTTGTAAGGAATAAGGTTTTGAAGTGTCTAGGAGATATAAGAAAGATCAGGAAATATTTGTGTTATTTTGGACACATATTTACCCCCTTAATTTGTTGCCAAAAAACGACCTCCATACTTCCATGAATTTGTATGGGTTACCTTCAGACGAGTCCCGTGACACTTGTGGGTCGTCTTTTCATCTTTCCATCGAGTGGTCATATAAGTTTTGTAGGCCAAATTTTGGGCTATTTCATAGTCTGACAAACGCCACTGTAGCTCAGCCACCCTCCACCGTAGATGCTGAAGGCCGACAGATATCTCTAGCTTAAACTGACAGATTTTGATGGGGATTTTTTTTTATGTTACTTTGATTGATACACTGGTGCGTCAATAAAGTGTTAAGGATTAAACTCTGTAACTGTTTTACGTTCACCCTTTTCCTCATAGTGAAGTCCCTGATCCCTATCTTTGCAGTGAATGGGTGTATTTATTCACCATCCAAAGTGTAATTAATAACTTCACCATGCTCAAAGAGATATTTAATGTGTGATTTTTTTTTATTTTTACCTATCTACAAATAGGTGCCCTTCTTTGCGAGGCATTGGAAAACCTACCTGTTCTTTGTGGTTGAATCTGTGTCAGAAATTCACTGCTTGGCTAAGGGACCTTACATATAATTGTATGTGTGGGGTACAGAGATCAGGTTGTTATGTGACTTGTTGAGCATTACAGCTTTTCATTTTTATTTAATTAGTAAAAATAAAAAAAATACATAATTCCACTTTGACATTATGGGGTATTGTGTATAGGCCAGTGACAAAAAAAAGCTAAAATGTTATACATTTTAAATGCAGGCTGGAACACAACAAAATATGGAAAAAGTCAAGGGGTGTGTATACTGTGCTTTCTGAAGGCACTGTATATGGAAACTTCCTATTCTTATTGGGACACCTGTAGGATACATTTGGGTTTACTTGTAGTATGGTATGTGGTTATGGGTAAAGATGGTGTTCTAGTTAATTGGACCTGGTGATACTGTAGGAGCCTGTGTGTAAGATGTCTTTTAGACTGACTGTTTTCTGATTTTATATTTGTTCAATAATATAAAATGGCCAAAAACAAAGCAATGCATATAAAATAACAAAACAGGTACCAATTAACTAAGAATAAAATATTTAATTTATAATAATAATTAGCAAAAAAATGTAGTCTCTTGATTCTGAGGATGTGCTCTTAGAGACTTACCCAAGAAGACTTACAGCTGTAATCGCTGCCTCAGGTGTTTCAAACATGTATTGACTCGGAGTGAATACTTATCTAATCAAGGTATATTTGTGTTTTATTTTTCATAAATGTTAGAATTTGTGTAGATTGTTGACAAAAAAAATGACAATTTACTACATTGTAAACCCACTTTGTAAGACAATAAAAAGTGAATAAATCCAAGGGGGTGAATACTTATGATAGGCACTGTACAGTATGCCTGAAGATTGAAGTTTCTCTATATGCGCGAATCTACATTTACAATGACCATTTTCTTCATTTAGCAGACACTATTATCCAGAGAGACATACAGTCAGTGCATTCAACTAAGTTAGCAAACTAAAAAACAACACATATCAGCGTCAGTCCAAGTAGACTTCTCTAAAATAGCGGAATCAGTGCCAGTGAGGTGCAGGAAAGACAAGTATGTTAGGATTTGTCCCAGAGTGATGCAGACTTGTAAAACCAGATGAGTAGACTAGCCAATCAATTGCATCAACTGGTCATCAAAGTAGGAGGGAGAAGAGAGAATAGATAAACCTCCTGCCCTGATAGACTACGATGGAGAACACCTGTCATTCAGGGTCAACACAGATCATACTGAAGTCACTTTACCTCATCAAACCACAGTAATCTCTTGCTGACCATAGATTAGTATTGTATCTATGATACATTATCGGCGTATGGAAAGAAGGTTCAAAAGCCATATGGGACATTATATTTTTTAGGAGATTTTAGTTAATGGGAAGAATGTATGAAAACCTTGGTTTTGGGGCTTTATTTCCAAGCTTTCAAGTGAGTGCTCTTTCATTCTCTCGCTCTCTCAATTCAATTCAAAAGGCTTTATTGGCATGGGAAACATATGTTTACATTGCCAAAGCACGTGAAATAGATAATAAACAAAAGTGAAATAAACAAGCCTCTCTGTCTCTCTCTCTCTCTCTTTCTCTCTGCCTCTCTCCCTCTGCTTATGTAAATTGTTTCCAGTGATCTAATATTCACAGAGGAGAGGGAGACCCATATGACTGTGTTAGTGCTATATCTTCAAAGTGTAGACTCTGTTGGAGTCCTTTTCACACCACCGACCCCTAGTGCTCTGGAGTTCTTGGGTCCGTCCCAAATGGCACCCTATTCTTTATATACTGCACTACTTTTGAATAGATCCCTATGGGCCCTGGTCAAAAGTAGTGCACTATATAGGTAATAGTCGGCTATTTAGGACGCAATCATTTTCAAATCCCTGGTTGGTGCTCGGTGCTCTCTACTTTCTCTTCTTTGATTTACTTAACTTTGGTCCTCCCTGCCCCCCTTGGCCCCCCTGGCGAGCATACACCATGGCTCTCAACCTCGCTCGTTAGTTCCTCTACAGGGCTTTTTGGTCTTGCCAAAATATATCCCTCCCTGCTGTTTCGAGTTCTTAGAAAGTAGAGCATCTCCAGTTTAGTTTTTGCCCCGTCCTTGCTTTCTTTTTCCCCTGTGTGAGGTAGTCAAGTGTCGAATGTCGGAGAGAAAACACACCAGAATGATGAACTGTTAAAAAGCAGCGGGTGGCTGCAGTGTTTTTGGGATCACCTGCTGTGTGGCGACGAACTGTGGCAGTTCAACATGTAGAATCGTCAGGAAATTGATGGATGATACCCACCTGCTGCTTCTAATCGTTCTAGCGTATTTGCTCTATTATGTGGTTTCTAAGTGTAGTGTGTCATCTCTCTCTCTGTGTACTTTCAGAACTCGGGCATAGAGAAGGCTTTTCTGTTTGACGTGGTCAGTAAGATCTACATCGCTACAGACAGCAGTCCTGTGGACATGCAGACCTACGAGCTGTGCTGCGACATGATCGATGTGGTCATAGACATTTCCTGCATCTACGGGTGAGTTGAAAGTTGCGTGGCGGTACTGTGCCGGCAAAAACAAACACATTTATGTTGTATCCTGAGTGTAATGGACCAACAAAGATGGTATTGTCTTGAGTCTCACAGACACAATCAGACCTTCACACCAGGCAGGGCCATTCAGTTCTGGTCCTGGGGACCCACAGGCTGTGCAGGGTTTTGTTCCAGCCCAGTTCTGGTAATAAAATTGTCATTTAGCAAATGCTTTGCCCTCAGAACAGAGTCTGTGTGAATCCTGTTCTTCATACTCACTGTGTCTCTGTTCAATTTCACTCCAGCTGAGACACTAATTAGATCCTAATCTGTGTTCCCAGTCTGTTTTAGTAGATAGTTATTCTCTTTCACACACAAGCACACACACAAATTAAGAAATCATGAGTACAAGCACACCTTCATCTACGTTATTCCTCTCATGAATAGCTGCATTCGCAGTTGAAATTTATATTCTCTAAATCTAGCCTTTATTGATATTGGGGAAAATAAAAAACATTTACTTTAACTTTAAAGTCGTTTAGCAGACGATCTTATCCAGCGTGACTTACAGTTCAATTAAGGCAGTTAAGACAACCACATCACAGTCATTGCAAGTAAAAAACAAACACATATTTGCACTCTGAGTTTATTTACATAGAGAGTTCATATGGTAATGTAGGTGGTGCTAAACACGGAAGGCACACAAGTGTATCCTTTTTAAGTGCATCCTTTTAAGTTGAGCCTTGTAAGCACTGTGTGGTGCACTCGAGTTCTGCTTTGCTTTGCAAAGATCTCTCTTCTCCTTCCACCTGGCTGCCTGTCAGGGAGCTCTATTGCATCAAAACCTGACAAACACAGCAGGTGATCATCTGTTTTATGTCTCCTCAGTCTTCACCCTAGCCCTGAACACACACACACACACACACACACACACACACCTCCTGTCCTGCCATGTCCTGTCCTCCTGTACTGGCCATCAGACTGACTGTAGTAGAACCTTCCTCGTAGCCATGTGAGGACGGTAGTAAACAAGCCAGCCGAGGTAAGCCATGTGGTAACGTAGCTCCCTCTGGGTCCGTTGACCCAATATGAACCAGGTCTGATGTGCCTTCGTTGGGCTGCTGGGGCTGGGGATGTAAGCCGAGGCCTTACCCTGGGCACTGCAGCTGTGGGTTGGGATGGGATGGAGATATGCCACGCTGGGGTTTAGGAGGGCTGAGCTGGGGAAAGCTGTTGACTGTTTACGCCTCAGGGCACAACACTCTAGATGAGATGAGCTCTCTCCGTATATAAGTCTGGGAGACTGCACAGACTTTGAGATATTTTCCAAGGGGGGACGTGTGTGTAGAAAGTATTCACACCCCTTGACGTTTTCCACATTTTGTTGTGTTACAGCCTCAGTTATAACTTGTGTCACTGGTTTACACACAATACCCCATAATGTCAAAGTGGAATTGTTTTTCAAATTTTTTACGAATTCATAAAAAATTAAAAGCTGAAATGTTTTGAGTCAATAAGTATTCAACCCCTTTGTTATGGCAAGCCTAAATAAGTTCAGGAGTAAACATTTGCTTATTAACAAGTCACATAATAAGTTGCATGGACTCTGTGTGCAATAATAGTGTTTAACATGATTTTTGAATGACTACCTCATATATGTACTCCATACATCCAATTGTCTGTAAGGTCCCTTAGTCGAGCAGTGAATTTCAAACACTGATTCAACCACAAAGACATGGGAGGTTTTCCAATGCCTTGCAAAGAAGGGCACCTATTGGTAGATGGGTAAAAAAAAGCAAACATTGAATATCACTTTGAGCATGGTGAAGTTATTATTACACTTTTGATGGTGTATTAATGCATCCAATCACTGCAAAGATACATGCGTCCTTCCTAACTCACTTGCCGGAGAGGAAGGAAACTACTCAGGGATTTCACAATGAGGCCAATGGTGACTTTAAAACAGTTACAGAGATGAATGGCTGTGATAGGAGACTGAGGATGAATCAACATTGTATACTGAACAAAAATATAAATGCAACATGCAACAATTCTATTGATTTTACTGAGTTACAGTTCATATAAGGAAATCAGTCAATTGAAATAAATTAATTAGGCCCTAATCTATGGATTTCACATGACTGGGAATGCAGATTTACATCTGTTGGTCATAGATACATAAAAAGAAAATAGGCCTCACAATGGGCCTCAGGATCTCATTGCTGTATTTTTCTGCATTCAAATTTCCATTAATAAAATGCTAACTAACAGAGATGTAAACAAATGTTTGCACAAAATATGAGAGAAATAAGCTTTTTGTGCGTGTGGAACATTTTCAGGGGATCTTTTATTTCAGCTCATGAAACATGGGACCAACGTTGCGTTTTAAATTTTTGTTCAGTGTTATTACTCCACAATACTAACCTAAATGACAGAGTGAAAACAAGGAAGCCTGTACAGAATAAAAAATATTCCAAAACATGCATCCTGTTTGCAATAAGGCACTAAAGTAAAACTGCAAAAAACGTTATTTCCTGAATACAAAGCATTATGTTTGGGGCAAATCCTACACAACACATCACACATTTTCAAGCATGGAAGTGGCTGCATCATGTTATGGGTATGCTTGTCATCGACAAGGACTAGGGAGTTTTTTTTTTTTATAAAAATAAATGGAATAGAGCTAAGCACAGGCAATGGCAAGACTTGAAAATGGCTGTCTAGCAATGATCAACAACCAACTTGACAGAACTTGAAGAATTAAAAAAACAATAATGTGCAAATATTGTAAAATCCAGGTGTGAAAAGCTCTTAGAGACCTACTCAGAAAGACTTACAGCGGTACATGTATTGACTCAAGGGTGTGAATACTTATGTAAATGAGATATTTCTGTATTTCATTTTCAATCATTTGGAAACATTTCTAAAAACAGTTTGTCCTTATGGGGTATTATGTGTAGATGGGTGTGAAAAATGTTTTTTTTTATTTTTTATAAATTTTGAATTCAGGCTGTAACGCCACCAAATGTCAAGGGGTATGAATTTCTTTCTGAACGCACTTTACATGTTCTTGTGTGTAGGTAATTGTGTGTGAGCGATCAAGGCATGCAAATTGAGCTCCAATCATAGCTCTCGAGGTTTCATTGGACCAGTTGATTTAACTCTCCTCCAAAAACTGGGATTACTCGCATGTAGTTTGAACATCATTATCATGGATTGCTTCCAAAATGGCACCCTATTCCCTATATAGTGTATATACTATGTGGGGAAAAGGGTGCTATTTGGAATGCAGACCCATGATAAAACAGCTAGGCTATTAACATTATTTAGAGGTTTTAGCAAGGTTTTTCCACCTCATTTAGTTCATGAAGTACTCTAGTGTAGTGTGCAACTTGCTAATCACTTGGTTTGCTGCTCAGATGGAACTGAAATGTCCCCTGACCAACATATTGAATGTCTGCTTCTTTCCCTTTTAGTCATTTATCAGACGCTCTTATCCAGAGAGACGTACAGTCAGTGCATTCAACTAGTAAGAGAAAACAACCACGTATCACAGTTATTGCAAGTAGACCCTTCTTTGAAAGGGTCTTTCTTGATTGAGGTTATCCTTTTTTTCTTTTCACAAATTATGGCTCCATGTAAAACTGTACATGTTTTTTTGCGTTGTTTTCCTCCCCAGTGACATGCAGTGAGAAACTATTCTTGGTTTACAGACCTTATGTCAATGCATTCCCCCCCCAAAGCTCCTGAAAGCATGGGATTAGGTTTGAGATTTTATTCACTTTGATAATTACCATTTGATCCGGCATCTGTTACATAGCACAGCTTTTTATTTTATGTACTAGATGGTGTTGGCAGAGGGGATACAGGTACACATGTACTTTCTAATTTTAATGCATGTAGGAATATACAGTAGATTATTTGTGTCCCTATATCAACTCAGGGAAAGCCAGTGTGTGGGTTTGTGCTTAGTCTAATATGGATGTTTGCCGGTGTGTGGGAGAACACATATCTGTAGAATTATGTAAGTACTCGCACTCAAACCATATAAAAGGAAAAACCAAGGAGGCAAGATGCAAAAATATACTTAATTTAATGTATGCTCGAAATGATAACAAAAGGTACTAATGCAAAGTGCTTTTTTTTTTTAGCACTTTGCACTAGCAACTTAAATTTTTTCGACCATGGATTAAATTATGTATATTTTTGTTTCTTAGCCTCCTTGGTTTTTCCTTTTCTTTGTTTGACGGCGAGTACCTACATTATTCTACCTATAGGCTGTCAACTCTGACTTATAACTGCTGCTGCTATAGTATGCCATTTGACTTTCTCAGTGAAGAAAATCAAGATGGATGCCTTAACTGTTCTACTTTAATGTATTGTTATCACTGATTATGCAGATGGTGGCTATTGTGAAGGTTTTACTTGCAATGATTTTGTTATGTGGTTAGTTGCTCTGGATAAGATCTGTTAAATGAGCTAAATGTGTTTAGCCATACATGTGTTGCCTTCATTCCTAAAAATATTTATTTAAAAACAGTGTGGGTGGCTACAGTACATGACCTTATTGCTTGTTCTTTGGTTAACAAAGAGAGAGAGATAAGATGCCCTCACTCAAAGGCGTCATCATCTCTCCAAACTAACAAGAATGACCCAATTTCAGAAGTTAGAACAAGTTTAAAGAGTAGTTCTTATTGTATGATTTTACATGATACTACAGTGAGTCTATGAGAATGAACAGTCCCTAAAGAGAACAGAGAAGAGAACTTGGGGAAAGGAACAAGAAATAGGCTTTATTTTAAACAGAATAAAAAAAATATTTAAAAGGTATTCAACTTTTACCCTACGAGATCCGGAGCCTGCTGGTTTTCTGTTCTACCTGTTAATTAATTGCACCCACCTGGTGTCCCAGGTCTAAGTTGGTCTCTGATTTAGAGGGAAAGAAGGAAAAAAAGCAGTGAAACTGGCTTCGAGGTCCAGAGTTGAATATGAGAGGTCTATTGAATATTCTGTGAATTGAACTTCTCCTTCAGTTTTGGCCGACAATGTAAAAGCACAAACAAAATACATTATTAAAACCAACAACAACAGGGTTTCCTTTATCTCTGTATTAATTTTAATCCCAGCACTGGTATTCTTAAATTTAGGATGTGCATATCACCCTCCTTTTCTTCTTTGAATGAATTCTAGCCTAAATCTCACTATCATCCCTTTGTTCTCTTCTCGCTCTCATCCCCTCGTTCCCGTCCCTCTCTCCCAGGCTAATGTGGGACGAGGCAGGTACACCCTATATCACTCACTCTTCCCTGGTTCTCGTCCCTCTCTCATCCCTGGTTCTCTTCCCTCTCTCATCCCTGGTTCTCTTCCCTCTCTCATCCCTCGCTATCTTCCCTCATCCCCTCGTTCTCGTCCCTCTCTCCCAGGCTGACGGAGGAAGAGGCAGGTCAGCCCTATGATAAAGAGTCCATGGCCATCATACACCTGAACAACACCACCGTCATGTACCTGAAGGAGGTCACCAAGTTCCTGGCTCTGGTCTGCTTCCTCCGAGAGGAGAGCTTTGAGAGAAAAGGTGAGAGAGAGTTAGGGAGGAGAGCTTTGAGAGAAAAGGTGAGCGAGAGTTAGAGAGGAGTGCTTTGAGAGGAAAGGTGAGAGAGAGTTAGGGAGAAGTGCTTTGAGAAGAAAGGTGAGAGAGAGTTAGGGAGGAGTGCTTCGAGAAGAAAGGTGAGAGAGTTAAGGACGAGAGCTTAGAGGAAAGGTGAGCGAGAGTCAGTCTCTATCCCAAATGGAACCCTATTCCCTTTAAAGTGCACTGCTTTTGACCAGGACCCAACCTGGTCCAAGAAGAACCCCTAGCCTTATAAGAGAATGTGCTGTGACTTTATAGGGATGAATTCTTTGGGTATTATGCGCTTGTACTAACACAAAGTTTTATGTTACATACCTCGTTTTTAGATGTGTCGTCGGCACTACAAAAGATTTTCCAGGAAATGTCACACATATCTCCTGTTAACACCAATCCATGATTTATTCAAAAATCTGAGTTACATCAATGCATGATTTATGCCAAGGTCCGAGTTAGCAAAGTTACATGCGCATATTCGGATATCACGACAACTAGACATGACATGAATCCACAAGTGCAGTACTGAATACCTGCTGAAACTAGAACACCTGCTATTCTAAATAGCATTCTTCCAAAGGCTAACGACTAACCAGGATTGAAATATTTATAATCCAACCGCTTCTAGTGTGTTGTGTGATCTGTGATGAGCACAGTGATATGGGTTAATTGACAGATGGCAGAACATAATTAATATGATGACAATGTAAAGCAAAAAGCTGTATTGTCCAGAGACTAAATACAGTATCCCTTCTTACGCTCAATTAACAGATGAACACATAAGTAATTTATATAAATTGCAATGGAAAGCCTATTATTCCATAGACACTTTTCTCTCGCTCTCTCGCTCACTCTCCCTCTCCTATCTCTTAAAGAGAAGAGTATGGTTACCTTGTCACCGATGATCAAAAGCTCTCATCTTCCTTTTAACTTGTGAATTTGTCAATTCCTCCCGGCTGGTTAGATTGAGCCTTGGCTGTCTGCGGCATCTAGGAGATTGGACGACAGATGACACACCACTTGTGATAATATGCATTCATAAGAGTGTTCTCTTTGTACAGTACACGTGAAGTCATTTTCAAGTTGTATTTATTAGACTCATATAGCAGTCTTGGAATTTAGATTTTAGGAGGCTGACAGCGAAGTAGGTGCAGGGTTGTGTATTTCCTGTTTTTCATTGTGTGTATTTATATTCAACAGTATGGTCTTTGACTTTTTTTATGTGTCACATTTTAACATTTCCATTGGCATTGATAAGTCTTTCCCCCTATCATATTTGTCAGCAGAACAAAAGCATGGAAGCTTCTTACATCTGGTAAACTGTTTGTAAACGCGTCACAAAATATCCTATTTTTTACCCAAAATAACAATAGGCCAACAATGATAAGGTTACATTAATGACCTTATTATTATTATTATTATTATTATTATGTAGAATGTATTCATTAACTTCAGTGGTTATTACAACAGGTCAAATCATACAGGTGATATTACTCAAGGTCGCATCATGCATTGTTTTCACCTGCAGTTTCAAATACTTTCACCCTCCAAAACATTTGAAGAATGGGGGTCAAAGTAGTCTTCAAAGCATGTATGAGCCCACAGCATCTTGCATACTATTCCCTTGAATTGTAAAATTATATTTCAGTCTTTTATAAGCGTTTTGACACTTTCAACTCTTTAGACAATTACCACTCAACAATGGTATATTCAGCTAATCTTCAAATTCAGTGATATAAAATGTAAATAGCATTGCTCCAAACTTGCATATTTGACTATCTAAATAATCAGAGATGGCTGGGCTTTGATAATTTGACAGATACATTAACTTTAAGCTAACAAGCTAATGACACAGAAGAGATTTAAGTACATAATTTTGTGTTTCTTGCAATTATTATCTGATTCACAATGTAGGATATTGTCGCTCATAATTGATATTGTGAGAGCGAGATGAATTTGTAATTTTAACATTCTAACAGCTATGGTAACTCTGCTCGTCCTGTCTGAAAACTGATCTCATCCTATCTTGTCTTTATCCCACAGGACTAATTGACTACAACTTTCACTGTTTTAAGAATGCTATTCAGGAGGTGTTTGATGTACGAGTGAAGATGCAGAAAAACAGAAAGCTCCTCAGCCAGAGGAGGTGGAGCAAACAGGCCCCAATGGAGTCCTCAGCAGCCAGCACTGAACGCCGCCCCATTGGAGGCATCACATGTCAATCAACCATCTTTAAATCAACATAAAATAAAGAGGAGGTGGTATGTGAAGAGCTGTGGGCTGTATGGCCCCAAACACACTCAGGTTGTACAACTGCTGTACAACACATTTGGCACAACAGTTGTGATACAACAGAGAGTAAAAAAAAAAAACACAAGTTGTGGAGACACCAATCTTTAATAGTAAATATTTTTGTGCAAGTGCAGGTCTTCACGACTGTTCAACAATCACTTATGGTTGCATTTCAACCATACAAACCAGCAGATATAGGATCTTAATTTGATCACTCTTTTGTTGCTGAGAACATAATAATTCACATTTCCTGTTACTGAAAGATGATTTTCCTGCTGTGGCAAACAGGCTCAAATTAAGATCCTACATCTGTATAACTAGGGCCAGGAGTTTTTGTCTAATCATACCTGACCCAGAATAATTACCACATTTGTTACAGTTGACCTGTATGTTGAGTGTCAGCCCATAGTAGGGCAAGCTGAAGTTGTATCATTTTTTTTTTTTACAAGTAAGGGCCTGTAATGTCATTTAATATTGTCACTAATAATAGTGCATGGTCATAGTCAAAGATATATGGATGGGCCTTTTGAATACTGTAGAAGTAGGATGGACACTGAAATCACACTGGCTGCTTCCCAAATGGCACCCTATTCCTTTTATAGTGTGTAAGCCCCATAGGTCTCTGGTCAAATGTAGTTGACTATATAGGGAATTGGATGTCATTTGAGATGCAGCCATGATCTTTATGGAAGCAGCCCACCAAAGGAACAGAATGTAAGAACAGATGTTCAAAAGCTACCAGACCAGGTTCAAATACTATTTGAAATCATTTCAATCATTTCTGTGCTTGACTTACACTATTTATACAAAAGTACGTGGAAACCCCTTCAAATTAGTTGATTCAGCTATTTCAGCCACACCCATTGCTGACAGGTGTATAAAATCAAGCACACTGCCATGCAATCTCTATAGACAAACATTGGCAGTAGATTGGCTTTACTGAAGCGCACATAGACTTTCAACGTGGCACTGTCATAGGATGCCACCTTTCCAACAAGTCAGTTCATCAGATTTCTGCCCAGCTAGAGTCTACCCCGATTAACTGTAAGTGCTGTTATTGTGAAGTGTAAACGTCTGGGCGCAACAATGGCCACACAAGTTCACAGAACAGGACCGCCGAGTCCTGAAGCGCGTAGCGCGTAAAAGTAATCTGTCCTCGGTTGCAACACTCACTACCGAGTTCCAAACTGCCTCTGGAAGCAACATCAGCAACAAAACTGTTAGTCGGGAGCTTCATGAAATGGGTTTCCATGGCCGAGCAGCCGCACACAAGCCTAAGATCACCATGCGCAATGCCAAGCGTCGGCTGGAGTGGTGTAAAGCTCGCCGCCATTGGACTCTGGAGCAGTGGAAACACGTTCTCTGGAGTGATGAATCATGCTTCTCCATCTGGCAGTCTGACGGACTAATCTGGGTTTGGCGGATGCCAGGCGAACGCTACCTGCCCGAATGCATAGTGCCAACTGTACAGTTTGGTGGAGGAGGAATAATGGGCTGGGGCTGTTTTTCATGGTTTGGGTTAGGCCCCTTAGTTCCAGTGAAGGGAAATCTTACCGCTACAGCATACAATGACATTCTAGATGATTCTGTGCTTCCAACTTGATGGCAACAGTTTGGGGAAGGCCAAAGTATGACAATTCCCCAATTCACAAAGCGAGGTCCATACAGAAATGGTTTGACGAGATCAGTGTGGAAGAAATTGACAGGCCTCCACAGAGCCCCGACCTCAACCCTATCGAACACCTTTGGGATGAATTTGAACACTGACTGCGAGCCAGGCATAATCACCCAACATCAGTGCCTGAGCTAACAAATGCTCTTGTGGCTGAATGGAATCAATCCCTGCAGCAATGTTCCAACATCTAGTGGAAAGCCTTCCCAGAAGAGTGGAGGCTGTTATAGCAGCAAAGGGGGGACTAACTCCATTATTAATGCCCATGAGTTTGGAATGAGATGTTCGACGAGCACATACTTTTGGCCAAGTAGTGTAGCTTGCCTGTTGCAATGAAACCAATAGAAAAGTTCAGTTGTGCAAACCCCATCCACCTGGCTCCATGCAGACTAAAGCAAACTCTCAAAGTATTTGAAAGATGTCAAATAGTATTTGAACTCCGGTGTGAAAGATAGAGAAGAGAAAGAAGAGTCTCAGAATGTCAGCTCTCTGAATGTCAATAACTTTTATGTTTTTAAAAGGTGCTTTATTACGTTTTTCAGGCACAATGCAAAGGCAAGATCAAAGATAGCAATAAGGGTTGTTCAATATAACTATGTACCCGTCCTTATATCTATGTTTATCATCTGTAATGTTAACTGTACATCACATTTAACTGTAACACTCCGATTCAAATAGTATGATACGATAACTTTATTGTCCATTTATATGGAAATGTATTTTGTAAGGT
Organism: Brachymystax lenok tsinlingensis; assembly: GCA_030435695.1. Classification (NCBI taxonomy): domain Eukaryota; kingdom Metazoa; phylum Chordata; class Actinopteri; order Salmoniformes; family Salmonidae; genus Brachymystax; species Brachymystax lenok. Next base: position 6,233,860 of record CM059808.1, read on the forward strand.
CAGCATACAAAATACACAAATCAATACTCTATAAAACAGCATAATGCAATACAAAAATGCTGTATTGCATTATGTATGTATTATTATAGTGTATTGATTTTGTGCACGCTAACCTCAGAAAATGAGATACCATCTGTACATGTTTTACAAACACTGTGTAGCCAATGCAAACATATCTCTGTCCATGCTTTATACAAGATAACATATGTCAATTATAGGAACACCAAATCTAAATGACTAGCAATCAAATACAATCATCAGTTTAAATCACAATTGTGGTGTCTCAAAGTTGTTCAGTCACGGCATCAATACTATTATTTTAGGAAATTCTAAAACGTTCTACGTCAACACCTTGTTGACTTAGAAAAGCAATTTGCTCTTGAAGCCTGTCTGCTTTTAAAACATTATTTTGACCCATACTTTTATTACTTTACTAATTTACTGAACCATTTAATTTATTTTAAAGTTATATTTATTTATTTTGTTCATCGATAAAATAAGATTTGTTTACGTCGATGTATCTCATTGTCACCTTAATCACAACCCATTAGAAAAAATGGAATGCATTCACAACATATTTCCACATCATGAGTGTATCAGAGAGTGTTTTTTTGCCTGTCTTCATCTGTTAGAACAATATTTCTGTCGTCATTACATGACTGCACCATTGGGTCACTAGGGAATTACGCAATTTCAAGGTTGCACAGATCACACACACATTGTCTCACCACCCACTTGGAGCCCTTTGGGAACACACCCCACGCTACCCCCACAGGACATACCTGTACATTGTGTGAGGAGGCTGTGTGCGTGTTTCTGTCTGTGTGTGTCGCGAGGTCAAACATGGATTGCGTAACAGCTGCTCTTTGGTGGACAGCCACAGTGTGTTATCGTCTGCACTACAATGTGTTACGTAAAACAATTTGATGTTTCAAATTATAATCCTCCACGCAGCACAGGGCCAAAATCCTCCATTTGGCTAGAGCGCAACCCAGCTGTGACCTCCGGATTTTTCCTGTTACTTACTCACTCACTCACGCGCCACTCATTGTTACAGCATAGGTGACGATAGAGACACACAAAAAACACAGCCACCTGATAGAGCCTAAATAAATTAACTAAATTAACAAGCAAATGTTAAATATCTCGGGTCTGCGTCACAAATGGAACCCTATTCTCTAGATCCTTGTCAAAAGTTGTGCACCATAAAGGGCCGCATCACCTGTAAGGAGCCTCAGACGTGTTTGATGAGGTGGCCGGGCTGGCCTCCTGCCTGTCAGTCAGTAGAGGACTGTTTGAAGAGCGGCAATGAAGTCTCTCATACAGTTGGAGAGAGATTGCCAGCGGTTCATAGAAAGGGGGATACCCAGACATTGCCAGACAAGCAGAAACAGAAGGGTGGACTGTGTCTGTGTGTGTAGAGATGTTTGCTTTGTATCCTGCTGCTGGTTGGGAGGTGTGTGTGTTGTGTGTCAGAGACTGTCAGTGTAGATCAGGCTGTTTCTAAGGCCTAGCTAGCTGTCTCACACACACACCCACAGTGGGGAGTTCTGCCGGGGTTCTAACCCTGAATCGACTGTGTGTGTGTGAGAGAGAGAGAGAGAGTGAGTGAGTGTAAACTGTTTACAGCAGGGCTCTCCAACTCTGTTCATGGAGAGCTACCCTCCTATAGGTTTACGCTCCAACCCCGGTTGGAACTAACTTTATTCAGCTTATCAATCAAGTAATTATTAGCATCAAGTGTGCTAGATTAGGGTTCGGCTAAAAACTACAGGATGGTAGCTCTCCAGGAACAGGGTTGGAGAGCCCTGGTGTAAAGTATATTGATAGCATGTTTGTCTCCTATTATTTATGATGGGAAGGAAATGGTGGATTGGTGTGAACAGATGCATTATGCTGTGCACATCTTTCTTGTATCTATACAGGGGTAAAATTGTGCATAAGAAAACAAATGCATGCATGTACAGTATACTTTGCATATGTGGCTTATTGATATACGGCAATATAATTGTGCAATATCAAACAGATGCATTCTTCTTGTAAATAGGTCTTGCATGGAAATGCCAATAATGTATGTGTCCCAAATAGCATCATATCCACTATATAGTGCTATGCAACATTTGTTGGATTAAACCTTTATTTAGTTTAGTATTGTGTAGTGATATACAGTACCAAGTTTTTCTTTATTTTTACTACTTTCTACAATGTAGAATAATAGTGAAGACATAACAACTATGAAATAACCCATATGGAATCATGTTGTAACCAAAAACAAGTGTTAAATCAAATTACATTTTAGATTCTTCAAAGTAGCTACCCTTTGCCTTGATGACAGCTTTACACACTCTTGGGATTCTCTCAACCAGCTTCATGAGGAATGCTTTTCCAACAGTCTTGAAGGAGTTCCCACATATGCTGAGCACTTGTTGGCTGCTTTTCCGTCACTGCGGTCCAACTCATCCCAAACCATCTCAATTGGGTTGAGGTAGGGTGATGGTGGAGGCCAGGGCATCTGATGCCGCACTCCATCAGTCTCCTTCTTGGTCAAATAGCACTTACCCAACCTGGATGTGTGTTGTCATTATCCTGTTGAAAAACAAATGACAGTCCCACTAAGCGCAAACCAGATGGGATGGCGTATCGCTGCATGATGCTGTGGTAGCCATGCTGGTTAAGTGTGCCTTGAATTCTAAATAAATCACAGACAGTGTCTCCGGCAAAGCACCATCACACCTCCTCCTCCATGCTTCACGGTGGGAACCACACATGCGGAGATCATCCGTTCACCTACACTGCGTCTCACAAAGACACTGTGGTTGGAACCAAAAATTGCAAATTTGGGCTCATCAGACCAAAGGGCAGATTTCCACCTGTCTAATGTCCATTGCTTGTGTTTCTTGGCCCAAGCAAGTCTCTTCTTGTTATTGGTGTCCTTTAGTAGTGGTTTCTTTGCAATTTGACAATGAAAGCCTGATTCACACAGTCCCCTCTGAACATTTGGTGTTGAGATGTGTCTGTTACTTGAATTCTGTGAAGAATTTCTTTGGGCTGCAATCTGAGGTGCAGTTAAATCTAATGAACTTATCCTCTGCAGCAGAGGTAATTCTTGGTTTTCCTTTCCTGTGGCGGTCCTCATGAGAGCCAGTATCAACAGCTTCATGATGACTTCACTAGAAATCTCTATTCTGATCACACAAGATTATGTTTTCACCCCATTTATCCCCTGGCCTGGCACATTTACAGCAAGGGAACACACCATCTTAACATTAATAAAAAAAACATGTCGGTAGCATACCGGGTGGCGCAGTGGTCGTCACTACAGACCCAGGTTCGATCCCAGGCTGTGTCATAACCGGACGTAACCAGGAGTCCCATAGGGCGGTGCACAATTGGCCCAGCGTCGTCCGGGTTAGGGGAGGGTTTGGCTGGGGGGATGGCTTTACTTGGCTCATCTCACGCTAGCAACGCCTTGTGGGGGGCCGGGTGCCTGCAAGCTGACTTCGGTCTTTAGTTGAACAGTGTTTCCTCCGACACATTGGTGCAGCTGGCTTCCGGGTTAAGCGGGTGGGTGTTAAGGATTGCGGTTTGGCGGGTTATGTTTCGAAGATGTATGACTCGACCTTCGCCTCTCCCCCGAGACTGTTGGGGAGTTGCAGCAATGAGACCATATCCGAATTGGATATCACGAAATTGTGGAGAAAAAGGGGGTAAAATACAACAACAACAAAAATGTAGGCTGTGCCAAAAGGCTCCCTATATAGTGCACTAATTTTGACCAGAGCCCTATTCCATTCGGGACACTCTACACACCAGTTCATGTGATGAAGTCATTGACAGTTAAAATAGATCAACAGCTGTTTCCAGTGGTAGAAAACATGCTACATGTGCCAAAGCTCAGGATTAACACACATTCTATTTGTTACCACGTGTTACTATAAACATGCGTCAACTGAATGGGTTAGTGGGTTTTTTCCTTTGGCAGAGTGAGATGGAAAGTAATCAAACTGACTAACACTATCGTCAGATCGTGAAACTTTACTTTTGGACAGCTAACTTAAAGTAAACTATAAGAGGAGGTCAACAGAAAAGACTTGGAATTATACTTACATTTCATATTCTGGTCAGATTCAGAAGCCTTTGTGGTTCCGTTGTGGGGTAGAAACTAGCTGATAACATCTACGGTATGTTTGCACCAGTGGAGACATCAAATGGAATGGCATCAAACACCTGGAAACCATGTGTTTGATGTATTCGATACCATTCCACTGATTCCGCTCCAGTCATTACCATGAGCACGTTTTCCCCAATTAAGGTGCCAACAACCTCCTGTGGTTTGCACAAAGAGGAGATATTGATAGTCGACAGTTGAGCCTTCTATTGCAGTAAAGGGCTCTGGTCAACAGTGTTTTGTGTATTCAGCCAACAAGCTGTCCCTGAGTAGAGTTTGGCTTAGGTGAAATAGGTGTCCTCTGTCTTGAAGAAATCTTCAGCAAGGTGCCAAAGCCAAAAGCTTTTACTTATTGCCTAGTGGTTAGAGCGTTGGGCCAGTAACCGAAAGGTTGCTGGATCGAATCCCCCGAGCTGACAAGGTAAAAATCTGTCGTTCTGCCCCTGAACAAGGCATTTAACCCACTGTTCCCCAGTAGGTCGTCATTGTAAATAAGAATTGGTTCTTAACTGACTTGCCTAGTTAAATAAAATAAGATAAAAAAGATTAGATACACACGTCTTATAGCGTCAAGGCCTTCTGACCAGAGTTGGGTAAATTACTTTCTAAATGTAATCTGTTACAGTTAATACACTGCTCAAAAAAAATAAAGGGAACACTTAAACAACACAATGTAACTCCAAGTCAATCACACTTCTGTGAAATCAAACTGTCCACTTAGGAAGCAACACTGATTGACAATAAATTTCACATGCTGTTGTGCAAATGGAATAGACAACAGGTGGAAATTATAGGCAATTAGCAAGACACCCCCAATAAAGGAGTGGTTCTGAAGGTGGTGACCACAGACCACTTCTCAGTTCCTATGCTTCCTGGCTGATGTTTTGGTCACTTTTGAATGCTGGCGGTGCTTTCACTCTAGTGGTAGCATGAGACGGAGTCTACAACCCACACAAGTAGCTCAGGTAGTGCAGCTCATCCAGGATGGCACATCAATGCGAGCTGTGGCAAGAAGGTTTGCTGTGTCTGTCAGCGTAGTGTCCAGAGCATGGAGGCGCTACCAGGAGACAGGCCAGTACATCAGGAGACGTGGAGGAGACCGTAGGAGGGCAACAACCCAGCAGCAGGACCACTACCTCCGCCTTTGTGCAAGGAGGAGCACTGCCAGAGCCCTGCAAAATGACCTCCAGCAGGCCACAAATGTGCATGTGTCTGCTCAAACGGTCAGAAACAGACTCCATGAGGGTGGTATGAGGGCCCAACGTCCACAGGTGGGGGTTGTGCTTACAGCCCAACACCGTGCAGGACGCTTGGCATTTGCCAGAGAACACCAAGATTGGCAAATTAGCCACTGGCGCCCTGTGCTCTTCACAGATGAAAGCAGGTTCACACTGAGCACGTGACAGACGTGACAGAGTCTGGAGACGCCGTGGAGAACGTTCTGCTGCCTGCAACATCCTCCAGCATGACCGGTTTGGCGGTGGGTCAGTCATGGTGTGGGGTGGCATTTCTTTGGGGGCCGCACAGCCCTCCATGTGCTCGCCAGAGGTAGCCTGACTGCCATTAGGTACCGAGATGAGATCCTCAGACCCCTTGTGAGACCATATGCTGGTGCGGTTGGCCCTGGGTTCCTCCTAATGCAAGACAATGCTAGACCTCATGTGGCTGGAGTGTGTCAGCAGTTCCTGCAAGAGGAAGGCATTGATGCTAAGGACTGGCCCGCCCGTTCCCCAGACCTGAATCCAATTGAGCACATCTGGGACATCATGTCTCGCTCCATCCACCAACGCCACGTTGCACCACAGACTGTCCAGGAGTTGGCGGATGCTTTAGTCCAGGTCTGGGAGGAGATCCCTCAGGAGACCATCCGCCACCTCATCAGGAGCATGCCCAGGCGTTGTAGGGAGGTCATTCAGGCACGTGGAGGCCACACACACTACTGAGCCTCATTTTGACTTGTTTTAAGGACACCACATCAAAGTTGGATCAGCCTGTAGTGTGGTTTTCCACTTTAATTTTGAGTCTGACTCTAAATCCAGACCTCCATGGGTTGATAAATTTGATTTCCATTGATAATTTTTGTGTGATTTTGTTGTCAGCACATTCAACTATGTAAAGAAAAAAGTATTGAATAAGATTATTTCATTCATTCAGATCTATGATGTGTTATTTTAGTGTTCCCTTTATTTTTTTGAGCAGTTTAGTTACAGTGGGGCAAAAAAGTCTTTAGTCAGCCACCAATTGTGCAAGTTCTCTCACTTAAAAAGATGAGAGGCCTGTAATTTTCATCATAGGTACACTTCAACTATGACAGACAAAATGAGGAAAGAAAATCCAGAAAATCACATTGTAGGATTTTTAATGAATTTATTTGCAAATTATGGTGGAAAATAAGTATTTGGTCAAAAGTTTCTCAATACTTTTATATACCCTTTGTTGGCAATGAGAGGTCAAATGTTTTCTGTAAGTCTTCACAAGGTTTTCACACACTGTTGCTGGTATTTTGGCCCATTCCTCCATGCAGATCTCCTCTAGAGCAGTGATGTTTTGGGGCTGTCGCTGGGCAACACAAACTTTCAACTCCCTCCAAAGATTTTCTATGGGGTTGAGATCTGGAGACTGGCTAGGCCACTCCAGGACCTTGAAATGCTTCTTACGAAGCCACTCCTTTGTTGCTCGGGCGGTGTGTTTGGGATCATTGTCATGCTGAAAGACCCAGCCACGTTTCATCTTCAATGCCCTTGCTGATGGAAGGAGGTTTTCACTCAAAATCTCACGATACATGGCCCCATTCATTCTTTCCTTTACACGGATCAGTCGTCCTGGTCCCTTTGCAGAAAAACAGTCTACAATTTTGTTTCTGGTGTCCTTTGACAGCTCTTTGGTCTTGGCCATAGTGGAGTTTGGAGTGTTTGAGGTTGTGGACAGGTGTCTTTTATACTGATAACAAGTTCAAACAGGTGCCATTAATACAGGTAACGAGTGGAGGACAGAGGAGCCTCTTAAAGAAGAAGTTACAGGTCTGTGAGAGCCAGAAATCTTGCTTGTTTGTATGTGACCAAATACTTATTTTCCACCATAATTTGCAAATAAATTCATTAAAAATCCTACAAAGTGATTTTCTGGATTTCTTTTCCTCATTTTGTCTGTCATAGTTGAAGTGTACCTATGATGAAAATTACAGGCCTCTCTCATCTTTTTAAGTGAGAGAACTTGCACAATTGGTGGCTGACTAAATACTTTTTTGCCCCACTGTACCTGTCCAAAATTGTAATCAGTAACGTAACTTTTGAATTACCCAAACTCAGTAACGCAATCTGATTACTTTCAGTTACTTTTGGATTTATTTCTCCTTAATGTGATGATCCAGAACTTTTGTATAATTTCAGCAGCTGTTTTTGAAAGTGGTGCTCAGATCAGTTTCTGCTATGCTTATGCTTATCAAGCTAGCTAAAATCTTATTGGTTGAAGAATTGTTCTGACCAAAAAGCACACGAATGAAACAAAGTTGTATTTTCGACATCACAAGGAAATAAGAAGCTCCGGTGAGCACGTAAACGCAGCATTCGGCTACAGATTAAATAAATTCTGATGAACTTTAAAGGGTGGCGAAAGTGGACGGTAAATGAGCTTGATGCCCCTTTCCAATAAATATCAAGGGTCTTATTCTGGTGACAAGATGATCGATGCTTGGCTGCCGTTTGACAAATAAAAATGATCTCGCTCTTTTGTCCATAATACTTTCATCATGTATATACACGAGAGCTGTTGGATAGAGCGCACGTGCCAATACATTGTGGGCACTTTCAATATAACGCAATAGTTTTGGTGACAAAACCATCAGTAGAGTTGAAAATGCAATGGAAACCTATTTTAACTTTTATTTAATATTCAGCGCATGGAAATTTAACCACAAGTTTTTTTTATGTGCACTATGTCATCACAGCCTTTTATCCGCAACAAGTCAATTTGATCGAAACACATATGTTGTGTGAAAATTGTTTTATGCAGATTTTAGAATATCGCCAATTGGATAGAAACCTAGCTAGAGAGAAAGATGTCATAATGTATTTTTTTCTGAATTTAAAAGTAATCCAAGTATCTAATCTGATTACAGTTAGGTTTTTTTGTAAGCAGATTACATGTAACTGATTTCATGTGCTTTTTCATTACTCCCAAACCTTGCTTCTGACAGATAAATACTACTACCACACACACACACACACACACACACACAATACAAATCCACTATAACCCATCGAGTGTGTTGACTGTTGAATGATTGGGACAGAACATTGAGTGTTTGTGAAGAAATATGTCTGAGTATACAGGAATGAAAATGGATCCTATTATAATCATAATTAATTCACAGCAGCAGATATTGAATTTCACACATCAATCTTATAACTGAATATAAATGCAGATTTCCTGGAATTGCAGAGGGCAATTGAAACCAAACAGACAACAATAAAATATTATTTTGTCATGGGGACCCTTGGAAATACTCATAAAGAAGCCCCCATTGCAGATACATCGGGTTATTTAGGGAAAATAACACCATAGTACAAAAAATATAATTTTAGTTGTCAAGGATACCCTTAAAAATACTTGGAAAAGTCCCATTTGCAGAAAGATAGAGAACCGCCGGGAGAATAGCTGTACATGGAAAGATTTAGGACACAATGTTCAGAATGTTTCAGGTAGATATAGAAATGGAAGGAGCATTTCACCTGTTAGTGTTCTATGACTAGCCTGGATGCCAGTCTGTTTGATGCTCTCTATACTCCTCATGGAATTGTCATGTTTGTTGTTACAATGAGTGACAAGAAGATGGCAGAAACAGATCTGTGACCAGGCTATTTTGATTATGACTCCATTCCATTGTCTCTGCAACATGGTGAACGCTAAGCCCTGCTGAGTCTGGCCCAGGTTTACAGTGCCCTGTGCCCTGGCAAAGAGCTTCTCCAGCTGTAGTGTCTGTTGAAGCAAAACTAATAGCCCTGCCCCGGCCGGGAGCGAAGCAATTTACTGTCTCGTATACTCCCTCTCCGGCCTCTAGGTCATCAGGCTACTGATTATCCCGCACACCTGTCACCATTGTCCATCGCACCAGCGCCTCATGACACTCACCTGGACTCCATCACCTCCTTGGTTATCTTCCCTATATCTGTCACTCCCCTTGGTTCTTTCCTCAGGTGTTATTGACTCTGTTTCATGTCGGTGTGTTGTTTGTGTTTCGTTTATTTATTAAAACATTCACTCCCTGTACTTGCTTCCCGACTCTCAGCGCACTCGTTACATTTACCTTCAAATCACAGCCAGATATCAATGACCAATGTTTGACTATTGCCAAAACTTTCATGGAAATAATGCCAGCATTTTAGGGGGGATCACTAGTTAGTGGCTGGCATGTTCCATTATGTCATTGTTTACTCACAGTCATTGTTAGGACCAGTCCTGCAACTCTCTGTCTGCATCCCAAATGGCACCCTATTCCCTACATAATACACCAATCTTGATCAGAGCCCTATGGCCCCAGGTCAAAAGTAGTGCACTGCATTCTCTAGCTTTCTGGAGTTTGAAAACATTCAGTCACACCGGGGGGTCCTATATATATATATATATATATATATATATGTGTGTGTGTGTGTATGTGATGCTACCCCCAGCTAAAGGGATCCTGAGTGGTGCAGCGGTGTAAGGCACTGCATCGAAGTGTTTGAGGCGTCACTACAGACCTGGGTTCAATCCCAGGCTGTATCACAACCGGCCGTGATCGGGAGTCCCATAGAGACAACACAATTGGCCCAGTGTCGTCCAGGTTACGGGAGGGTTTGGCCTGGTTAGGCCGTCATTGTAAATAATAATTTGTTCTTAACTGACTTGCCTAGTTAAATAAAAAAAGGGTAAAAAATGGTGATTTGGAGGCTCCAGGCAGAGGCCATTATGAGCTCCCCACCTCTCATGTGTCCGGACACTTGTGCCATGAACACAACCAGACATTATGTTTTCATCTGATTGTCAAACAAATCAGGTCACACGTTCTTCCAAAATAATTCCAGCATCCGAACACTGGCTGAAACTATCTCACCAGAGAAAGCATCCAAGAGAGCGAAACAGCGCCCCTCTGTCTTACAACATGTAGCGCATGTATCTGATCCTGTCTGGACAAAAAAGAGTGACATGCCATACTCTTTTGGCCAGACAGCATCAGATACATGTGCTACACATACAGTTCCAGTCAAAAGTTCTTTATTTTTACTATTTTCTACATTGTATAATAATAGTGAAGACATACAAACTATGAAATTACACATAAGGAATCATGTAGTAACCAAAAAAGTGTTAAACAAATATATATATATATATATATTATATTTTAGATTCTTCAAAGTAGCCACCCTTTGCCTTGATGACAGCTTTGCACACTCTTGGCATTCTCTCAACCAGCTTCCCCTGAAATGCTTTTCCAACCGTCTTGAAGGAGTTCCCACATATGCTGAGCACTTGTTGGCTGCTTTTCCTTCACTCTGCAGTCCAACTCATCCCAAACCATCTCAATTGGGTTGAGGTTGGGTGATTGTGGAGGCCAGGTCTTCTGATGCAGCACTCCATTACTCTCCTTCTTGGTCAAATAGCCCTTACACAGCCTGGAGGTGTGCTGGGTCATTGTCCTGTTGAAAAACAAATGATAGTCCCACTAAGCGCAAACCAGATGGGATGGCGTATCGCCGCAGAATGCTGTGGTAGCCATGCTGGTTGTGTGCCTTGAATTCTAAATAAATCACTGATAGTGTCACCAGCAAAGCAACCCACACCATCACACCTCCTCCTCCATGCTTCACGGTGGGAACCACACATGTGGAGATCATCCGTTCACCTACTCTGCATCTCACAAAGACACGGCGGTTGGAACCAAAATTTTTACATTTGGACAGATTTCTACCTGTCTAATGTCCATGGCTCGTGTTTCTTGGCCAAGCAAGTCTATTCTTCTTATTGTTATCCTTTAGTAGTGGTTTCTTAGCAGAAATTCGACCATAAAGGCCCGATTCACACAGTCTCCTCTGAACAGTTGATGTTGAGATGTGTCTGTTACTTGAACTCTTTGAAGCATTTATTTGGGCTGTAATTTCTTGGGCTGGTAACTCTAATGAACTTATCCTCTGCAGCAGAGGTAACTCTGGGTCTTCCTTTCCTGTGGCAGTCCTCATGAGAGCCAGTTTCATCATAGTGCTTGATGCTTTTTGCGACTGCACTTGGAGAAACTTTCAAAGTTCTTGACATTTTCCAAATTGACTGACCTTCATGTCTTAAAGTAATGATAGACTGTAATTTCTCTTTGTTTATTTGAGCTGTTCTTGCCATAATATGGATTTGGTCTTACCACCCCTACCTTGTCTCAACATAACTCACTGGCTCAAACTCATTAAGAAGGAAAGAAATTCCACAAATTAACTTTTAACAAGGCACACCTGTTAATTGAAATGCATTCCAGGTGACTACGTCATGAAGCTGGTTGAGAAAATGCCAAGAGTGTGCAAAGCTGTCATCAAGGCAAAGGGTGGCTACTTTGAAGAATTTCAAATATAAAATATATTTTGATTTGTTTAACACTTTTTTGGTTACTACATGATTCCTAATGTGTAATTTCATAGTTTGTATGTCTTCACTATTATTCTACAATGTAGTGTTATGACCGTGAAGTGTCTGTCCTATATCTGAGAGATAGAAGAAAGCTCTGGATTTTTTTTTTACAGAGAAAATACCTGTATACCTTTGACGTTTCACTTCCATTCATTTTTGGGCCCGGTACCAGGTTACCTTCAGACGAGTCCTGTGAAACTTGTGACACACCATTTGGGCGCTGCAGACATTTCAGTGAGAAAACTGATTTTCGAGATGTCTCCTGGTCTGACAAACACCAATGTAGCTTTGCCACCTTCCACCACAGATGCAGAAGGCCCAAATTGGTGGATGCAGTGGATTTCGATGCAGCCCATGCAAAAAAACCTATCTCTAGCTTTAACAGACAGATTTTGATGGGTTTTCTTTTTTTTTCATGTATTTTGCCTCGAGCGGAGGATGGGGGGGCTCAAGCTGAGAAATACTTTTTTTTTTTTTTATGGCCAGCTCATGAGGCCCCTTCATGATGTGAGGCCTGAGGCAATTGCCTCTTCTGCCTAATGGTAAGTTCGCCAGTGAGCACAGCAACACAGTCATTTGAAATCTGTTATTCAATTGAACCTTCGGGTTCTATTTATAAAATCACTGCAGTGTGTTGTTTTACAGTTATTCTGCGCTGATTCCAATACAGACAAGCTGTTATCGCAGCTTAATCACACAACAATTATTAATGTGTTGTGTAAGGAGTTTATTTCCACAATGGGAGTGAATCCATGTAAGGAGAGGAAAAAATGAACTGAGACATATGGAACTGATGCTCATATTCCGGGTGTTATCCCTTGTTTTGTGATATTTCATTATTATGTAATGTACAATACAGCTGTGGCTGTTGTATATCCTATTCCCTGTTGTGTAGAGTGTGGGATAACCCTGAGGAGGATCTGAGACCCTCTGCAGCCAGAGTGTGACTACTGGGCACACACGTCAGTTCAACATCTAGTATCGATTTACATTTGGTTCAGGTGTCAACTAATGTGAAATCAACAACAAATGAAGGTTAAAATGTGGGTGGAAAAAAGATGAAATGCCCTTATGTTGATGACTTTTTACAAATCCAATCAGTTTTCCATTTTGATTCAACATCATCGCATAGATTTTTTGGGTTGAAATTACATGGAAAGAACATTGATTCAACCAGTTTTTGCCAAGTGGGTGAGGTCTTGCCATGCATCTCTAATGGCCTATATACAGTTGAAGTCGGAAGTTTACATACACCTTAGCCAAATACATTTAAACTTTTTTTTCTCACAATTCCTGACATTTAATCCTAGTAAAAATCCCCTGTCTTAGGTCAGTTAGGATCCCCACTTTATTTTAAGAATGTGAAATGTCAGAATAATAGTAGAGAGTGATTTATTTCAGCTTTTATTTCTTTCATCACATTCCCAGTGAGTCAGAAGTTTACACACACTCAATTAGTATTTGGTAGCTTTACCTTTAAATTGTTTAACTTATGTCAAATGTTTCGGGTAGCCTTCCACAAGCTTCCCACAATAAGTTGGGTGAATTTTGGCCCATTCCTCCTGACAGAGCTGGTGTAACTAAGTCAGGTTTGTAAGCCTCCATGCTCGCACACGCTTTTTCAGTTCTGCCCACACATTTTCTATAGGATTGAGGTCAGGGCGTTGTGATGGCCACTCCAATACCTTGACTTTGTTGTCCTTAAGCCATTTTGCCACAACTTTGGAAGTATGCTTGGGGTCATTGTCCATTTGGAAGACCCATTTGCGACCAAGCTTTAACTTCCTGACTGATGTCTTGAGATGTTGCTTCAATATATCCACGTAATTTTCCATCCTCATGATGCCATCTATTTTGTGAAGTGCACCAGTCCCTCCTGCAGCAAAGCACCACCACAACATGATGCTGCCACTGCTTCACGTTTGGGATGGAGGTCTTCGGCTTGCAAGCCTCCCCCTTTTTCCTCCAAACATAATGATGGTCATTATGGCCGAACAGTTCTATTTTTGTTTCATCAGACCAGAGGACATTTCTCCAAAAAGTACGATCTTTGTCCCCATGTGCAGTTGCAAACCGTAGTCTGGCTTTTTTTATGGCGGTTTTGGAGCAGTGGCTCCTTCCTTGCTGAGCGGCCTTTCAGGTTATGTCGATATAGGACTCGTTTTACTGTGGATATAGATACTTTTGTACCTGTTTCCTCCAGCATCTTCACAAGGTCCTTTGCTGTTGTTCTGGGATTGATTTGCACTTTTCGCACCAAAGTACGTGCATCTCTAGGAGACAGAACGCGTCTCCTTCCTGAGCGGTATGACGTCTGCGTGGTCCCATGGTGTTTATACTTGCGTACTATTGTTTGTACAGATGAACGTGGTACCTTCAGGCGTTTGGAAATTGCTCCCAAGTATGAACCAGACTTGTGGAGGTCTACAATTTGTTTTCTGAGGTCTTGGCTGATTTCTTTAAATTTTCCCATGATGTCAAGAAAAGAGGCACTGAGTTTGAAGGTAGGCCTTGAAATACATCCACAGGTACACCTCTAATTGACTCAAATGATGTCAATTAGCCTATCAGAAGCTTCTAAAGTCATGACATACTTTTCTGGAATTTTCCAAGCTGTTTAAAGGCACAGTCAACTTAGTGTCTGTAAATTTATGACCCATTGGAATTGTGATACAGTGAATTACAAGTGAAATAATCTGTCTGTAAACAATTGTTGGAAAAATGACTTGTGTCATGCACAAAGTAGATGTCCTAACCGACTTAGGACACACTATAGTTTGTTAACAAGAAATTTGTGGAGTGGTTGAAAAACAAGTTTTAATGACTCCAGCATAAGTGTATGTAAACTTCCAACTTCACCTGTAGCTTTACTATCCCCAGGTTGTCGAGGGGCCATGAAGATGTGTCTGGGCTGACATGGGATTGGGCTTGAGTCTCAAAAGTCCTCCCTAGCTTCCTTGACCTTCCCACATCACCTTTTTGACATGTGAGCAATGTGGTGATGAACTAAATGTCTCCATTTGCTTTGGAGGTTGCACTCTATTCTATTCAGTCGTTTCACCTTTTAATTGAACTAACGATCAAGCATGTACAATGACTGTAAAATGTACCACAAAATGAACAGCAATGGCTAACAGTGTAGTTTCATGTTATCACATGTTGAACCATGATGATTTCACATGTGGACAATCACATGAAACGTGACATTTCATATGTGAAAATGAGTTTTTGGAACACTTCGCATGTGTCTGAAGAGTCACGTTTCACGTGTGAAAACATTTTTGGGACACCACGTGATATTTCACAGGTAAAAACATGTGTTTTTGAAACACTTCACATGTGATCATGTTTTCAACTGTGCAATTCCATGTGTTATCGCTGTTCAGCTAAAATAGGACCCGGCCTGGGATAAGGATTTACAACCTGGATTTGAGATACGCTGATCTTTCTGCTGCGCCACAAAGTCTGTAGATTTTCCCTAAACATTCATTACCTACAGTATAATACCTCTCTGCACTTAGCGAAAGAGAGCCACTGCTCTTTAATTGTTATTTTTCCATTTCTTTTTTTACTGTTTACTTCAGTTTATTTAGTAAATACTTTCTTTACACATTTTTTTATTAACTGCATTGTTGGTTAAGGGCTTGTAAGTAAGTAACAATGTGGGCTGAGAATTGGGAAGCAAGTTCAGGGAGTGAGGGTTTTAATAAATAAACGCAACATAAATAAAACAAGAAACACAAACAACGCACAGACTTAACACTGGAACAGAAACAATAACGCCTGGGGAAGGAACCAAATGGACTGACATATATAGGGAAGGTTATCAGGGAGGTGATGGAGTCCAGGTGAGTCTGATGACGCGCAGGTGCGCGTAACGATGGTGACCGGTGTACGCCATAACGAGCAGCCTGATGACCTAGAGGCCGGAGAGGGAGCACACGTGACAGTAAGCATTTCACTGTAAGGTCTACAGCTGTTGTATTCGGGACATGTCACAAATAAAATGTGACGTGTTGATTTGCACTGCCATTTATGTTATGGGTTATTCTGACTATTCTCTCATTGATTTCATATACTTATTTCAGCAATATGAGGGTTTTCTGTATAGTTGTCTAATGTTGGTCGGGCGTATTAACCTGTTTTCATGTTAGTCCTTAGCCACTGTGATAAATATAATTGTTTTTCGAGTGTATTTTTTTAACAAAGCTGAGATTTACTTTCAAGTCTAAAGTGTATTAATGCAGGTAAAATCAGTTACTGACTGTTACGTACGCCTCTAGGAAGAGGGAACGCAACACCCTGCTACAACTCAACTCCCGTGGAGTGAAAGAGGTATGGGACTGTAGGTGCGAGTAAGGATGACAAAGGCAGAGAGTGGTACCGTTACAAGGAATTTATTCCGTCACACGGTAATTTGGGGGAAAAGGGGCTGAACGAAACCAAAGCAAAGAAAGTAAAAGTCAAAGCCCCCTCTCCTACCTTACCTGCCTACCCACAACTTACTTAACTTAGCGCTTCCTGGCGTGCTAACCAAAATACAGGGGGTGGTCCGTCCAGGTCTTACCTAGTGTGCATAGACAGTAAAATACTACAGGTTATGTATGCCCGCAGGCCTCTTGCCTAACCACTCCCAAGGTCCCTTCCCTCCTGGGAACAAATGAAACAGAATAATACAAACTATTGCACAACAAATCTGAGAAAAAACTAACTTAGGATATGAAAGAAGCTCTCGCTCTTTGAGCAACAATCAGCAACAACTAACATAGTACATACCAAAATCTCTCTTCAACAATAAACTCAGGACACACTTCATCCTCATCTCCCTTCTGAGCAACAGAACACTGGCTTATATAGCTGGAGAAGGAGTCTGTAATGGGATACAGCTGTATCCTGACGAGGGGGCCGGGTCAGCTCCAATTAGCAATGGGGGAATTTCAGGAAGCCATCCTGAAACACACACATACAAGCAAAACCACAACACAGAAACTGGGGAACATAACACTGACACAGACATGGTGGCATAGCAGAAAGATGGGGACACTGTAAATGCTAGAGGATGTGAGTTCAATTCCCAGGAAATGACACATGTTAAATAACAATTACTGGACAAATAAACATGTACAATGTAGTCAAAATATGTCAGTTGAAAACCCTGTAAGTTAAAAGCACTGTGTATTCTAATGATTAACTTTTGTCTGCAGGGCATCGCCTATGAAATATCATGTGAACATTTGAATCCACATGTGAAACCTTATGTGATCACATGTGAAATATCACGTGAATTGATCCAAAACACATGGTTTCACATGATTTCACATGTGAAAATCCACATTATCACAATTGAAGTGTTCCAAAAACACATGGTTTCACATGTGCAAAACAAGAGGAAATGTTACATGTGAAATCTTCTGGAAATGTCACGTGAAATCATTTGATTTTCCACATGTAAAATCATGTTGTTTTTCCATAAGGGGCACACTGGGCTATAACATGCAAAGTTCCTATATGCACACACTGATGTCTTCAATTAAATTAAACATCAAATTAATAACTGTATGTTTATCAGTTTTGACCATTCAATTTGTCATATTGTATTTCTATAAATATTGATAGTGGATTAAGTGTGCGTGGGGAATAGAGTGGCAATGCTGCAACACAGACACATTACACATTATATTACACATTCATCGCTTTTTAATATGGAAAGGCCATGCAGACTAACGTTTCATTAACCTACATAATAACTGGGAACCGACAGTACAGCTTCGTTAGCGTGGGTCCGTTTCAGTGGCTTGCTTCCTGTGACAGTGGGAGATCTCCAGGCGTACTGTACGTGGAAAGCAGTGGAGGCTGGTGACTTAAAAAATTTAGTAGGATGGGAGACCCACGGTATAGGCGCGGAACGCACAGAGACGACAAAGTGTATTTCAAAAATCGTCAAAGACTAATTATTAAGGTCGACCCTCGCTTTTAATTCGCACCTTTTCAGTGTATCCCAAAGAATGGAAGTGGTCATAATTACCATGTATGTCTATGGAAGGGGGTGAGGCCTACGAGCCTCCTAGGTTTTGTATTGAAGTCAATGTAGCCAGAGGAGGACAGAAGCTAGCTGTCCTCCGGCTACACCATGGTGCTACCCCAGACAGTGCTGTTGAAGTTACTGTAGACCATTGCAAAACAGTGTATTTTAATGAATTATTTGGTGACATATGAATATATTTAGTATAGTTTTATCTAAAAAGGATAACTCGTTTTATGTTTCACTATTTTTATTTTTTATGAAATTTCACTGAGGAGGATGGTCCTCCCTTTCCTCCTCTGAGGAGCACCATAACCGTTACCTAAACCCTAACCCAGCTAGCAATGAGGAATTTTGCCCGGAAGCGCCCCTCTTCCGGGTGGCCGGAACTGATTGAATCTGCCTGGAATCGGGTGTCGGACTCGGCCAGGAATCAAAATGAATGACTGCCCAGAATCGGCCCAAGTACATCGGGCCGTTTCTGTCTATCAGAATTCAGCCGACTTTACAGGCTACTTACCAGAATCCCCCCAGAAGCGGCCCGATGCAAATTTAAATAAATGTTTACAAAATTACCTGATTTAGTCATTTTAAATATTACTATTATACATTTCATACATACAAATTATACCCATCCACAAAAAAAAAAATTGTCTCGGAGGGAACACTATACACCTGGTGACCGTGTCAGCGTGCATGCGCCTAGCCCGGACATAGGAGTCGCTACAGCGCGATGGGACAAGGACATCCCGGCCGACCAAACCCTCCCCTAACTCTCCCGGCCGGCTAAACCCTCCCTTAACTCTGACGACGCTGAGCCAATTATGCGTCGCCTCATGGGTCTCCCGGTCGGCACGGGTCTCGAACCAGCATATGTAGAAATGCAGTTTGCACTGCGACGCAGTGTCTTAGACCGCTGCGCCCCTCGGGAAGTTCTAGCCACAAAGTTTTTAATGCTTATCAATTGCCTTGCACAAAGTATTAAAATACAAAAATACTACACAGGACTCCTAAAGAATTTCATTTAAATGTTAATTGTATTTTTTGATCACAGAAACAATGAGAAAATATGGAAAAATAAATCATGAAATTATAATTTATAAAGCATCATCTGCCAGAGAGTAGCCCCAATCGGCCTGAGCCCCAGGTAATACATTTGGGCCAGATAACTCACACCGGAATTGGTCCGAGCTTAATCCCCGCATCCTAGCCATAAGTAATACTGCCGAAGGCGGCCCAGACTCGGGCCACATGACATCCGCCAAGTCTGACTCTCAACTGAGTGCCCCGACTCTCAGCCGGAATCGGCCAAGATCCACTGTGCTAGCTGGGAACCCTTTTAACCCTCCTGTTGTGTTCGTTTCATGTTCATTTGTTCTGTGTTCCCGGTCCAAAATGACCGCCCCAATATAGCTGATTATAAATACAGAATAATACATATATTATCACCTAATGTTGTGTTATATCATTTTATTAACTTAAGTTCTTGTGAACATTACACGTTTTGAACTTCTATTAGCTATTTATGGCCTGTAGGCCTCATTGACCTGAGCTAATACAACTCGTTTTTGAATAAAAAAAGCATAATGTATGGATTATTTTTACTATAACAAATACTCAGATTATACATATTGTGCTACTTATCACAGACTACTGCACTGTCAGTTTCCTGGCCTCTCTCTTCTCACCAGTGTCATGATCAAAGATATGATCAAGAGCCTCACATACAGTATATCGTTTGGTAATTGTGCTGCCACAGAATGAATTGTGAGCAAGGCCTCAAAAAAGCTTTATATAACAGAGCTGTGAGAAAAGTTCAATATATTATTGAAACAATGTTGCGATTGTTTGTGAGAACGCCAACAGGTGTGGTTCCCGTGGGGGAAAGATTCTATTGGGGAAAGGTTCCCGTGGGGGTTGCCATGGAAGCCAAGAAGGGGAGTGAGGTGTGTGTGTGTGCTCAAACACAAATGCATGTGGGGGTCTGGGAGAGGAAGTGTGTCCATCTGATGAATGGGCATGTGCCTGAACTCAATTGTATACACTAATTGTAGTCTCACCCATTCATTTCTATTGACTGATGACAGAGAACACCACAGGTGTAGTAAAGTAAAATAAAACACCCAAAATGTAATAAAAATCATCCAAATGTATTGTGTGTGTTCAGATGCCCAGTGTAGACAAAGTCATGGAACCTAAATCGTTCCAATTCGACCGGAACACAACAGGAGGGTTAAATGATAACGTCAATGGGGTAGGGACGTCCCAAGGATCCCAAATAGCACTGACCGGGAAGAATTGCACTGAAATTCAGATAATATGCGTTTCAGGGGCAGGAGCAGAGTGAGAGATGAGTGGGCGACGACAAAACACTTTAAAAAAAAGCCGCGCGCCATCTGCTGTTGATGTTGCTGCTTCTCCGCGCCGCGGCCGGGACTGAAGGTACCCCAGGGACCCTGGTGCCTCTTACCCCCCTGCGGATCTGAGAGCCAGGTCCCAGCGTGAAGCCCAGGTCCCCCCTGAGAATGTCCCTTATCATCTCAACTTGAGAGGAAGGAGGAATCACAGAGAGAATACTAATGAACTTGCCGTTGCGCAGCGCAGCGCAACATTGAACTGTGTAAATTTGGAAACAAGTGGTGCATAATTGGTCTGTTTTTTCTTCTTCTTCTACACATGCACCTTTCACTTAACTGTACTACTGCACAACGAGTATCATAAAGTGGGCTTCATCTAGCCCTATAAATAGTGTTTGTATGTTTACCCACACATTCCGCAACCTCATTATCTACACTCAAAAACTAATCAGACCAAGATTAGTTGTAGCAATCTCTCTCTCTCTGCGCCTCCGTACATTGGAGGATGTGTTATTATTAGGTTACATTCTTATTCCCGGGTTTTATCAAGCATGTTAAAAATGACAGCTGTGTAGACCTGGTATCTCCCTGCCTGCATGTTCGCTGCAACTATGACCAACGGTGACTGGGGGCACTGGGCGCATCAAAACAGCTGTGCAGTGGCTAACCAATGACAATCCGAAGAATCCTCTTGGAGTATAGATTCCCAAGCGGCCGTATTCAAACACAACCTACACATTACCAAACCATTGCAGTTGCAATGCAATGCCTGTCAGAACGCTTGGTTTCCCGTGAACGGGGAGATGCGTACAAAGCCGCGTGCCTGTAGGTCAACTGAACGAGGCTTTTGGAGTCACTTGTGGAATTTTAGACTTGCACGCATGACGATGCCTTATCTGACTAAACCGCTGTTTTTATTCTTCTGTCTGGTGGTTACCGGGGAATGCCGTAATCACGGACACCGAGTACGGAGATGGACGGGAACCGTGGAGACGGCAAAGCATGGCACAGAGACAGCAAATCATGGCACGTAAGTTTGCTCACCCAGGTGTGATTCTTTGGTGTGCAATGGTTCAAGATCCGTTGTCTTCTTCTTCTTCTTCTTCTTCTTCTTCTTCTTCTTCTTCTTCTTCTTCTTCTTCTTCTTCTTCATCATCATTGAAATTCACAAAACTTGATAGGCAAAATTGGACATGGAAAAACGATCCAATAACTAACTATAAAGGACAGAGGGGCGGTGAAAATCAAACAAGACCCAGACAGACAGTGGTAGAAGACACGCAACCTGGTCTCAGAGCATTTCGTATTATTCTGTATGTAAATCCGGGACGCTCCATTTAGTATGAAATGTTACGTTTGGTATGGTTACATAAAACAAATGGTTACTTGGGGAAAAAACTATTAACTACTAATAATTAGCTCATTTTCAACTACTCGCTACTTTGCAACTACTTAGGATGTTAGATAACCTTTCTCCTAAACCTAACCTTAATCCTTGTAGCTAACCCTTCCCTTAATCCTTGTAGCTAACCCTTCCCCTAACCTTAATCCTTGTAGCTAACCCTTCCCCTAACCTTAATCCTTGTAGCTAACCCTTCCCCTAACCTTAATCCTTGTAGCTAACTCTTCCCCCAACGCTAACCTTAACCTATCATAAGTTTTGCAAATTAGTAACACATAATACATTTTGCAATTTCGAAACATATTGTAGGTTTGTAAATTCATAACATAAAACACATATTGCTAATTATTAACATATAATACGAATTGTAATTCATAACATATCATACAAAATGGGTGATGGATATCCACAAATGATTACATTCGATACGAAACGTAACATATCATACTAAATGGAGTGTCTCTACAGAATAATGTGAAATGCTGTGTGATCAGGTTGCGACACTAGACAGCCAGGGAAGACCCTAGGTGTAGCCTACTTGTTTTGCCTACTCATCAATTACAGTTTAGCGGCTGGCTGCCAGTGCCTTGAGTAAGATCAGCACGACCACGTGTCTCAAAGCCATCTGTCAAAGCCATCAGGGAGGGATGCACAGTTATCTGGATGTCACCCAGTAGGGGTTGAGAACTGCAGCTACTGTTTTCATTTAATAAAGCAAAGCAACATGAATTTCCATTCCACTTTGATTGTACTTTATGTTATAGCAAACGTCAGGGCATGAAAGTGAACACGGGTCGCTGGTGTAAAAGGCAAACACCCAATGCATTACGCAAATAGGGTTAGCCCACTTAGCGGGAATTGTAAAGTGGCTCATATAGCGAGGATTGCTACACTGCCACTTTGAAGGGGAAGGCACGTCCCTGTGCTTTGACTACTCAGATGATGGCCTCACAGTCCGCCACCCCACTTCTGACACCAATGTAGCGAAAGGTGCGGTAACTGGCTTGAAAGGCAAGCACCCTACACATCGCATCAATAGGGTTAACCCACTCGCTACAATATGAATAGGCTCAGAAAGACCAAAGTGAGATATTCTCCACTCATTTAGAATTTAATTTGATCTCATTCCAGATGTGCTTGTGTCAAGTAAGAAATGCATTATTCCGCCAGACAGTCATCATGACTTATTATGGTGTTGTCTTGTGTTGTCTTATACCAGTTCCTTGACAAAGAAGCCTCCAGATGTGACCAAAAATCGCAAGCTGAAGACAGAGCAGCTTCTGAAAGTAGATGATCATGATTTCACCATGAGGCCGGCATTCGGAGGTAGGGGGATCACACACACACACACACACACACACACAACACACACACACTCACACTGGCCGAAGAATCCAGATATGCTCCTATTGGATGGTTTTCAGGGTACTCCATTTGTCTGTAAGATGTCATGTGAAACACACCTTAACATCTTGCACGAACTGCATGAATTTCCCATTCATGGTACTTACCTACCTTAGTTGAATGCATGGACTGGAGGTCGCTCTGGATGAGAGTGTCTGCTAAATGTAAAATGGTAATGCTTTAGTGCTAGTTGACTTCACTCAGTTACTGAGTTCAATGGTTTAGCTGTAAGCCCATTCACAGTACTGTAACAACTGCAGTCCAACATGACAGGTCAATTAAACACATCAGGTAAAGGGAGAGAACATGATCTCAACTTTTATCCTCCAATTACACACCTTCTCCTGCTTGTTAGAAAAGCAAAGCACAAAGTGAGGCTCTTACTTCCTGTAAACTATAAATACTTTTGGATAAATACAAGTATACAGTACCTGTGTATTGTTTAAACAGTTAGATTTGCTGAGTTTTAAGCTTTTCATATATTTAGAATGATTAGAACGGACATCCCCATTTAAGTCAGTGATTCCATAATGGGTGGACTGATTCTATGCCCATTCTACTCTATTCTAATTTTATGGTTGTAAGCCTCTGTTTCGGTACCTCCAAATAATCAAATTTCTTACACCCAGCTACCCCACTCTAAAACATCTGAAGAGGAATTTTAAAAGCTGTCTACTTAGTTTTCCATTACATACTGTACTCTAGCTTGTTATAGCCTACAAACCTGACTCACCATGGTCTTTGTGCAGCAGCATATTGAGAACAATTCATGAGATGTTTCATGGATTTCCTATGAGTGAACCTAGAGATCATTTCTTAGTGCTTTGAGTAGCAACGCGCATGGATCTGTCTTTTTCAGCCACAGTGCAGGAAGGGTAGACAGTGCATGTAGGGTAGACAAAGCATGTAGGGTAGACAGAGCATGTAGGGTAGACATAGCATGTAGGGTAGACAGAGCATGTAGGGTAGACAGAGCATGTAGGGTAGACAGAGAATTTAGGGTAGACAGAGCAGGAAGGGTAGACAGAGCATGTAGGGTAGACAGAGCATGTAGGGTAGACAGAGCATGTAGGGTAGACAGAGCAGGAAGGGTAGACAGAGCATGTAGGGTAGACAGAGCATGTAGGGTAGACAGAGCAGGAAGGGTAGACAGAGCATGTAGGGTAGATAGAGCATGTAGGGTAGACAGTGCAGGAAGGGTAGACAGAGCATGTAGGGTAGACAGAGCATGTAGGGTAGACAGAGCATGTAGGGTAGACATAGCATGTAGGGTAGACAGAGCATGAAGACAGAGCAGGAAGGGTAGACAGAGCATGTAGGGTAGACATAGCATGTAGGGTAGACAGAGCATGAAGGCAGAGCAGGAAGGGTAGACAGAGCATGTAGGGTAGACAGAGCATGTAGGGTAGACAGAGCATGCTCTGCCTGCACTGTGGCTGAAAAAGACAGATCCATGCGCGTTGCTACTCAAAGCACTGGTGAGTCAGCCCTGTTCCACTTCTTCTTCTTTTTCTTCTTCGATATTATGGTGGTCCGCAAACAAATATTATAGGTGCATGTCGGTACCTACCGTGTATCAGCCTACTATTACTGTAGTATGAATTCATTACACTTTGTGAAAAAATTGCCCTACCAATTACCTCTGCACCCATTAAAACCTCATCACTATTACAAAGTCGTGTAATAGTGATGAGGTTTTAATGGGTGCAGAGTTAATCTATTTGACCCTTCTCCAGGCCAGCAGCCTGGGAGGACGAGACATTATCATTCAAAACATCTTGTAACTCTTCTGCAGTAAAATATTATACACCCAAGTACTTCTATGCAGCTGCTACCTGCAACATCAATCCTCTGTGATTTACATTCAATTCCTGCGGTACAATTAACAACCATGGCCATGAACGTCAAAAAAACAACCTTACTGAGGCAAATGTTATTCCTATCACTCTCTATTGGCCTCGGCCTATTCACTGGGATCCTTTTAGGATTCCTCACCCTGGACCCATCTACCTCTACAACTCTCTTTACTGCCTCAATATACGACACCTTCTGCACTACTCTGATCCTGGCAACCTCAACATGCCTTTCTCTCACCAGACACATCTGATCTCCAGCACCATGGGTACCCCTACAGTTGACACACAACCTTTCCCACCGATACTACACATTCCTTTGTCTCATGTCCTTCTGCACACTTCTCACATCTAGACATCTCCCTCCTACACACTGCTGCCACATGACCATAAACTTGACACATAAAACCCTGCAATGGGTTTTGGGACAAAAGCTCTCACGGGATAAGTGACTCTGTAACGCCCAGTCCTGGGTTTTCAGGCTGGAGCGTTTTGGGTTCATTTTGGTTTAGGGGTTTTCACAGTTCTATGGTGTCTAGTTCTATGTTGGGTTAATGGCTCCCAATTAGAGGCAGCTGAGTCTCGTTGTCTCTAATTGGGAACCATTTATATGTTTGGGAATTGCACCTTAGTTTCGTGGGTTATTGTATGTTTATGTCATGATTATGTTAGGTTCATCAGGTTCTTGTCTAGTTAGGTTTCTCCGTTCGAGGTTTAGTTAGGGTTCTTCCGTCGTGGTTAGGTTTAGTTCTCTTTGTGTATAGTTTAGCGTTAGGGCTCTCGTCTTGTTCTTCGTTTTCTTGTTTTGTTCCGTCTCGTCTTTGAATAAATCATGTATTCTGGCTACATCGCTGCGTCTTGGTCTGTCCCCTCAGAAGTGAATCGTGACAGACTCATCCTAAATTGATTTTATCTGGTAAAGACACTGCATCAAAACTCAGTAGTACAGAAAGTGTCTTCTCTGTTTCACAACGCTCTCCACCAGGTCTGCGTGACACCACATGGTGGGTTTAACAGACACCGGGGGAATCTTCAACTTCAGTTGATCCTCCTCAACACTTAACGCCGATCCAGTTATCACTCCTTTCAATGGTGCTCTGCTCCAAAGAAGAGAGCATGGGATGTTATGGGATGCATTTTATCCATTGTTTTTGATGGTAGGCCACTCTGGTAGGCCCACAGTATGATGAAATAGCCACAGTAGCCTACTTGGCCACTGTTAAAACTGTAATTTAAAGCGGGTACACCCTCAGTGTTCACAGTAAACACGCGCTGGAAGTTGCACAGAATTTTCACAAAGTTGAAGTTTGCACTCAGCAGAGCTGAAATTTGCTCAGTGCCGGAAATAATTAGAGGGAACGTTGCTCCTGACTCCAGATCCTCTCAAGCTCTGTCAGGTTGGGTGGGGAGCATCGATGTATAGCTATTTTCAGGTCTCTCCAGAGATGTTCAAGTCCGGGCTCTGGCTGGGCCACTCAAGGACATTCAGAGACTTGTCCCAAAGCCAGTCCTGTGTTGTCTTAGCTGTGTGCTTAGGGTTGTTGTCCTGTTGGAAGGTGAACCTTCGCCCCAGTCTGAGATCCTGAGCACTCTGGAGTTGGTTTTCATCAAGGATCTCTGTACTTTTCTCTGTTCTTCTATCCCCCTGACAAGTCTCCCAGTCCATGCTGCTGACAAACCTCCCCACAGCATGATGCTGCCACCAGCATGCTTCACTGTAGGGATGGTGCCAGGTTTCCTCCAGATGTGACACTTGGCATTCAGGCCAAAGAGTTCAATCTTGGTTTTATCAGACCATCTTGTTTCTCATGGTTCGTGAGTCCTTTAGGTGCCCTTTGGCAAACTCCAAGTGGGCTGTTGTGCCTTGTCATTATGGGGCATTGTGTGTAGATTGATTAAGATTTAAATATATATATATATATATATATATATATACATTTTAGAATAAGGCTATAACATAACAAAACGTGGAAAATGGAAGGGGTCTGAATACTTTCCGAATGCACTATATACTTTTCTTTATTTTAACACAAAATATTGTTTAAATGCCTGATACAATAAGAGAGAGTGCATTATAAGAAAATGAAGTGCAATTTGACAATAAATTGAATACCTGAATTCCCACCAAAATTCCTGAACTCTTTGTCCGTGCCAGTGAAATGTTTTATGTGTTAGAATTCAGTCAATATCTGATGAATTATACAATTTCAAAAAGTTTGAAGTATCTTCATCTATTGTCCAACTGTTGCATTTATTAGACTTGTAAAAAAAAAAAGACCGTTGCTACTTTGAATGTGTGAAATCTAAGCAGACTTGTATTATTGGATGAGTTCAGTGAGACTTGCTCAGGGCTAGTCTTTGTGTTGATGCACTTAAACGTTTGCTTCGTTTGTTGCAACCAAGAAATCTACCAACTCAAACTTTAGGATTGTTTTCTTCATGACAAAGACAGCTTTTTTTTTAACAATGTTTGGAGATGCTGCATTTGAAAATGAGAAAAAAAATAGGAAAGAGAGAGAAAGAGCATGAACACGTTTTCTTTTCTTTTGATGTTTTCATCTCAACTTGTTTCTTGTTTGGAGCCGATCTGATGAAAGTAGGGGGGGCTTGTACTGCAGGGAAACGAAGGGGAACATTGATCAGCAGGGGGTCACACACACATACACATACTGTACACACACATACACACACACACACACACACACACCGTTCAGCAGGGCGTCACAGTGTCACGCAGAGCTGGAAATAGCCTGAGTACAATCATCCCCAACATCCCAACAGAGGGTACATGGATCCAATCACACTTCAATGGAAACTGACTAACTCAGGCTCATACAGGTACCGTCTCCCCTCCTCTCCTTGAAGAGAAACACGTATGTGGAGATACACAGGACTAGTACAGAGGAACTAGTGGTGTGTAACTATCTGCATGCAAATGGCCCAGTAAAGGAGCTTCCCTTGGACAGGCTTGGCTTCTTTTAGTCCCTCCATGCATTTTCAAAGTTGTGTGCTTTGTGGGAAGTTTAAAGTGAATGTATGCATGTCGGTACACTGACTTGTAGGCTGCATGCAGTTTGTAGACTTACATTATGCAATTGCTTTTCCCTCTCCTTACAAAAAGCACGTGTGAAGTTTCACATTAAAACATTTTCTCACTCTTAAATTGTTTTCCACCACTTCTAGCTACATCTGGTTTCTATACAGGAATCGACCAAGCCCGACCCTGCTTAGCTTCAGAGGCAAACCAGTAGTGGTATGCAGGGTGCTATGTTGCTAGAATGAAAGTGCCAAAAATTGCAACTGGGAAAAAGGCAGTGAAAGCAAAGGCCATGGTAACGTAACCGAATATAGGGAACATTGGGGTCCGTTTTATTTAATCATGTTATCGTTTTACGTGCTCCTAACCAACTGTGTTTCTTTCTTCATTTTTCAGTTTGTAACTTATTCTTTTTTTACTTATTCTGTACATGTTGCTGCTACTGTCTCTTATGACCAAAAAATAACTTCTGGACATCCGAACAGCGATTACTCACCACGAACTGGCAGAAGCTTTTTTTTCCTTTAACGAGTCCAACGAGCCAGACGTGAAGGACATACTGCTTTCCCGGGAACAGGCCCAAATCCCCGTAATTTGCGTGAAGAGAAGACGGAGAAAAAGAGGACGGAGGTCATGCTGCCTTCTGAGAATTCATAGGCGATTGAATAAAACCCCACTGCCTTCCGTTCTACTAGCTAACATGCAATCATTGAA
Source organism: Brachymystax lenok tsinlingensis (assembly GCA_030435695.1). NCBI lineage: Eukaryota > Metazoa > Chordata > Actinopteri > Salmoniformes > Salmonidae > Brachymystax > Brachymystax lenok. Next base: position 6,262,464 of record CM059808.1, read on the forward strand.
AAATAAAATTGACGACATACAAGGAAGATTAAACTACCAACGGGACATTACAAACTGTAATTTCTTATGCTTCATTATCAACATACAGCTGGCTGGTTATACGCTGTATCGGCAGGATAGAACAGCGGCGTATGGTAAGACAAGGGGGGGCGGACTATGCATATTTGTATATGTAAACAACAGCTGGTGCATGATATCTAAGGAAGTATCTCATGATAAGCTGTAGACCACACTATCTACCTAGAGAGTTTTTATCTGAATTTTTCGTAGCTGTCTACATACCACCACAGACCGATGCTGGCACTAAGACTGCACTCAATGAGATGTATTCCGCCATAAGCAAACAGGAAAACGCTCATCCAGAGGCGGCGCTCCTAGTGGCCGGGGACTTTAATGTAGGGAATAAAATTTGATTTGATTTGATTTGGGAAACTTAAATCCGTTTCACCAAATTTCTATCAGCATGTTAAATGTGCAACCAGAGGGAAAAAAACTCTAGACCACCTTTACTCCACACACAGAGACGCGTACAAAGCTCGCCCTCCATTTGGCAAATCTGACCATAATTCTATCCTCCTGATTCCTGCTTACAAGCAAAAATTAAAGCAGGAAGCAACAGTGACTCGGCCAATAAAAAAGTGGTCAGATGAAGCAGATGCTAAGCTACAGGACTGTTTTGCTAGCACAGACTGGAATATGTTCCGGGATTCTTCCGATGGCATTGAGGAGTACACCACATCAGTCATTAGCTTCATCAATAAGTGCATCAATGATGTCGTCCCCACAGTGATCATACCTACATACCCCAACCAGAAGCCATGGATTACAGGCAACATCCACACTGAGCTAAACGCTTGCAAACCATTGCAGACTACAAGGGAAGCACAGCCGAGAGCTGCCCGGTGACACGAGCCTACCAGATGAGCTAAACGACTTCTATGCTCGCTTCGAGGCAAATAACACTGAAACATCCAGGATAGCACCAGCTGTTCCGGACGACTGTGTGATCACGCTTTCCGCAGCCAATGTGAGTAAGACATTTAAACAGGTCAACATTCACAAGACAGATTACCAGGACATGGACATTTTCAACCTCTCCCTGCCCGAGTCTGTAATACTAACATGTTTTAAGCAGACCACCATAGTCCCTGTGCCCAAGAACACTAAGGTAACCTGCCTTAATGACTACCGACCCGTAGCACTCATGTCTGTAGCCATGAAGTGCTTTGAAAGTCTGGTCATGGCTCACATCAACACCATTATCCCAGAAACCCTAGACCCACTCCAATTTGCATACCGCCCTAACAGATCCACAGATGATGCAATCTCTATTGCACTCCACACTTCCCTTTCCCACCTGGACAAAAGGAACACCTATGTGAGAATGCTGTTCATTGACTACAGCTCAGCATTCAACACTATAGTGCCCTCAAAGCTCATCAATAAGCTAAGGACCCTGGGACTAAACACCTCCCTCTGCAACTGAATCCTGGACTTCCTGACGGGCCACCCCCAGGTGGTAAAGGTAGGTAGCAACACATGCGCCACGCTGATCCTGAACACAGTGGCCCCTCAGGGGTGCGTGCTCAGTCCCCTCCTGTACTCCCTGTTCACTCATGACTGCATGGCCAGGCACGACACGCCAGTACCATCGTTAAGTTTGCCGATGACACAACAGTGGTAGGCCTGATCACTGACAACGACGAGACAGCCTATAGGGAGGAGGTCAGAGACTTGGCCGTGTGGTGCCAGGACAACAACCTCTCCCTCAACGTGATCAAGACAAAAGAGATGATTGTGGACTGCAGGAAAAGGAGGACCGACCACGCCCCTATTCTCATCGATGGGGCTGTAGTAGAGCAGGTTGAGATTTTCAAGTTCCTTGGTGTCCACATCATCAGAGGAAGGCCCTAAAAATTGTCAAAGACTCCAGCCGCCCTAGTCATAGACTGTTCTCTCTGCTACTGCACGGCAAGCGGTACTGGAGTGCCAAGTTTAGGTCCAAGAGGCTTCTAAACAGCTTCTACCCCGAAGAGATAAGACTCCGGAACATCTAATCAAATGGCTACCCAGACTATTTGCATTGCCCCCGCTCCCTCCCTCCCCTCTTTTACGCAGCTGCTACTCTCTGTTATCATCTATGCATAGTCACTTTAATAACTCTACCTACATGTACATATTACCTCAATTACCTTGACCAACCGGTGCCACCGCACATTGAATCTGTACCTGTACCCCCTGTATATAGTCTCGCTATTGTTATTTTACTGCTGCTCTTTAATTACTTGTTCCTTTTATTTCTTATTCTTATTCGTATTTTTTAAACTGCATTGTTGGTTAGGGGCTTGTAAGTAAGCATTTCACTGTAAGGTCTACACCTGTTGTATTCGCCGCATGTGACTAATACAGTTTGATTTGATTTGCTGCTGCTGTGTACACAGATACATTTCTCCTCTATGGCTGGAATATGGCTCTGCTATGACATTCATCTGCTAACTCGGAAATGTCTCGAACAGCAGTGGTCGCTAACATAACACTGAACCACCCAAGTGGCATGCTATCCTGCGTATGTGTGCCCTGTCCTATGTGTGTGTGTGTGTGTGTGTGTATTTTTTTGTGTGCATTTGTGTGTGTGTGTCCTGTCCCATGTGTATAGTGTGCCAGTCTCCCACTCTTTTGGGAGGAACTCTAGAGTAATCGCCACCCCACTGGGATGTTTTTGATTAGCGACAAAATAATTTGAGGCCAAGGCTAAGCAATACTCACTGACGGCTGGCTTAACCCTTAGCCATCTACTGTAGCCTTAACCCTAGCCTAGCCATCACTTCTAGATTTGTATTAACAGCTGTAGCTAGCTGCTAGCCTTAACTTACCCTAGCCAGTGATACCTAGCCGGCGATGTTAACGATCATGACCAGATTAAACTGGCAGGGGATCCTCCTGCTGACTGTGTGGATTAGCACATAATGCACTAGGGACTTCTGCTGACAGCTGTTTACCATCCATAACACTGTCTCAACAGACAGACCAGATGTGCTGCCAGGCTGGCTCAGTTGGGCACTAAAGGACACCGACAGTACTGAGTAGTACTAAATACTTACAGTACTGAGTAGTACTAAGAGTATTACTGTTACATACACTATACTAGCAGTGACATCGTCTTGCTGAACAGTTTTGGGGCTTTCACAGTGTCCGTCGAGTTCTTACTCTAATAATTAGAACCTAACAATTCTAACAACAACAACAACACTATCATCAACTGTCGTCTGACATATGAGGAACCACAGATAACTCATGTGTACAGGTTTGGATAGATTTTAGCCATATTTTCAATTCAAATTTAAAAGTACAATAATCAGTGCAGCTTCTCAAGTCCATGGGCGTTGCATTCCAGTATATTGTAGCTCTAACAGAGAAGGCCTATAGGCCGATTTTACTGTGTCGAAAAGGGACAACGCAATCCTCTCTAGTTACTGCCCTTGTTATCCTGGAGGTGCTTTCCTTGAGCATGATATACCGGCATAGGGGTGGAGGGGCAAGACCATGCAGGATCTTAAAGACAAGGCTTGCATCTACATACTGCTTAAAGCAGTAAATGATATGACAATGGTGGTAGCTGTTTGGTTTGTTATCAAAAATCTTAAGTGTTTGTTTGTAGAGTGATTAAATTGGTTTCAGACTAGTAGCTCTTGCTTGTGACCAGCATGTGAGGCAATATCTCAGATGTCAGAAGATCATAGCTTCCATATATAGTTTGACGGCCTCCAGAGGAAGGTCTTATAAACCTAAAGTTGAATAATCCAAACTTGACCGTGTTAACCACCTTTGTTGGAGTGCAAAATGACGCCGAGATACCTGAAGTTAGACACATTAACAAGAACAGCTCATTGGGAATAATCTATGGATTTCTTAGAGAAGTACATACAAACAGTCTTGTCGATATTTAAATGCAGGCAAGAATTAGTCATCCATTTAGAAACATGTCCCATAGCTTCAGTTAACTTGTTAACAACTAGTTGTCTATTTTTTGAGTGTACATACAGAACTGTATTGTCTGCATACATCTGCATGTTAACTTGTGGGCAAGCAAGTGGGAGATTATTTATATAGATGGTAAACAGAAGGGGGGCTAATATTGACCATTGTGGGACCCCAGTTATAGTAAAGAGAGTCCGACTGAGTGTCCCCTAAACGAACCCTTGGACTTCTGTTTGTCAGATAGGAATACATCCAACTAATAACTTCAGTGGACACATTAAAGGAGAATAGCTTGGATAGGAGGACCTCATGATTCACAGTATCAAAGGCCTTTTTAACATCCAAAAAGACTGCGCTGACTTCACCACATATGTCCAGTTTTAATGCATTTCAGAAAATAGCAATTGGCTGTTTCGGTAGAATGGTTAGTTCTGAATCCAAATTTCATTTGATGTATGGAGTTGCCCTGAATGAGGTAATCAGTCAGATGATCAGCCACCCATCTTTCAGCTACTGTTGATAGCACTGGAAGAATGCTTATAGGTTGGTAATTTTCCACCAGTTTTGGGACACCTGATTTTAAAACAGGTATCACTGCAGCAGACTTTCAAGCATTGGGGAAGAACTAGATGTACAATAGGGGCAATCAGAGAATGAGTCAACCAAACAAAATTGTTAAAGGTGGTGGATTTTGAAATCGGAGTCTTGAATTAAAATCCCATTAACCTTTAATTCAAGATGCTTTTTGGACTTTTCAGCTCCTCTCCCTGTTAGTTTGCTGAGATTTTCCCAAATCACTTTGCCATTTCCTTTCGGTTAATTGATCACTAAGAAAGAACTCTGCTTTTGCTTTTTTTAAATTGCTTACCATCTTATTTCTCAGTGCTGTAAATATACGTCTGTCATCATTCTGACCAGACTTTCAAAGAAAGATCCCGTTCTCTCATCTGCCTCCAGAGGTCCTCGTTGAGCCATGGTAGAGAGGTTTTCCGTCTTGGTTTACGTTGAAATTTCCAAGTAAAAGAGGTATCCACTTTGCCAATAGCTTACAGAAATGTTCTGTATCCAGACTCTGGATCTTCATTGCGTAACAGATCAGACCAGTCAATTTGACTTATAGCTGCATCTTAGTTACTCTGCTCACTTTTCAGGCTTTTTTTATCGTACTCTTGCACATTAATATGTTTCTTAAATCTCCACCAATGTAACATTGTGGTCAGATATGCCAGTTAGTAAGTTAGTGGACTTAGTTATTCAATCAGGTCTGTTAGTAAACACCAGATCAATTTGAGTCTGGGATGACTGTGTTACTCTGGTTGGACCTTGTATTATTTGAGTCAGGTTGAAATAGTCTGTGATCTCTTTGATTTTTTTCCTGCACGTTTTGTTTTCCCAGTTTATATTGAAATCGCCCATGAAGATGATCTCCTTCTTTTGATCACGTTCTTTAAGCATGGCATTTAGATGGTCATAAAACGAGATATCAGATGTTGGTGGTCGATATAATCCAATAATAGTGAGAGACATATGAGGGGAGAGGAAGACATTTAGCTCCATACATTCAAGGTCATTGGCATGTTTCCATATGATACGATTGCATTTAAAGTTATATTTCATGTACATAAGCAATCCACCCCCTCTGCCGTCATTAAAGGCAGAAATAGGATAACATTTCTTCAGCCATGTCTCAGAGAAACAGAAAAAAAAATCAAGATTAGAGTCATTCAATAACAGATGTCCTCCTCTGAACCAGATAGTATAGGCACACAATGCAAACATAATGCACTACTTAGGAATAGGGTACCATTTGGGACGTAGCCTGAAGACATTACCAGTTTGCAATGCATTTTTGCATGTCTGTAGGTCGACTTGACCCCAATGTTGCTCCAGGACTCCGGGATGTCTTTAAAGACCTTTGATATGCAATATGCTGCCAAGTTTTTTATGTGGATTTGGAATGTCAATATTATTCATTAGTTCATACTATTAAATAATTCATATCATCCTTCAATACAAATGGACTCCAGACAGCTTCTGACTGTAGACAGTATAACACTCCTTATAATGACATCTAGGCTGCTGCACTGTTACAGTCACCACTTAGTTCAATGAGTTGAGATGTCAATGTAAATTGACTGTAAATCGCCATGTGTTGTTTTTTTATTTACATTTTAGGTACGAGCCATCACCACGCTGTCAATTGATTTATCGCAAGTTGTACATTGATGACTGCTATGCAGAGACAGTCAGAAACGATTGATCTCCTGGGACTCTTTTAGGCCAAATGTCAGACCGAACTGGGACAAAGTTGGGGCAAATCAAACCAACGTCAGAGTGACAGAATGCAGATACACACACACACACACACACACACACACACACACACACACACACACACACACACACACACACACACACACACACACACACACACACACACACACACACACACACAAACCATAGGCATATTAATCGGCCTTGGGGTGTTTATTCGAACATGTACCAGCATTGTTTACCCAATGGAGAGTGATTTGAACATTAATCTAATGCCCCAGGAGAGGTACATAGATAAATGTAAACAAATGACTAGCATGTGTTGCTGTGTGATAAACAGTAGTATCTAAAGTATGGCAGAGGGAAACCACCATGCATGCAGCTCTAGATTTAGATTCAGATCTTTCCTCTGGCTATATTTATGCAATTTATCCACATGATGTTAATGTATGTAACTTAGAGTGAAGCTTCTAGCACTTAGGTTAGTTATTGTCTGAGCAAGTTATCCCAATTAACCAAAGCCTTTATTTCACCCAGTGATGCAAACAGAAATTGGAAATTGCATCATGTAATAGCAAAGCAGTTTTTTTCTATAATTGTTTCCACCGACAAACTAATAACTATGCATCTTAAAAGGGAGGGGAGAGCCACTTTTATATGCAGTAAATTACACCCTATTCTCCATATAGTGCACTACATACTATATACTAGACTATATAATGCCCTATGGGCCCTGGTCAAAAGTAGTGCACTATGAAGGGAATTGGATGCCATTTGGGATGCAACCCTCATCTTATTCTCCGCTCAGATATTCTTGATTGATAATCAAAGACAGACTCAGAAGCAAAAACGTGAAGATGTTCCGCATTAAGTGATTTTGAATCACAGACAATCCAAAAGCAGCTTGCAGGCCGATCCAAATCACAACCTCTTCTGAAATAACGTCAGCTATGATTACTAATTTATTTTCTGGAGTGAATCTGTCCCCATACATGGGGCATTCTACAGAAGTGGTGCAAATTGTAGTCCCCAAAAAACAGTTAAGTCTCCAAACTTATGATGATGTAAATAAATGTCCTATGTTTTATTTCAATCCAAGGCAATAACAAACATATTATAAAATTAATATTGTACATACTGTATATAGTACATTGTACATAATATAGTACATTGTTTGTACACTTATTTCTATTGAGATGTGTTTGAAAATTAAGCACATTTTTTTTTCAATAGAACATCTTGTAGTTTATTTGTAGGTTTTTAACAAATCTTAAAAATGCTGTCCCATCTTCTGTCACTACCGAAACACAGACTGTAGAATGAATGTGCCTTAAGCCACACCCATGCAAATATCACCAGGTGATGGGATTGCACCCCTCTCCAGCATGGCCACATGGTGAGTAATCTGTTTGAAAATATAAAATATACAGCAATGGCAGCGTTATCTCCATTCTAAAGTTGCATGCACCATGCTATACCAACTGAGCTACAGAGGACCACCATTTGGGTAGTGGACAAGTGCACACTTCAGGAAAAAGTGTAGCCAGCCAGGCTCCAACCCTCCAAGAGCCCAAACATTTACATATATTTGGCCAAAACATAGGCGTCTTTAATGTGCTATACTGTACTGTTCTGTAATGTACTGTTCTCTACTGTGCTGTTTACTCTACTTTCTTACAATTGAAGAAAGGGTCCATGGACACATGTAGGTAGGCCATTCACAGCCTACCTACATTAAATTCTTTGTGATACAATACGTCCCCATTTTTATAAAAACTCAATGAAACCAATCTTATTCTTCTTATTCTGTGGTTTAATGGTGAACTACACATTGACAAAAAAACAAAAACTCCCACTTCTTCCTTCCTTCAAATCTCCATATCTCCCTTCTCAGGTTCTATGGCCTGAGAGGATGGTACGACTTGTGACAAAACTCCATGCAGCTGCACGTTCTGCCGCACCCACAATAATGTATATTTTCCTGTACTTCCTCTCCACCTTGGCAGTGCCATTAATCACCATAGCTATAAAGGCCACAAAGTCCACCTTCTTAACCTTTAAAATATCTGAATCTTGCAGGTGACCGGCAACCCCTACAGCGAAGGCCTATCTACCACCTCTTCAGGACCACCATTCGAACCCACAACCCCTTGAGCAGCCTCTGCATTTGACATGCTCTGGACAGCGCTGACTTTGGCCACCTCATTCTCGTTCACCCTTGTTGGGGATTCTAAAGACATGGCTTCATGGTTCCCACCACAGTTACAACACATCACATCTTTTACGAGATAGGATATGATCTTTCCCACAACTTGAACATCACAGCTTTTCCCTTCTACAAACACTTGAAATATGTCCAAATGCTTTACAGTGATCACGCTGCATTGGTCTTGGAAGAAAAGCTCTGACTCGTAGTTGATATATCCCAATTGCACTTGAGTAGGGAGATACTCCATATCAACAAACAAAATAACAGATAGCCTCTTCCCTTTATCTTCATTCACCACACGATTCATCCGACAAGCATCAATCACTCCAGGAATATTCTTTATCTCTGCAGTATCAACTTCCCACAAAACTCCAGATATTACCCCCGTGAAGGGTGCCCTTTCTCGAAGAGACACACAAGACACTTAAAACTCAAATTGGTTGATATGCAACATACGTTCCTTCTGATCCTCAGACATACAAAAAATCGAAACAAGCCCACCTCTCGTGATCCTCACAGCCTTCACTTTACCCAACACTCTCTCTACCATTTTGGATAACTCAAATGGATTCAAGATTTGACATCCATCCAGCTGATCCTCATCAATAAATCATACTCCTACAAGATAGGAAGTGACATTCTCAGCACTATGCACTACCTTTCTCCTTTTCCCATTTATTTGAACAGTATTCCACTTCTCCTCAATTCAGCCGCCATTAGATGCACAAACCACATCAGTGTCTGCTTCCGCCATCTTTTCCCCGGTATTCTTCTACCGAGCTCTTTCCCCGGTCGTTATCCCCTCTCCTCGTCGTCTTCTTCTGCTTCTTCCTTTGGTATTATGGCGGTCCGCAAACAACGTTAGAGGTGCATGCCACCACCTATTGGATGGGGGGAAAACATCAACTTTAACGCAAAATAATAGGGAGAAGGGAAAGGTGAAAAAATATACTTCTAACATTCCGGTCCCGCTTGCCGTGCAGAAGCAGGGAGAACAGTCTTGACAATATTTTGGTCCTTCTTCTGACACAGCCTAGTATATACAGTTGAAGTCGGAAGTTTACGTACACTTATGTTGGAGTCATTAAAACTTGTTTTTCAACCACTCCACAAATTTCTTGTTAACAAACTATAGTTTGTCCTAAGTCGGTTAGGACATCTACTTTGTGCATGACACAAGTCATTTTTCCAACAATTGTTTACAGACTACCTTCAAACTCAGTGCCTCTTTTCTTGACATCATGGGAAAATTTAAATAAATCAGCCAAGACCTCAGAAAACAAATTGTAGACCTCCACAAGTCTGGTTCATACTTGGGAGCAATTTCCAAACGCCTGAAGGTACCACGTTCATCTGTACAAACAATAGTACGCAAGTATAAACACCATGGGACCACGCAGACGTCATACCGCTCAGGAAGGAGACGCGTTCTGTCTCCTAGAGATGCACGTACTTTGGTGCGAAAAGTGCAAATCAATCCCAGAACAACAGCAAAGGACCTTGTGAAGATGCTGGAGGAAACAGGTACAAGAGTATCTATATCCACAGTAAAACGAGTCCTATATCGACATAACCTGAAAGGCCGCTCAGCAAGGAAGGAGGCACTGCTCCAAAACCGCCATAAAAATGCCAGACTACGGTTTGCAACTGCACATGGGGACAAAGATCGTACATTTTGGAGAAATGTCCTCTGGTCTGATGAAACAAAAATATAACTTTTTGGCCGTAATGACCATTGTTATGTTTGGAGGAAAAAGGGGGTCCCTTGCGAGCCGAAGAACACCATTCCAAACGTGAAGCACGGGGGTGGCAGCATCATGTTGTGGGGGTGCTTTGCTGCAGGGGGGACTGGTGCACTTCAGAAACTAGATGGCATCATGAGTAAGGAAATATTATGTGGATATATTGAAGCAACATCTCAAGTTATAGCTTGGTCGCAAATGGATCTTCCAAATGGACAATGACCCCAAGCATACTTCCAAAGTTGTTGCAAAATGGCTTAAGGACAACAAAGTTAAGGTATTGGAAGCCCTGACTTCAATCCTATAGAAAATCTGTGGGCTGAACTGAAAAAACGTGTGCGAGCAAGGAGGCCTACAAACCTGACTCAGTTACATCAGCTCTGTCAGGAGGAATGGGCCAAAATTCACCCAACTTATTGTGGGAAGCTTGTGGAAGGTTACCCGAAATGTTTGACCCAAGTTAAACAATTTAAAGGCAATGCTACCAAGTACTAATTGAGTGTATGTAAACTTTTGACCCACTGGGAATGTGATGAAAGAAATAAAAGCTGAAATAAATCATTCTCTCTACTATAATTCTGACATTTCACATTCTTAAAATAAAATGGTGATCCTATCTGACCTAAGTCAGGGAATCTTTACTAGGATTAAATGCCAGGAATTGTGAAAAACTGAGTTTAAATGTATTTGGCTGAGGTGTTTGTAAACTTCCGACTTCAACTGTATGTGCCACCTGACATGCAATACTGTAGTTTGTAGGAAGAAAAAGAGGGTGATATGCACATCTTACATTTTAGAATACCGGTGCTGGACTACGAAATAATACTGAGATAAAGGAAAGAGGCCTGCACAACGAATATTGCTTCTCCCCAGTGCTTTATTTCTGCACTGAAATATACAAAAGTCTTCATCTTTTTGAACAAACATGTTTTTCTATATGACTTCTTTTGTTTTTTTTTCCAGGCCCAGCTATCCCTGTCGGAGTGGACGTACAAGTGGAAAGCTTGGACAGCATCTCAGAAGTAGACATGGTAGGTTAAGGCTAATCAATTTTTGTACTACCAAGTTATGATACAAATTTCAAACTGCGCATTGTGGAAATAAACTTATAGTAAATTACCCACATCATTAACACCATTTCTTCCTGAATCCAAATGGACACGTTTTGTTGGTATTTTCTGTCCTGCTAAATCCCTTATGTAACAGACTGTAACATTTGGATAGTCTTTATTTACCATGCAGATGGTCATCATAATGATGGGTACTCCCAACTGTTGCTAGTCATTACATAATGGGAGAGGGAGAGGGGTGGAATAGGGAGTGCAAGAGGGATGATCTCTACTTTAGGGGTTTAGTAAGTAGGCGGAGGGAGATGAGGAGGAGGCGGAGTAGGAAGGGGTAAAATCTGAGGAGGAAGAGGTTTGAGTCTTTTTGTAGTGGAACCCCAGAGGCATGAGAGGTTGCAGAGAAATCAAAGAGACTGCTTTGACCATTGACTTTCAGGCTACACTTAATTTCAGCCCCAACAGGATTTTAACCCAAAGTGCTGTATTAATGGGTTAATGATTTATATTTACATGTACAAACTGTAGCACTTTTTCTCAAAGTCAAAGCTCCACATTGATTTGTGTAACTTACTCATGGGGATAACTCAAACCCTTATGACCACAGTAGCATAGTTATGTATGATGTATGATTAAGATTATTCACTGGGTATAGTTTTGCACAATCACTGGGCACTTTCATTTTGAATCATAACGTTTCTACATTTTAGACCATTCTATTGGTCCACTCACCCTGGGTACTGGGTAATGCATGACTTTCCCCTTCTCTGTTCCAATAGGACTTCACCATGACCCTGTACCTGAGACACTATTGGAAGGACGAGCGCCTGACCTTCACCAGCTCCACCAATAAGAGCATGACATTCGACGGGCGTCTGGTGAAGAAGATCTGGGTGCCAGATGTGTTCTTTGTCCACTCCAAGAGGTCCTTCATCCACGACACCACCACAGACAACATCATGCTCAGGGTCTTCCCCGACGGACACGTCCTCTACAGCCTGAGGTGGGTCTGGGATGCTTTGGGGACTAGGGTTGAAAAAGTCTGGTCACTTTTCCAAAATACCCATGTTTTCCAGAAATATTGTTTGGAAGATTTCCGGAATGAGAAGGAAATAAGCAGGAAATCCAGAATCCTGGAATTTCTGGAAACCTGGGCATTTTTGTAGTCACCGGAATTTTGCAACCTCATGGTATTGGTCATTCTATGCCATGCAGGGTTGGGTTCAATTCCATTTTCAATTAATTTTGAATTCACTGTGCTAGCGCTGGGATGGAGCAAAAGCCTTCACACACTGTGGCCTTCCATTGCCACGATTCGCCTCCCTTGCTACAAGTGATCGACTCCTAAAATTCTCAATACTGGGATTATGTATTTAGCTGTTGACATGTAAGTATGAAATGTAAATAGTTAATAGTAAGGTTCTGTGCAGGATGTAGGTTGACATCTAGACAAGAAGATTCATTTGCATTTTCCTTCTGTTGTTTGTTAAAATTAGAAATGTGCTTCTGGCTGATGATGTTTAAAAAAAATCTGTTTTTGAAAACTAGGCCAAAATGTGAAGGTACTACTAAGTTGTTGGTTATGCCAGATTGTTCTATTATGCTTCCCAAAGTCATTCACCAGACATTGGATGCACAAATTGTGTTCTAATGGGTTACAGACACGGTAGGCAATTAAGGTCACAGTTATGAAAACTTAGGACACTAAAGAGGCCTTTCTACTGACTCTGAAAAACACCAAAAGAAAGATGCCCAGGGTCTCTGCTCATCTGCGTGAACGTGCCTTAGACATGCTGCAAGGAGGCATGAGGACTGCAGATGTGGCCAGGGCAATAAATTGCAATGTCCGTACTGTGAGACGCCTAAGACAGCGCTACAGGGAGACAGGACGGACAGCTGATCGTCCTCGCAGTGGCAGACCACGCGTGACAACACCTGCACAGGATCGGTACATCAGAACATCACACCTGCGGGACAGGTACAGGATGGCAACAACAACTGCCCACTCGGAACACCAGGAACGCACAATCCCTCCATCAGTGCTCAGACTGTCCGCAATAGACTGAGAGAGGCTGGACTGAGGGCTTGTAGGCCTGTTGTAAGGCAGGTCCTCACCAGACATCACCGGCAACAATGTCGCCTATACGTCAAGTGGCAAAAAGTGCTCTTCACCGACGAGTAGCGGTTTTGTCTCACCAGGGGGGATGGTCGGATTTGCGTTTATCGTCGAAGGAATGAGCGTTACACCGAGGCGGTGGAGGTGGAGGGTGAGGGCCATTCCCCCCAGAAATGTCCAGGAACTTGCAGGTGCCTTGTTGGAAGAGTGGGGTAACATCTCACAGCAAGAACTGGCAAATCTGGTGCAGTCCATGAGGAGGAGATGCACTGCAGTACTTAATGCAGCTGGTGGCCACACCAGATACTGACTGTTACTTTTGATTTTGACCCCCCTTTGTTCAGGGACACATTATTCAATTTCTGTTAGTCACATGTCTGTGGAACTTGTTCAGTGTATGTCTCAGTTGTTGAATCTTGTTATGTTCATACAAATATTTACACATGTTAAGTTTGCTGAAAATAAACGCAGTTGACAGTGAGAGGACGTTTCTTTTTCTGCTGAGTTTACATACTGTTATAGTCAGTATTGAATTGGTTGTATGGAATAGTAAGGATAACAGAAAGGACCAACTTTATTTGGTGTTGTAAACAGGTGATTCAGTGTACTGTATATGTACAGTGTATGTAGTGAGTCCGCACTCAAAAAAATTGATTTTCAAAGTTATGTCGTGCTATTTATTTATTTCAAAAGGCAAAAAGAGAAATACAACTTTGAAAATCTTGTAATAGCATACAATAACTTTTTTGAGTGCGGACCCTCCACAATTAATCTTATGTGTTGCAAACAGGCTCATAGGGGAATCTTAGGTTAGTTGATGTCACATCATGGATCTGTGTTGTCCTTACTGTACAGAGTGACAGTGACAGCAGCCTGTAACATGGACTTCAGCCGCTTCCCTCTGGACACCCAGACCTGCTCACTGGAGCTGGAGAGCTGTGAGTAACTGTCATCAACTACTATTAACTACTATTAAGGCTGACACAGTCGTAACCTCTCACAATTTTAATAAGGGGATGAATCCTAACTAAGATACACACAGAAATCTCCATTTGACATCAGTAGATGATGTACTCAAATGCCTACGATATCGCTAGTTAGGATTTTTCCCACTGGGCACAACATTTAGTATTTCTGACTTCAGTAAATACACAAACAGAACAATATTATGGAGAATATATCTAATGTCTGTGCTCCCCAGATGCCTATACGGATGAGGATCTGATGCTGTACTGGAAGAGTGGGGATGAGTCCTTGAGTACAGATGACCGTATCTCCCTGTCTCAGTTCCTCATCCAGAAGTTCCACACCACCTCTCACCTGGCGTTCTACAGCAGCACAGGTAAAGTACATTACAGTGCAGTGCAGTGCAGTACAGTTAAGACGGCAGATCAATGTTACAGACAAATAGGGTAATTTTGGTTGAGCTAAAGGTATTGACTAAGATTAGGGATCACGATCAGTGGTCAATGAGGAAACAACCACACTACATGACATGATTTGAGTTCAAAACTTTGGTTTTGTGTCCTCCTGTACAGGCTGGTACAATCGTCTATACATCAACTTCACCCTGCGGAGACACATCTTCTTCTTCTTGCTTCAGACCTACTTCCCTGCCACCCTCATGGTCATGCTGTCCTGGGTGTCCTTCTGGATCGACCGTAGGGCCGTCCCAGCCCGCGTCTCGCTGGGTATACTTATGGTGGTGTAATAGCTACCAATAGCCCAGAAGTCTTAGTTTATGTAGTCTCTAGCACTGTTTATTCCCCTCGTTGCCAAATTTCCGGCATTTGGTAAGTATCACAATGGTTTTCAGTGTCGAGCCTTGAACAATAAACCCCTCTTTGTCAGACCTAATGAAGATATATTGGTGTTGTACGATTACAAGAAAGAATACATGTTAAAAAAATACTCAGATACTTATAGAAATGTCTGAACTCTATTCTGGTAGAGTTCCATTCCATATATAGATATTTTTAAACCAACAGACTTCAACTTTTGTTGTTTCTTTTTTCCACTGCAGGTATCACCACAGTGCTCACCATGTCCACCATCATTACTGGAGTGAACGCCTCCATGCCCAGAGTGTCCTACATCAAGGCTGTGGACATCTACCTGTGGGTCAGCTTCGTGTTTGTCTTCCTATCCGTGCTGGAGTACGCTGCCGTCAACTACCTGTCCACCGTGCAGGACCGCAGGGAACGCAAGATGAGAGACGAGATAAGAGAGAGGGCCAGGTCTCAGGTAATGAGATGCTACGATAGTACGGTGTATCTAAGACCATTTTCGAAGAGTAACTGAATCTCTCTTGTGAATACAGTTTGCTCTTAATTTCATGCACTTCGGTTGGACTGCAAGACACTGCTGACACATTAGATATCCTTTTCTTTTCTTAGGGCCTAACTTAACACATGCTAACACATGAATGTTTGGTCAAATGTCTCATTGACATGCATGGTGAAACAAATGACAGGCATGCATCTCAAGTTAGTTTGGATAAATTCTTCCTGACATAACCTCAGTCTTTCCCTCACCCTCTCTCCTTTCCTGCAGTCGCTGCCCTGCACCTGTGGCATGTCCCAGACCAGGACCATGATATTAGATGGGAACTACAGCGAGGCGGACACCAACAGCCTGGCCGGCTACACCTCAGGAACTATGGTGTCCGAGGAGGATGTGGAGATGCCCCATGAGGTGATGAAAGAGAAGCAGACTCCTGGGGAGCACATGGTGGTCCACCTGTCTGTCAGTAGCGAGTCCACAACCACCAAGAAGAAAGGTATCCGGGCCCTCAAAATTATCCAGAATACACATGCCATCGACAAGTACTCCAGGATGTTATTCCCTGGCTCCTATATCCTATTTAACTTAATCTACTGGTGTTCATACTGTATAGGAGCGTAGGGTCTACTGTATAGGTGCAGTATGGGCCCTGGTCAAAAGTAATGCACTATGTATTGAATAGGGTGCCATTTGGGACACAGACTATGTTTATGATACGACTGTGTTTAACACACTCGTCGAAAACAAGAGAAAGGCTAAGAGAGACTGCATGGAAATTTGATACCAATGGCCAATATTTCGATGGACTACTAACTGGTCTGACTGGGGTACTGGCCCATATGAGACTGATCTATATGGGTTTATGTTTATTATGTATATTAAGGTAAGTGTGACTCACTTACGAATGACGAGCGACTGAGTTCTATGTGGATATTTGGCACTGATGGACAAAGAGAAAAGCACCAGAGAGAGAGACAGAGACATTCTTCATCATCCCACTGTAGCTTGTGAATTTCTCTCAATCGATTCCACAGGGTGATTCATAGTTCTGCAAGTACGTATCAGCTGTTGTTTAAAAACTATTTTGTCCAAATAACTATCATTTCAAGTCTTTTGTACTCTGGGCTTGGCAACAGAGGTGTGTCTACAATGTTGTTAGCTTTTCATTCAGGTCTATTTGGCATTCAGGTCTAAGTACCATTTCAGTCTGTTGAAACAGCTCAGTGTTTAACAGAGTTGAGTTTAATGGTTACGTACAAAATGGCACCCTATTCTCTTCATAGTGGACTACTCTGGGCAAAAGTAGTGCACTATATAGGAAATAGGGTGCCATTTGGGATGCACATGATGCTCTGGATTAGAGCGTCTGCCACATACATATGTGAAATGTTATGATGCAGTATACTACAGTATATATAATGGTTTGTGGTTCAAGTAAGGTCTCTCTCAATGGTGCTAAAACAGCTGTGAAGTCATTAAACCACAACAACAGTAACAACAACGTAGAGCATTTCAAGCTGTGAACAACCGTTACTGGGACATTTGTAGCTTACTGTATAAAGTAAAGGAACTGAGGAATTGTGTATAGATATGTGTTTTCCTTTCTCTGATACCTCTCATATTGTCATTATTGTATGGTTACATGCTATTGTAAAAAAGAATGTAGGCCTACAATGTAAATATATACATCTAAAAACAAATATGTTGTATCGTGCCACTGTAGCACTTAATAAAGATTTGTGTAATGAATTACATGTTTAAAAACATCTAAGGTGTCCCATGCCATCAGCCATCATACCATAGCAAGCTACAGCCACGAAAGGCAACACATGGCTTTGCTTGAGATATTGACCTTAAATGTACAGTATAGAAGATTTTTGCCTAAAACTAAAGACTTTTTGACCACTAGAGGCTTTAATAGTCAGGTGAGAAGCTGCAACTCTAAAATTAGATGAGATTCTATTCTCTCATTCTAATTACATGGCTGCAACAGCTTTTAGTAAACACTTTTTAATGTCAATGTGTGAGCAGAAATTAGCTTTAAATAAATGCAGCTGTAGGCAATTTTTTCACTAGACAACAGTTCGCATTAGTTTTGTGAAACCATAATACTACTTTAGCCATTCCATTTTGAATAGGGAGTCAGTAGGGGTAACTATTTCACCATGTTGATATTTTTCATTATGAAAATAAAATGTATTTATTGTATAATTTGGTGGTATTAAAATATTATTGATGAAATGTGTTTTATATGTTGCTGTTAGCATTTCTGTTCTGCTTGTTGCAAGCATTACAACTGTTCAGACTATTAAATTCCCCCCTTCCCTGGCTCCTGTATCCTATTCAATTTCATGTACTGGTGTTCCTACTGTATAGGAGCAGTATGGGTATGGGAGCCTGGTGAATAGTGTGACACACGCACACGCTCTGTCAATCAGACTGAGTCCAGAAGCCCACAGTATCTGTCTAGCTCTTCAGTGCGCGCTTTCAGTTTTAATTGTTGACGTAATACACTCACGCCCCACGATTATCAGTTGCTCTGCGGATTTGCTGCTCTCGTCTGGCTAAATCTGGCAAGGAAGGCTATGCAGCTATAGCAGAGGCCTCTCCTACACTTCCTGCGTTATGCTACAAGTTTACAGTGCATATTAGGTCATTTGTGGACAGGAACTCTAGCTGTTACTTTCACCAAATGCACAGGAATCGGTAAGTAATTTCATATCGTCTATTATTTCGGTGATCGGTAGGGCTGTTCATGTTATGGATATTTGTACCGTAAATAGCATGATGACAAACGTATTATGGACTCCATCGTCACAATATCACCTTGTCAGACTTCAGTAGTATCATATTATGGATATAGAGTTCCTTTTGTAGGCCTATATCCCAATATGTTTTAATTCAAAGTCTGTATTATAATATAGGTTTGAAAACGTCCCGGAATAGCTTGCCGTTTCAGTCGTTAGGCTATTTCCATAAAAGTTATTTGGATACAGGCAAAGATTGCAGATCCGAATCGTTTCAGTCAATATACAAGTATAAAGCTACTGGGGAGCGATGTAATGTAGCGAGTGCGTGAAAGATATCAATCATGTTGCGAGTCCATTTACGAAGCGGGAGCTGTCAAACAACAGATGGCGGGGCGGGGCGGGGAGTAACTTACCCGTAAACTCTGAAAGTACATTTTAAGTTTGTCTATTAGACTATTATTGGCTTTGAAACGTATGTAAAGTTTACTTTCTCCATTAATATAGCGCTTAAATTTGTACTATCTTATGTGTTTGTTCTTTCTATTTTTCGGTTACTTTATATTGTGGATCGTTAGAGAACATACAAGATCCACAGTTGAGTATAACTTCCCTAAAAGGGGGATACGTGGGCAGTTTTGATCAGTCGGGGAAAATGAGTCACTCAGAAAAATGAGTTTGGCTTCATTTTCTGACCTGTAAAAAAGAGCTGTGGCGCCCATGTGCCTTCAGACCACCCCTCTTTTCCTTCCTAACGTTGCATTATCATGACTAGGCCTACAATGCACACTATTCTAGTCAAGGATTTCAATCCCCTTGAGAGAGGAGCCTAGTAGAAACAGATTTTAGCCTAGTAGAAAAATAGATTTTAGCCTATTAGAAACATAGATTTCTGTGTTTTTTAAAAGCACAACATTTTTCACAGACATCACAAGGACAAGGTCTGCAGCGAGACTGAGTTAAGCCTTCCTGTCAAATACACCTTATTACACTATAAGTATCATTGTTGGGTATCATAGATGGTATGTTCACACACACTCAGCAAGTATGCAAATACATAGATATGCTATATTGTCTGGTGAGGGCAATAACGTAACACCCTCATTCCTTCAAACCAGGAGTCAACAGTGCAGCACTGACTGAAATATGAGGAATTAGTTCAAGGATTTATTTTGTGGTGGTGTCTCCTTGAATCAGATGTGTTGTGGTAGATCCTCCCTAGTAAACTATTGCCAATTTTCTCTAAAGAAACCAACGAACCAAGAAGTAGGCCTAGGCCTAGTGTTGTGTAGTTTTACTCAAGTGTTTACATCCTGAATGCGTAGCTGTGAGTTGGTTGCAACACAGAAAAACAACATGAAGCAGTATAATTTCTCTTCTGTGTTGTGGCCATGTTGAGTATAGATTATTTGATGAATTGTGGGTAAATTTTGACTGACTGATCAACAAAAAGTAATGAGTAGTTATTTATGATGCAAGGTGATTTGTAGATCAGTCAATCTGCAGTCTCTTATATCGACTGCCATGTCAAACAAGCCCATCTCCAGTCCATCACCTGACAAACCTTCGGTTACCAATGCACTATATACAGACTAAACCTCTCTCTCCTCTTTGTGTTTTGCCTCAGTCTGGCTCCCACATGACTCAGCAGGAGCAGCAGGACTTTACCGATAGCCTGGAGGCAGCTCAGTCCTGGATACATGTCGTTCAGGAGAGGCTCCGGGTCAATGACAACACCCAGGGCCCCCGAGCAGCCCTGCAGGCCAGACTCAGAGAGACAGAGGTGAAACCCAACCCTAACCACTGACACAGAACCCTAAGCAGGGATGGGAATAAATTACAATTGCAAAATATAACTACAAAATACAGTAAAGACCAATGTATCAAAATATAAGATACTTTTGTATTTAATTAAAATACATGTATTTTAAAATACAAAAATAGATTTTCAAGTAGCTGGCCGAACAGCAACATTCTTAGTAACAGTTAGAGAAACGTTTTGCTCTGACTGTGATATGTTGTTGTTTATCTACCTTAGTTGAATGCACTGTCACTCTGGATAAGATTGGCCTTGTTTAGGGGCGGAGCTCACTCAGCATGCTTTGAAATAGTTAATTTTTACATATACAGTTGAAGTCGGAAGTTTACATACACTTAGGTTGGAGTCATTAAAACTTTTCAACCACTCCACAAATTTCATGTTAACAAACTATAGTTTTGGCAAGTCGGTTAGGACATCTGCTTTGTGCATGACACAAGTCATTTTTCAAACAATTATTTACAGACAGATTATTTCACTTATAATTCACTGTATCACAATTCTAGTGGGTCAGAAGTTTACATACACTAAGTTGACTGTGCCTTTAAACAGCTTGGAAAATTCCAGAAAAGTATGTCATGGCTTTAGAAGCTTCTAATAGGCTAATTTGACATAATTTGAGTCAATTGGAGGTGTACCTGTGGATATATTTCAAGGCCTACCTTCGATTTCAGTGCCTCTTTGCTTGACATCATGGGGGAAAAAAAATGGTAGACCTCCACAGGTCTGGTTCATCCTTGGGAGCAATTTCCAAACGCCTGAAGGTACCACGTTCATCAGTACAAACAATTGTACGCAAGTATCAACACCATGGGACCACGCAGCCGTCATACCGCTCAGGAAGGAGACGAGTTCTGTCTCTTAGAGATGAACGTACTTTGGTGCGAAAAGTGCAAATCAATCCCAGAACAACAGCAAAGGACCTTGTGAAGATGCTGGAGGAAACGAGTACAAAAGTATCTATATCGACAGTAAAAGCAAGTCCCATATCGACGCTCAGCAAGGAAGAAGCCACTGCTCCAAAACCGCCATAAAAAAGCCAGACTACGGTTTGCAACTGCACATGGGGACAAAGATTGTACTTTTTGGAGAAATGTCCTCTGGTCTGATTAAACAAAAATAGAACTGTTTGGCCATAATGACCATCGTTACATTTGGAGGAAAAAGGGGGAAGCTTGCAAGCCAAAGAACACCATCCCAACCGTGAAGCACGGGGGTGGCAGCATCATGTTGTGGTGGTGCTTTGCTGCAAGAGGGACTGGTGTACTTCACAAACTAGATGGCATTATGAGGAAGGAAAATTGTGGATATATTGAAGCAACATCTCAAGACATCAGTCAGGAAGTTAAAGCTTGGTTGCAAATGGGTCTTCCAAATGGACAATGCATACTTCCAAAGTTGTGGCAAAATGGCTTAAGGACAATAAAATCAAGGTATTTTTAACTTGGCCATCACAAAGCTCTGACCTCAATCCTATAGAAAATGTGTGGGCAGAACTGAAAAAGTGTGTGTGAGCATAGAGGCTTACAAACCTGACTCAGTTACACCAGCTCTGTCAGGAGGAATGGGCCAACATTCACCCAACTTATTGTGGGAAGCTTGTGGAAGGCTACCTGAAACGTTTGACCCAAGTTCAACAATGTAAAGGCAATGCTACCAAATACTAATTGAGTGTATGTAAACTTCTGACCCACTGGGAATGGGATGAAAGCAATAAAAGCTGAAATAAATCACTCTCAACTATTATTCTGACATTTCACATTCTTAAAATAAAGTGGTGATCCTATCTGACCTAAGACGGGGAATTTTTACTCTGATTAAATGTCAAGAATTGTGATTTATTTATTTTTTAATGTATTTGGCTAAGATGTATGTAAACTTCCGACTTCAACTGTACATATAGTTACAGTGCATTCGGAAAGTGTTCAGACCCCTTTACTTTTTCCACATTTTGTTATGTTAGGCTTATTCTTAAATTGATTGAATTGTTTTTTCCCCCTCAAATCTACACACAGTACCCCATAATGACAAAGCAAAAAACTGTTTTTAGATTAGTTTTTTCAAATGTAAATGTGATATTTCAGTGTCATTTTTTATACATAAGTATTCAGACCCTTTACTCAGTACTTTGAAGCAACTTTGTCAGCCTCGAGTCTTCTTGGGTATGACTCTACAAGCTTGGCACACCTGTATTTGGGGACTTTCTCACATTCTTCTCAGCAGATCCTCTCAAGCTCTGTCAGGTTGGATGGGGAGCATCTCTGCACAACTATTTTCAGGCCTCTCCAGAGATGTTCGATTAGGTTCAAGTCCGGGCTCTGGCTGGGCCACTCAAGAACATTCAGAGACTTGTCCCGAAGCCACTCCTGCATTGTGTTGGCTGTGTGCTTAGGGCTGTTGTCCTGTTTGAAGGTGAACCGTTGGCCCCAGTCTGAGGTCCTGAGCTCTCTGGAGCAGGTTTTCATCAAGGACTCTCTGCACTTTGCTCTGTTAATTTTCCCCTCTATCCCATCTCCCAGGCTCTGCCACTGAAAAACATCCCCACAGCATGATGCTGCCACCACCATGCTTCACCGTATTGATGGTATTGGCCAGGTTATGAGCGGTGCCTGCTTTCCTCCAGATGTGATGCATTCAGGCCGAAGAGTTCAATCTTGGTTTCATCAGACTAGAGAATCTTGTTTCTCATGGTCTGAGAGTCCTTTAGGTGCCTTTTGGCAAATTCAAAGCAAGCTGTCATGTGCCTTTTTACTGAGGAGTGGCTTCCATCTGGCCACTCTATCATAAAGGCCTGATTGGTGGAGTGCTGCAGAGATGGTTGTCCTTCTGGAACGTTCTCCCATCTCCACAGAGGAACTCTGGAGCTCTGTCAGTGACCATCGGTTTCTTTGTCACCTCCCTGACCTATGCCCTTCTCCACCGTTTGCTCAGTTTGGCCGGGCAGCTAGCTCTAGGAAGAGTCTTGGTGGTTCCAAACTTCATAGGCCACTATGTTCTTGGGGACCTTCAATGCTGCAGAAATGTTTTGGTACCCTTCCCCAGATCTGTGCCTCGACAGAATCCTGTCTCGGAGCTCAACGGAAAATTCCTTTGACCTCATGGCTTGGTTTTTGCTCCGACATGCACTGTCAACACTGGGACCATATACATACATACATACATACATACAGTGGGGCAAAAAAGTATTTAGTCAGCCACCAATTGTGCAAGTTCTCTCACTTAAAAAGATGAGAGGCCTGTAATTTTCATCATAGGTACACTTCAACTATGACAGACAAAATGAGGAAAACAAATCCAGAAAATCACATTGTAGGATTTTTAATGAATTTATTTGCAAATTATGGTGGAAAATAAGTATTTGGTCACATACAAACAAGCACGATTTCTGGCTCTCACAGACCTGTAACTTCTTCTTTAAGAGGCTCCTCTGTCCTCCACTCGTTACCTGTATTAATGGCACCTGTTTGAACTTGTTATCAGTATAAAAGACACCTGTCCACAACCTCAAACAGTCACACTCCAAACTCCACTATGGCCAAGACCAAAGAGCTGTCAAAGGACACCAGAAACCAAATTGTAGACCTGCACCAGGTTGGGAAGACTGAATCTGCAATAGGTAAGCAGCTTGGTTTGAAGAAATCAACTGTGGGAGCAATTATTAGGAAATGGAAGACATACAAGACCACTGATAATCTTCCTCGATCTGGGGCTCCACGCAAGATCTCACCCGTGGGGTCAAAATGATCACAAGAACGTTGAGCAAAAATCCCAGAACCACACGGGGACCTAGTGAATGACCTGCAGAGAGCTGGGACCAAAGTAACAAAGCCTACCATCAGTAACACACTACGCCGCCAGGGACTCAAATCCTGCAGTGCCAGACGTGTCCCCCTGCTTAAGCCAGTACATGTTCAGGCCCGTCTGAAGTTTGCTAGAGAGCATTTGGATGATCCAGATGAGGATTGGGAGAATGTCATATGGTCAGATGAAACCAAAATAGAACTTTTTGGTAAAAACTCAACTAAATCGTGTTTGGAGGACAAAGAATGCTGAGTTGCATCCAAAGAACACCATACCTACTGTGAAGCATGGGGGTGGAAACATCATGCTTTGGGGCTGTTTTTCTGCAAAGGGACCAGGGCTGACTGATCCGTGTAAAGGAAAGAATGAATGGGCCCATGTATCGTGAGATTTTGAGTGAAAACCTCCTTCCATCAGCAAGGGCATTGAAGATGAAAGCGTGGCTGGGTCTTTCAGCATGACAATGATCCCAAACACACCACCCGGCAACGAAGGAGTGGCTTCGTAGAAGCATTTCAAGGTCCTGGAGTGGCCTAGCCAGTCTCCAGATCTCAACCCCATAGAAAATCTTTGGAGGAGTTGAAAGTCCGTGTTGCCCAGCGACAGCCCCAAAACATCACTGCTCTAGAGGAGATCTGCATGGAGGAATGGGCCAAAATACCAGCAACAGTGTGTGAAAACCTTGTGAAGACTTACAGAAAAGCGTTTGACCTCTGTCATTGCCAACAAAGGGTATATAACAAAGTATTGAGATAAACTTTGTTATTGACCAAATACTTATTTTCCACCATAATTTGCAAATAAATAAATTAAAAATCCTACAATGTGATTTTCTGGATTTCTTTTTCTCATTTCGTCTGTCATAGTTGAAGTGTACCTATGATGAAAATTACAGGCCTCTCTCATCTTTTGAAGTTGGAGAACTTGCACAATTGGTGGCTGACTAAATACTTTTTTGCCCCACTGTACGTACATACATACATACATACATACATACATACAGGTGTTTGCCTTTCCAAATCATGTCCATCCAATCAATTGAATTTACCACAAGTGAACTCCAGTCAAGTTGTAGAAACAGCTCAAGGGTGATTAATTGAAACAGGATGCACCTGAGCTCAGTTTCAAGTCTCATAGCAAAGGGTCTGAAATACTGAAGTAAATAAGGTATTTCTGTTTTTTATTTTTAATACATTTGCAAACATTTCTAAAAACCTGTTTTTGCTTTGCAGTTATGGGGTTTTGTGTGTAGATTGATTTAATCCATTTTAGAATAAGGCCGTAACCAGTAGAGGCTGCTGAGGGGAGAACGGCTCATAATAATGTCTGTAACAGAGCAAGTGAAATGGCATTGAAACCATAAGTTTGATGTATTTGATACCATTCCACTGATTCTGCTCCAGTCATTACCACGAGCCGTTCTCCCCAATTAAGGTGCCACCAACCTCCTGTGACTGTAACCTAACAAAATGTGGAAAAAAGCAGAGGTGTGGACTCGAGTCACATGACAAATATGATGACTTGCAACTCGACTTTGACTTTAACACCAATGACTCGTGACTTGACTTGAGCCTTATGACTCGACCTGACTTGATACCCTCCCCAACCTGACTTGATACCCTCCCCAACCTGACTTGATACCCTCCCCAACCTGACATGATACCCTCCCCAACCTGACATGATACCCTCCCCAACCTGACTTGATACCCTCCCCAACCTGACTTGATACCCTCCCCAACCTGACATGATACCCTCCCCAACCTGACTTGATACCCTCCCCAACC
Organism: Brachymystax lenok tsinlingensis; assembly: GCA_030435695.1. Lineage (NCBI taxonomy): Eukaryota > Metazoa > Chordata > Actinopteri > Salmoniformes > Salmonidae > Brachymystax > Brachymystax lenok. Next base: position 6,288,281 of record CM059808.1, read on the forward strand.
TGACTTGATACCCTCTACAAACCCAAATATAAAAAATGATGCTATTAAAAAAAGTGTGCAGCGCATCAACTCTTCATTTAACGGATTATAGTTTGAATTGGACAGCAGCCAATCAAATTGTGCCAGCTGAGAAAATGTTGCGCGGCAGTGCAGAGGAACGTCGGCGAGTGAATTCAGATGGAGCCATTGGAAAGATGATACCCAACATTAATATTTTAGGATATAAATACTATGCTGTATCAACAAAAAACTGATTGCAACTTGCAAAACATGCGGGAAGAAAATGACTTCCAACTTTATTCGACATTTGAAGCTGCACAAAGAACGGTAAGTCGTGGCTAATATAGCCGACAGCTATATCATTCATAACTTTGCCAGTGTTGGATGATGACTAACGTAACGTTAAATCAATGAGCCTCCACACAGTCAGTCAGTGCTTGAACATGATCATTGCACCCAAGACTGAGCTACAACTGGCTAGGCAGTAGGTAGCCTAAATCCTGCCTGATGTTACTTCTGTTCCTAAAGCCATTGACATATGTTAGCCTACTGTAACCGCACACACAGTTTGTGTGTGTTAAGGTTGGGCGATTGTGTACAAGCCGATAGTTGATCGCTATTGGGGGGGGTCTTTCTTATGGCTACCCATGTATTTCCATGAAAATATGAAGTTTATTTGGAAGTAATAAATATATCTTTAAAACCATTAATGAATTGCGTAAATGTAATATACTAACTATTACTCTTAAATATGAGTTTAGGACTTGATACTTGACGGTCTTGACTTGAGACTTGACTTGCCTGTTTTGACTTGGGACTTGACTTGGGACTTGAGTGCTAAGACTTGACTTACTTGTAAAACAATGACTTGGTCCTCTGGAAAAAAGTGAACGGGTCTGAATACTTTCCGAATGCACTGTAATTTACCAGACGCTTGACATTTGATACCAATGCAGGCTGAAAGGGTTCCATAAAATAAAAATGTTATGGAAAAGTATTTTGAAAATACGAATTACAGCTTTCGAAATTATCTTGCATTGGAGATGCAAAATGCATTGGAGTGTAGTTCAGCACCGTGTAATTCAACATACAAAATACTGCCAATCTCTGACCCCAATTAACCACTGACACTGTCTCAGGAGATGATGTGAGCAAAACCCAGTCCTAACTAACCAGTCATACTCGCTCAGAGAGAAAGAGGTTAGACCGAACCCTAACTTCTGCGCAAGGGTCAAAGATGTGTTTCACACTATTTAACCAGTCTGAACCATACTGTGCAGGCTCGGATACGTATTTTCACATTGTCCTTTCCAGCATGGCTGTTATGACATCCCTCACCTTTAACTCCTGTAATACAGTAGGATCCTGGTATGTGACACCAGAGTCCAGTTTTCCTTTTTCGTTCAGATGCTTCCACCACTCACTCAGCTTCTGTATGCTTTTAAAATAGTTTTTACACACACACACACACACACACACACACACACACACACACACTCTATCTACCGGTCAAAAGTTTTAGAACACCTACTCATTCAAGGGTTTTTCTTTATTTGTACTATTTTCTACATTGTAGAATAATGGTGAAGACATCGAAACTATGAAATAACACATGGAATCCTGTAGTAACCAAAAAAGTGTTAAACAAATCAAAATATGTTTGAGGTTCTTGAAATAGCTATCCTTTGCCTTCATGACAGCTTTGCAGACTCTTGGCATTCTCTCAACCAGCTTCATGAGGTAGTCACCTGGAATGCATTTCAATTAACAGGTGTGCCTTCTTAAAAGTTAATTTGTGGAATTTCATTCCTCAATGCGTTTGAGCCAATCATTTGTGTTGTGAGAAGGTAGAGTAACATAGCCCTATTTGGTCAAAAACCAAGTCCAGATTATGGCAAGAACAGCTCAAATAGGCAAAGAGAAACAACAGTCCATAATTACTTTAAGAAACAAAGGTCAGTCAATCCGGAAAATGTCAAGAACTTTAAAAGTTTCTTCAAGTGCAGTTGCAAAAACCATCCAGCGCTATGATTAAACTGGCTCTCATGAGGACCTCCACAGGAATGGAAGACCCAGAGTTACCTCTTCTGCAGAGGATAAGTTCATTAGAGTTACCAGCCTCAGAAATTGCAGCCCAAATAAATGCTTCACAGAGTTCAAGTAACAGACACATCTCAACATCAACTGTTCAGAGGAGACTGTGAATCAGGCCTTCATGGTCAAATTACTACAAAGAAAACACTACTAAAGAACACCAATAATAAGAAGAGACTTGCTTTGGCCAAGAAACATGAGCAATGTACATTAGACTGGTGGAAATCTGTCCTTTGGTATGATGAGTCCAAATTTGAGATTTTTGGTTCCAACTGCTGTGTCTTTGTGAGACGCGGTGTGGGTGAACGGATGATCTCCGCATGTGTGGTTCCCACAGAGAAGAATGGAGGAAGAGGTGTGGGGGTGCTTTGCTGGTGACACTGTCAGTGATTTATTTAGAATTCAAGGCACATTTAACCAGCATGGCTACCACAGCATTCTGCAGCTATACGCCATCCCGCCTGGCTTGCGCTTAGTGGGACTATCATATGTTTTTCAACAGGACAATGACCCAAAACACACCTCCAGGCTGTGTAAGGGCTATTTGACCAAGGAGACTGATGGAGTGCTGCATCAGATGACCTGGCCTCCACAATCCCCCGACCTCCACCAAATTGAGATGGTTTGACATGAGTCGGACTGCAGAGTGAAGGAAAAGCAGCCAACAAGTGCTCAGCATATGTCGGAACTCCTTGAAGACTGTTGGAAAAGCATTCCAGGTGAAGCTGGTTGAGAGAATGCCAAGGGTGTGCAATGCTGTCATCAAGGCAAAGGGTGGCTATTTGAAGAATCTCAAATATAAAATATAGTTTGATTTAACACTTGTTTTTGGTTACTACATGATTCCATATGTGTTATTTAATAGTGTTGATGTCTTCACTATTATTCTACAATGTAGAAAATAGTAACAAATTCAGAAAAACCCTTGTATGAGTAGATGTTCTAAAACCTTTGACTGGTAGTGTATATACTTATGGTTACAAAGGATCGGAAACCTTCTGGTAAATTTCTGGATTTTTTCCGAAAATTTGCCATGGGAAGTTGAGCCCTGGAATTTGGGGAATTGTGCTTAAATTCATTTAAAAAAGTTAGCTTCTAACCTTTTTTTGTGGGATACACATAAGGCAATTCTAGGTCTTGTGGAATATTTTGGTTAAACTATCCCCAAATTCAATGGAATTGCAACCCTCTGCATGCACAGTGCATTCTTCCATCACATATCTTTTTTCCATCACACATCTTTTTTCTTCGCATATATTTTTCTTAACCTCAACTTCAACATACTCTCCTGCAATCCGCCTCACCCAATGTGGTATGGATTTGCTATTTTCTTTACTTTGAACCGGAACCCCCAACAGAAGCTAGCCAGCTAACTAGCTATTAGCTAGTAGTCAGCGAGCCACTGCTAGCGGTCATCATCTACCTTTAGCCCAGACAACTCTTGCCAGTCTGCACAGCGTGAATCAAACCAGAGCAAATCTGACTTATTTTTCTCCATATCTCCGGATTCCTACCGCAATCTCTGAACCCTTTCACCTGGGTCATCGCAGCTAGCTAGCTGCTATCCGAGTGGCCACTCCTGGCTAACGTCTCTGTCCCGAAGCAAGAACCAATTAGCCTGGCACTAGCCTTTGACCTCTTGGCTAGCCGAAGAGGTCCATCAGCCACTCCAATACAATACATATTTTGCCAATTGGCCTGGACCCCTGCCGACCCATCACGACTGGACTACCGACGTAATTCGCCCAAGGTTTTTTTTCAACTGCCTCCTCCGTCACGACGTCCCTTGAATGCCCATCTCCTAGCCTGCTAGCCGCGGCCCGCTAGCTGTCTAGAGCATATCGGACTGTTAGCTTAAGAGGCCCATCGGACAAATTCTTTGGCCACTATACCTATTTTGCCAATTGGCCTGGACCCTTTTACCACACAGAGCCCTGCTGATCCACGACGACTGGTCTGCCGACGTAACAGCACGAGGGGGCTACAGACTTCTCCGGTCGCAACGTCCCTCTAATGCCCTTCTGCTAGCTTGCTAGCCCCGGCCTGCTAGCTGCCTGAATCGCTGTGTCTCCGGCCCGCCGAGCCACTCACTGGACCCCTATGATCACTCGGCTACGCATGCCTCTCCCTAAAGTCAATATGCCTTGTCCATTGCTGTTTTGGTTAGTAATTATTGCCTTGTTTCACTGTAGAGCCTCTAGCCCTTCTCAATACGCCTTAGTTAACCCTTTAGTTTCACCTCCCATACATGCGGTGACCTCACCTGGTTTAAATGTTTCTAAAGACAATATCTCTCTCATCATCACTCAATGCATAGGTTTACCTCCACTGTATTCACATCCTACCATACCTTTTGTCTGTACATTATGCCTTGAATCTATTCTACCATGCACAGAAACCTGCTCCTTTTACTCTCTTTTCCGAACGTACTAGACAACCAGTTCTTATAGCCTTTAGCCATACCCTTATCCTACTGCTCCTCTGTTCCTCTGGTGATGTAGTGGTTAATCCAGGCCCTGCAGTGCCTAGCTCCGCTCCCATTCCCCAGGCGCTCTCATTTGTTGACTTCTGTAACCATAAAAGCCTTGGTTTCATGCATGTTAACATTAGAAGCCTCCTCCCTAAATTTGATTTATTCACTGCCTTAGCACAGTCTGCCAACCCGGATCTCTGAATCCTGGCTTAGGAAGACCACCAAAAACCCTGAAATGTCCATCCCTAACTATAACATTTTCTGACGATAGAACTGCCAAAGGGGGCGGAGTTAGCCTGCAGAGCTCTGTCTTACTATCCAGGTCTGTACCCAAACCATTTGAGCTTCTACTCTAAAAATCCACCTTTCCAGAAACAAGTCTTTCACTGTTGCCGCTTGCTATAGACCACCCTCTGCCCCCAGTTGTGCCCTGGACACCATATGTGAGAAGATCGATGGGGGTCAATCTTCAGAGCTTGTGCTGTTAGATGACCTAAACTGGGACACCCCGGCAATCCTACAATCTAAGCTTGATGCCCTCAATCTCACACAAATTATCAATGAACCTACCAGGTACAACCCCAAACCGTTAACACGGGCACCCTCATAGATATCATTCTAACCAACCTGCCCTCCAAATACACCTCTGCTGTCTTCAACCAGGATCTCAGCGATCATTGCCTCATTGCCTGCGTCCGTAATGGGTCTGCGGTCAAACGACCACCGTTCATCACTGTCAAACGCTCCCCAAAACACTTCAGCGAGCAGGCCTTTCTAATCAACCTGGCCCGGGTATCCTGGAAGGATATTGACCTCATTCTGTCAGAGGATGCCTGGTTATTCTTTAAAAGTGCTTTCCTCACCATCTTAAATAAGCATGCCCCATTCAAAAAATGTAGAACTAGGAACAGATATAGCCCTTGGTTCACTCCAGACCTGACTGCCCTTGACCAGCACAAAAACATCCTGTGGTGTACTGCATTAGCATCGAATAGCCCCTGCGATATGGGAAGTTAGGAACCAATATACACAGGCAGTTAGGAAAGCAAAGGCTAGCTTTTTCAATCAGAAATTTGCATCCTGTAGCACAAACTCCAAAAAGTTCTGGGACACTAAAGTCCATGGAGAATAAGAACGCCTCCTCCCAGCTGCCCACTGCACTGAGACTAGGAAACCCTGTCACCACCGATAAATCCGCGATAATTGAGAATTTCAATAAGCATTTTTCTACGGCTGGCCATGCTTTCCACCTGGCTACCCCTACCCCGGTCAACAGCCCTGCACCCCCCACAGCAACTTGCCCAAGCCTCCCCCGTTTCTCCTTCACCCAAATCCAGATATCTGATGTTCTGAAAGAGCTGCCAATTCTGGACCCCCTACAAATCAGCCGAGCTAGACAATCTGGACCCTCTCTTTCTTTCTAAAATGATCCGCCGCAATTGTTGCAACCCCTATTACTAGCCTGTTCAACCTCTCTTTCGTATCGTCTGAGATCCCCAAAGATTGGAAACCTCTTCAAAGGGGGAGACACTAGACCCAAACTGCTACAGACCTATATCTATCCTACCCTGCCTTTCTAAGGTCTTCGAAAGCCAAGTTAACAAACAGATCACCGACCATTTCAAATCCCACCGTACCTTCTCCGTTATGCAATCTGGTTTCCGAGCTGGTCGTGGGTGAATGTGGTACATCAAAAAGCATGAAGACAACTGCCTGAAGCCCATACATGCTGCAGCGTACATGTTGTACCCCAAGTATGCTGGCAAGAGCATCCTGTCTGGTGCAGAGATCAACAAGGCCTATGGTGTCATCACTACCGTGTCTCGCCACCTTGGCCTGGATGAGGGCAAGGTTCTTGGCAGTCTGGCGAAGTACACTTCCAAGCAAGGGCTTTGGGACGGAGATGCAATATGGGAGTCGTCCCAACATATCTAATCAGCCAACCTGGTGGAAGGGACTTTGTGGATCTGAGGTTCTTTCTCCTTTTGCCTCCATCATCCTCCAAATCCCACCAACATCAGCCGCCTAAGAGTGCAACTGGTCCTTGTTTGGTAACACACACACGAAAGCACGCAACAGGCTGACCAATACAAGGGTTGAAAAGTTGGTAACCATCTGTGCAAATTTGAGGCTTTTTGAGCCTGACAACGAGCCATCCTCAACAAGGTTGGTAACTACTTAGGGAGCAGCAGGGCGCTAGCGGGCCACTCCCGACACTACCCGGGTGAAATGCAAGGTGCCAAATTCAAAATCCAAAAGTTGAATTATTAAACATTCATCAATATACAAGTGTTGCATAGCCATCAAAAGCTCTGCTTCTTGGCAATATCACAGCGTTGTCAGATTTCAAAAAGGCTTTACGGCGAAAGCACAACATTTGATTGTTTGAGGATAGCACCTCTAATATTTATGCATTAGCATAAAGTCATAAACCAGCGCGTGTCACACAAAACACATATCACAGCTAAAACAAATCCCTTACCTTTCGAAGAACTTCTGCTGAGGGCTTCCCAAGTGTCCACCGAAGACATCCAATGGTTCTTTTGTTAGAAAAAGTCATTTATTATATCCATAAATCTCAGTTTGGTTGGCGCGCGTTATGATCATAAAATCCACCGTTGAGTCGCCCATTGAACCGTGAAGAGAACACGTTCAAATTATACCTATACATTTTCTACAAACAAATCAAACATCATTTTTAATGTATCCTTAGGTATCCTTTTATGTATATTTACTGTAATATTTCAACCGGACGATAACGTGAACAATAGGAAAGGAAAATAAACTGGGGCGCGCTCACAATCTCGCACGCGTCAAACCTTGTTTACAAAAGTGGTCCCCTGACTAACCCGGAAGCCAGCTGCACTAATGTTTCGGGGGAAGCACCGTACACCTGGCGACCGTGTCAGCACGCACTGTGCCCGGCCTGCCACAGGAGTCGCAAGTGCGCGATTGGCTAACCCAGAATCTCTAGTGGCACAGCTAGCACTGCGAAAAGCATTGCCTTGGACCACTGTGCCACTTGGGAGGCCCTAGCTTCTGTATGCTTGACTAGAGCTGTTGCGGTGATCATTTTACCGCCACACCGACGGTCACGAGACATGTAGGCAGGCAAATTCCACATGACCGTTTAGTCACGGTAATTAGGCTTCTCCAAGCTCTGATGCTGCTGCTGGTCATTAGTAGCCTACCAAACTTGCTAACTGCCTGGTACTCCGCACTCTATTGTCCTTCTAATCACACTGACATCAATGCAAATGTATTAGAAAATCTAATCAAACTCTTCATGAGCTCATGTTGCCAAACATTTCTATAGGCTATGCAATTGCGGGAGAAAACAGAGTGATGGCCGCTAATAGAAAGAGGAGGGTCCAATGAGCTTTCTATAGGCTAGGCCTACTATATTTATTTCTCAACTTTCCTAATATTAAGCACATTGCTTATATTTACAACAGGAGTATAGCCTACCTGGCTGGCATGAAAATAAACCACGGGGAAAAGCGTCCTCCATTCACTATTTAAGTGCATATATATCATGTATTTTTTTCCTGCTGCCCCTGCTTTGATACAGGTCCATGATAATTCTAACAAATGTCACGTATATTATTTAGTATATGTCAAGACAAGATTAAATCAAGAATGGGCTCCCAAGTGGCGCAGCGGTCTAAGGCACTGCATCTCAGTGCTAGAGGCGTCACTACAGACCCTACTTCAATCCCGGGCTGTATCACATCGGGAGTCCCATAGGGCGTGCACTATTGGCCCAGCACCGTCCAGGTTAGGGGAGGTGTTTGGCCAGGGTAGGCCGTCATTGTAAAATAAGAATTTGTTCTTAACTGACTTGCCTAGTTAAATAAAAGAATAGTCTGATGGGTGACAATGTTAGCCTATCACTTGTGAATTATATATTTTCACTTGTGAATGATGCCCAGCATAAGAAACAAGGCCTTTCTTTTGCAACGCAGTTGCACACGTCATGTAGCTTAGTCCATAGGCCTATGTTTTAATAAGGTTTGTATCACAAGTTTGGGGAAGATCATTTTCACCATAAAAATGCACCTTTATAATTAAAGCATTACATGCATAATTGTATTTGAGGTCACTTTTGATAATGGTGGTTTCCCACTAATAGAACATTTGCGCTTATAGCCTACTACCATGTGTGCATTGCTGCGCTCAGAATGTGAAGAAATAGCCTAATCGTTTAGCTTAAAATGTTGATAAACTTTCTGATCTGTTGCATCAGCCACGTTGCATAAAAAAAGTTGATGCTAGTTGGGATGTATCGCATCCCACAACTGTCACAGACTGTTTGAAATATGTATTTTTCGCACAGAATAGAATAGGTCGACTTTTTGTACTATGGGGGATAGTAGATTGACATAGGCTAGTGCTTTTGCTGTTCGTTAGGCCTACTCATCTTGTTGGCTGACAAAAAGTAAATGTGGACAGTTCTTCCAATGTCTTCAATATGCACCTCGGAATTGGATAAGGACGCACGCAGTTGTATCCCAGATGTGTCTGTCTTAACTTGTAGCCTGTGAGAAAGACCCGATCACGTGATGGAGAGTCTTATGAGAGATGCTTCAGATTGCGCAGCACACTCGGGAAGAAGGGCACAACGCAGTACTCCGGCCTGCAAAAGGCATGGATTTTTTTAGGATACGTTTCAGCCACAAAGGGGATGCCGCTGTGAAATTTGAAGGCATTATCAAATGCTTCTCGGATTGTGAATGAGAGACTGATGTAGTGTGTACAGCCTGCGCAAAAAACAAAGCAGAGCTCATGCCTTTCAAGTGTCTCATCATGCAGCCTTACAATGTACTAAAATCTAAACATATAGCCCAACATTTGTATAACACCTAAAGTTACAGAACTCTAAATTAAGCATATAGGAGGACCTCTTTGTTAACCACTCAACACAGAATAGCCGTATGTGCACACTCCCTGAAATCATCTGGAGAAAATATTTATATATTATTCAGCTTTGTTCAATTCTTCATACTATAAAATAATGACTCGGAATTATAAGCAAATCTTGTCTGCTAAATGAACTACTGTAGTGTTACCCACAGCCATTTGGCATAGCCAGATCAGGACCTAACATAAGGACAACTCAGAGTATGCTATTATTTTCTTCTGAAATAGACTACATTTTCTTCATATTAGGCTTCTTTTGACCTGTCTAAAATAAATAATGGATTTATTGTGAAGGTGTAGGCTATATTACATGGATTTATTAGACTTTTTAAATGGCTTGTAGTCTGCGTGGGGCCAGAAGATGCTAAATGTGTTTGTTTATTTGCTTGACAATCACTGGCTGACAATTTCGTCATAACCCTATGCTTGACCACATTATCTGTCAGCCCAAAATTAATGATCTCATCAAGCATCTCCTGTGTGTTATTGGTGGACAGAAAATCCACGAGTCTGAGCATGAGGGTCGCGTGAAGATGGACATGGTGCTGGTGGCTGCTGAGGTCTTACTGCAGAACGGAGACCAGGAGACCAGGAGCAAAACCCACGCCAGACTTAAAGAGCTCAAAGCATCATGGGAGGAAACCTGCACCTTCATAATCCACTGCCACAGGTAGCTAACCCATGACCCCTCCGTGACCTTCCATGACCTCCAATGACTTCTGTGGCAGCTGAAATGGGCAGGTCAATTACTATGTCTCCTTGTCACATCAGCAAATATTACACACCCATGGATAATGTATGCATGAGGGAATACATTCTATTTGTTCAGTTAAAAATATTTGATTGTTAATGGCATGACAGAAGGCCTTGTTTTTGTTTAGGCCATATTAACACAGTTTTCTAAGGTCTTTCTTTGTTTTTTGGTTGATATTTACTCTTCAACCCACCCTACTACTCTCTCTTTCCCAGCCGTATAGAGTGGGTGTGGCTGCACTGGAGTGAGTACCTGAAGGCGCATGAGGAGGTTGAGATGTGGCTGGTCCGCATGCGCCGCAGTCTGGAGCCGGAGGTGGAACTACAGCTGGGGGTGAAAGAGAAACTGTGGCAGGTGAGCGAACACACCGGACATTGGCCTAGGTGTCAACAATAGTAATGTCTATGTTTAGCCAGGGGAAGAGCGGTCTGGAAGCTCTCTAGAGTGTGAGTGAAGAGGGTAGGCCATGGTTCCAACGGATGCTGAGTATAAAGTAATACTACAGATACCATATCAGAAGCCCAACTGTACTGCCATATTTTGAGTCTGGCTGTTTGGTAATAAGGAATAATAAACCTAGATACATCAAGCTAGACTTCAAATTCTGCCAATCATTCCTATAGAGCGCGCATAAACCGATGCACACAGTAGCTAACGTGTGTGTCTTCCAGGTAGAAAGTATATAATGTAATATAATGTGTGTGTTCCAGGTGGACCACCAGCATGTCTTGCTGAGTGACGTGCAGAGCCAGGCACTGCTGTTGGAGAGGCTGTTGGATGAGGCTGCAGCGCTACACAACCGTACCCAGGACCCCAGTGTGGACCAGGAGGCACAGGAGAGACTGCAAGAGGCATACAACAGCATACGGGACAGGGCTGAGGTGTGTGTGTGTGTGCAGTATAATGGAGGCTTTCTGATGACTCGTGCAAAATCTCCTATCTATTCCCTCGAATTCTCTGCACAAAACTCAAGCTAGCATTCCTGTATAGAGCTTAGAGGCCTTAACGGGTCCAAAAAGCAGGACCCATTCCGAAATGGACATGGGACTTTCTCACTCGGAACGAATATGCATGAATAAATGTGTTAAATATAGAGACCCGTTCCGAATGGACCAGAGGAAAACTAGACCTGGTCGGATCCAGACCCGGGCCGATCAGAGTGAGGGAAGCAGCAGAAAAGTTCATTTTTAAGATACTTTATTAACCAGAGCTGATAAAGCGCGAGGGAGAAGAGATAGAGAGAGGTGACACTCTAGCAGGGGCCGTGCTGTGTGTGTAGGCTACTGTGAGTGTGAGCAAGTGACATGGTGAGCAGGGAGGATGGAGAGAGAGAGACGAGAGACCGCAACCAACCAAGCTGACTCGCACAATAGGAGACTAATAGCTGCCATAGCTAGGTTATTTATCATCAAATATGATTACCTATTACCTGTCTTGACTGCATTAAAACGGGAGAAGCTAGCTAACGTTAGCTAACTAGGCTAATGGAGGCATGTGCTTTCTCGTCCTACACAGTTACAAACAAGAATAACTCCATTCAAAATATTAAGTAGCAGTCTACCTGTTGGCTCTTGGTTGTTGTAGCCTATCCTTTTTACTTTTAACTTTTAATTCTGTCATTTTAATTCCATTTTCCATTGATTAGATGTCTAACTTTTGCCACACATGTAGGCTCTATGACTGTAGCCTATTGCCACTTTGATGATTAGCCAGCAACAACAATAGGCTACACGTGCCACTGTCGTGAAAAGCAAGAGCAGCAGCAAAAATGATTACATCTATTTCTCTCTACTGCAGCAGTTGCGTTCGGATCTGTTCTAGTCCATCCGGACAAGTCAATCCATGACTGTCATATCTGACCCAGACCCGTGATATTATTTAGAATTTTGGACCTGGACCCGGGTAGGCTATATAGCGAACACAATAGAATGATCGAAAACATGTTGCTGTTATTGAGTGGTATTATTTCCATCCAGACAGACAGGCTGCAGGGTACAGTAACTAACTTCTAGGTTCTCAGAGCCAAGTAACTTGAGTTTAGTTTATTAGTTTATAATGACGTGGACAGTCCCTTTTGATAAAAAGAGCTCCTTTAGCCGCTACGGCTAATTTCCAGCTGTAGTCCCCGGCCAGTTGTCAATAGGCATACATCAAATAAAATACATTACATTACATAAATTACATTACAATTATACAATTATATTTACAGCAGGACTAAACAAGAGGGAGTAGACATACTAAATGTGTGGCACACAATTGAGGCAAGCAAGAAACAAGCAAGCACAGATTGCAAAGACATAAAAACAGTTCATGCAATAAAACAGTACAAATCGACATAAAGAATAATCACACAGAGACCACATTGAAGCATACAGGACATAACATTGAGGCAGGCAGCAAGGATCAAGTGGCAGTAGCATGACCATGTCACATCAAATAAACATCACATCTGTGAAATTAATCTGTGCAGTCATAATTGTCGGACAGACAGTTTTTAAGGTGTATAGTAAAGGTGGAATATGTATGTATGTCTTTAATTGTAGTGGGCAGTGAGTTCCAGTTTTGTATTGCTGTACCAGAAAATGATAATTGACCAAATGTGCTTTTTCTAAATGGGATTAGAAGGTCACCTCGTGTGGTGCTTCTGGTGATCTGCCTGCTATTATTACGTTGGATTATAAATGAATTAATAGGAGCGGTATTATGCAGAATTTTGTAGACCAAACAGATGTTTTTATATTTGATTACATCTTCCCAGCTTAGCAGTTTATGATTATTAAGGATACTACAATGATGTAAACTGTTAGGATTCTGGTCCAAAGCTTTGAGAGTTTTTTTTATAACGAGTTGCTAATGGCTTTAGTGATAAGCTGTTAGTTTGTCCCCAGCTTGTCAGACAATATGTTAGATGTGACACAATCATGGCATCCATAAATAATTTAGCAGCATTAAAAGTAAGTGCATTTCTAATATATCTAAAATTAGCTAAGCTAAACTTGACCCTATTAAACACTTTCTTAATATGTGCTTTAAAAGAAAGATTAGAATCAATAATAACGCCCAAATACTTAACTTGTGGCACAGTACTAATGTTTTGACCTGAAATCGTTATATTTGACACAATGTTACATTGTCTCTTGTGAAAAACATTCCCACAGTTTTATCTACATTTAGTTGAAGGCACAAACAATTTAGCCAATTGGTGATCTGATCCATAGCTGTGGTCAGTTTGGCAGCAGCCAGATGTTTTGTCTTGGCATGCACATAAATTACAGTATCGTACGCATACATTAGTGTATTGATATCAGGGCAAACTGATGGCAGATCATTGATATATAGACTAAACAAAAGCGGGCCAAGTATCGATCCTTGTGGTACCCCTGTGCGTAAATTAAGAACTAATGAGCGATGATTGTTCACAGAAACGTATTGAGTTCTACCAGTTAAATATGACTCAATCCATTTGATTGCAGAAGGGGAGAAATTAAAAGTAGAAAGTTTGGCAATAAGGACCTGATGGTTGACTGTGTCAAAAGCTTTACGAAGGTCTAAAAACACAGCGCCAACAACACCACCCTTGTCAACCATTGCTCGAACAGTCTCTAAAAAGAAACAGTTAGCTGTTTCTGCAGAGTGATGGGCCCTGAAGCCAAACTGCATCGGATGAAGAGTGAATGGACTATTATTGAAGAAAGAGACAAGCTGCTCTGATACACAATTTTTCAGCAACCTTGGACACCACAGTTAGAATACTTATTGGGCGGTAGTTAAATATGTTCAGAGGGTCTTTTGACTTAAATATGGGAGTTACAATTGCAGTCTTCAAAAAAATAGTTGGAAATATCCCCTCTAGTACTGACTGGTTAACAATTCGTGTGATAGCGTAGGCTAGGTGTTCTTTCAGGGATTTAAGCATTTTAGAATCCATTCCATAAATATCTTTTGCTGTTGAGATTTTAAGAGAATTAATAATTGCCTGGGTTTTAATTTCAGAGATAGGTTGAATTCTAAAAGAAGGCTTACTTTCATCTATTTTGACAATATCTCCAGTTGTTAGGGGAAAGTTCTGTGCGATTTCTCTGAGCATTGTTGTTGAATACTTTTCAATTTGTGCCGAGCTTCTTTTGTTGTGTACGTCCTTTTTAATTTTTCTGTAGTCACACAATCAAGGCAATGCCGTTCCTGTTTCTTTCTTTCATCTAGCTCTTTGAAACATCTTACAGTCCACAACGGTCCTCTCCTCTCCCTGTCTCTACTTTCAAAGGGAACAGTCTTTCGGCGCTCCTCGCCCGTTTGAACATGCTTAGCTCATGGCAGAGCCGTGCGTTTGGTCCAAAGGGGGAACATCATTCTAATGATTTATATTCTCTTTCATGTGGAGGTTGTTGCTCAAAAGAGGAGAACATTTGTTCTCCTACTCTTTGAAAGGAGCTAGAACCAGACTTTTTCCACATTTTGTTGTTACTAAGCGGGATTACAATGGATTTATTTGAAACTTTTTGTCAACAATCTACACAACATACTCTGTCAAAGTGGATACATTTTTCTTTTTAACAATTGTAAAGAATTCATGAAAAATTAAACACATAGATCTTGATTTGATAAGTATTCAAACCCTCTGAGTCAATACATGTTAGAATCACCTGTGGCAGTGATTACAGCTGTGAGTCTCTAAGAGCTTTCCACACCTGGATTGTGAAACATTTGCCCATTTTTATTATTTTCAAAATCGTTCAAGCTCTGTCAAGTTGTTTGTTGATCATTGCTAGACAACCGTTTTCAAGTCTTGATTTTCAAGTAGATTTAAGTCAAAACTGTAACTAGGCCTCTCAGGAACATTCACTGTCTTCTTGGTAAGAAACTCCAGTGTAGTTTGGCCTTGTGCTTTAGGTTATTGTCCTGCTGAAAGGTGAATTAATCTCCCAGTGTCTGGTGGAAAGCAGACTGAACCAGGTTTTCCTCTAGGATTTTGCCTCTGCTGAAAAACTAACCAATCCTTAATGATTACAAATATACCCATAACATGATGCAACATGATGGAGAGTGGTGCTGTTGTATGTGTTGCATTGTATTTGCTCCAAACATAATGCTTTGTTTTTCGGAAAAAAAAGTGAATTGCTTTGCCACATTTTTTGCAGTATTATTTTAGTGCCTTGTTGCAAACAGAATGCATGTTTGGAATATTTTTTATCTGTACATGCTTCCTTCTTTTCACACTGTCATTTAGCTTCGTATTGTGGAGTAACTACAATGTTGTTGATCCATCCTCAGTTTTCTCTTATCACAGCTATTAAACTCATAACTGTTTTTTAATCCCTGAGCAATCTCCTTCCTCTCCGGTGACTGAGTTAGGAAGGATGCCTGTATGTTTGTAGTGACTGGGTGTATTAATACACCATCCACAATGTAATGAATAACTTCACCACGCTCAAAGGGATATTCAATGTGCGTTTTTATTTAATTTTTTACACATCTACCAATCGGTGCACTCTCTTTGCGAGGCATTGGAAAACCTCCCTGGTCTTTGAGGTTGAGTCTGTGTTTGAAATTCATTGCTCGACTGAGGGACCTTACAATTATCTTTATGTGTGGGGTACAGATATCCCAAGTCGTGCAGCGGTCTAAGGCACTGTATCACAACCGGCCGTGACTGGGAGTCCCATAGTGCGGTGCACAATTGGCCCAGCGTTTGGCCCGGGTTTGTTTGGCCAGGGTAGGCTGTCATTGTCAATAAGAGTTTGTTCTTAACTGACTCAACAAAGGGTTGAATACTTAATAACTCCAGACATTTTTTATAAATTTGTAAAAATGTCAAACATGATTCCACGTTAACATCATGGGGTATTGTGTGTAAGCCAGTGACATAAAATCTAAATTTGATCCATTTTAAATCCAGGCTGTAACACAACAAAATGTGGAAAAAGTCAAGGGGTGTGAATACTTTCTGAAAGCACTGTAAGCTAATAGGCCCTCACTGAATACGATTATATTCTACTATTCACCAAGTACACCAATAGGGTTTCCTTTATTCAAAGCAATATGCATGTTCTGTATCTATTGCATATTGATATGGTTTTCTTTCATTATTAGCCCGCTCTGTAGCTCTGTTTATTATAGAGCTTTTGCTATTGCTTTTCAAAGAAAGTTTTCTTGCAATGTTTTCATCTTTTAAACTACAGAATGTAGGAACATATCATTTTCACAAACTCTATGTAGACCCTGGTATGGTGCTGGAGATGATGAATATGAGGGTAAAAAGTGGTGGATTTCCCCTTCAATAGGAGAGGCTGTCGGTGCTGCAGAAGATAGCTGAAGAGCACCAGATTTACCAGAGTTACGTCCTAAAGTTCCAGGCCTGGCTGGTGTCCAAGGCTAAGGAGCTGAACACACTTACTGAGACAGAGGACACAGCCGAGAACAATCTCCGAGCCCTACAGGTGAGAGTATTACACCCTAGTTATACGACTCCTGGGAGGGACAGATGAGCATTCACCCTAGTCACATCACTGTTATTTTTCTTTTCTTTTTTTTGCAGTAGTATTTATAATTTTTTACTTTTATTGTTTTACTGTAAAGTTTGTTGTGATTTTAAATGCACTTTGAATTAAGTTTGAGAAGGGTGGAGAATTGTGACACAGCATAACCCTCTCCCCTCTGTCAGACCCTGGACGACAGTGTGGCCAGTGAGGAGCAGACGCTGCAGCACATCGAGGGCATGTCAGAGGCTGTGCGGGCCAACACGTCCCCTGGGGGGGCGGAGGTGGTGGAGGAGGAGGTGGAGGAGCTTCGTCTGGCCTGGCAGAGGCTCCGACAGAGCCTGTGTGAGGCCGGGGAGGGCCTGAGGAGCAGCCTAGACTCCCAGAGCCAGTACCACAGCCACTGCCAGCGCCTGGGGGAGGACATCGTGCAGCTCCAGGCCCTGCTTCACAGACTGACCAGAGACCTGGAGACAGCCAGGGAGGGAGACAGGACCGAGGAACAGATGGTTGGGCAGTGGAGGAAGTACATGGTGGGCTTTATACACACTCTCTGTCTCTCTCTCGTTCTCATTCTCTCGCTAGCTCTCTTCCTAATTTAATTTCCTTGTTGTCTACTTCTCCCTCTCCAGTCTTCCCTCTGCCTTTCTTTTTTTTACCCTTCTCTCTTCCACTCGTATCTCCTTCCCCTTACTTGTTCTTTGCTTTCTTTTTCTCTTTCAATGTCTCTCTGTCAATTTCACTCCTCAACCCAAGGCTTACAGCTTTAGTTACTAGCTACAATAAGGGTCTGACACGGCATGGGCAGTTGCTCTAACTATTATCTTGCAGGAATTGGGCCTCTGGCTACATGCCTGGGAGAGGTGTGGTGGAGATGACAAGAAGATAATGGTTGTGGGATGGTGTTGTATCCTCACAGTCAAAACCTACCTGTTGTGTGCAGGTGTTGTGGGGCAGGTTCCCACAGTCTATGGATTTGTATTGATTGTCTGAAGTGGCTTCATTCCTCTTCTAATCTCCTTCAATTTACTGATGTCAATGAATTGGACAGATGCAAGGAAATGCCTACATAGGCTTTCAATACATTGCTTTTACCTGTCCTGTGTTTTCAGATCAGATCATAGGGCTCTGCTGAAAAGTAGGGCACTATGTAGGGAATAGGGTTCCATTTAGGATTGTAGGTGATTGAGAGGACATAAGGCTCGGAAGCTATAGTAGACTATTGAGATCAGATTGAGAAACAAAAGCTAGCAGAAGAGTGATAAGATTTGTCAGAGGCCAAAACAATTAGTATAGTCATTTTATCCCAGTGTCTAGACCAGGGCCCAGATTCACAAAACCTTCTGAAGAAGAAAGGTCTTCTTAACTGCCATTTCTTTCCTTAACTATAGATTTAATAAGAAAGTTAAGCAAAGTTGCTGTTTCTCAAAAAGGCTATTGGAAAATGTATTGCGCTATTTCTTACAGTATGTTTCTCATTTAGCAAAAAAAGTGAAGAAGAAAATAGATTTAGAACATAGTTATTGGAAATGTTTTAATTCCAAGATAGCTAAACCTTCAGGGCAGTGAGATAAAAAGCTAATGAAAGCAATTCAATGTTTAATTCACTCTCAAACTTGAGATTATTATTTGATTATTTTAAACCAAAGAACATGTTTTAGAACAGTAATCTCAGTAAGAAATATGCTAACATGATTGCCATTGCTAGCTAGATCTGACATCTGAATAAGAATGAATAAGAAGTTCGTAAGAAAATCATTAAATCTTAAGATATTGTTGAGGTAATTGCACTTACCTTATTTTTTTTTTCTCCCTTAAGGAGCATCTTAATTTTTTGCGGAATAAGTATTTTGTGAATCTGGACCCACGGGTCTCCAACAGGTAAATCGTGAGCTACCAGTAGCTCGTGGCCCATATATGAGTAGCTTGCCAATAAATTCTGAAAATACAATTTTTCACGTGTTCCATCGAAAACTCTCTCATAATATCAAAGCCACATTGACATTATCCCACCCCTGGTTAGCCACTATTGGCTTTAAAAACCAAATGTAACACAATATCTGCCAATTAATTTCCAGCAATATTGCCCGTCTCTCTGTTTGGTGCTCGCATTTGTCTATCACTCTGTATGTAGCCATTAAGCGATGCTAATGAAACATCTTGTGGGAAGACAGACTTTCCCCCAAAACCTTATAATGTTAACCGCAAAGTAGTTTTACCTGACAGGACAATATCAAGATTATTTGTGTCAATTGGGTGGAGATTGTTTTGCAAACTTTGCCATGACGTGCTGCAGCAAAATTGTGTTGTTCAACAAGAGAGTAGGCCAGACCGAAACAATTCTCTCTAGACTTAAAAAATGGTCTTCTGATGTGATTTTAAGCATTGACATGGATAAAAAAAAAAAATCAGGAAAAATAAAACCAAGAAAATATTAGTTTTGTGGGCCCCCTTAGAGTTGATTAACCCGTATTTTACCAGGTGTATTGACAAAATATATTGTACACCAAGGACCCATGGAGAGTTGCAGGGTAGTGGAGAAGAGATTTTTTTATTTTTAAAATGAGTTTCTCGCAATGTTTCAATTTGTAAAAGTAGCTCTTATCCTAGAAAAGGTGAGACGCCTGGTCTAGAAAAATCCACTTAACCAATTACAGCATCAAAGGCCACTTTGTGCCTGCTGCTTTCATTCCACTGAGGTGAATTTCACCCTTGTCAAGGAGGATTGCAATAGTGGTTTAAAATTGCTTGACATTAACGTGAATTATGTCAAGTTTATGCATTTTCTCTTCTATGGGAGTAAGAGTCTTGTGTAACTCTGGCACTAAGGACGAAAATTAAGTTAGTGTTAATCACAATTAGGTTATTTTTGTTGTTGGTGTGTGTTTTGTGTGTAGAGAGCGAGTTGCCAGGTGCCCAGGCTGGTCTCTGTGATGGGTTTTTAAACAATTGTTCTGATTTTCCCTTTTGGTATTCCCCTCTCAGAATGTCCAGAATACTCTGTCAGCAGAGGAATCCCAGGTGGAGAACATCAAGGCCCAGCTTAAAGAACTCTTCCGCTTTTCCCAAGATTCCCGGCATCTCTCTGATGACGTCCTGGCTGTGGTGAAGGAGCACCAGAGGTGAGTGGACAATCAGAGCGCATCACAGTGTAGAAGAAGAGTGACGATGGAGTGGAAGATGCTTTTTATGATTTGTTTTTTTTTTAAGTTCTGCCAGTACCTATTTTAGACTATTGAGATTCAGGGATGGTTCAGGGATGGTTCAGCAGAATTTGCTTCAAGTCTAGGTAGCAAATAATGGACCTTATCAGATACACTATATATACAGTACCAGTCAAAAGTTTGGACACACCTACTCATTCTTTATGGTTACTATTTTCTACATTATAGAATAATAGTGAAGACATCAAAACTATGAAATAACACATGGAATCATATAGTAACCAAAACAGTGAAACAAATCAAAATATATATATATATATATATATATATATATATATATATATATATATATATATATATATATATATATATATATATATATATATGATTCTTCAAAGTAGCCACACTTTGCCTTGATGACAGCTTTGCACACTCTTGGCATTCTCTCAACCAGCTTCACCTGGGATGCTTTTCCAACAGTCTTGAAGGAGTTCCCACATGCTGAACACTTGTTGGCTGCTTTTCCTTCACTCTGCAGTCCAACTCATCCCAAACCATCTCAATTGGGTTGAGGTTGGGTGATTGTGGAGGCCAGGTCTTCTGATGCAGCACTCCATTACTCTCCTTTTTGGTTAAATAGCCCTTACACAACCTGGTTAAGCGTGCCTTGAATTTGAAATAAATAAAAAAGCACCATCACACCTCCTCCTCCATGCTTCACAGTGGGAACCACACATGCGGATATCATGCGTTCACATACTCTGCGTCTCACAAAGACACAGCGCTTGGAACCAAAAATCTCCAATTTGGACTTATCAGACCAAAGGACAGATTCCCACCGGTCTAATGTCCATTGCTCATGTTTCTTTGCTCAAGCAAGTCTTTTCTCCTTATTGGTGTCCTTTTAGTAGTGGTTACTTTGTAGCAATTCGACCATGAAGGCCTGATTCACGCAGTCTCCTATGAACAGTTGATGTTGAGATGGCTGTTACTTGAACTCTATGAAGCATTTATTTGGGCTGCAATCTGAGGTACAGTTAACTCTAATGAACTTTTCCTCTGAGTCTTCCTTTCCTGTGGCGGTCCTCATGAGAGCCAGTTTCATCATAGCGCTTGATGGTTTTTGCGACTGCACTTGAAGAAACGTTCAAAGTTCTTGACATTTTCCGAATTGACTGACCTTCATGTCTTAAAGTAATGATGGACTGTTGTTTATCTTTGCTTATTTGAGCTGTTCTTGCCATAATATGGACTTGGACTTTTCCCGAATAGGCTTTTACCGACTTTTACCGAATAGGGCTATCTTCTGTATACCACCTCACAACACAGCCGATTGGCTCAAACGCATTAAGAAGGAAAGAAATTCCACAAATTAACTTTTAACAAGGCACACCTGTTCATTGAAATGCATTCCAGGTGACTTCCTCATGAAGCTGGTTGAGAGACTGACAAGAAGAATCTTTGAACTTTGAAGAATCTCAAATATGAAATATATTTTGATTTGTTTAACACCTTTTTTTTTTGGTTACTACATGATTCTATATGTTATTTCATAATTTTGACGTCTTCACTATTATTCGACAATGTAGAAAATAGTCAAAATAAAGAAAAACCCTTGAATGAGTAGGTGTGTCCAAACGTTTGACTGGTACTCTAAGTACAAAAGTATGTGGACACCCCTTCAAATTAGTGGATTCCGCTATTTCAGCCACACCCGTTGCTGACAGGTGTGTAAAATCGAGCACACAGCCATGCAATCTTTGTAGACACACATTGGCAGTAAAATGGCTTTACTGAAGAGCTCAGTGACTTTCAGTGTGACACAGACATAGGATGCCCCGGTCAACTGTAAGTGATGTTATTGTGAAGTGGAAATGTCTAGGAGCAACATTGGCTCAGCCGCAAAGTAGTAGGCCACACAAGCTCACAGAACAGGACCACTGAGTGCTGAACCACGTTGCGGGTAATAATCTGTCCTAATACTGTCCTCTAATGCAACACTCACTACCGAGTTCCAAACTGCCTCTGGAAGCAACGTCAACACAATAACTGTTTGTCGGGAGCTTCATGAAATGAGTTTCCATGGCCGAGCAGCCGTACACAAGCCTAAGATAACCATACGCAATGCCAAGTATCGGCTAGAGTGGTGTAAAGCTCGCCGCCATTGGACTCTGGAGCAGTGGAAATGCGCTCTCTGGAGTGACGAATCACGCTTCACAATCTGGTAGTCTGACGGATGAATCTGGGTTTGGCGGATGCCAGTAAACGCTACCTGCCCGAATGCGTAGTGCCAACTGTAAAGTTTGGTGGAGGAGGAATAATGGTCTTGGGCTGTTTTTCATGATTTGGGCTAGATCCCTTAGTTCCAGTGAAGGGAAATCTTAACGCTATAGCATACACTGACTTTCTAGACAATTCTGTGCTTCCAACTTTGTTGCAACAGTTTGGGGAAGGCCCTTTCCTGTTTCAGCATGACAATGCCCTCTTGCACAAAGCGAGGTCCATGCAGAAATGGTTTGTTGAGATCGGTGTGGAAGAACTTGACTGGCCTGCACAAAGCACTGACCTCAACCCCATCGAACATCTTTGGGATGAATTGGAACACCGACTAATTGCCCAACATCAGTGCCCGACCTCACTAATGCCCTTGTGGCTGAATGGAAGCAAGTCCCCGCAGCAATGTTTCAACATCTAGTGGAAAGCCTTCCCAGATGAGTGCTATAACAGAGGCTGTTATAGCAGCAAAGGGGGGGACCAACTCCATATTAATGCTCATGATTTTGGAATTAGATGTTCGATGAGCAAGTGTCCACAGTTTTGGTCATGTAGTGTATGTTTTCAAAACTGCTTACCTATATTCTGATTATTTCCTAGCATACACGACATCCTGAAATATGTGTAGATATCTTTTTTATAAAGAATACTATATTTTCCTTGATGGAGTGATGCTTAATGTAAAAACATGGCTCAATTTATCCCACTTTCCCTTACTAATTTGCTTTTGCTGTTGTATGATAATTAATGCAAACAGTCTTTGCTCTCTCTATAGGGAAAGGCAGGATGTTTATGCTGTTCTATTACATAATAATGTCTTGAAACGTACAGTAATTACTTGGCCTTAGTGTAACAGGCTAAATGTGTAAACTGCATTTTTCCTCTTGTCTTTTTACTGTGTTAAATATATAAAGTACATTTTGTCTTTGCATGAAGAGCACCATATCTAACCTGTTTGAAGCCCGTCTCCTCTCCCCTGTCTGCCTATAGTGTGAAGTGTCGTGCAATGAAGCTGTGTGTGGAGTCAGAGACAGGGCTGAGACTGGTGCTGCAGGATCCTCTGCATGGCTTCTCTCAGTGGAGCCAGCTGGTCTCTCAGGTGCTGGAGGCCTCAGCAGAGGTGTCTGAGTTCTCCCACATCGCCTTGCTAGTGCAGAACATTGAGGTATAAACACTGCACTGCACTGCAGGCTGCTACTGATTTGATCAGCTATTATTCTACCAGGGGAAATGTGTTTGGTCATGTGCTTAAAAGGGATGTAGCAGAACATTATACAGAAAACAACATACAATACAGCTAATAAAACACGGTAAAATGCATTGAGAAAAGGTGACATTCAATCCCATCAATCAAGCAGCTAAACCAGGATTGTGTTCGTAAGGCAACCCTTGATGGCTGGGAAACCAAACTTGAAGTCACTGTGGCACTCAAGGCCTGGACACATCCTCCACTGGAATAATGATATACAGTAGTCAGGGTATCTTAATTAGGTCAGCTATGGAAATCCATTCAGCCCTACATACAGACAGTACTTGACAGAGATTGGCTTGGGCCGTGTCCGAAATGGCACCCTATTCCCTATTTAGTGCACTACTTTTGATCAGGGCCCATAGGGCTGTGGTCAAAAGTAGTGAACTATATATGGAATAGGGTGTCAAAAGTATTGCACTATATATGGAAGAGAGTGCCATTTGGGCCTTCTCCATCATTAAATTGAATCTATCCTCCACCTTGGACAACATAAAGTGGCTTTTCCTTTATAACCTTCTCCCCTCCAGACATGGGAATACTGAAAGCACAGGTCAGGGAGTTCAATCATTTCCTGATCTATGAAAAAGAGACATCTGAGGATCATGCTTGCTTTATGTTGACACAGAGGAATGTGTGATCTAGATGCCCTGAGGCACATATTTCTTCTACACCTACCTTTCATCTGTGGCATGGCCCTCTTGAATTCATTTTCTCTCTTTTTGTCTTTGTTTCTTCTATTTCTTTCGAATCCCCCCTACAGAGGTTGATGATGCAAAGTCTGCAGCTGCAAGAGCGGTTGAGTCTGCTGCAGGTGAAGAGAGATCTGCTGGCTTCAGTGTTTGGCTCTGACAGAGCAGAGAGTCTACTGACGGAGCTCAACACCGCCGTGAGGAACCGAGAGTTACTGCACAGCCAGCTTCTGCAGAGGAAGGGAAGACTGCAGGTGTGTGAGTGAGTGCATGCGTGAGTGCATGCGTGTGTGTGTCAAATGTAGGGCATTATTAGGGAATGAGGTGCCATTCTGTTATAAACTGGGTGGTTCGAGCCCTGAATGTTGATTGGCTGACAGCTGTGGTATATCAGACCGTATACCACGGGTATGACAAAACATTTATTTTTACTGCTATAATTACGTTGTTAACCAGTTTATAATAGCAATAAGGCACCTCAGGGGTTTGTGGTATATGGCCAATATACCACGGCTAATGGGTGTATCCAGGCACTCTGCTTGCGCCATACGTAAGAACAGCCCTTAACTGTGGTATATTGGCCATATACCACACCCCCTCGTGCCTTATTGCTTAAGTATGTCTGTAGGGTTTGATCTCGAGGACGAAGGACTTTGGCGACGCCTACGAGTCAATCAGGAGCAATCTGACCCTCCTGAGAGACAGACTGATCTCCGCAGACATCCTCCAACCAGACATACTGGCCAAGAAGAGCCAGTCAGACCAGCTACGGGTGGGTCACTTACTGCATTCTAAACCTGTGGCTCATTCTCAATTAATCTTTCCTCGCATCCTCTCTCCTCATCTCCTTCTCAAAGGCATTGGAGAAGAAGGTTAGAGTGGAGGGACCTTGGACCTTCTCCTCCAATATGGATGACAATGAGGCGAGGAGATAGGATGCAATGAATTGAGGAAAGATGAATTGAGATTGAGCCTGTGTCCAGGGGGCACTAGGAGACTCATTTAGAAAGAACATATAAGCATGTATAAAGCATTCATAAATTGCTTTGTGTCTCTCAGGTGATCAAAAAGGACTTGGAGGACTGTGAGGCCCACATCACAGCTCTGGAGACTCTGGTGTCATCCAGCTCCACTAACAAAACCCGGTTTGAGAGGCTGTATGGGGACTGGAGGAACCTATACAAGGCGGTCCGGGTAAGACAGGCAGGATTTGACTAAGCAGAAGTTTTGAAAAAGATGATACTTTAGTGGCAAAACATTGCTTTTGAAATGGATAACATTTCCTATTAATCAATCTGCGTATTTGTGAAGTATTATTTTAGCATGTGATTGCATTTGCTTAATGTGTTATGTATCAGTGTGTTCATTTGGCTGTGTGAGTTTTGTTATACACTCACCTTCAGACAGTGAGTCATGTGGCTTGCTATATAAAGCAGGCAGACAAGCATCGAGGCATTTAGTTACTGTTCGATTGAATGTTAGAATGGGCAAAACGAGTGACCTAAGCGACTTTGAGCGTGGTACGATCTTCAGTGTCAGGCACGCCGCATCCATTATCTCAGAAACGGCCGCCCTCTTGGGCTTTTCACGCATGACAGTGTTCAGGGTTTACCGAGATTGGGGCGACAAACAAAAAACAGCCAGTCAGCAGCAGTCCTGTGGGCGCAAAAAGCTTGTTAATGAGAGAGGTCGAAGGAGAAATGGCAAGAATCGTGCAAGCTAACAGGCGGGCCACAAACAGACAAATAACGGCGCAGTACAACAGTGGTGTGCAGAACGGCATCTCGGAACGCACAACTCGTCAATCCTTGTCACGGATGGGCTATTGCAGCAGACGACCACACTGGGTTCCACTCCTATCAGTTAAAAACAAGAAGAAGCGTCTCCAGTGGGAGATCACCAACACTGGACAATTGCAGGAGTGGAAAAACATTGCCTGGAACATGACAGCGAGTTCAGTTTACTTGACTGGCCTGCGCAGTCCCCAGACCTCAACTGAATGGAGCATCTTTGGGATAAGATGAAATAGGCTTTTCGCAGCATGAATGTATAGCCATCCAATCTGCAGCAAGTGATGTCATCGCGTCAGCCTGGACCAACATCCCTGTAGAATATTTCTGACACCTTGTAGAATGCCCCAAATAATTCAGGCTGTTCTGGAGGCAAAGGGGGAGGGGTCCACCCCGGTACTAGATGGGTATACCTAATAAACCGGCCACTGAGTGTATGTCTTTGATATTAACGTTTGTGTGTGTGTGTGTGTGTGTGTGTGTGTGTGTGTGTGTGTGTGTGTGTGTGTGTGTGTGTGTGTCAGGTGAAGGGGAACGAGAGTGAGGAGAGCATCAGGGAGCACGAGAGTTTCCACGAGAGCCTGCTGAATGTAGAGAAGTGGCTGATGATTATGAGGCAGAAGCTGGAGTCCTACCGCAGTTCTGCTGGGGAGTGGAGCGTGGACAACAGACAGCATGAAGCTGAGGTACTGACATACCACACATCTGTCTGTTATCTCTTGTTATGTGGCACTCTGATTATGGCGGTTTTGATGAAGATAGACAAACATGACTAGGCACTGGACTACTATAGAGAGGATCTCCTGTGTTAAAAAACATTTATAAAATGTTCTCTACTGACAAAAAGTTATGGGAAATAAACTGTGACTCTTTCCAGTGCTGTACTTGCAGGTAGTTAATAAGTCCTGTCCCATCCTGTGTTATTCCTCCTCTGGTCCTGTAGAGGGCACTAGGTGAGTTCCCAGAGAAGGAGCTGCAGCTGCACCAGACAGAGGTGCAGGGCCAGGGGGTGCTGAAGAGGACCTCTGAGGAGGGACGGGTGCACATCCTCAGGGACATGAAGCGCCTGAGAGAGGCCTGGATGGCCCTGCATGACCTCAGCCTCAATCTCTTCAGGTACATTACACTGTAGCGGGCTAGATGGATGGAAAACTCTTAGAATTAGATATAGAACTCTGGAATTGACAACTATGCTTGACAAAGGTGGCTGCTATTATCATCACATTCTAGAGCTATGCACATTTATTGAATCTGCCACTCTAGTGAATGATAGGGTCTCTATGGGAGGACTACTCTAGTACCATTACTACTAATGCTACTTCATCTCTAGTTTAGTGTGTTTCAGTGGAGGTTCTCGACAACCTCATGGCTTGTACACATCTAGCTCCAAAAACCTTACCAACCATAACCTTCTACAAAGAAGTCAATATGTTGCATATGCTGTCACTGCATCTGGGTGAAAAGTATTTCATGCGGCCAATTACACACCAATCCTAAGAGATTCCTTTTAGTTACTGACTGACTCTGCTGTTCCATTCCCAGGCTGCTGAATGGGCACAGCTCCTCTGAGGACCCTGACTTAGACATCCAGAGGGTGAGAGGTCAGGCTGGGGAGTTGACAGGCCCAGCTAGGGAGCTCTTTCCTGGGGAGGGAGGAGACTTGATCAAAGGAAGAGGCTCCAGCAGCAGGAGGGATGGTGCTCCAGAGGGATCCCCAGGAGAGGACCATGGTGTCTGGGTCTCTCAGAGCTCTGGATCGGGGTCTGGGAGAGGGGGGAGAACAGGGTCAGGGGCAAGGATGGAGCAAAGCAAAGGGGCAAGTTTTAGAGCAGAAGAGGGTGTGTGGGTCGAGGGAGGGTTTGAGGGCAGTGTGGAGGATATGGATCTCTCTGAACATGGGGAGAGACAGGCCAGTGATCAACAGACTCTGGGTCAACAACTGGGTCCAATGACGTTAAGCCAAGGAAGCAGTCCGAGACCGGGACAGGGCGGTGGGGTTGAAAGCAGGGGCAATTGCAGAGAGAGGGAGAAGGGTGGCGGTGAGCACAGCTTTGGTGTTGAGGAGGTGGACTCCATTGCCTGGAGAGGGGTGTATGGTCAGGGTCAGGGAGGAGAAGGGGAGACCAGAGGGGGAACCACAGGGATAACCTCAGGCCACACAGGAGTCAGAAGCCCCCAGTGTGCAGTGGTGGGGGGCTCTGGGTCAAGGAGTAGCGGAGTGGTGGGGGGCTCTGGGTCCAGGAGTAGCGGAGTGGTGGGGGGCTCTGGGTCCAGGAGTAGGGGAGTGGTGGTAGTCGGGGCGTCTGGGTCAAGCAGTAGCGGGCGGACAGAGGAGTGGGTGGATGAGCAGAGGTCCAGAGGTGTGGCTGAACCTGTGGCCATGGAGGTAGATGTGGGGTTAGGGCTAGGTCATAGTCAGGGCAGCAGAAGCAGCTATGGAGAGGGAACAAGTGAAATAGGAGACCAGAGTGGAGGGGGACACCTGCGACACAGAGGGTCCTTCACCCTGATCAAGACAAAGATGGAGGATTCAGTCATGGAGCAAGGCTTTGCTAGAAAAACTTCTGGAGGGCTACAGGGCTCAAGTCAACACACCACGGTACGGTTTGCTGTCTCCACTGATTCTATTAACTCACAATCACATACTCATTATTTTCTAGTTAATAAAGGAAGGTCAACTTCAAATGGGCATGGTATAATTAAGCAATAAGGCATGAGGGGGTGTGGTATATGGCAAATATACCACGGCTAAGGGCTGTTCTTATGGATGACACAAGACGGATACAGGATGCAGCCGTTAGTCGTGGTATATTGGCCATATACAGTACCACAAACCCCCAAGGTTCCTTATTGCTATTATAAACTGGTTACCAGCTTAATTAGAACAGTAAAAATCTTTTTTTATTGTTGTCATACCCGTGTATATATACCACGGTCTGATATACCACGGCTTTAAGCCAATCAGCATTCAGGGCTCCAACACCCTGGTTTATAACAACATTTGACATTTTAGTCATTTAGCAGACCCTGTTATCCAGAGTGACTTACTTAGTGCATTCATCTTAAGATAGCTAGGCGAGACAACCACATATCACAGTCGTATTAGGTACATTTTTCCTCAATCCAGAAGTTATCAGCAAAGTCAGTGCTAGTAGGAAAAGACAAGTGAAAGGTTTATTTTTGTGTGTGGGGAGAATTTCTTATTTAAGATGCTCTTTGAAGATGTACGGTTTCAG
The DNA here is from genome assembly GCA_030435695.1 of Brachymystax lenok tsinlingensis. Taxonomy (NCBI): domain Eukaryota; kingdom Metazoa; phylum Chordata; class Actinopteri; order Salmoniformes; family Salmonidae; genus Brachymystax; species Brachymystax lenok. Next base: position 6,317,403 of record CM059808.1, read on the forward strand.
ACGTTTTTGGAATATAGGCAGGGACTCTGCTTTCCTAGCATCAGAGGGAAGCTGGTTCCACATTTGGGGTACCAGGACAGAGAAGAGCTTTGACTGGGCTAGGCAGGAGCTGACCTCCCGTAGGGGTGGGACGGCCAACAGACCGGAGGTGGCAGACTGGAGTGCTCGGGTTGAGATGTAAGGTTTGAGCATAGCCTAAAGGTAGGGAGGGGCAGTTCCCCTTACTGCTCTGTAGGCTAGCACCATTGTCCTCTCCACACCACCTGACAGGAGCGACCTGCCGGGTTGAATGCAATCCATGAGTGTGCAGAGCCTGAGACGCACAGCCCTGAGAGGGTGGAGAGGAGGATCTGATGGGCAGCGGATAGATCTAGGTGGATGAGAACAGAGGAGGGAGAGTCAGCTTTGGCAGAGCAGAGAGCCTCTGACACAGAGGAGAGCAGTCTCAGTTGAGTGACTCATTTTGAAGCCAGACTGGTTAGGATGAAGATCGTTCTGAGAGAAATAACGAGTTGGTCAGTGACAGCATGCTCAAGTGTTTTGGGAAGAAATAAAGGATATCTGTCTGTAGTTTTTTTACATCAGAGGGGTCGAGTGTTGGTTTCTTGGGGAGAGGAGCGGCTCTGGCCATCTTGAAGTCGCAGGGGACGCAGCCAGTGTTCTGGGATAAGTTAATGAGGGAAGTGAGGAATGGGAGAAGGTCTCCAGAGATGGTCTGGAGAAGGGAGGAGGGGATGTTGTCGGGTGGCTGGACATCACTAGTCGCAGGATGGAAAAATATGTTAGTTCTATCTGAGTGGGACCAGTGGACTCAATAGGCTGAGTGAATGAGGAGCGAATGTCAACCTTTTATTAAAAGTAATCGACTCATCACTCAATATTCTCATTAACCCATATTACACTGCCGTTATAAACCAGAATATTTAGAAAATTAGCTAACTGATGAAAATATTACGTAAAGTAAGTTGTTGTGGTCCTTCAGGCAGGTCCAGGGTCAGCTCTGAGTGCAGCGGGAGTACGAGGACCGGAGGAGGGTGTTTGAGGCCTGGCTACAGAAGGAAAACAATATTCTTTCAGGGATTCTCAACACCAAGGGACTGCTGAGCCCCAGAGAACTCAAGATCAGGCAGAACACACTCAAGGTTGGTGCTGATGAATTCTCTCAGAAATATACAGTATTCCACTCCTGTTTATATCCACACAGAAATAATGAGGTACTCAAGTGTTGTGGCCATCTTATAGTTCAACTTTTTTTTTTTTTTTAATCGAGAAGGTACAGTGGGATTCGAAATGGTCAGTGATCTGTTTGTTCACTTGGCTTTCGAAGACTTTAGAAAGGCAGGGCTGGATGGATGTAGGTCTGTAACAGTTTGAGTCTAGAGTGTCTCCCCCTTTGAAGAAAGGGATGACCACGTCCGCTTTCCAAGTGGAGGTGCAGAGCTGTTGGCCGGGGTTGGGGTAGCCAGGTGGAAAGCATGGCCAGCCGTAAGAGAAATGCTTATTGAAAATCTCGGTTATCGTGGATTTATCAGTGGTGACAGTGTTTCCTAGTCTCAGTGCAGTGGGCAGCTTTATTTTACTAGGCAAGTCAGTTAAGAACAAATTCTTATTTTCAATGACAGTGGGTTAACAGTGGGTTAACTGGCTGTTCAGGGGCAGAACGACAGATTTGTACCTTGTCAGCTCGGGGATTTGAACTTGCAACCTTTTGGTTACTAGTCCCTAACCACTAACCTCAAACAGTCACACTCCAAACTCCACTATGGCCAAGACCAAAGAGCTGTCAAAGGACACCAGAAACCAAATTGTAGACCTGCACCAGGTTGGGAAGACTGAATCTGCAATAGGTAAGCAGCTTGGTTTGAAGAAATCAACTGTGGGAGCAATTATTAGGAAATGGAAGACATACAAGACCACTGATAATCTTCCTTGATCTGGGGCTCCACGCAAGATCTCACCCCATGGGGTCAAAATGATCACAAGAACGGTGAGCAAAAATCCCAGAACCACACGGGGGGACCTAGTGAATGACCTGCAGAGAGCTGGGACCAAAGTAACAAAGCCTACCATCAGTAACACACTCGCCGCCAGGGACTCAAATCCTGCAGTGCCAGACGTGTCCCCCTGCTTAAGCCAGTACATGTTCAGGCCCGTCTAAAGTTTGCTAGAGAGCATTTGGATGATCCAGATGAGGATTGGGAGAATGTCAGATGAAACCAAAATATAACTTTTTGGTAAAAACTCAACTAAATGCGTGTTTGGAGGACAAAGAATGCTGAGTTGCATCCAAAGAACACCATACCTACTGTGAAGCATGGGGTGGAAACATCATGCTTTGGGCCTGTTTTTCTGCAAAGGGACCAGGACGACTGATCCGTGTAAAGGAAAGAATGAATGGGCCCATGTATCGTGAGATTTTGAGTGAAAACCTCCTTCCATCAGCAAGGGCATTGAAGATGAAACGTGGCTGGGTCTTTCAGCATGACAATGATCCCAAACACACCACCCGGCAACGAAGGAGTGGCTTCGTAAGAAGCATTTCAAGGTCCTGGAGTGGCCTAGCCAGTCTCCAGATCTCAACCCCATAGAAAATCTTTGAAAGTCTGTGTTGCCCAGCGACAGCCCCAAAACATCACTGCTCTAGAGGAGATCTGCATGGAGGAATGGGCCAAAATACCAGCAACAGTGTGTGAAAACCTTGTGAAGACTTACAGAAAACGTTTGACCTCTGTCATTGCCAACAAAGGGTATATAACAAAGTATTGAGATAAACTTTTGTTATTGACCAAATACTTATTTTCCACCATAATTTGCAAATAAATTCATTAAAAATCCTACAATGTGATTTTCTGGATTTTTTTTCCTTATTTTGTCTGTCATAGTTGAAGTGTACCTATGATGAAAATTACAGGCCTCTCTCATCTTTTTAAGTGAGAGAACTTGCACAATTGGTGGCTGACTAAATACTTTTTTTCCCCACTGTATCTATGAGGGTGCCCATGTTTACGGATTTGGGGTTGTACCTGGTAGGTTCCTTGATAATTTGTGTGAGATTGTGGACATCTATCTTAGATTGTAAGACAGCCGGGTTGTTAAGCTTATCCCAATTTAGGTCACCTAGCAGTACGAACTTTGACGATAGATGGGGGCAATCAATTCACATATGGTGCCCAGGACACAGCTGGGAGCTGGGGGTCTATAACAAGTGGCAACAGTGAGGGACGTCCATATTTCCATGGTACAGCGCTTGTTTACGGAAAACAGATGGAAGACCGAGGCATACCTCAGCTAATTAGCAATCTACGTCTCAGAGCACCTGTGTAAACAGAAGGTGGACACCACAAACGTGTTGTCACTGAAAAATACTGTCAGCTGCAACAGTGTTAGAACGGGTTAAAAAAGTGTACAGTAAGTGTCTATTGGTGAAATTATTTTGATGTGATTTTTCTAGAACCGTATCGCAATTGAGAATCAATTTACGTTTTAGAGGATTTGGCTGTTTTGGCTGCCAGAGCCAATTTGCCTCTAAACAGAACATGTAAGGTCCTTGGACTATAAGGGGTAACGTTAGGCTCCTTTAGTTTATTACTGGGCTAGGTAGAGACATACCTTACTGCGAGGCCCTGACAAATACACACCACAAATACACACCACAAACCTTCAAGCGTTCCTCTAGACGACTAAAATAACTTTTGTCAGCTGACCTGACAGCCAGTACACTTACATCCCAACCACAAGCTGCCTGACAGTCAGACAGATTGTGTCCTAAATGCCAGCCTACCCACTGGGCACGCACTGGTTGAATCAGCGTTTATACATAATTTCATTTCAATGAAATTTCCAACGTGGAATAGACGTTGAATTGACATCTGGGTGTATTCTCCATATACTTTTGATATAGGGCACTGGCCCAAAATAGTGCACTATATAGTAAATAGGGTGCCATTTGGGATGCTAGCAGGCCATGTTAGTGGTTGGGATGTTTCTGTCAGGATGGGATAACAGAGCTCAGAGCATGCCTCAATGTCAGCAGACATTGAATCAATGCAGAAAGGGGATTGAAGATGTTTGCTTGTTTGTTTGGGGATATACAGTATGTATGTGCTGCTGTGGTTTCAGTAGAGAAAAGGGTTAAGAAGTATTCCTTCAGGATTTACTGCTGTAGCTATTCTTCTGTGCAAAGATCCTGTGTAGACATTACACACTCACACACACTGCTTATTGTTATTACTTTATGCAACAGTTCCTCTGCTTACCCCTCAGCCATATGCAACTGTTTAGTCTTCATTCTCCATCCCCCTGTTGTTCACTTGCCTTCTCTTTCTCTCTCCCCCCCCCCACAGACTTTGCGGTCCAGTGTGGGCTGGGGTCAAGAGCAGTTTCAGCTACTGCTGATGTCTGGGGCGGCTGCAGCCGGGGACGGGGCTGACCATTGGGCTGAGGATGTGGGTATGGAGGAGATACGTTATCGCTGGATGCTCTACAAGTCCAAACTGAAGGATGTAGGAGACCTCAAGGCTCTGTTAAATGTCAAGGTAAGAGATGCTGTATACATTGTATTGTGCCTCCCAAATGGCACCCTATTCCCTTTTTATAGTGCACTATTTTTGACCAGGATCTATATGGCTCTTGTCAAAAGTAGTGCACTTTATAGGGCAGTGGTCACCAACTCCAAGGAATTCCTAGTCGATCACCAAACATTTCTGTTAATAAAACAACGATAGGGCCTCCCGAGTGGCGCAGCGGTCTAAGGCACTGCGTCTCTACAGATCCGGGTTTGATCCCGGGCTGTGTTGCAGCCGGCCACGACCGGGAGACCCATGAGGTGGCGCACAATTTGCCCAGTGTCGTCCTGGATAGGGGAGGGTTCTGCCGGCTGGGCTGTCCTTGTCCCATCGCGCTCTAGTGGCTCCTTGTGGCGGGCGCATGCACGCTGACTTCGGTCGCCAGCTGTATGGTGTTTCCTGTGTCAGCTGGCTTCCGGGTTAACCGGGCAGTGTGTCAAGAAGCAGTGCGGCTTGGCGGGGTCGTGTTTCGGAGGACGCATGGCTCTCGACCATCTCCTCCTGAATTCCGCACGGGGAGTTGCAGTGATGGGACAAGACTGTTACTACTCTCATTTGGATGTCATGAAAAAGGGGTAAAAGTACCCTAAAACAATTGTGTGTGTGTGTGTGTGTGTGTGTACAATATAGAAAACCCTGGAATGATTGACCATCAGATGCAGGCCATCAGTCCAGTAAAAATGTAATATATATATTTTATGCTCACTCAGCTGTGCCTCACAATTAATACAACAAATTATCTATTACCAGTTTGATCATATACCAACATTTGTTTTTATATAATTTCAAAATGGTATGAGAAGAACAACATTGGCAGGGCAATTAAAGCATAGTCATGTATTGGGCCTATAACCTACTGCACAAACCTCATTGCTACAGAGCTCTTTTTAATTGGTTAATGTTGCGTAGGCTTACATTTTTCAAGTCATGTTTGAAAACAATCTGACTGGTAGATCTCTGTTTGCATTTTGACTCGAAAGTGATCTTGACTTAGAAAAGGTTGGTGACCTCTGATATAGGGAATAGGGTGCTGTGTAAAATGTACATCCAGCAGAGCGCGTTGAAGAGTATCCCATAATAAAGAGATGATACATTGGTCTACCACAAGGGAGCAGTGTATCATCAATGTTAGGTAATGGTCAGAATGAACTGTACCGTATCAAGCATAGTTTTACAGTATTTTTTCACAGTATAGTTTTCTGGGTTTATTTCCATCAGGGTGCAAGTGCTGCTGGACAGGAGGAACACACCAGGACAGCTAAGGTACAGTTATCAATCCAGCTCAGAGCTTGTGTCATGGTCAAACATTCATTCATTCTTCTTTTTTCAGTGTAGTTCAAACTGGAAAAACGTGTGGTCTAAGCCGCGGCCTATGGAACACATATATTGCTACAACATAGGAGAGAATGTGCTCATTCAAACCCATCTGTCTTTGTCCTATTTAAAAAAAGAAAACATGCAAGGAGTGGGGCTGCTCCAGAGAGTTTAAAATCAGTAAAAGTCCCTCTTCAGGGGAGTCTTTGAGCCTCCCCACTCCTCTGGGCTTAGAAAACACAGCTCTAGGGCCACTTGTCTGACCACCCAAGACTGGCACCAAGTCAAGCCTGCTGTCTCCAACAAACCCCAGTTAATTTGGCAGCCCAGCGGGGTGGAGCAACCTGGTCTCAGAGCATTTTGTATTATTCTGTATGTAAATTCAGGACACTCCATTTAGTATGATATGTTTCGTATGGTATATCTTAATTTTGGGATGTCCATCATCCATTTCGTATATGATGTATCATATGAATTGTAATTCATAACATATTACGAATTTGCAAAATGTACCATATATTTTGAATTTGCAAATCGTACAATGTCTCCGAATTCCAATTTGTTGTGGCTAACGGTAGATAGGCTAGGGGTTAGGGTAAAGGCTAGGGGTTAGGGTTAGCTAACATGCTAAGTAGTTGCAAAGTAGCTAAAAAGCTAATGTAGTCCTGATGAGCTACGAACACGCAACCTTTGGGTTGCTAGATGTTTGCGTTTATACGCCCACTCCGACCAACCACCCTCCTTTCATTTTTACCTTAAGTAACCTGTGTTATGCAATCATATCAAACGTAACATATCATACTAATTTGAGTGTACCGGATTTACATTTACTTAGTTACATCTAGTCTATGAGACCAGACTGGGTGGACAAGAGATTAAGAAATGCCATGACCCGTCACTCTATCCCTCGCCCCCCTCAGATCTCTCTCTTTCTCTCCTTCGGTGGGGCGGAGTGGAGCCTCCCTCCCACACCCTCTCCAATCCCCACAGCGTGGGGGCCCTCAATATTACACAAAATTCCAGAGGATTTGCACCATATTTCGCATATGTAGATGATGCCTCAGGCATTGTTCTGAGGTCAGTGTAAGGGCAACTTGTACCTGGAGCCTTGGTTTCAAACCTTGTCCTCCTCTCCATCTGTTGATGCTAAGTGCACAGCCTCATCCCAGTCCTCTCTGCCCTATGTATAAGTTTCCTTTTGGCACAGATCTAAGATCAGCATACCCTTCTACAATCCTCACCTTAACCATTTGGAGAAAGGGGGAATGAATAACAAATCCTTGTCTAGGAGCAACCTCATTCTACTCTGTCCTCACTTGGTCTCTTATCACTCTCTCATATCTCTTGCTCTCTGTCGCTCTCTCTTGCTCTCTCTGTCGCTATCATAGAGCTGTGAACGCAGCAGGTGCATGGATGGTAAAAAATAAGGAGAATAGCTCACTGAGTTTACCCCCAGGTTGTTGATATGAGTAAAACAGCAGACACAGATGAAAGAAAAAAAAAATGGTAGTGTGACTCACAGCAAAGACTAAAGTACATTCTAAAGTACCCCAATGACAAACATCAGGGCACTGCAGCATCTGCGCTAAGACACTGACACTCCTCCATACACAAATCACTCTATAGGAATTGTGGTCGCTAGTTTTGCGGGCTATGAGTCTCTACATCTGTCATAACTTGGGATTTTCACGCTGCATAGACGACTGTTATTACTACCCTTAGTTATTTTAGTCATGTTTTAAAGGTGCTTGTTAGCATTCTTAATGCACACTATCCTATGATTGTAGACATGGTACCTGTACCTCACACACACAAACACACACACACACATGCCTTTGTCCCACGTACACACACCACCTGGCCTGCATTATATCTCTCCACTGCCCAACAAACTCACACCCCCTGGCCAACAGCAATGTCCTTCACTGGCTACACACAGTCCTCACTTGCACCAGATTAATGAATTACCCCCAAAATCATCACCAATCTCATTTATCATTGAAGTGCATGAAAAGGATAAAATAATCCTCTTCATCGCCCCTATTTTCACTCTGAACACAGAGCTATCTATAGGTCTGTCAGGCAGGGGTTGAGGTTAACGGTGCTTGACGAGCTTGTATACAATGATTGATTGGTTTATCTCTTTAAGGGCGCTAAGCACCTGTCTGTCAAATGGATTGTAATTGGGACTGCTTAGTTTGAGTATCTGGGACTGAGGTGTTAGCAGTTGTTATTCTTCAATAACACAGACCCCAAAGGAAATCGGGGGGAGAAAAAATATATTTCTTCAAAGAGAACAACAAATAGTTTTTATGCTGGGAAGTAGATTCTTCCCTGTCCGCAGTGTTTTCTCCACTGAATAAAGAGCCAGGATGTAGTTTATACCCAAGCCTAGCCTGTGGTTGACCAATTAGAATTATTTGCAATAAAATTGGGCCAATAGTCAAATACCAAGTATCCCGTTTCAGGCACAATGTATAGACAATTTGGACCAATAAGAAGAGCCACATTTAGCTATTAGTCCTGGACTGAAATTCCTCATGTGTCCCTGACCCATAAATCTGAAGTTTCCCGTTACAGAAAAACAATTATTTCCATTGATTGTTATTTCCCTCTTGAGCTCTAGTCCTCTGCGTTGTGTATTTATCTTAGAATATTCTTACAGAGGTGAGAGTTTGGATATAGAGGTAGAACGGAGGAAAGGGGCAGGTCTGTTGAGAGGCTTTCTCTTGCGCTTCCTCATCTTCCTCCTCTCTCGATCCTATGTGCTCTGGAAAGTAGTTTGAGAGGAGGGAGAGGGGGTTGATGGAGCCGGTCTTGTTGAGTGAGTGAACATGAAGGTGGAGGGCAGAGAGGACCGAGTGGGCGAGGATTTACTCGCTTCACTTGGAAGAGCACTCTGCTCTGTGGTGTGTGTTAATGCTCTGTGTGTGTCATCACAACCCTGATAATATTGAAAGGGCTGTGAGCCTTTTCTGTTTTGTTGTTTACTTAGCGAGCTAACACTGACCTTACTGAATAAGTCATCTTAAAAGTGACTTAGTTTAACACTCCCTTTCAAGGGGCAGTCTGGGATATGTACATCAAACTGGAATTGCGCTATAATGGATTGTCAGTCCTTGCATCCATAACTCTTGTCTATGAATTTGAGTGGTTATATTTCTCCAGCCTAGCTGACTACCAACAAAATGTAGCTGAGCAGTCCTTTTTGTTGTTGTTGGAATCCCAGATTACCCCTTTAAGATGCCTATCTTACTGAGACATTGGCATGTTGTTTCATTATGAACCAGTCAAATGTGGTGTCATTGTCTAGCAAGTATGAGAAGCATTTATTTACATTTCAGCATCACAGAATGTTCCTCCATGTTGAGAGGCAGATGTACAGGGAGTCTGGTGTGTTGGATTAACATTCAGTTGGATGGGAGACAGAAATACTCTGAGAGTAAAACACACACACTTTTGTATTAATTTTGATGTCAGTTGGGGTTGAATTTGAGGCATTTCTGGTTCACATATAATTAGATGGCCCCTCTAAAAAAAGGTTTATAGTTTATCCTCAATCATTGGTTATTTACTCGTGTGCTTAATGGTATAGACAAGGAATGTACAACAGTATGTGCATTTGAGAGAAAGTATGAGAATGGGATTTGATGGGTTCAATTACGATACTCACATCTGTTGATGTCTGTGAGTGTTTGTGTAATTGGCTATATTTCCCTTACTAAATGACAGGCATGGGAAGGTAGTGTGTGTGTGTTAACATCTATATTGTCTCCCTGTAGGGGAAGACTCCAGGCCTGCTGTACCGTGTGTGTCGGGTGGCCCTGCCCCTCTGGCTCCTGCTGTTGGCCCTGCTCCTCTTCGCCTTCTTCCTGCCCTGGATGGACGAAGGCTCCAGCTGCTCTCTGTCCAACAACTTTGCCCGCTCCTTCAACATTATGCTACGCTACGACGGACCTCCACCCACATAGAAGGATTATATAAGTTGATTCCTCTTCACCCTCAATCCATTGTGTGTTTGTGTGTGTGTGCACGTGCATGTGTGTGATTGCGACTGTGTATGTGTGAGAGTCAGTGAGTGTGTGTTAAGGCGTCCGGATGCTTCCCAGCCGAAACAGTTCGGAGAAGTTTGTGCATATATTATGACGACATTTTGTGACGTTTTGGACTTCTGGGTTTCTTCGGCTGTTCGGGCACACACATTTTTTTCTGGAGACAGGCTGAAGTTCGGAGCCAAAGTCTACACCCCTTCGTCTGTGATTGGTCAACAATAGGGATTCTTCAATAAAGTCTTTGTTGTCATTCAACGAGATGACTCGTTTTCATGCAAATTCTTTAATTGAGAAATACTGCACCAAACATCTTAGTTAGATGGAAAATTGCGCGACTAAGATCTCTGCAAAAACGTCAAAATGAATTACAGATTTCTTGGGTTATCTTGAATTAGTTCTTACTATTTTGAAGAAGTGTGTACTGGCTATGGCGTTTCAAATGGACAAACAGTAATGTGGCTGCTTGTTTCTAGTTTTTGAAGCGAATGTCTTTTAAGGGAGTATGCGAGAACGCTCGTTCGGTTCGGCTAGGCGCCAGTCAAACTGAAGCATGCTGACGCCTTTAGTGTGTGAATGTGTGTCTGTGCTGGATGTGTCACTGTGTGGGCGGGTAGCCTCGGCTCTTTCCACCTGTTCCTCTTGACTCAAGCTGTTCTCCACTCTGCAACCCACACGATCAAGCCAATTCAGCTGCTCTATCACACAGGCTGGCAATACATCCATCCATCCATCCACAGAGTAGAGTGCTCCACTTCCTCTCCTGTTCACAGTACTACAGTAGCTACAATAATGGCCACCAAGCACTTTAGGGGAGGAGAGGATGTGGATTTTTATTTCCTCTATTTGAAGGGATTTGATGTCTTCGACAATTACTGCGTATGATCATACACCCCCCCCCACAATATCATGGTTTACTACCCCTTTAAAGACCGGTGTATAACAGAGATGTGAATTATTTTACACTGCTTTTAAACTGCACAAATAACATTATGCTTTTTTCTATTTTTGCGTATTTGTCAGCTTTATTTTTTACCTGTACATAATGCCTTTTGCATACAGAGTACCCTTATCAATTTTAGCACTGTGTTCATGACAGTCTAGCGCTGACTTCAATTCTAGATGCAGGATGTGCTCACATCCCAAAACACAACGCCTGGGGTGTATTCATTACATCTTGCAACGGAAACCTTTTACAGTTTTCAAGAACCAAAAGGAAGCAAACGGAGAGGGACCTACCTGAAATTGTCAAGTAAGAGCTCTCGTTTTCGTAGTTTGGAGTAAACGGACATAGCGTTTTGCAACAGAATCAGCGTAATGACTACACCCCTGTTCTATCATGTGTCAATTCAAATGAATCAATTTGACATGTTTTGTTTCATTGTTAATACATAACAGTCAATCTGTGATACTGACCATACAGAAAATCAGTCAGTGCTGGTATACATGATGTACTTACTTATGACTGTATAAGTATATTGTATTTGTACTGAACTGTAGGTATGTTTGAAGAATATGCTATTCTTTCCTCAAGGTGCTATGCTATATTTGAACACTGTCGTAATGATCCCTTTGCACAGTTTAACTTCTACCTTGGCCCCTGACGTTTTCTTGGACCACAGAGTACTTTAGATGCTAAGTTTACTTTCTTTATAATACGTCATGTTCAGCAGGGCCCAGATTATATCATGGAAATAGCTCCTGTTATGGGAGAATATCCTTTTTGAGCAGACTCTTAAAACGACGCAATGACCCAGTCAACCTTTTCTCTCTTTCCTCTCTCTCTCTTGCATCCCCCTCTCTTCTCTCATTCACTTTTGTACTTTTCCCTCCCTCACATGTTTGTTTTACAGACCTGAAGGTTGCTAGGGCAACGGAAACCAAATCGCATTATATCTATTAGTGTCCTATCACACAGCACAGATATTTTTTGTTACGACAGCAAAATTAGGTTATAACCCACAAATAGTTTTGATGTTTTTACATTTGATTAAAGTTAAACTATTAGCTTTTGTTCGGAGTGAGGGAGAGTGTGTGTTTTAGTTTGTGCTTCAACATTCTGAGACAAGACAGTCAATCTGTGTATCTGTTTTCTCCGTCAAGGAAGGTATCCTCCGTCAGGGAGGGCTGTCTTCGTTTGTCATCATGAATGTTAAATGACAAACTAAATTTTTAAGAAAAAATTGAAGGAAACCCACATGCCTGCCCTACCAGTACAAAGCAGACTTGAACCGAAATATTTATACCATTCAACTGTTATCTATACACAAGTTATGCAATGCTCTTCTTCAGTCTTCATACATATTTATGAAACATATCTAGCTCATATCTAGCTTTTAAATGTGAGAATATTAAACGTAAATGCTGAACTAAATACAGAGTACTAAACGTCACCATAATATGCTGCATTATTTTGAGTACCAATTAGCTACAGTAGGCCTACCTGGCAGTCTGGCAGCTCTGCTTCCTGCACTGCTAGTGAGTATGCAAACCTTTACAATCAACCCAGGTTCAAATGCATACCCTGCCAGGAACCTTACTGTATGTGTGTAGCCATACATGTGGAGCATCCATATGGACTTTCACTTGAACCTTTTTCAGAAGTGCTCATCTTGAAAGGATCTACAGTGGAACGGGGAATCAAGGATAGGTGAGATAGTGGTGGAGAATGAAGGGAATATCATGGAATACTGTATCAGATTACTCCGCAGTGTGCGTGGGAAGTAGGGTTGAAAGATTATGCTTTTAAACAGATCTCCAGGTTGGAATATTTCAGATACCTCCTGATTCCGGGAATATTCCAACCAGGATTTATGGAAAACCTGGGAATTTTGGAAAAGTTATCAAAATGTTCTAACCCTAATCAGATTCCTCTGGGTGTTTTTATAAGGAGTTTGTCTCCTAAGTACTCTGCTAAGTGTATCAATGTAATAAAAATGAACATAAGATTAGATTGGAATAGCGTGTCATATAAATGAGCATCTGCTTTGCAAAAAAAATACTTTTAGACACACATGCATGCAGGAATGAAGATTCAAAGCTTTTGTAAAACGGTACAATATTATGCTCTATTTTATTACAATATTTTGAAATGAATGAAATGCTTAAAATGTATCAACAGGGCCTAACCAATATTTTTGTATTGTACTCAAATTGGCAATAAATATGCAGTGTGTATAATTGATCACTGAGTCTGTATGGTGTCGCTCATGGTTGAGCTACTACTGTTGTTGGGAATTACTGGATCAGCATGAGTAAACCAGGTCTGCATCTCAAATGGCACCCGATTCCCTTACATAGTGCCCTATTTTTGACCAGAGCAGGGCTCTGGTGAAACCTAGTGCACTATGTAGGGAATATGGTGCCATTTGGGATGCATATAGGTTTAAAGTGTAGCAGGCTGTTTAGTTTAACTAGCCTCTGGTTAGTCAATGATTGAAAGGCTCTGAACATGTCTTGGAGTAAGCACACATTTCCTTATCACATACCAGGATGTTAGGTGAGGTTGTGAATGTCAAAAAATATTAAAAGGCGGCCAGTATGATGTAGCAAAAATTGTGAACTAGTCACAAAAATATGAACACAAATATAAACGTAGGAGATCAGCATATTATATTACAACAGGTTACATACTAGGTTGCACCTCTACAGGTCATTATTTAATTCCAAAAAAAGATCTTCCCTCCTTTCTGCCCGTTTTGGATGTGAGATGACTGAACAGGTGTAAGCATTAGCTTCTACACCTAGTTTCTACCATGTTGCTTTCACCTTTCCAGTTGTATCACCTCTGTCAAGGGGGTGATCAAAGGGCAGAAAGGAAGGGACAACATTTTGGAATGAAATTACAGCCCAGATAGGTTTTCCTTTTCCTGTGTTGAATAGAGGTTTAGGACTGAACGGGTCCAACAAGGTGGACCCCACTGAACACACAAGACACACTGACACCCAAAACCTGACACACAGACACAACCTCACAGTCAAATATGAAGCATTTACTAGCTCTTCTACCGCTTGCCTTGCCATTTCTCTCTCTTTCTTTCTGCAACACAGCTCACGAGATGCAGTTGTATCGCAGTATGACATTCTCAGTAAATTAATTTGGCTGTGATTTAGGTCACCAGTGAAAGCAAGAGCATCTCATCTGAGGAAGACACAGTAGCTTCCCTGCCAAAACATCTGATTTGTTAGCTACAGATGAGCTCCCAATTCTACACACACACACACCCACGCACACACAACCTCTTGGTAGATAAACAATATTTATGTCTGGTGCTCAGCTTGTGCATGACAAGAACTCTGGTGCAACACTCAGGTGATCGTTTGCCTTCCAGGTGTGTGTGTGTGCCAGCCACTAGGGGCAACAGTGAGTACTATTACCATCAAGTAGGCTTGGGTTTGCTTGGGCGTTGAGGATGGGGGTGGCGGATGTCCGTAATCCCATGACTGGATCCGAATTCATTACGAATGGATCCAAAGGTCATGACTGGATCCGAAGGTCTCGTGTTCAATCCCAGTGGTAGACACTCGTATATGTTTTTGTTTTAACCCAATCCCAAACCTTAACCATTCAGAATGAATTTCTAAACATAATGTTTTAACCCTATCCCACACCTTTAACTTAAAAACACATTGAAATTTGGTTTGGAGAAATGGAACGATGCTGCGAGCATTTGACTTTGGAGCAACTTTGAAACTTGTCGTTTGGAGAAACGTGGATAAACGTCAGAATCTGAAGTCAAATTGGTCAATCTTGTTGGTCTGTATGGACTCTGCCCTACCTGGCAGAGGCTGAAAGTGACAGTGGCACACTTTGCTATGTGTGCAAGCCCTTGTTTGGCCTAATTACTTCAAGTGGAATTCCCTCTTGGTGTAGTGGGACTGTTTTCTCTTCTCCTCTCTCTGTTCCATGTGTGCGGAATACCACCAACCCACTCACTGGATATGGGTTGTAGAGCTGAAATCACTGTGTCTCTGTGAATGTGTGTGGCTGTATGTGTACTTGTGTGATTTTGAATGTGTTTTCCTACTACCCACATACATACACAACAGATCACAAACTCTTACCTAATACGTCTCTTGTGTGCGTGTTGCACTGATTATTTCCTCAAACCAACGTACACAGTACCTCACCACACTCTTGATCAGTGTGCATGTGTACTTCACTGCCTCTACCCATCCACCCACTCTCTGCAAACTGCATCCTCGCTCACACACAGCCCTGCTTTTCTCAGCTACACCACTAAAGACTCAATCTGGCATGTTAAAAAATCTGTGATAGAAATAATACTCTACTCCTTCCTACTCACAAGGCCTTTCTATAGGAGATTTAGCACTTTCTAGAGAATATAGAGAGACATACACAACAGTGGCGGTCTGTGCCATTTAAGATGAGCAAGGACAATTTAATAATTTTTTTATGAGCATGGCCTTATTTCTATTACAGCATATTGGATGACTGTCATTCATATTCCATTCACTCAGCTCAATGTAACATCGATAGGTTTAGGCTACTACATGATGCTCAAATTTTCCCTACACCCATCATGAGGTTGCTGCAACCTAGCCTATGAAGGAAAGTTAGGTCGAGATACATTTTTGTAATCAAGTTGACAGACATTGTGCATTGAATGTGTCAATCTTGCCTGCACCTAGCTGATATACTGTTGGATGTAATCATTAGTCCAACAGTTGCAAACGAGAGTTCAGGTATGTTTATCCTCGTTCCGTTTGCTTCCGTTTAAGAAACGTTTTTCAACAGAATCGGCAGAATGAATACATCCCTCAACACACGCAAGCACAGTTAACTTTCATAGCAGCCACATACAAACAGCGTGGTCCCTTTGATTGTTGGATAATTCGCATCTACACACTCACCTCTTCTCACCATTTCCTTTCGCTTGTGGACTTCAGTGCAGAACACATCAGCTGTGTGACCAGCCGAAAAAACCTACGACAGCCTACATCGTTGTCACCATATTAGCTAATGTCAAGTCAACATAGCTACTAGAACTAACGTGTTAGCAACCCGCTACAATCATGCAGTGTACAGTCAGCAGGCAGATTAGCAGTTACACCGGCGGGCCCCAGAGGCAATAAATGAATTAAACCAAACCTTGACTTGGAACAGTTCCAGTGTTGGACAGCCATAGCCAGCTAGCTAGGATAGCATCCCTCTCTCTGTTTCAGCCGTGTGTTTGAGTAGGCTAAACTAGATAGCTGCATTGGCTAGCTAAGTAAGTGAAAGTGAAAAGAACATGAAATATAGCTAGTTCTCTCTTATGCTTCTACTTCATTTTGGAATAAATTAATTTGTTCAAAACTGTTCAACTATTGTCCTCTCTCTTTGAGTCAACTACTCACCACATTGTATGCACTGCAATGCTAGCTAGCTGAAGCTTGTGCTTTCAGTTTTAGATTTATTGTCTGATTCTTTGATTGGGTGGCCATGCTGCAAGAGCTCTGATAGGTTGGAGGACAACCTCTGGAAGTTTTCATAATTACTGTGAAAGTCTATGGTAGGGATTGAGAACCATGAGCTTCTTAGGTTTTGTATTGAAGTGAATGTACCCAGAGGAGGATGGAAGCTAGCTGGCCTCCTGCTACACCGGGGTGCTACCCTACAGAGTGCTGTTGAGGCTACTGTAGACCTTCATTGCAAAACAGAGTATTTTAATCAAATCAAATCAAATGTATTTATAAAGCCTATCTTACATCAGCTGATGTAAGAGTGCTGTACAGAATCCCAGCCTAAAACCCCAAACAGCATGCAATGCAGGTGTAAAAGCACGGTGGCTAGGAAAAACTCCCCTAGAAAGGCCAAAACCTAGGAAGAAACCTAGAGAGAAGGTAAATCCGGACAGGAAGATCACGTCAGTGACTCAACCCACTCAAGCAACGCACCCCCCCAGGGACGGCATGGAAGAGCACCAGTAAGCCAGTGACTCAGCCCCTGTAATAGGGTTAGAGGCAGAGAATCCCAGTGGAGGGGGAACCGGCCAGGCAGAGACAGCAAGGGTGGTTCATTGCTCCAGTGCCTTTCCGTTCACCTTCACACTCCTGGGCCAGACTACACTCAATCATAGGACCTACTGATGAGATGAGTCTTCAATAAAGACTTAAAGGTTGAGACCGAGTCTGCGTCTCTCACATGGATAGGCAGACCATTCCATAAAAATGGAGCTCTATAAGAGAAAGCCCTACCACCAGCTGTTTTCTTAGAAATTCTAGGGACAGTAAAGGAGGCCTGTGTCTTGTGACCATAGCATACGTGTAGGTATGTACGGTAGGACCAAATCGGAAATATAGATAGGAGCAAGCCCATGTAATGCTTTGTAGGTTTGCAGTAAAACCTTGAAATCCGTTATTTAGTGAAATGTGAATATATTTAGTTAAGTTTTGTCTAAAAATGATCACTTTTGCTTATGTTTCACTATTTTTGTTTTTATAAAATTCTCACTGAGGAGGATGGCCCTCCCCTTCCTCCTCTGAGGAGCCTCCACTGACACACAGCTTCTTCAAAGCCTGGCTAAACGATAATATTATACAATGTATTATCCTCTTTCTCTATGAGGGGTGATTTGTCATCATAAATGATAGACCATCATTTATATAGTAAGATGGGAGAGAGTAAAGCCAAGCCAATGAATGGACTGCCATTTACAGTGCATTCAGAAAAGTATTCAGACCCCTTACCTTTTTACACATTTTGTTACGTCACAGCCTTCTTCTAAAATTGATTTAAAAAAGTATTCCCTAATCAATCTACACACCACAATGACAAAGCGAAAACAGGTTTTTAGAAATATTTGCAAATGTATAAAAAATGAACAGAAATACCTTTACATAAGTATTCAGACCCTTTGCTATGAGATTCGAAATTGAGCTCAGGTGCATCCTGTTTCCATTGATCATCCTTGAGATGTTTCTACAACTTGATTGGAGTCCACCTGTGGTAAATTCCATTGATTGGACTTGATTTGGAAAGGCACACACCTGTCTATATAATGTCCCACAGATGACAGTGCATGTCAGAGCAAAAACCAAGCCATGAGGTTGAAGGAATTGTCCGTAAAGCTCAGAGACAGGAATGTGTCGAGGAACAGATTTGGGGAAGGGTACCAAAACATTTTCTGCAGCATTGAAGGTCCCCAAGAACACAGTGGCCTCCATCATTCTTAAATGGAAGAAGTCTTGAACCACCAAGACTCTTCCTAGAGCTGGCCGCCCGGCCAAACTGAGCAATCGGGGGAGAAGGGCCTTGGTCAAGGAGGTGACCAATAACCCGATGGTCAATCTGACAGAGCTCCAGAGTTCCTCTGTGAAGATGGGGAAACCTTCCAGAAGGACAACGATCTCTGCAGCACTCCACCAATCACGCCTTTATGGTAGAGTGGCCAGAAGGAAAGCACTCTTCAGAAAAAGGCACATGAAAGCACGCTTGGAGTTTGCCAAAAGGCACCTAAAGGGGATGTTTTTCATCTGGGAGACTAGTCAGGATCAAGGGAAAGAAGAACGGAGCAAAGTACAGAGAGATCATTGATGACAACCTGCTCCAGGCTTCGCAGGAGTCTCTGAATGTCCTTGAGGGTCCCAGCCAGAGCCCGGACTTGAACCTGATCGACCATCTCTGGAGAGACCTGAAAATAGCTGTGCAGCAACGCTCCCCATCCAACCTGACAGAGCTTGAGAGGATCTGCAGAGAAGAATGGGAGAAACTCCCCAAATACAGGTGTGCCAAACTTGTATCGTCATACCCAAGAAGACCCGAGGCTGTAATTGCTGTCAAAAGTATTGAGTAAAGGGTCTGAATACTTACTCAATAGTTTTTTTTTACTCTTTATTTGTAAACATTTCTCAAAAAACCTGTTTTTGCCTTGTCGTTATGGGGTATTGTGTGTAGATTGATGAGGAAAAAATACAACACAGCCTGTAAATGTAACAAAAAGTGGACAAATCAAAGGGTCTAAATACTTTTCCGAATTCACTGCATGATGCCTGAAGAGCACATGTACTGTAGTGCACAAACACATAGTGCATGAACACACACACACAGGTATCCTTTCCCTTCTCCAGATGATCAATCATGATTCCACGTAACCACCATGTAACAGTATGTTCCCCTGTCAGCCGAGAGAGCACAGCAGCATGCTTACTGCTGTTTACACAATGCACTGAGGGATCAATCCCTTTGAACTTTCCAAATCCCATGTTCCTCCCTCATTCACTTTGGTCACGTCCATTCACTTTAGAGATATCTCCTCAAAGCAAGACTACTAACACAATTACTGTTAAAGGCATGACTGGTTGCGTTCCATCTGAAAATGTTTTCCCCCAATCCTATCACTACCCAATAATAATCATATTATACACTATATATACAAAGGTATGTGGACACCCCTTCAAATTAGTGGATTCTGCTATTTCAGCCACACCTGTTGCTGACAGGTGTCTAAAATCGAGCACACCTCCATGCAAACTCCATAGACAAACATTGTCAGTAGAACGGCCTTACTAAAGAGCTCAGTGACTTTCAACGTGGCACCGTAATAGGATGCCACCTTTCCAACAAGTCAGTTCGTCAAATTTCATCCCTGCTAGAGCTTCCCCAGTCAACTGTAAGTGCTGTTATTGTGAAGTGTAAACATCTAGGAGCAACAACGGCTCAGTGCCCAACCTCACTAATGCTCTTGTGGCTGAATGGAAGTAAGTCCTTGCAGAAATGTTCCAAAATCTAGTGGAAAGCCTTTCCAGAAGAGTGGAGGCTGTTATAGCAGCAAAGGGGGGACCAACTGCCCATGATTTTGGAATGAGAAGTTCGATGAGCAGGTGTCCACATACCTTTGGTCATGTAGTGTATTTCATTGCATCTTTTTTTTGTGACCTTGGTCAGTGGCTTCTGTATATCTCTGCTATGTGTTTTTCTAATGACCTAGATGAAAGGGGGGAAATTAGTTTAGCCGCAGGTTCAAAGGCTACCACTGTTTGCATTCCAAATGGAACGCTATTCCCTATTTAGTGCACTACTTTTGACCAGGACCCATATCTCTGGTCAAAAGTAGTGCACTAGTTAGGAAATAGTGTTTTGGATGAATGTACTGTGGCTGGACAAATGACTAGTGAGCTACCTGCCTGCCTTCCGGAACAGTAGGTTGTTAATTTTATTATGGTAACCGGATTCAGACAATTCTCATTAGACTGCAGAGTAAACAGAGGAGAGAGCTGTATTCAGGGGGCGGAGGGTAGACACAGCATCAAGGTAAACACCAAGCTAGGACATTTGGTTCGTTGGGAGTTGTGGGAACGTATGTTTTTGGTTTCACATTGGTTGTGGGAACGAAGCCATACGTTTTCTGACCAGTAAAACTGAATTTACATGTTTTATTTTTAAATTAACATTTTGCCTGTTCTGGGAATGTATTGATAGGTTGCCGGGGGGGAGACATACTGCTATTAGCCCGTACAAACTCATTGAATAACAGATTCACTACATGGAACAACAGATAGCACCTAAAAAAAATCCAAAGTAAGTTTGTTCCAAAGTGTCTTTCCAAAGTGTCTTTCCCTGTGTGAGATATAAGAAAGATCAGAACATGTATATATATTTTTTTTTACATGTATTTAACCCCTTAAATACATGGTCTACTAAGCTATATGGAATTATTTTAAGGTCATACCAAGGACCATTTTGCTGTTTGATTTGGAATTTTAAGACACCTTGACGTATTAAATAAAATATATGCAAAAATAATTTTATACAAATGTTCATTTGGCCTTACTGCTATTAGCCCATACAAACGCATTGAATAACATAAGTGCAGTAGTCCTTGCACAGTCAGAGCTCTCTCTCAGCTCAAAGGTGCTCCACAGCAGTATAGGCCCATGATCACTTAGCCTGTAAACACCTCGTAGGAACTCCAACTGCCCTCTCACTGCACCTGGCCCCTTTGTCTTGCTACTGCTGTCTGCTGACCAGTTTGTAGTTTGATTGACTGACCGACACTTCACCACCCACATGTGTAAATATTTAATCCTTCAAACCTGCCATAGCAGCTGCTGCTTGCTGGGTTTCCACTAGTTACCACAGCCACAAAGTCAATATTGGCTATATCGTACAAATTTATGATAACAACAATTCAATTTTTGTTATATTAATCTAAGGTTAGGCTTAGGCATTCACATTTGAAGGCCTCTTTATAGTCTACGTCGGTCTGAGTATGTTTTTGTTTCAACTGTGTGAACTTTGGAAAACAAAACATTAATTTAAAGGTGAGATGCTAGACCAGTGGATGTGCTGTGTTCTGTCACTGCCCCCCATGGAATGTGGGTGTGTGTAGACAGAGTCCTGTCATGGAATGTGACCTGCCATCAATCTGTCCGAGTAGAGTTACAGCTCCCTCTCTGGTAGGTTGTTTTCACCTTACTGTCACCGCCCACGGCCATCCTTGTTTTTCTTATTTTTTAACTCCTATACATTCATCTCAGTTCAGCCATGATGATAACTGTTCGTTATCTAATCATATTGTAAGAAGATAAATTGTAGAAAAAAGAGGGGGAAACTTTGTGTCTGTGGTAAGTAGTGACAACCATGTTGCTGTCACAGGGTCTTGACCTTGGGGATGACCTTGTGACACTGTAAAGCTACACTAGTCTAGGTTTTGAAAATGGAATATCTTCTTTGTAAGCAACTCCAATGTAGATTTGGCCTTGTGTTTTAGATTATTGTCCTGATAAAAGGTGAATTCATCGCCCAGTGTCTGGTTGAAAGCAGACTGAACCAATTTTTTCTCTAGGATTTTGCCTGCGCTTAGCTCCATTCTGTTTATTTTTTATCCTGAAAAACTTGCTTGTCCTTAACGATTACAAGCATACCCATAACATGATGCAGCCACAATTATGCTTGAAAATGTGGAGAGTGGTACTCAGTAATGTGTTGTATTGGATTTGCCCCAAACATAACACGTTGTATTCAGGACAAAGAGTTAATTGCCTTGCCACAAACAGGATGCATGTTTTGGAATATGTTTTTTGTATTTTGTAGAAGCTTCCTTCTTCTCACTCTGTCAATTAGGTTTAGTATTGTGGAGTAACTACAATGTTGTTGTCCATCCTATCACAGCCATTAAACTCTGTAACTGTTTTAAAGACACCATTTGCCTCATTGTGAAATTCCTGAGCGGTTCATTCTTCTCCGGCAACTGAGTTAAGAAGGATGCTTGTATCTTTGTAGTGACTGGGTGTATTGATACACCATCCAAAGTGTAATTAATATCTTCACCATGCTCAAAGGGATATTGAATGTCTGCTTTTTTATACCAATCTACCAATACCAACCCTTCTTTGCAGGGCATTGAAAACCTCCCTGGTCTTTGTGGTTGACTCTGTGTTTGAAATTCACTGCTCAACTGAGGGACCTTACAGATAATTGTATGTGTGGGGTACAGAGATGAGGTAGTCTTTCAGAAATCATGGTAAACACTATTATTGCACACAGAGTGAGTCCATGTAACTTATTATGTGACTTGTTAAGCACATGTTTACTACTGAACTTATTTTATTTAGGCTTGCCTGTCAAAGTTCTCCGTGATGGCGGTAAGGCAGAGTCAGGCGCAGGACAACAAATATGAGTTTTGAAATGCTTTACTCAATATTTCCAAAAATACATGAGTGGGGGGGGGGAAACCAACCACTCGACAACACGGAAACAAAGAAACACAAACAATCACACAAAAAAACATGAGGGGAACAGAGGGTTAAATAGGGAACATGTAATTATTGGATAGAAACCAGGTGTGTATAATGAAGACAAAAAAAACATAGAAAATGAAAAGTAGATCGGCGGTAGCTCGAAGACCTGTGACTTTGACCGCCGAAAGCCACCCGAGCAAGGAGAGGGACCAACTTCGGCTGAAGTCGTGACATTGCCATAACAAAGAGGTTGAATACTTATTGACTCAAGACATTTCAGCTTTTAATTAATTTGTAAAATAAAAAAATAAAAAAGTATAATTCCACTTTAACATTATGGGGTATTGTGTTTAAGCCAGTGACAAAAATCTCAATTGAATCCATTTTAAATCCAGGCTATAACACAACACAATGTGGAAAAAGTCAAAGGGGTGAGAATACTTTCTTAAGGCATTGTCTATGAAAGGGAAAGGCCTTCAACTGAAATGTGTCTTCCGCATTTAACCCAACCCCTCTGAATCAGAGAGGTGCGGGAGGGCTGCCTTAATCGACATCCACGTCTTCGGCGCCCGGGGAACAGTGGGTTAACTGCCTTGCTCAGGGGCAGAACAACAGATTTTACATTGTCAGCTGGGGAATTCGATCCAGCAACCTTTCTGGTTACTGGCCCAACACTCTCTATGAACATACAGTACCAGTCAAAAGTCTGGACACACCTACTCATTCAAGGGTTTTTCTTTATTTTTTTTATTTTCTCCATTGTAGAACAATAGTGAAGACATCAAAACTATGGAATAACTTATATGGAATCATGTAGTAACCAAAAAACTGTTAAACAAATCAAAATATATTTAATTATTTAAAGTAGCCACCCTTTGCCTCGATGACAGCTTTGCTCACTCTTGGCAATCTCTCAACCAACTTCATGAGGAATGCTTTTTCAACTGTCTTGAAGGAGTTCCCACATATGCTGAGCACTTGTTGGCTGCTTTTCCTTCACTCTGCAGCCCAACTCATCCCAAACCATCTCAATTGGGTTGAGGTCGGGTGATTGTGGAGACAATGTCATCTGATGCAGCACTCCATCACTCTCCTTCTTGGTCAAATAGCCCTTACACAGCCTGGATGTGTGTTTGATAGTCCCACTAAGCACAAATGATATGGGATGGCGTATCGCTGCAGAATGCTGTGGTAGCCATGCTAGTTAAGTGTGCCTTGAATTCTAAATAAATCACTGACCGTGTCACCAACAATGCATCCCCACACCATAACACTTCCTCCTTCACAGTGGGAACCACAAATGCGGAGATCATCCGTTCATCTATTCTGCATCTCACAAAGACATGGCAGTTGGAACCAGAAATCTCAAATTTGGACTCATCAGACCAAAGGACAGATTTCCACTAGTCTAATGTCCATTGCTCATGTTTCTTGGCTGAAGCAAGTCTCTTCTTCTTGGTGTTCTTTAGTAGTGGTTCCTTTGGAACAATTTGACCATGAAGGCCTGATTCACACAGTCTCCTCTGAACAGTTGATGTTTTTTTATTTAACTAGGCAAGTCAGTTAAGAACAAATTCTTAATTACAATGACAGCCTAGGAACAGTGGGTTAACGGCCTTGGCAGAACAACAGATGTTTACATAGTCAGCTCAGGGATTTGATCTAGCAACATTTTGGTTACTGGCCCAACACTCCAACCACTAGGCTACCTGCCACCCCTGAGAGATGTGTCTGTTACTTGAATTCTGTAAAGTATTTATTTTGACTGCAATCAGGTCCAGTTAACTCTAATGAACGTATCTTCTGCAGCAGAGGTAACTCTGGGTCTTCTTTTCCTGTGGAGGTCCTCACGAGAGCTAGTTTCATCATAGCGCTTGATGGTTTTTGCAACTGCACTTGAAGAAACTTTTAAAGTTCTTGACATTTTCCAGACTGACCTTCATGTCTTAAAGTAATGATGGACTGTCGTTTCTCTTTGAGCAGTTTTTGCCATAATGTGGACTTGGTCTTTTACCAAATAGGGCTATCTTCTGTATACCACCCCTGCCTTGTCACAACACAACTGATTGGCTCAAACGCATTAAGAAGGAAAGACATTTCATAAATTAACTTTTAACAAGGCATACCTGTTAGTTGAAGTGCATTCCAGGTGACTTCCTCATGAAGCTGGTTGAGAGAATGCCAAGAGTGTGCAAAGCTGTCATCAAGGCAAAAGGTGACTGCTTTGAAGAATCTCAAATATAAAATATATTTTGATTTGTTTAACCCTTTTTTGGTTACTACATGATTCCATATGTGTTATTTCGTAGTTGTGATGTCTTCACTATTATTCTACAGTGTAGAAAATAGTCAAAATGAAAAAAAACTTAAGAGTAGGTGTGTCCAAACTTTTGACTGGTACTGCAGGTGTTTTTTTTAAGTTAGGTTATGATAGAGGTTACGATAGATTGCCATAGATTTTCTGTTAATTACCCAAATTACTGAAGATTCCGGTAACTTTAGTAAATTACCGGTAGCTTTTCAACCATATCTATTACAAAAACACCCCCCCAAACATTTACCATTTTAGGACAGAATCGATGCCTCTGGTGTTGTGAGGAGCTGTGAAAAACCAGTGTGGTTTGAGTGATTTGGATTGGGAAGTGACAATTGATTGGTAAGAGAGCTTTTTAGCGCCTATTTTATGGCACATCTGTATATTCCTAATCCGCACACATTTTGTGATTACTAATCCAGACAGATCATCGGTAAGTGTCACGCATATCGTGTTCCTATCTGCTCATCAGGACCTACCAGTTCTGTCAAATGCAACTTCTACACACTTGCTGACTGTAGAACTATACACAGGGAAACTAGGTCTTGAAAATGAGGTCTCCGTGTGGTGAAATTATGTCACGAGGACAAAACAGGGTGAGAGTGGGAGAGGATGTTTTGACACCTGACACCTCCATTCATATTGTATTTGTATCATGTATTTGGCCCAGCTGCTGTAATACATTAGAGTCTAGACTGATGCATAAGATTGTGTGTAGACTAAAGTAGTGTCTGTGTACTGACACAGTGTGGTTGACGCACGCTCAGTGTGTCAGTGGTTAAAAGCCTGTTCTCCCTCTGACCATCTAAGCTCCATATCCAGCCAATCAGAGGGACAGACAGAGAGATGGACGCTGAGCTTCGGGAGTGACTGGAGGGGTGGGGTGGGAGGAGCTGTTTCTTTGTTTATGTTGGTGAGCATGTGAGTTAGGCTCTATGGTTTTGCATATGTGGCTGTTTACTATGCACAGTACAGTATGTGTAGTACTATTGCATGTATGTCCACTGTTAGACCTGCTTTTCTAGATAAAGTACAGTGGTCCATGTTCGTTACAACCACAGAAATAGAATCATCCTATTTCTATGGTTAAAACCTCAGAGCCTCTATCTCCTCCTTTTTTCCCCTCAAAGGACACACTCCAAGTTTACTTACAGCTTCATTACAAGCCAGTTTCCATTATTGCCAAGCACAGAGTGACTAATGAGTCCCACTAGTCCCACACTTGTCCCTCCACCACATTAGCATCACCACTGGGGATTCATAAACATTCCAAGCTTTCTCTTACAACAAGACAGGATATAGAGGTGTCAAATCTCCCAGAAATAAGGAAGTGTCGCTGCCTTATGAAGTCACAGGACTGTCCCAAATAGCACCCTATGTAGTCCCTGGTCAAAAGAAGCACACTTTTAGGGAATAGGGTGCAATTTGGAACACAGACACAAAGACAGTTTAAATAGGCCGAGCTGCCGCCACTTGTCATCTGTGTCCAGAAACATCAAACCCCTGCAGATTGATAAGATAAATTAACCGGGCCTAATCTATGGATTTCACATCACTGGGAATACAGATATGCATATGTTGGCCAGACACCTTAAAAAAAGGTAGGGGCGTGGATCAGAAAACCAGTCAGTATCGGGTCTCCCGAGCCGAGCAGCGGTCTAAGGCACTGCATCTCAGTGCTTGAGGTGTCACTACAGACACCTTGGTTCGAATCCAGGCTGTATCACAACTGGCTGTGATTGGAAGTCCCATAGGGCGGTGCACAATTGGCCCAGCGTCGTCTGGGTTTGGCCGGTGTAGGCTGTCATTGTAAATAAGAATTTGCTCATAAATGACTTGCCTAGTTAAATAAAGGTGAAATATATATACATTTGAAGTCGGAAGTTTACAAACACTTAGGTTGGAGTCAATAAAACTCCTTTTTCAACCACTCCACAAATTTCTTGTTAACAAACTCTGGTTTTGGCAAGTCGGTTAGGACATCTACTTTGTGCATGACACAAGTAGTTTTTCCAACAATTGTTTACAGACAGATTATTTCACTTATAATTTACTGTATCACAATTCCAGTGGGTCAGAAGTTTACATACACTAAGTTGACCGTGCCTTTAAACAGCTTGGAAAATTCCAGAAAATGATGTCATGGCTTTAGAAGCTTCTGATAGGCTAATTGGCATAATTGGAGGTGTACCTGTGGATATATTTCAAGGCCTACCTTCAAACTCAGTGCCTCTTTGCTTGACATCATGGGAAAATCACAAGAAATCAACCAAAACCTCCCACTCTTCTTTCTATTCTGGTTAGAGCCAGTTTGCGCTGTTCTGTGAAGGGAGTAGTACACAGCGTTGTCCAGAACTTCAGTTCCTTGACAATTTCTCGCATGGAATAGCCTTCATTTCTCAGAACAAGAATAGACTGACGAGTTTCAGAAGAAAGTTCTTTGTTTCTGGCCATTTTGAGCCTGTAATCGAATCCAGAAATGATTATGCTCCAGATACTAAACAAGCCTAAAGAAGGCCAGTTTTATTGCTTCTTTAATCAGAACAACAGTTTTCAGCTATGCTAACATAATTGCAAAAGGTTTTCTAATGATCAATTAGCCTTTTAAAATTATTAACTTGGATTAGCTAACACAACGTGCCATTGGAACACAGGAGTGATGGTTGCTGATAATGGGCCTCTGTACGCCTATGTAGATATTCCATAAAAATATCTGCTGTTTCCAGCTACAATAGTCATTTACAACATTAACAATGTCTAAACTGTATTTCTGATCAATTTGATGTTATTTTAATGGACAAAAAATAAGCTTTTCTTCAAAATCAAGGACATTTCTAAGTGACCCCAAACTTTTGAACAATAGTGTATATAAAACACAGTCATGTTTTTGACTGCACTGGGCCTTTAAAGGGATTATGCATTATGAAACACTGTAGAGCACTATTTCGATTTAGCTAAGTGATGGAGTTGATTTGGGTTGAATAAAGTCCTTTTCTATTTACTTCTCTGAAATTCAACCACTTTCTGTGGGAGTAAAATCACTTTCAGCTCTGTGCTGTGTTATACAACAGCTGCCTCCGCATGGTACTCAGAGTGGGCTGGGGAGCATTGACCCAACGCTTCATACATATGACTGTACTGATCGGTACTGCGCAAAGCAGACCCTGAGAGAGAGAGAGAGAGAGAGAGAGAGAGAGAGAGAGAGAGAGAGAGAGAGAGAGAGAGAGAGAGAGAGAGAGAGAGAGAGAGAGAGAGAGAGAGAGAGAGAGAGAGAGAGAGAGAGAGAGAGAGAGAGAGAGAGAGAGTGTGTCTCTCTTATTTTAACTACAGCTCTGAGAAAAACAAAACAAAAATGTGCTTCTATTCTCGCTTTTGGGACTGGGCTGTTGTGCAGCACTGCACTCTCTCATTTTCTTTGTTTCTCTGTCTTCCCCACATGTCTCTCGCTTTCTCTCCCTCTCTGTCTTCCCCACCTGTTTCTCTCCTTCTATCTCCCCCATCTCTCTCTCTAACTCTCTTACGCTTCTTCTTATTCTTTAAATTTGTATTGGCGGATCGCAAACAACTGAAAAGTACATATACCCGCCACCTACATTACTGTACTGGAGTGTATGGCTGGCCACAGCCTCCCTATTTATCTATGTCTCTTACCTAGCCCTGTGTTTCTGCCTACTGTTCTGGAGTGTGAATTCATTACACTTTGTGACACAAACAGGGAAGGGACAAAGGATGGGGAAAAGGGAAGAGGGAAGAAAAATGGCCCTTTCAACGGACGCTACACACATTAAAACCTCACCACTACTCCACTACTTGGCTCTATCTGATCCTACACCATGCCGGCAGACTCAGAGGACATAACGCTATCGTTCAACACACCTTGTAACTCTTCTGCAGTAAAATCTCGTACACCCAAGTACTTTGCAGCTGCCACTCTTTTCTGTGATTTACGTTCCATTTCTGCCGTGCAGTTGATAACCATGGCTATGAACTCTAAGAAACCAACCTTACTGAAGTACATGTCATTCCTATCACTCTTTATTGACCTCGGCCTACTCACAGGGAGCCTCTTAGGATCCTTTGCCCTGGACCCATCTTCCTCTAATACTCTATTCACCTCCTCAGCATACGACACCCTCTGTACCACTCTGACCCTGGCAACCTCAACCTGCGTTTCTCTCCCCGGACACCTCTGATCTCCAGCACCATGGGTACCCCTACAGTTAACACGCACCTACTACACATTCCTTTGTCTCATGCCCTCCAGTACACTTCTCACAACTAGGAATCTCCCTCCTACACACTTGGGGAACAGGACGGGAGGAGGGCCTCAATATTGTGTGTGTGTGTGTGTGTGTGTGTGTGTGTGTGTGTGTGTGTGTGTGCGTGTGCGTGTGCGTGTGTACACTAAGCCTATCGGCTACTCTGAGGAGGTGACAAATGATTCTTTCTACAAGGCATTCTATAATGCTGTTGAGAGCTGAGTAGCTATGTTTCTGTGTTTTTGACTTTGCTGCCCTATTTGTCTGTCCTTTCAACACTCCTCTCTATGCATCTGTTCGACTGCTTGTCTGTCCTTTCAACACTCCTCTCTACGCATCTGTCTGACTGCCTGTCTGTCCTCTCTGTGTGCCTTATTCGAACCAGCAGCAGCTGGTGCCCCGCCGCCTTAAGCTGTGCCTCGTATTGCCCAGATGGGACCTAGCTGGCACTGATTTTGTCAACAAACAAACAAACAATGCTATTCAGTCATACTGTAAATCCATTTCTACTGCACCCTTTTGACATGCTCTCCTGAACTTTCTTAACTGATGTTGAAAAAAATATGCGCTATTCCTCTCATTTACCCAGAACAACATGTCCATGATCTGGACATCAAAATAGAACCAACACGTACTTATCCACTTTAGTTGACCCTCTCTGGCTGACAAACAATAGCTTCATAAGCAATCCTCACATTTCACACACACATGGTATGGTTGCTATACTGGAGCACAGTATGAACTGTAGTGTGTCTTTAAAGCAATCTAATGTACCGTTTCCTATCAAAACCACTCTGACACCTGTTTCTTATCAACTACGGTACTTGAGCTTCTGTCTCCTCCTCCTCCTACTCTGTGTCAGAAACTGTATAGGCTGTATAGTACTGTAAAATGAAGATATGGAAATATCTGTCCTCGGAACTAGCCTGCCCTGCATCGTGCTGCATAAACACTCGCTTCACTAATTATTGATTCCCATTTCCTGAGAGGCAAAGCACAGCACAGTACTGTACAAGCCAGACAGACACCACCGCTAAGGCTTCATGACTTCAGTCCTGGAAGGAGAGACCAACAGAATTGAATAGCCAACAGCCAACAAAATGTTGCTTGTTTATACAGTACCATTAGAAAACATGTGAACAGAGAAGAGATTAAAATACATTATGTGAGTGCTTGGTGATGTAATGAATTGTTTAATTAAGTAACCAAAGTGCTACTATAAAAATGTATAATAGAATATGTCCGTGCTCCCTGTGGGAGAGGGATGTTAACAGGACTCTGCTGAGCTCATCTCCATGCAAGGGCTTTTAATCTAAAATAGATGAACCGCCTGCAAGGTATAGGATTGTTCAGTGTGTGTGTGTGTGTGTGTGTGTGTGTGTGTGTGTGTGTGTGTGTGTGTGTGTGTGTGTGTGTGTGTGTGTGTGTGTGTGTGTGTGTGTGTGTGTGTGTGTGTGTGTGTGTGTGTGTGTGTGTGTGTGTGTGTGTGTGTGTGTGTGTGTGTGTGTGTGTGTGTGTGTGTGTGTGCGTGCATGCGTGTGCGTGCGCAGGGGCGTCATGCATCCCAAAACTCTGAGGGGGCACCAAGTATGTGAGGATGGCTTTTTTCTGCATATCTAAGCATACCTCTTGAGCTGTATGTATTCTGTATCCTGGTTATAAAAATAAATTTTAAAAAATATGCTTGCACCCATAGTAGCAACGTTGCAAATTGTGCATATTTGCTCCAACAGTTTCATATTGTTTAATGGGTTTACTTATTGTATTTACACTACAGAGGTCAATCATCCTTACTGTAAGAAAACACCCACTATGAACAGGTACACACTGCACACTAGCCATTCAGAGGGTTGTTGGATACAGCTCTCAAATACTGTAAAACATTATACTAACAGGTGTTGGTTGTACATAATTCAGGTGAAGGCAGGTGTCGGTACAAGTGGCAGTGTTACATCTCATGTGAAGGCATGTGTAACATTTTGACAGAGGGTTTAGAAAGAGTTGAAAATGGCATGCAAGTTCATATCAGTAATACAAGAAGGGCTTTCATGGGTTTCTTTTGCTCTTTTGGTCGTTAGCTACTGTTGCAAGTTGACTCCCATCTACATCTTACTACAAAGTAGGCCTGCGATTTACTCTGTGCATGAAGTTCCTATGGACTGGACATAGAGACGAGCCCTGTCATTTTAGAATAACTTACAGCGCATAATCCTGGTTAAACCTTATAATTACCAGGGCTTTAATCACTGTTTGTACCTTTAATAACGCCTGCTAGCATACAGAGCACACATCATAAGGCCATTCTAATGACGTGGCCCTACACAGGAGCCAGGTTATACGGGCCAGCTACCCACAGAGGCCTGGTGATGTCCCAAATGGCACCCTATTTCCTACAAAGTGCTATACTTTTTACCAAAGCCTTATGGGTTCTTGTCAAAAGTAGTGCACTATGTAGGAAATAGGGTGAGTCTTTGATCCAAATGACCACTGAATGTAGTGGACTCTTTCCTCCCCTCAAGGTGGGATAAAGGTTATTTTTACATTTCAGAATGTTCATAAGCTCCCCATGTGGCTTCATATTTCTATTTTCCTCATAAGCTTGATCAAAGGGGGCATGCAGATTAAACCAACAGTGGTACAGTCAGTAGTCCTGTAATGTATTGCACTTGCAAGCCACTGACATAGGCTACAGTAGGCCTACATTTGTTCCTGTACCAGTTTGTATGGGCTACAGTAGTAGGCTTATGGCTAATTAATTGGGCAACATTCCTTACACCTGTTGGACATCTCCTTTATAGTGCCCCCTGGAACTCTCTCTCTCTCCTCTTGACAAAATCAATGTTGACGTGTGAATAGCAGGTTCTAGTTTAAATTATCCTTGGTGGCGAATGAAATGAAAATGAGAAATAGTTGTTTGAATGAGAGAGGTATTGAGCACAGGATATAATGCACTACCATACGGGTGGCGCCCATGCTCGTTTAGTGCTGATGCGCTAAATAATTGTAGCGTTGTGGGCCATCAGTTTTTTTGTAACATAAACGTAGTCTACCGGCAGAATAATTGTTGTATTATTATCTCGGGCAGCGAAACATATTCATGCGAAGTGCAATTCGAATATAATGCAATTATGTTTATAGCGGGAATGGTCTATCTATGGTCCTATCCATAGCCATTCTGAGAACCATATCAGTCCTTTTCTCTCTTTCTGGGCTGAGACTGGCTCTCCTCTCCTCGACTATACAGTGGCGGAATGGTGGATATGTACTGTAAACTACAACAGCCCACCTCGAAAATATTATCCAGGTGCTGTTTCCCCTCCTCTTTCCTTGTAGTTTGGTCATCTGTGCCATTTTCGGCGTCCTCGCTTTGCGCCGTAGTGCTATGTTGGTGCTTTCTACGTCACCAGGGGGAAACTCTACGAAAACAATGATCCTTCGCGAGAAACCGTATCTACGGAATAGCATTAGAGTAGATTAGACCTCCTCTATTCTATAGCCTACCCCACTCATGGCTCGGCGTCCGGCGACCGCCACAATAGCCAGCTAGACAAGGGTAGAAAGAAGGGGGTTAAATAGGGTTGCCATCTCAATCGCCTCCAGATCACACGGGACTGGATGTAGTTTAGTCTGTGTTTTTTTTATATCGAAGTCCAGACTGCAACTTTCCCCAGGGTACCGTCCTGATGGCTGGACACGAGTGGGAGTACAAGGACTGGTTCGAACGGGAGGAATTTATCGGACAGATCAGCGACATCCGAGTGCAGAATCTTCAAGGTATGTGGGGGCAACGGTGGCTACCATGTGAAATAGAATGGAACCACTGCGTTTATTAGGCTTTATGTTAAAGCGTTGCATTGGTTGGTTAAGATTGAATCGGGGGGACCCATAGTAAGTCAACCTCACCCGAATACCTTTCATGGTTGTAAAAAAAAAGGTTTGTAAACATTCTACCGGTGCCATGCACGGACGGCTGAAGTTTGAACTTTTGGGGGTTTGTATTTTTCCACACACCGTCCGCGGCTATGGTTGATCTCATGTCTCTCATCTCATTTCATCAAATCAGTTTGCGACGTGTAGGAATCTGAAGAGGAAAGGGGGAAAATGTGACAATGGTGATAAACTGAAGACGGCTATGCACCAATAGAAACCTCAAAGACAGGGAGACCATGTTTTTATTTTTATAGCAGACAATACACTTTCAATGAGCGGGCAGACGATCATGTCTTGCTAATTTACAGCTGCGTATCTGTAAAACTTTTAGAGCTACAAAGTTGCACGTGAAATCAAATTGTATTTGTCACATACGCCGAGTTTTTATTTAATTATTTCACCTTTATTTAACCGGGTAGGCCAGTTGAGAACAAGTTCTCATTTACAACTGCGACCTGGCCAAGATAAAGCAAAGCAGTGCGACACAAACAACACAGAGTTACACATGGAATAAACAAGCGTACAGTCAATAACACAATAGAAAAAAATATATTTATACAGTGTGTGCAAATGGCGTACAACAGGTGTAGACATTACCGTAAAATGCTTAGTTACAAGCCCTTAACCAACAATGTAGTTCAAGAAATAGAGTATTTACTAAATAAAATAAAGTAATACCGAGGCTATATACAGGGGGTACTGGTACCGAGTCAATGTGCGGGGGTACAGTTTATTCGAGGTAATTTGTACATGTAGGTAGGGGTAAAGTGACTATAGATAGATAATAAACAGCGAGTAGCAGCAGTGTACAAACAAACAGAGGGGTGGGGGGTCAATGTAAATAGTCCCGGTGGCCATTTGATTAATTGTTCAGCAGTCTTATGGCTTCAGGGGAAGAAGCTGTTAAGGAGCCGTTTGGACCTAGACTTGGCACTCCAGTACCGCCTATCTTGCGGTACAAAGAGAGAACAGTCTATGACTTTGTTGACTGGAGTCTTTGACAATTTTTGGGCCCTTCCTCTGACACCACCTAGTATATAGGTCTTGGATGGCAGGAAGCTTGGCCCCAGTGATGTACTGGGCCGTACGCACTACCCTCTGTAGCGCCTTACGGTCCGATGCCGAGCAGTTGCCATACCAGGCGGTGATGCAACTGGTCAGGATGCTCTCGGTGGTGCAGCTGTAGAACTTTTTGGGGATCTGGGGACCCATGCCAAATCTTTTCAGTCTGCTGAGGGGGAAAAGGTTTTGTTGTGCCCTCTTCAAGACTGTGTTTGGACCATGATAGTTTGTTGGGGATGTGGACATCAAGGAACTACAGCCCCGTCAATGTGAATGGGGGCGTGCTCAGCCCTCCTTTTCCTGTAGTCCATGATCAGCTCATTTGTCTTGCTCACATTGTTGCATGTGACATTGTTACAACTTCTCTTCACCCTGTTGCTTCTGACAGTTTCCCTGTGGTGTCAGTCTGAGTCAGTAGCCTAGTCTGTAATGACTAGGCTATGTGCAGTGAATAAACAAGAATTGGGCAGCAAAGTGGAAATAATGTATTTAATGAGTGTTGAGAATGAGAGCTTTGTCTCAGTCTCCAGAGGACGAATCACACATTAACTGAGGCCTCCGCAATGGACACAAACACACACACACACACACACACCCACCCACCCACCCACCCACCCACACACACACACACACACACACACACACACACACACACACACACACACACACACACACACACACACACACACACACACACACACACACACACACACACACACTAAGGATCTACAATGGTCCACACACACCAACACAGTCATGATATATACACACACACACACACACACACACACACATTTCTCCAGACAGACATATGAGCCTTCAAACACACTTTGTGGCTGCTATAGCCTGCCAAGTGCTTTTCACTGTAGCCAGATTGAGCCATCCACTACAACAAACCATATATCTGTCTCTGTGGTTCACCTAGTAGTGCAATGAAATAAATGTAAAATGGTCTGATAATGCATAAGATATGTAAGACGGGTTGGATTGTTTGTGTGTGTGTGTGTGTGTAGTGCACATGTTATAGGCCTATGCATTATATCCATGAAGAAGAACCTAAGACATGCTCTTGACATTTGAAGTGTGACGTGGTACATGAGGAGGGGTACCTGTACCTGTTCTTCTCTAGTTCTGTCAAGCATCTGGGGTTGCTCCCCTCCAGATCTCTCTCTTTTTATCTTCCTCACTTTCTCTCTCCCTCCCTCTCTCCTTCCCTCTCATAACACCAACTGGTTTGACACTTCCATCTGATGACTACTTGGCCCTGGAGGCTTTGTGGTCAGAAGAAAACATACTGAGGAGAACCCAGTGCGTTAAAACAGTGCTCTGAATGGCCTTACATAACTAACACTCTCTCTTTCTGTCTCTGCATTAGAGCGCTGGAATCTCAGAACTGTACGTTCCCACACAGCACACACACACTAAGGATCTACCATGGTCCACACACACCAACACAGTCATGAAGAGGGCACGACACGCCTCTTCCCCCTCAGGAGACTGAAAAGATTTGGCATGGGCCCTCAGATCCTCAAAAAGTTCTACAGCTGCACCATTGAGAACATCTTAACTGGCTGCTTCACAGCTTGGTACGGACACTGCTTGGCATACGACCGCAAGGCGCTACAGAGGGTGGTGCGTATGGCCCAGTACATCACTGGGGACAAGGTCCCTGCCATCCAGAACCTCTATATCAGGCGGTGTCAGAAGAACGCCCTAAAAATTGTCAAAGACTCCGGCCACCCAAGTGACTTTTTTGATTAATCACATACGCTGCTCCTACTGTTTATTATCTGTCACTTTATTCCTAGTTATATGTACATACAGTTGAAGTCGGAAGTTTACATACACTTAGGTTGGCGTCATTAAAACTCCTTTTTTTAACCACTCCACAAATTTCTTGTTAACAAACTATAGTTTTGGCAAGTCGGTTAGGACATCTACTATGTGCATGACACAAGTAATTTTTCCAACAATTGTTTACAGACAGATTATTTAACTTATAATTCGCTGTATCACCATTCCAGTGGGTCAGAAGTTTATACACACTAAGTTGACTGTGCCTTTAAACAGCTTGGAAAATTCCAGAAAATGATGTCATGGCTTTAGAAGCTTCTGATAGGCTAATTGACATCATTTGAGTCAATTGGAGGTGTACCTGTGGATCTATTTCAAGGCCTACCTTCAAACTCAGTGCCTCTTTGCTTGACATCATGGTATAATAAAAATAAATCAGCCAAGACCTCAGAAGAAAATTGTAGACCTCCACAAGTCTGGTTCATCCTTGGGAGCAATTTCCAAATGCCTGAAGGTACCACGTTCATCTGTACAAACAACAGTACGCAAGTATAAACACCATGGGACCACGCAGCCGTCATACCACTCAGGAAGGAGACGCATTCTGTCTCCTAGAGATAAACGTGCTTTGGTACGTAAAGTGCAAATCAATCCCAGAACAACAGCAAAGGACCTTGTGAAGATGCTGCGGGAAACAGGTACAAACGTATCTATATCCACAGTAAAACGAGTCCCATATCGACATAACCTGAAATGCCGCTCAGCAAGGAAGAATCCACTGCTCCAAAACTGCCATAAAAATGCCAGACTACGGTTTGCAACTGCACATGGGGACAAAGATTGTACTTTTTTGGAGAAATGACCTCTGTTCTGATGAAACAAAAATAGAACTGTTTGGCCATAATGACCATTGTTATGTTTGGAGGAAAAGGGGGGAAGCTTGCAAGCCGAAGAACACCATCCCAACCGTGAAGCACGGGGGTGGCAGTTTCATGTTGTAGGGGTGCTTTGCTGCAGGAGGGACTGGTGCACTTTCCGAAATAGATGGCATCATCAGTGAGGAAAATTATGTGGATATATTGAAGAAACATCTCATGACATCAGTCAGGAAGTTAAAGCTTGGTCGCAAATGGGTCTTCCAAATGGACAATGACCCCAAGCATACTTCCAAAGTTTGGGCAAAAATGGCTTAAGGACAACAAAGTCAATGTATTGGAGTGGCCATCACAAAGCCCTGACCTCAATCCTATGGAAAATTTGTGGGCAGAACTGAAAATGTGTGTGCGAGCAAGGAGGCCTACAAACCTGACTCAGTTACACCAGCTCTGTCAGGAGGAATGGGCCAAAATTCACCCAACTTTTTGTGGGAAGCTTGTGGAAGGCTACCCAAAAAGGTTGACCCAAGTTAAACAATTGAAGGGCAATGCTACCAAGTACTAATTGAGTGTATGTAAACTTCTGACCCACTGGGAATGTGATGAAAGAAATCAAAGCTGAAATAAATCATTCTCTCTATTATTATTCTGACATTTCACATTCTTAAAATGAAGTGGTGATCCTAACTGACCTAAGACAGGGAATTTTTACTCTGATTAAATTTCAGGAATTGTGAAAAACAGAGTTTTAATGTATTTGGCTAAGGTGTATGTAAACTTCCTACTTCAACTTTATCTACCTCAGTATGCTCATAACCCTTTGCATCGACTCGGTACAGGTACCCCGTGTATATAGCCAAGTTATCATTACTCATTGTGTGCTCATTATTTATTATTATTTTACCTTTCTAGTATTTCTCTTTTTTCTTTCTCTCTGCATTGTTGGGAAGGGCCCATAAGTAAGCATTTCACTGTTATTCTACACCTGTTTACGAAGCATGTGAAAATACAATTTGACTTGATTTGACCCTGAGAGGCTCCCAGCTCATTGAGATACTCATGGACCTCTTTCTGTGCTGGTGGGTAGTAGTGCTGTTCTCTGTACTGACCTAAAGCATCTTTCATTTGAAACACTCAACTCATCACTAGTTTATGGAGAAGAATGACTATTGAAACATCTCCACTGCCTGCAGTATATAGGGAATAGGGTGCCATTTGGGATGCAGACAGTGGCTGGAGGGGGGATGTGTCTCTGAGCTCAGCAGGAATAAATGATGCATAAAAGAGTTAATCAATATCTGACATGTTCTGCTGGACAAAGGTCGTAGTAGCTGAGGTCTAGGTCACTAGCACGGTTCAGGAGTGCATGTGTGTGTCTGTTTTGTGTACGTGGACACACCTGATGCTAAGTAGAGAGACCAGCCGGCAACAGCAGTGTGTACACTACCTTTAGGGACTGGACATCTGTTGAAATATTTTATAAAAGTCCTCCGCTGATCGGAGCCTTCTGCTGATGCCATACAGTACATCAAAAAATGCTCAAACAAGCTAGAGCCGCTGAGCCAGAGCGAAAGTCTGCGGTCACTGCTGCGGTGGACTTGACTTTCTACTCGGAGAGAGAGAGCGAGAAGGCTTTTCTTCTAAAGCCCAGTGACAGAACAGATTTTTATACGATGTGTGGGGCGAGGAACTGCCTGAAACACTCACACTGGTTTGAATGTGATGTTCTTGAACGCTCACCAGGCCAGTCGAGTCCCCCACATCTCAGCACTTATTCAACGCAGAGTGACTAAGGGGGAGAGGCTGAGCACACACAGTGCCGCTTCCCTCACATTCTGGTATGAGTTTGAGGAGGGTAGGGTATAGAGAGAGATGGGGGTGGAGGCTAAAGGACAATGGTCTCTTCTCTTTTACTCACCCCCTGGCTTATTATAATTTTTGTTCCTCCTAAATTCTGTGTTGGTACTCAGGCAAGGCAAGTAAACTAGCTCAG
Organism: Brachymystax lenok tsinlingensis; assembly: GCA_030435695.1. Lineage (NCBI taxonomy): Eukaryota > Metazoa > Chordata > Actinopteri > Salmoniformes > Salmonidae > Brachymystax > Brachymystax lenok. The sequence continues at coordinate 6,356,242 of CM059808.1, forward strand.
ATGTCCTCTTGATTCAGAACAAATTCAATGTCCCTTTGATTCTCCCCCTGAAGCCCCCCATGTTTATTCAACTATACTGAAATCGTTGGTGAGACACACGAAACGCACTGATTAATCACTATCAATGCACGCCATCCATCGCACTGTTTGGATAACCTAGCAGCAGTACAACCTTACATTATTGGCTGTGTTCCAAATGGAACCCTATTCACTATATAGTGCACTACCTTTGACCGGGGCCCGTAGTGCACTACTTTCGACCAGAGCCCGATCTATGGAATAGGGTACCATTTAGTTTCCATACATTGTGCATGACCATCACTGACCTTCAGCTTGGTTTTCTCTTGGACAAAGTCATTACATTGCAGTGTAAAAAGGAAACCAACTCAGATTAAATCAGTGCGTAGGATTTTGATATTGCTCTGTATTATTGCAGCCTATCCTGTCTGCCTGTACAGAGTGAAGTTCATGCAGTATTCATTTGCTTAGACAGTTCTGCTGCTGCCTTTGCCTCCTCGTCATCTCTTTCTCACTTTTTCTCTCTCTCTCACTCCCATCCACTCTGAGCCTCTATGTAAAACCGTGGGATCCGCTGTGGGTAAAAGAAAATCAGAATTAAGGTCACGTGCACTCTCTCTCTCTCACAATGCAGTTCTTGGAGGCACAGGAGAAAGAACCACTTTCATCCTTCCCTGCTCCTCCTCCACCTGCTCGTTATTCGAGGATTGCCTCGCTGCATGGTTTTCTAGAGCATCACTGATGTAGCGAGGTTCCGGGAGGCCGTAGATGTACAGCAGTAGACTTCTGAGTTCTGACGTCTATATTTAGTCTATGAACCACTTTCTCTGAGTAGCATGCATGAGGGGCTGACTTCCCTGACATATACCAAGTGTGTGTAATGTGTGTAGTGTGTGTGTTGAAAAATATGCAGCTGAGAGCTAGAAGCCTGCGCAGCAGAGCTATTATGTAAGCCGTGTTAACCCTGTCATATCTGGATACTGTAGCATACTGTTGTTGACATGTACTAAGCGTGTGTGTGTAATGTGTGTGTGTGCATGTTAGGGCTGGGCTGATACCAGTATCTCGATACTCGTTAGTATCGTGGCAAGTAAACAAAACACGAAGCAAATTCACATTGATTTATTTTCCAACTATAGCACACAATATTTTACATACAGAAGGTTTTTTTAAAGGACCAAAGAGTTAGATCTGCTTCGTGTTTTCATTTTTGCCATGGAAAAGATATTGCAATACTGTTATCGTCCCGGCCCTAGCGCATGTGTGTGTAGTACAGAGGTTCAGTAGCATACTGTCGCTGTAGCAGCCAGAGACAGTGAATGGGGAGTGTATCAAATATGGACGATTGCATCACTATTGCAAAGTCTCAGTGATATGCAAGAGGGGGAACAATGTTATTGTGAACTGAATACTGAATAAACTCAACTGAATGGCGTCTGTATCTTCCGAAGAAGCAAGTATATTGTGGACAACACTGTCCTCATAGCGGTGGTTTTCTAATGGGCAGAGATATTGCTATGGCTAGACTAACAGTTCCAGCATGATGGTCGGTCCAAGTCAATTGTTCTTATTTTATCTTGAGTGATGATAAGTCTAAAGTTACAGTTTATGCTTCAAAAAGTACTCATTTTGTAGGAGGCCCATTTTCCACTCTAAAAATACCATGGCGCCTTTTAGAAGGTCAACGGTTATATTGTCAAATAAACCTGCGGAGAGAGAGAGAGAGAGAGAGAGAGAGAGAGAGAGAGAGAGAGAGAGAGAGAGAGAGAGTGACGTACACGGGGGGAGTTCACTCTACTCTTTGTCTGAGGTCTGTATAAGTGCCAGTTTTATTAGATGCAGGTGTTTCTACCAATGGGCTGAAGAAAGAAACGGTCCAACAGAACTTTGAATAAGTTGTGTAACTCTCATGGATTGCAGTGATGATGACAAAGCAGGGCTGTGCTCTCTCTGCCTACGGCATTGTTTTTATAAATAACAATGATTGTTGTTCTCAGGTTGACCTGTAGCTATCAGGGTAAGGTAATCAGGTTTCTATCCAACCTTTTTATGCGAGTAAAGTACATGTGGGGATTTTCTTTTAATGACAGGCCGGATGGAAACAGAACATTTGTTGGTAAACTTTCAAATGTCGACAAAACAAAATACGCTAGACAAGATGGGATCTTTTTGTGTCTGTAAAATGTATTATTCAAGAAATGTCAATGGAAATGCTTTTACGCAATGACATGTTGTGTGGTCCTCCCACTACGACTCGTTGGGAAAGCTTGCAGTTTATTAGGACTTTCACAGGATGGTGAAAGCGCAAGCTGATGAGCTTGATACTCCTTTGCAATAAATATGGAGGGTCTTATCCTGGTGGCATGATCATTGATGCTTGTCTGCCGTTTGACAAATCTTTTGTCTATAATAATGTAACATAGACGCTGGGAGTCGAAGCAGGTGGTAAGTTTAATTAATATAACAAGTAACATGGAACGATACAACGTAGGAGTAGCGTCTAGACATGAACAACAGAAACAATACTGCCTGGGGAAAGAACCTAAGGGAGTGCCAGATAAAGGGGTGGTAATGAGTGAGGTAATGGAGTCCAGGTGTGCCTAATGATGAAGCGCAGGTGCGAGTAATGATGAATGCCAGGTGCGAGTAATGATGGTTCCCAGGATCGGTGGTTAGTAAACCGGCGACGTTGAACGTCAGAGGGGAGGAGCGGGAGTAGACGCGACAAATAATCTCATAATGTAGGCTATACCCGCACTGTATCTGTGAGCTGTTGGCTACAGCACACGTGCCAATACCAGAGTGGTATCGCTATATAACGCAATCTTTTTTGTAAGAAAACCATCAGTAGAGTTGAAAATGTGATGGAAACCCATTAACTTGTATTTGTATTTTGGGGGGTAATTTAACCGTTCATTTTATTTTTATGTACACTACGTCATCACGCAGTCTTTTATCCCAAACAAGTACATTTTATGGAAACAGGTGTGTCTAAACTTTTGACTGGTACTGTCAATATTTAACAAATTGTACCCAAATTCACCCTAACTAACTGATCTGTATATGAGCAAACAGCACAGTGCATACAATAGGCATAGGCTGCGTTGGTTTTGGTTCAAAATGCGGACTAGATTTGTGTCTTTTTGGTCTAGTTTAGTGGAAGCATGTCTTTTGTATATTTTGTTATCTTTGTGACTGTACTTATCTTGTTTAGATATTTAGTCTGTTTGGAATGAGGAAGATGCAGCCTGTGACATCAGCACGTATCTTCTCAAACTATTCAATTGCCAGTGTGGCTAACATTTTCTTTAACTCAATCGTCTTTGAGAACAATCATCTTGTTCTTCAAGATAATGCCACTGTCAAAAAAGACCTCTATGATTTTAAGAATCAATCGGCACATTGTTGCCATTTACATGTCTTTCTGGCTCTGTTCTCCTTGAAGTCTTTCTGTCGTCGCCCAAAGCATGGAGGGTTAGAGCCCACACTTTAAACCCTGATCTCTGTAAAAAGAACCTACCTGCACTTCAAACAAATTACACACACACAAATGTGGGTTCCTCAAGGGTTCTTTGTGAAGGGTGATGGTTCTACGTGGGACCATAATGACTCAAAGTACCCCTTTGAGCTCTTCAATGGTCCTTTACAGTTCACAAAATAATTTTTTGCTCTTTTAGTGATAATTCAACTGGTTTGCGCACAGCTCTTATTGTGAAACTGTGAGTGAGTGTCATTCCAGTTGATCTAATGTGTTGTGGTATGCCGTTACGTAGTAAGTCTTGTGCAAGACTCATGTATGGGCTTGTGTCAATTGAGAACGGTTGACTAAATCAGTCAGAGGCTCTCTCCTCAGGGACCCCCAGCTGTTCCAGAGCTGCCACACCTGATTCAACTAGTCAATTAACACAATAATAACAGCCACGGAATTTTACAATTTAATATGGCTGACCAGAATAGGTTCTATAAAGAACCATAAAAAAGGGTTCTACATAGCCCCAAAAGGGTTGTATCCATAGTGGAACCCTTTTTTGGTGTTTCTTTATAGAACCTTAGGAAAGGGTTCTTTACGCACCCTACAGGTACCATTTAGAACCTTATGAGCATGGTTCTTTACAGATCCTTCAAAAAAGGGTTCAATATAGCACCAAAAAAGGTTTCGCTATGGTAACAACAAGCCAAAGAACCCTTATCTGGTACTACACTATTTAGAACCATTTTTTGGGGTTGTGTAGCTTTGACCTCACAAACACACTGGCTAAGTCCCAAATGGGAATCACATTTATCCTGGAATTGTTTGCATATGGAAATGCTTCCATGAGAGTGTTTTGGTTTCCCGGTATTGTCCATTTTGGATTCCTGGCGCTCGCCTTTAGGTAAGGTTTGAACAGAGGCTGTGTCCCAAATGGCACCCTAGTAGATGTGTACTACACAGGGAACGCACTGACAAACTCACTTAACCCACATTATAAATGGACCTTCCTTTCCTGTCAAGAATGACCTTCAACTACAGGATATGTTTAGTAATGTAAATGCAATTCCCTTAAAATGCCATGCAAACCTGTAGTTCTGTTGGGCGGGAGGGGGTCGTATAATTAATCCTTGGGCTATGGAGTTTAATAAGCTACAGGTCTGTACTTCAAAAGTAGTGGGACCCATGCTTTCACCTATTCAACCATGTTGGACCAGCTACCTCAAGGAAGAACGCATGCCTTTCTGGTTGGTAGAGTGATTGTGAAACATAAGCAAATACTAGATAAGGTGAAGGAAGGAGTGAACACACTTTTTGGTTCAGGTATAGTTCAGGTTCACAGGTCTCTGTCTCAGCCAGCTAGTAATTGGTGATATCTAATCACTACACCCCTCTCTCCTTTTATAATGGTGTGAATGGCTGAGTTTATAGGGCCAAAAAAGAACCTGATTGATCTTGTCTCTGTGACAATGAATCTGCACCAAGAATTACAATGAATGTATCCCACACTTACTGCTGATTTGTTTTCTGTCTTAGTGATTGTAGTTCAGAAGATGAAGTTATTATTCAGATTAAGGCTAAATGTTGATTTCCTGGCTGTCTATTATGCAAACAAAGGCAGCATTAATTCACAATATATGCTGAAACTGGTCTGCAAGATCACATCCCTGGACATTTTGTGTAGCCTATGCATGTGTACATGAATGTGTACAGTGTGTGTGTGTGTGTGTGTGTGAGAGTGTAACAACACTTTTAGAAGGATAGATAAGGAAATTGATTTCACAAACCTCTGTCTGAACTATTGATTGCCTGTCAAATAATGTTGAATCACGCTTGGAAAGAATCGTAACGTTATTCTTCTTTCCTGTTCACTAATTTTCCCCAGTGGAGACATGCAGACAACTAATGAACACTTCCTCTTGAGTCATGTTCGGTTACATAAGTGTGCTTCATCAAAAATGTCTGCAACCCTTTCTTCTAAAGGGGCCATCCGGGATTGGTACAGTACATACATTTTTTGACTTTTATATTAATGCTATATAGTCATTGACTCGAGTGACCCCTTTGTTGTTTTTCGAATCCCAGATTGCCCCTTTTTTAAGGTGTGAGCTGAGGTCTTTTTTTTATGACACTGGACTGTTTCTATGGTAACCATACGCTGTTGGGAATAGTTATTTGTATCCCATTATCTTCTTACAGGAAAATACATACGCCACATTTATATTGGCTAATCCCAAACATGTGGAATAAGACAAAGTCATTTTTCAATTAGACATGGATGGTAAGGCCTATATAGAACAAGGAAAGGCACTCTAAAATGTGAACTAAAGAAAAGGGATTTTATACACCCCAGCAACTCTTCTAGTTATATAACCCGTTTGGATAAGAGTAAGACACCAGCAGCAGTGTCTTTAGGGAAGCCCCTATCATGGCAGTTTTTGTTAGAATTTTTTAATATAAGATGAGTTCCACTTTGTTTAGCACAGTTGTGTTGTTACTCTACACAGTGCAGAACGCAACGGCAGTAATGTGATGAAACCAAAACCAACCCCTTGGGCACAGACGTCAGTTCATCGTTTAGTTTTACATTTGAATTCACAGTCTCATTGGATTTAGGGTGGAAGTTGGGTGAAAAAAATACGAAATCCCCTTATGTTGATGACTTTTTGCAAATCCAATCTTTTTAGAAATCCAATTTTTCCCAGAGGGGACCTCATCTTAATGCAAAGCAACATAAATAATTGAGGGAGGGTGAACCCAGCACCCATCCATCCAGCGTATTTCATTTCATACTTCTTTCTGTAGATTTATCCAGCACATTTATTTAATCTTTCTCGCCTACTTACAAAAGGATTCTGCACTTTCTGTTCCTTCCGACTGTTCTAAGGTGCGTAGGTGGTGTCAGGCAGGCAGTCAACCATGGCTTCTTCCCAAATGGCACCCTATTCACCCTATGCCCCCATAGGGCTCTGGTCAAATGCAGTGCACTATATAGGGAATAGGGTGCCATTTGGTTTGAGACGCACCCCAGGACATCTGGAGACATTCTGTTACCCAGGGAGGAAGATTCCTGTACCCCCTCCTCCCCATGTTTTTCCTCCTCGTCTTCACAGCCTCTAATTGGCTGGCAGTGAGGCAGAACTCTGGAGAGGCGCTAGCTGCCCACAGGATCGCCCACAGGATTGCCCCCAATCAGACTTTGTTTTGTTTATTAGTGGTAATTACTCTCAGATAGAGGAATGGGACTGTTTGTCGTATGGTGTACTTTGTTGGTGGTGTTGTTGTTGGTGTATCTATTGTACAGACTCCAATGGTCAGTGAAGTGAGTTATGTTGCTGAAAAGGATGTCAGTATTGGATCAGATACTTTTCTCTTAGGCCCGGGATTCAATCCGATCGCACTTTGTCGACAATGCGCAATTTAGAGTTAATTTCCGATTTAGCCATCATATGTAGCACTTACCATAAATGTGGGAACAAAGCTGCATCGCCGACAAAGCACGATCGGATTGATTCCCAGCCTTAGTCTCTTACACTTGTATCTGCAGATTATTTTGATATGTTTATATCCAGAATGCTGATGCAGAGTTTGGTCAACTCTCAGCTCTCACATCTACTGTTTGTTCCTTTTTGGATAATCACATGAACAGAAGGTGAATCTACACTGCAAAGAGACAATAACTAAAAAGCCTAGAAGAAGTGCCTTTATCAGCACACAGCTAGTATATACAGATCTGTGTCAGTGTCATTATACACATCTAGTATATACAGATCTGTGTCAGTGTCATTATACACATCTAGCATGTACAGATCTGTGTTCAATAAAAGCACTGAGCTAATTACCTCCTATTGATATTTGTTCAGTCCCACAGGGTTGTCCCTTCTCTGTTCAACTCTCTGAGATGGTATAAAAGAGTAACATTACGGCTGCGTATCAAATAGCACCCTATTTCCTACATAGTGCACTACTTTTATTAGAGACCTACAGTGAGGGAAAAAAGTATTTGATCCCTTGCTGATTTTGTACGTTTGCCCACTGACAAAGAAATGATCAGTCTATAATTTTAATGGTAGGTTTATTTGAACAGTGAGAGACAGAATAACAACAAAAAATCCAGAAAACGCATGTGAAAAATGTTATAAATTGATTTGCATTTTAATGAGGGAAATAAGTATTTGACCCCCTCTCAATCAGAAAGATTTCTGGTTCCCAGGTGTCTTTTATACAGGTAACGAGCTGAGATTAGGAGCACACTCTTAAAGGAGTGCTCCTAATCTCAGTTTGTTACCTGTATAAAAGACACCTGTCCACAGAAGCAATCAATCAATCAGATTCCAAACTCTCCACCATGGCCAAGACCAACGAGCTCTCCAAGGATGTCAGGGACAAGATTGTAGACCTACACAAGGCTGGAATGGGCTACAAGACCATCGCCAAGCAGCTTGGTGAGAAGGTGACAACAGTTGGTGCGATTATTCGCAAATGGAAGAAACACAACAGAACTGTCAATCTCCCTCTGCCTGGGGCTCCATGCAAGATCTCACCTCGTGGAGTTGCAATGATCATGAGAACGGTGAGGAATCAGCCCAGAACTACACGGGAGAATCTTGTCAATGATCTCAAGGCAGCTGGGACCATAGTCACCAAGAAAACAATTGGTAACACACTACGCTGTGAAGGACTGAAATCCTGCAGCGCCCGCAAGGTCCCCCTGCTCAAGAAAGCACATATACATGCCCGTCAGAAGTTTTCCAATGAACATCTGAATGATTCAGAGGACAACTGTGTGAAAGTGTTGTGGTCAGATGAGACCAAAATAGAGCTCTTTGGCATCAACTCAACTCGCCGTGTTTGGAGGAGGAGGAATGCTGCCTATGACCCCAAGAACACCATCCCCACCATCAAACATGGAGGTGGAAACATTATGCTTTGGGGGTGTTTTTCTGCTAAGGGGACAGGACAACTTCACCGCATCAAAGGGACGATGGACGGGGCCATGTACTGTCAAATCTTGGGTGAGCCAGGGCATTGGATGGGTATTCCAGGATGACAATGACCCAAAACACACGGCCAAGACAACAAAGGAGTGGCTCAAGGAGAAGCACATTAAGGTCCTGGAGTGGCCTAGCCAGTCTCCAAACCTTAATCCCATAGAAAATCTGTGGAGGGAGCTGAAGGTTTGAGTTGCCAAACGTCAGCCTCGAAACCTTAATGACTTGGAGATGATCTGCAAAGAGGAGTGGGACAAAATCCCTCCTGAGATGTGTGCAAACCTGGTGGCCAACTACAAGAAACGTCTGACCTCTGTGATTGCCAACAAGGGTTTTGCCACCAAGTACTAAGTCATGTTTTGCAGAGGGGTCAAATACTTATTTCCCTCATTAAAATGCAAATCAATTTATAACATTTTTCACATGCGTTTTTCTGGATTTCTTTGTTGTTATTCTGTCTCTCACTGTTCAAATAAACCTACCATTAAAATTATAGACTGATCATTTCTTTGTCAGTGGGCAAACGTACAAAATCAGCAAGGGATCAAATACTTTTTTCCCTCACTGTATGGGCCCCGGTCAAAAGTAGTGCGTTATGTATGGAATAGTGTGCCATTTGGGACGCTGTAGTAATGTTATTCAGATCATTCATATCCCAGTGAAAGGCTTTCTCTACCACATGGTTGAGGAGTCTCAGACTTGCTCCCCCACTCTTTGCATGGCAAGCAAATGAGAGCGGCTTCACTGCTCCCACCGAGTCTGGGATTCTGTCTAGAGCCAGTGCCAACACACTGAGACAAAAGGGGCTATAAAATAGAATATATACGTCTGGTTGACAACTTACTATATCCCATTTCGTTAAATGATAATATAGGATTATTGGATTGCAATCATATGATTTTCTCTAGACAGTGTTGCTTCAGTTTCTCCTCGATACTGAGTTAAATCTGATCAATCCTAACAATAGAAATGAGTATCAACGGCAACAGCAGTAATATGTAGTAATGTTTGGACTGCCTTCTAAACTAACAATAGCCTAGATAAGATTAGGAAAGATAGAGTGCAGTGCGTAGAGAATTGCTTGTCACACTGTACACATTGACACGTCAACATTCACAGTAAGCTTGTGTTCAACATGCCAGTCAGACAAGAGTTACCTGTCCTTGGCAGTGTCCCAAATAGCACATTATTCCCTACAAAGTGCACTACTTTCAACAGACGAAAAATATTGCACTATATAGGGAATAGGGTTCCATTTGGGATGTATCCCTCCTGTCAGTCAGTTTAGCCTTATTTCCACACAGAGAATGAGCTCATCTTTAATGGCAGTGCAGCCAGAGAGCTGAAATAATGGCACCGCTCTGCATTCACCTGTGTTACTCAGGATGTGACATTGTCCATGTAAACAGTATGTATCCTATTCATTGTGCTCTCACCTTCTGAGACAGAGAGGGAAAACCAAAACAAGACCACTGAGAACATTGTGTTCACGTAAACTAGTGCTAGTCTATGGATTAAGGTTAGAGTTAGACTCTCTGTGGTCACTAAAGAACCCATGGCACTTATCGTAAGAGTACGGGTGTTAACCCCAATGTCCTGGCTACATTCCCAATCTGGCCCATACCGTCATGGCCACCTAATCATCCCCAGCTTCAAATTGGCTCATTCATCCCCTCTCTTCTCCCCTGTAACTATTCCCTAGGTCGTTGCTCGGTCGGGGCGGCAGGTAGCCTAGTGGTTAGAGCGTTGGACTTGTAACCGGAGGGTTGCAAGTTCTAATCCCCGAGCTGACAAGGGAAAAAAAAAAAAAAAAAAAAAATCTGTCGTTCTGCCCTTGAACAAGGCAGTTAACCCACTGTTCCCGGGCGCCGAAGACGTGGAAGTCGATTAAGGCAGCCCCCTGCACCTCTCTGATTCAGAGGGGTTGGGTTAAATGCGGAAGACACATTTCGGTTGAAGGCATTTGGTTGTACAACTGACTAATAATGGTGACTTTGACTTTTTTGACTTTGCTGTAAATGAGAATGTGTTCTCAGTCAAATAAAGGTCATATTTTAATAACACCCCCCCCCACCCATTACCATACTAGAATGGGGACAATCCAGGTGGCTGCTGTTCTAAGGACAGACCCCACCAAGGCTTTCCAAGAAATGTAAGCTACTGTGTTGTACTGTGTCTATAATAGAAAACACCTCACCAGAGGTGTTTTCGGCTCAGCATCCTGCATTGTTCCCAGTACAGAACCTGACCTCAACGCTAGACTGACTTACTAAATCCATGCTCTGGCTTTACAGCGTTATCTTACAGTACGGCGTGGTGGGAGAAGAAACAACATCATCGTAAATTCCTCTATTTCCACCCGTGAGTTCAAATGTCAGGGGCTCCTGAACACATAGCTCTTGGAAGGCAGTGTCCATATTTGCCTGTGGACTGTTGGAGGCTTTCATTGAATGGAAGACATCTGAAGTTGACACATGTTGGTGGGCTAACGGACAGATTCCCTGGAGAAATAGGGCCTGATTACACAAGCCATTTGACAGATTGTCCCCAGACTGTCCCTAACAGGCAATGTTTCAATCAGCCGAGTCCACACTCCCCCGGACTCTCCGACACGGCACTTGTTAGCATTCGAGAAGTGTAACCTTTTGTGTCGTAGGAATCTGAGTCAGACACATCACTTGTTAGCATTCGAGAAGTGTAACCTTTTGTGTCGTAGGAATCTGAGTCAGACACATCGCTGTGACAGAGAGCGAGAGAGCGAGAGAGAGAAAGAAAAAAGGGGATAATTATTTTCCATGTAGGCCTGTCTCTCATTGCCAAGACGTTAGGTGTCATTCCCTTTATTCAGCACTGTGTTGTCCACACATTTGTGGGGACGGAAAAATAAACGAACGGTCTGGTTAGGAATTCTAGGCGCACAGCCACACACAAGCTATAAATCACCACCAGCGCACAATGGTACACATTCACAGCAACACACACACTCCAACAGACTGAGGTATCCGAGTGGGTCCGGATGCAGCGTGCCATAGTAAGTCTCTCTGTAGAGCCCTCAGATCTGACGATACGTGTTCCTTTCTATTTGGCCCAGGCTCTGTTATTTTTAAGAGAAAGCAGTGCAGCGTTTTGGATAATGTACCTGGAAAATTAGATCAACAGTTATGGATGGCCACGGTTATTAATATTGTCCAGTGGGCAGTTGGGTTTTCAGATGTTTTGGTCTGTTCTATTTAACTAGCCTTTCATGACATGTGCATTTTCTCACATTGGCTAATTGACTACAGAAATGACTATCCTCATCACAGGGGACGTGTACATGGCATGTACACTACCGTTCAAATGTTTGGGGTCACTTAGAAATGTGCTTGCTATTTTTTTTGTCCATTTAAAATAACATCAAATTAATCAGAAATACAGTGTAGACATTGCTAATGTTGTAAATGACTATTATAGCTGGGAACAGATGTTTTTTTATGGAATATCTACATAGGCGTACAGAGGCCCATTATCAGCAACCATCACTCCTGTGTTCCAATGGCACATTATGTTAGCTAATCCAAGTTTATCATTTTAAAAGGCTAATTGATCATTATAACCTTTCGCAATTATGTTAGCACAGCTGAAAACTGTTGTTCTGATCAAAGAAGCAATAAAACTGGCTTTTTTTAGACTAGTTGAGTATCTGGAGCTCCAGCATTCGAGAGTTCGATTACAGGCTCAAAATGGCCAGAAACAACTTTCTTCTGAAACTCGTTGGTCTATTCTTGTTCTGAGAAATTAAGACTATTCCATGTGAGAAATTGCCAAGAAACTGAAGATCTCGTACAGCGCTGTGTACTCCTCCCTTCAAAGAACAGCGCAAACTGTCTCTAACCAGAATAGAAAGAAGAGTGGGAGGGCACGGTGCACAACTGAGCAAGAGGACAAGTACATTAGAGTGTCTAGTTTGAGAAACAGACACCTCACAAGTCCTCAACTGGCAGCTTCATTAAATAGTACCCGCAAAACACCAGTCTCAATGTCAACAGTGAAGAGGCGACTCCGGGATGCTGGCCTTCTAGGCAGAGTTCCTCTGTCCAGTGTCTGTGTTCTTTTTCCTCTTTTAATCTTTTATTTTTATTGGCCAGTCTGAGATGTTTTTTTTCTTTGCAACTCTGCCTAGAAGGCCAGCATCCCGGAGTCGCCTCTTCACTGCTGATGTTGAGACTGGTGTTTTGCGGGTACTATTTAATGAAGCTGCCAGTTGAGGACTTATAAAGCGTCTCAACATTTTCATAGACCATGAACAAAGAGGATAGAATATAATAGAACAGTCTCATAGAATGTAAACATTAGTTTATGATGACTAATAGTCTTATAAGCGTAGTGTGATACTACAAACAGAAATACATGGAGAGTGCATTGTTCATCTCTTAGGTTTCTCTCGTGACTGAAGCTCTTTCTCAGAGCAAGAGCAGGAGCCTGCTTTTACTTCAGTGTGTGTCACTTTTTCTCTGTGTCTGCCTGAAAGTGTGTGTGGAGTGTCTCTGTGTGTGTCTAAGTGTATGTGTATGTGTGGCTGTGTGTCTGTTATTGTGTCCGTCTGTGTGTGTATAGGGCATGTCGCTATAATGAGGGGGCCATTTTCCCAGCGCTCCAGCGCCAGCAACCAGCCAGCAACCATAAAGACACAAAGAGCCTAGCTGCTCTGGTCTGGGCCAGGGGCTGGGGCTGGGTGACAGCTTTGAGCACTCAGCTGTGAAAAAGAGGGAGAGAGAGAAAGAGAGAGAGTGAGCAATGGAGAAAGACAGCGAGAAAGTGTGAGAGAGAGAGAGAGAGAGAGAGAGAGAGAGAGAGAGAGAGAGAGAGAGAGAGAGAGAGAGAGAGAGAGAGAGAGCACATTGCCATGGCTGAGAGTGAGGCCTACTCAGGGCCCAGTGATAGCAGCAAAGAACAGTGTCCAAACTCCAGATTAAACTTTGTTTGGATTTGAGGACTAGAAGTACTTCTGTGTCTCAGCTGGAGTCAGCTGTTTGTGTTTTGCTCAATGGGGTGAAGGAACTCTTACATCTGTAAGTGAATGCCTCATTTTTGAACAAACACACACCAGAGGAATGAAGAGATGACCCCATGCTGAGAATTGCCTGGTGGCTGGTCAGGGCATATGAGGTTGTCATGAACATGAATGGTATTTAGAGAATGAACAAGGATGACGATTTCATTGCTGCTGGCAATGTTTTTGTTAGTAAGGCATGTTATTAGCCTGGTTGCCAGTCTGTTTCTGCTCTCTTGCCAACTCCTTATGTAATTGTCATGTTTGGTTTGACAATGGAGTAGGCAAGAGCACAAACAGATCTGGGACCAGGTTGGGACATTATTGATTGTCTCTCATTTTGTCAAATTTCTACTCACAGTATGGCTGTCTGTCTTTTCCCTATATCTATCAGACATCAGGATAAGACCCAGATGCAGACAGTTCGAAATAGCAAATGTTTATTTACAAAACAGGGGGCAGGCAAAAGACCGGTCAAGGGCAGGCAGAGATCAGTAATCCAGGGCAGTGTCAAGAGGTACAGAACGGCAGGCTCAGGGTCAGGGCAGGCAGAATGGTCAAAAAACCGGAGAACTAGAAAACAAGAGTATGGGAAAAAACGCTGATAGGCTTGACGAGACAAGACAAACTGGCAACAGACAAACACAAAACACAGGTATAAGTGCACGGGATAATTGGGGAAATGGGCGACACCTGGAGGGGGGTGGAGACAAGCACAAGACATGTTTAACAGATCAGGGTGTGATATTACCCCCTAGGGACGCTACCTGGTTGACCGGGTGCCAGGGGTGGAATTCAGCGATGAAGGCTGGGTCCAGGATGTTCCTAGCGGGGACCGAGCACCTCTCCTCTGGACCATAACCCTCCCAATCAACCAGGTACTGGAATCCCCTGCCCCGAAGTCGAACACTCAAGAGACGCCTCACCGTGTATGCCGGATGGCCATCGATGAGACGAGGAGAAGGGGTGGACCTGGAAAGTGTAAACAGAGGGCTGTGAGACAGAGGTTTAATCCTTGATAGATGAAATGTGGGATGTACACGGAGGGTGCGGGGCAACAGAAGACAAACAGCAGAGGGGCTAAGGATCTTGGAGATGGGGAAAGGTCCTATAAAAAGGAGGGAAAGTTTGTGGGACTCTACCCAGAGGGGCAGATCCCGAGTGGACAGCCATACCCTCTGTCCTGATTGGCACGCTCAGACTGGCCGTTGGATTGAGGATGAAACCTGGAGGACAGACAAGCCAACAACCCAATGAGTGTGCAGAACGCCTTCCAGAACCAGGACGAGAACTGAGGACCCCAGTCAAAGACCATGTCCACCGGAAGTCCATGGATCCGGAAGACGTGCTGCACCATGAGCTGGGCCGTCTCCTTGGCAGAAGGTAGCTTGGGGAGGGAAATGAAATGGGCGGCTTTGGAAAACCTGTCCACCACCGTGAGGATAGTGGTGTTGCCATCAGAAGAAGGGAGACCAGTGACGAAGTCCAGGGATATATGTGACCAGGGAAGGTGAGGGACAGGAAGACGTTGAAGGAGGCCAGCCGGAGCTTGCCGATGAGTCTTGTTCTGAGTACAGACAGTACAGGCAGTGTCTGGTTCAAACATCCAGTTAGCCAGAGCCCCCCCAGGGTCCGTCTGGGAACGCTGCGCCTCACGGACCAGGTTCTATTCCCCAGACGAGGGTAGCCGCCAGGCACAACGTAGGAAGGATGGACTCCAGGTCCGAGGGTGTAGATGCGGGGCTATAGCAGCGTGAAAGCACGTCTGGCTTAACATTCTTAGACCCTGGGTGGTAGGAGATGGTGAAGTTGAACCAGGTGAACAACATGGCCCATCGAGCTTGTCTGGAGTTGAGACGCTTGGCGGTGCAGAGATATTCCAGGTTCTTGTGTCCACAATATTTAAGGAAGTTCACCCCTCTCTTTCCAGTGTCTTCACTCCTCCAATACCATCTTCACCGCGAGTAGTTCTTGATTCCCCACATCATGATTCCTCTCCGTGGCGTTATGACGAGAAGTAGGCAGAGGGATTCAGCTTAAGGTCCAGGGCAGAACACTGGGACAGGATGGCTCCCATTCCGACATCCAACGCGTCTACCTCCACCACGAACAGACAGGATGGGCCCGGATGGATCAATATTGGGAGCTGTGGTGAAGCGGTGCTTAAGGTCCAGGAACGCCTGGTCAGCAGCTGGGGACCACGTGAACGGGACCTTGCGGGAGGTGAGTACTGACAGCGGAGAAGCCAGGGTGCTGTAACCCTGGATAAAACGGCGATAGAAATAGGGCAAACCCTAAGAAGCGTTGCAGCTGCACTCAGGACGTGGGTTGGGGCCAATCCACCACCGCATTCACCTTTCCGGGATCCATCTGTACATTCCCAGCAGCTATGATGTATCCAAGAAAGAAGATGGTGGAGTGATGTAATTCACATTTTTCGGGTTTGACAAAAAGCTGGTTCTCCAGGAGACACTGGAGAACCTGTTGGACGTGGAGAACGTGTTCTTGAGCCGAGCGGGAAAAGACGAGGATGTCGTCGAGGTAGACAAACACGAACTGGTTCAACATGTTGCGGATAACGTCCTTAACCAGGTCCTGGAACACAGCAGGAGCATTGATCAGACTGAATGGCATCACCAGGTATTCATAGTGTCCGCTAACAGTGTTGAAGGCTGTCTTCCACTCGTCACCTTCCCGTATCCATACCAGGTGGTGGACGTTCCAGAGGTCCAACTTAGAGAGGTAGTCGCCCCCTTGAGCGTCTCGAAAGCCGAGGCGATGAGTGGTAGCGGGTAGCGGTTCTTAACCGTGATGTCATTGAGGCCCCGGTAGTCGATGCACGGGTGCATGGTTTTGTCCTTCTTCTCCACAAAGAAGAACCCTTCGAGGAGGCAGAAGGACGGATACCCCCTGCAGCCAGGGAGTCCTCGATGTACGTCTTCATAGCCTTGGTCTATGAATACAGGTGTCTCCAGGGTGGTGTAGTGCCCAGGAGAAGGTTGATCCTGCAGTCAAAGGGTCGATGCAGAGGAAACGAAGTGGCCCGGGCCTTGCTGAAAATGTCCCGGAGGTCCTGGTACTCCACGGGAACGGCGGAGAGGTCCAAAGCTTCTTCCGAGCCCACAGGAAGACAACCCAGGGCAGGCTGTGGGCATAGCAGAACGGGCTCCAGCCGATGATAGTACCAGCAGTCCAGTTGATAAGGGTTTGTGGCACTGGAGCCAAGAACCCCAATACCACGGAAACCTGAGGAGACTTGATGAGCATAAACTGTATAGACTCACAGTGGTTCCCGGACACACACGGGTGGATAGGAGTAGTATTGTGGGTGACCCTGCCTGTAGAGCACCCATTCAGTGCTCTAATGTCCATGGGAATGGAGAGGGGCTGAGTGGGGATGCCCAGCTCAGACCCTAGGTGGTGTCCATGAAACTCTTTTCGGCCCCAGAGTCCCACAGCAGGATGGCATGGAGAGGGGTTTGAGTAAGGGGAGAAGGAATATTCTCTGTATGTTCCACCAGAGTACTCGTACCTACTGATGAGCCTGGTCCTTTTAATAGACAGGTAGACACATAATGACCGGCAGTTTCGCAATACAACTCTGGGTGTTGAGTCTGCGTATTTACATACTAGTACCAACGTTTCGATCCGCTAAGAGAAACAGACGTAGAATCACACTGCTCTGGCTAGGAAATGAGGAAAGATATTCATGAGGTTATTGGATGGTACTCCAGTGAGACATTTAATGCACAACGACACACAAACTTCTTCGGGATCGGTGTCCCTTCCACGGCACGGTTGAGCTAACGTAGGCTAATGCGATTAGCATGAGGTTGTAAGTAACAAGAAAATTTCCCAGGACATAGACATATCTGATATTGCCAGAAAGCTTAAATTATTGTTAATCTAACTGCACTGTCCAATTTACAGTAGCGATTTCAGGGAAATAATACCATGCTATTGTTTAAGGAGAGAGGACAGTTTTGAACATAAAAAGTTATTAATAAACAAATTAGGCACATTTGGGCAGTCTTGATACAACATTTTGAACATAAATGCAATGGTTCATTGGATCAGTCTAAAACTTTGCACATACACTGCTGCCATCTCGTGGCCAAAATCTAAATTGAAGATGGGCTGGAATAATACATTATGGCTTTTCTCTTGCATTTAAAAGATGATGGTACCAAAAAATACAAAAGATCAGTTGGTTTTTTCTTTGTATTATCTTTTACCAGATCTATTGTGTTATTCACCTACATTCCTTTCACATTTCCACAAACTTCAAAGTTTTTCCTTTTTAAAATGGTACCAAGAATATGCATATCCTTGCTTCAGAGCCTGAGTTACAGCCAGTTAGATTTGGGTATGTCATTTTAGGTGAAAATTGAAAGGGGCGGAGCCTTAAGAGGTTTTTAATAATAGCCAAGGAGTGAGCATGCAAGATATGGCCATGATTCACCAAATAGCTTCATCGTATTGTGTATGGAAATCAATACAATATATGATTGGATAGAAATTGGTGTGTGTGTGGTGCATGCATCTGAGCATGTAGATGTGTGATGTTGTATGTTCATGCAAAGGCTCACATGTGAGGGTTGCATGTGTGTGTTTGCACGCTAAGTACACCCCCTTGTTGCTATGGTGTGTTGACAGGTCATGGCTGCAGGATAGAGGTCTTGCTGATTTAACGACTGGGCTGTGTCACAATTGGCAACCTATTCCCTATGAAGTACACTACTTTTGACCAAAGTTCTATGGGCCCTGGTCAAAAGTAGTGCACTATATAGGGAACAGGGGGCTATTAGATGGTAGTAGATGAGGCTGTTGTCTTACATGAGTCAGTATTGATGCTGCTGGTCTCTTCTCTGTATTCCCATCTTTTATTCACAGCCACCATGTTCACATCCTCCTGTGTGTTTCTGTTGCTTTTCTCTTGCAGTTGAAAGGGAAGTCGTTCAGAAGAGGACGTTCACACGATGGATGAATCTGCATCTAGAGAAGGTAAGTCAGTCTACAGATCAGGGTTTGGGTCAATTCCATTTCAATTGAAAATTAAATTCCAATTTTCCTATTTTTAGTTTACTTCCTGAATTGACTGAATTGAAATGGAATTGACCCCAACCCTGCTACAGTTTCCCCAAAAAAGCCATCCCTCAAAATCGCGTATCTTACCCAACACCACAAACTGGAGTATGTATAGACTTATTCCTGAACCTGGGTTATTTTATGTTTCCGAAGCATCTCATTTCAATTTTACTGCCCTTTCTCTGACAACACTTTGAGTCTATCCCTCACACAAACCAAGTTGTAGCCTCTCCCTCTGCCCTATAAATTATAAATGGAGGCAGAGGAACTGCTAATGCAGAGAGAGACTTAAAAAAAAAAAGAAAATGCTAATCTGATAGAATGTGTAGATGCTTACTGTCTGCCCTAGAGTAGATTTACTTCCACTTAATGCTGTACCGGTGGCACTGTGGGACTGCATCTCAAATGGCACCCTTTTCCTTATATAGTGCCCATAGGACTTTGGTCAAAAGTAGTGCACTATATAGGGAATAGTGGGGCAGACTGTATATGCAAATAGTGCTAGATTAGATGTAATAGGGCGATTCCACGCCAGCATGGCCCAAACATATTTTTGGTATCACAGATTGTTCTGGCAATTCACATTAAAAACTTAATTGGGAGGAAGGACGTTTAAAAATGTTAATACATTTGTATTAATTTTAACTTTTGGGAAAATTTTTGGGAAAATTGTGATGAAAGTGGCAATTTTAAAGGCCCTTTTTAGACCTATAAATGCCTCCTGTAAGACCCTATGATCCGTGAACAGTACATGGTACAGACATCTTGATGTAATTATCAGTCCCTCCAGGATATCGCAGAGGCGATTCTGACATTTTGCATGGCAATATACAATGATTTTGTCCAATTTGTCGTGAAAATGCACTGACGAGGGAAAAGGTTTCTTGACATTTGGCTTGATTGAACCATACTATTATTATTTTTTTAACTACTCAAGTCAGTTAAGAACAAATTCTTATTTACAATGACAGCCTACCCCAGCCAAACCTGGACGACACTGGGCCAATTGTGCACCACCCTATGGGACTCCCAATCACAGCTGGATGTGATGCAGCCTGGATTCAAACCAGGAACTGTAGTGACACCTCTTTCAATGAGATACAGTGCCTTAGACCGCTGCGCCACTCGGGAGCCCAATATTATGCGGTAAATGTGTGGTGATTGGTTGAAATTGCAGGCCCTCTTTTTATACTGCGGTGATGGGTCAGTTTTGTGTGATAATGTTGCTATCATTTGACTGTTTTATAGTGTGGTGATTGGTCAAATGTGCAAGCCCTCGCATAATATACAGGTAAGTAATTGTAGATTTTGCACAAAAAAAATGTGATCGCAGATTCTGGACTGCTTTATAGTCCTTACAGCGTGCTCTAAAATATGGAGTATGTCTATATTCTGAAATAAAACATTTCTAATACATGTATTCAACATAAAACATATTATTATTAATATAATATAATAATATAATATACCCTTTTAGATTTTTTTGCATATTTTTATACTCTTTAAACACAACAGCTTTCCAGAGTGGGCCCTCTGGTACGTTGAATAAATTATACATTTTATACATACAAATTGACATTATAGATCATTAACCAATCACAGCCCTCCTGTAGGATTGCACATTCAGCAAATCACCAGCAGAGGGAGTTCCCTTTAAATCCATTTTCCAATTCACCTTGTTGGTGGCGCTCATAAATCTGTAAATTTGACGTACGTGTAAAGTATATTGTTTAAAATAATATGTTTAAAATGAACAAAATCAAAAAGGGTACTTTTGAGATAATAATATTAATAGTTTTAATGTTGAATACATTCATGTGTTCAATTGTATTTCAGAATGTAGCGATACTCCATATTTTAGAGCACAGTATTAGGAGTATAATGACACCAAGGTGCATGATAAGGTATCATGTACAGTTATAGGGGGCATGTATAGGTCTAAAAAGTGCCTAACATGGTGCCTTTTATCATGATAAAAAATTATGTTTATGTTACCAAAGTAATTAGCATATAAAACATCCTTCCTCCCAATTAAGTTTTTATGTGAGAATTGCCAGAACAATCTGAGATACAACAATTTTTTGGGCCATGCTGGCATGGAATAATCGCCATAGGCCTTTTTTGTACTTTTCTTCCTCCTTTCTTCTGAGATTGCATTGTGTAATTTGAAGAACTGCTTTATAAACGTGAATAGCATTCCTGAACAAATTACCAAAGGAACTGTGGCGAAAAGGCCCACACATACTTTCTCTTTGTCTGCTAACCTACACGTACCCTCAGCCGTTCTGTATTCCCTCCACTCTCAAGCACACATACACTTGTGCTCACAAATTGTTTACATATTTTTTTAAAATCTTTCCCTCTCTTCACCCCCACCCCCTCCGCTCTCTCTCGCTCACAAAGTGTCACACACACACACACACACACACACACACACACAAAATGCTCTGCCATTAGTCATTCAGTGAGTTTCACTACTCTAGCCTTACACAATTGTTTGCATTGGCAAGGCTGTTTTGTGCTTCTAAGGTTTCAGGCGACAGAGAGATGAGATGATAACAGAGCAGAGCCATAAGGCTGACTGAGAGAGAGAGTCCAAATAGTGATTAAGTCTTTGTTTCTCTCACACAATGAACCTCTCTTCTCTGACACACTGTCTGGCGTTACATCAAATCTCTGACCCACTAATCGACAATCATACGTTTGTCCGCTGGGTTTCGATGGAAAGTTTTGCTCACTCGCTCTCTCAAGTAAGCGTTCAGCTGTGGAGAGATTGGCCCATGCATGGTTCGGTTTGATGTCAAAGCTATTACATAATAGCTGTTTTGACGGACTGCTCATTATACTGATAAGATCCATCTTTCACAGTTATTGGCAGTCCTACCAGCCAGCCAGCATAAAACCAACACCAGAGAAATGTCAATGGTCATTATACTACACTACTTATGCTACATCTGACACACCCATTTTTAGCTGTTGCTGCGCAATAGCATCATCAAAATGAAATGGTTTTTTTTTTTTACATCATCAGGGCTGTTGAAAGATTAACTCTCCTCTCCTCCTGTCTTCAGTGCACTCCTCCGATGGAGGTAAACGACCTGTTCAGAGATATCCAGGATGGAAGGATACTCATGGCCTTGCTGGAGGAACTGTCCGGATGCAAGCTGGTGAGATTTCCACCAACAATATTACACCATCCACACAGTATGCAGATGTTAGTGATGCTTTGTTGATTCATTTGCATGTGTCACAAATGACACCCTATTCCCTATAGGCCCTGGTCAAAAGTAGTGCACAATGTAGGGGGATAGGGTGCCATTTGGGAGGCAGCCCGTGGCTATGCTAGATATGGAGAAGTTATGTGTTAAAGATTGTGTTTGAGTTCGATTTTTCGGTGGCTAACAATTCACCCAGCTGTTTATTGTTTGGTCGGTGTCCTCCTCCAGCTTCATGGATGGAAACAGTCCTCACATCGTATCTTCAGACTGAACAACATCGCAAAGGTCCTCACCTTCCTAGAGGAAAGGAATGTGAGTATCACAGCCAATCACCAAGGAATATCACAGCCAATCACCAATTAATCTATTTAGGGAAGTGTCTAATAAACATCCTGAAATTATAGAAGAAGGTTCAGCTATATTCCCTTCAATGATATTTATAGCTGAAGCAATTTTTTACATCTTGGTAGGAGCACCAGCACACCACTGTCTAAATATCCTGTTGATTGGTTGGATTGTTTACCTGGGTATGTTTACCTGCACAGGTGAAGCTGGTCAGTATTGACGCTGCAGATGTCGCCGATGGCAACTCTTCCATCGTTCTCGGACTCATCTGGAATATTATCCTGTTTTTCCAGGTAAACTCTCTCTCTCTCTCTCTCTCTCTCTCTCTCTCTCTCTCTCTCTCTCTCTCTCTCTCTCTCTCTCTCTCTCTCTCTCTCTCTCTCTCTCTCTCTCTCTCTCTCTCTCTCTCTCTCTCTCTCTCTCTCTCTCTCTCTCTCTCTCTCTCTCTCTCTCTCTCTCTCTCTCTCTCTCTCTCTCTCTCTCTCTGTCAGATATTAAGTAATGAAATAAGTGCCTAGTCTTCTGCCTTCTCTCAGATCAAGGAGCTGACAGGGAACATTAAGAGCCAGTTCCCCTCGTCCTCCAGCCTCTCCTCGCTCCCCACCAGCTCCGACTCCGACACCTCCCACTCCAGCACGCCCTCCGACGAGAGGCCACGCTCCATCGCCATGAGGGATCATGGGAAGGCCATAAAGACGCTCTTGCAGTGGGTCCAGAGACGCACCAGAAAGTGAGTTGTGATTGGACAGCAATCATATGTCAAATTCATAAGAGACAAACTCACAAATATGATAGGGTATTTGATGAACCTGTGAAAATCCAGTAATACATACACACAAGTTTGAAAGTTTGACTGCAATCATGTTCAATTGTTAGTGTCAGGTGTTGCTGACTTGCCGAGTTTTGTCTTGTGAGGTATGGTGTGGCGGTGCAGGACTTTGGGAAGAGCTGGACCAGTGGGCTGGCCTTCCTGGCCGTCATTAAGTCTATTGACCCCAGCCTGGTGGACATGAGGAGAGCTCTGCTGAGGACAGCCAGGGAGAACCTAGAGGATGCCTTCAGGACAGCCCACTACAGCCTGGGCATACCTAGACTACTGGAACCAGAGGGTAAATTATTCAATTAAATTCAGTTAAATTCAATCCAATTCAATTAATTGAGACTTTATTCATTGCCACAAGGGGCAATTATGCTAGCCTGATCCCAGATCTGTTAGGGCTGTATAGTCAACTCCTATGGCCGTAGTCAGGCCAAAATAGTTGACATGACTTCGGCCATAGCAGTTGACAAGACAGCACAAAGAGATCTGGGACTGGGCCACAATTATGCTGTACAATCAGAGTGTATTAGAAGATTTACCACTAGTCGATCTTAAGTCCCTCTGTTGTCATTCCCACATTTCCATCTCCACAGACGTGACCATTAACCCTCCAGACGAGCAGTCCATCATGACCTACGTGTCCCAGTTCCTGGAGCACTTCCCTGGGATGGAAGAGGTGAGAGAGACTGCATCCCAAGGGCTCAGGTCAAAACTAGTGCACTATATAGGGAATGCGGTGCCATTTGGAACACATTCAGAGTCTGCATAATATTAATCTCATGATCAATATATGATATATACAGTAGTTTATACAACCCACTAGATCAGCGGTGTCAAACAAGTGTTGCCCCGCGGGCCACATTCGGTCTTCACCGAGGTCTGGAGGGACGCACTTAAAATGTATTATAATCCCCCAAAATTGTCCTTTATCCTTCGCTTTTCGTTTCCCTGGTTGTCTAGCTTTCGTTTCAATGACTATTAGCAAGCTGGACAGAGTGAAGAGACTATAAATGTCGGTCTATTATGATTTCTACACAGTTTTGATTTGGTTTTAGTCATTTCAATGTTGATTAAGATTGTGAAAAAAATGATTGTGCTCGTGGGCTAGATATTTGACACCCCTGCACTAGATAAACAAACCACAGATGATACATCTCTCTCTCTTTCTCTGTCTCAGCCCCAGGAGAATGTATCTGATGTGATACAGAGGAGTGTGTCGTCAGGTAGACTCAGCTGTCGTGTCAACGACTCCTCCCACGACCTGAGGAATGGCGTTCACCGGAGTCGGGACCGGGAGAGGCCCTTCGTGGTCCGGAGGGACTTAGTCCAGCCCCCGCCCAAAATCTTAATCTCTTCTGTCTCCGAGGAGCTCAAGTCCCCCACATCACCGCCCGTGGTGGAGCGCTCCCCGGTCAACAAAGGCTCGTCGGTAGGGACAACCCCCAGCCCTGTCTTCACCGTCTCCACTTCCAGCTCTCCGCAGCCCTCATTTGTCGACTCGGTCATCGGCTCTGTGTCCTGTGACTCACCGATCAGTGACTCTGTGATCGGCTCGCCAGACTCCTGTTGGGAGCGCCTGCCGAGCGAGGCAGTGACGCCAGACAGGTTCGTGGAGAGCCATAGCGACGGGTCACTATGTGACAGCGGAGTATCCTGGGACATCCCTCCCTCCACACCCCATGGGGTCACACCTGATCTGGAGGATCCGTTGCCGTCGGTTATGGGGCCAAAAGCAGGGAAGCCTCAGGATGAGGAACAGGAAGTGATGCCGGAGCTGTTTATCGACGAGGGGAACTACTCTTTTAGCTCAGTGGAGAGCACACAGGACAGAGCCAATACACAACTAGAAGAGGATGGGGAGGGAAGGAAGAAGAAAGAGAAGGAAGACGAGGAGGAGGCGTATAGCTACATTCTTGAACTGAGTGAGGACAAGGCAGCCAAGCAGGAGCCTGATCAAAGAGAAGGAAAGAACATAACAGAGAGAACAGAAAGTGACTCAGAAGGAAAAGACACAACTACACGTCAGAGTAATGGAGTCAACAAGGAGCAGGGGCGGCCATCTTTAGAGTTCTCTGACAAGCCTCAGCAGACTGACTCTGACCAGAAAGGGGAGAGTGTGTGTGAGGGTGAGATAGGAGGAGCTCTGTGTTCTCCTCAACACGAGGAAATCAGCCATTCACAGCAGGAGACCAGTGACCTGCATGAAAAGCCAAATAAGCAGGACGGTGTCCTGGAGAGGACAGACAGAGCATCAGAATGTGCCAAGAAGGAAACAGTGGAACCATCAACAGATTCCAGGAAGGCTGGAAACCCAGAGGAAGGGTTAGCCACGGAGCGTTCTGATAAAGCGGAGGGTCAAAGTGATGTGACTGACAGAGTGGTGACGGAACACAGATCGACTACATCCCTGTCAGATAGGGACAGAAATGGTGAGCGGTCCCAGGAGGGGTCAGAGGATAGGCACAAGCAAGTCACAGAAGAGTCAGAAACACAAGAGAAGATAAAGGACGTTCTGAACGGCCACATAGAGTCACAGGAGAACACTATGACGCAGGCGGATGAGGTCACAGAGCAGTCACAACCGTATATGGAGATGGACCAGAGTCGGACCATCCAGGG
Organism: Brachymystax lenok tsinlingensis; assembly: GCA_030435695.1. Lineage (NCBI taxonomy): Eukaryota > Metazoa > Chordata > Actinopteri > Salmoniformes > Salmonidae > Brachymystax > Brachymystax lenok. The sequence continues at coordinate 6,381,842 of CM059808.1, forward strand.
GGGATCCTCAGAACCAGAAGAGGAGAGCAACACTGGGCAAAAGGACCCTGAATCACTGGCTTACACAGACGATCGGCAGAGCTCCACACTCCCAGCAGAGGACAGAGAGGATAGGACCCAGAGCCCAGAGAGAGAGGCAGAGGTTGGGGATGAAGACCCAAACCTGCGTGGGCCCCCTGAAGGTGGCGTAGTTGAAAAGAGTGAGACAGCCCCTTGTGGTGCAGATGCTGAAGTGAATGTTGTAGTTCCTAAGAAGAAGAGAGGGGCAGAAAATGGCCATGACAGGGTGGATGCTACTGGGTCTGGGGCCACAGACAACAGAGAGACAGTAGTGGAGGTCCCCCATCAGGGCATGCCAGTGTCTATTATCCCCTTGGACATGGTGTACTACCCCCACTATGATGTCCCCATCTCCCATGTCATTGAGGCCTTTGTGGAGCCTAACCCTGGACAGGTCCTCACTGGGCCGGTTCCTCGCTCTCCTCCCTCAGACACACACACCAAGAACCAGTCTGTATCCCCACTGCCTGGTCAAGAGAGAGACATAGAAAAGGATGCAGAGGATCATACTGAGGGCAGTCATAGTGAGACAGAGGCCTATACTGTTGAAGAGACAGGGGACAAGAGTGTCAATGTGGCCTATACCGACAGTGAGAGGAGCAGTGCAATGGAGAAGCCTGAAAGTGAACCAATGGACTTGTTCCAAGCTGACATGAGTGGGGCCCTTGAGCAGACAATGACATTGAGTGAGACTCTGGAACCCATGGACCTGTTCTACCCGGATACAGATGACTGTCGTCCTGTAGAGGAACCAGAGAACGACGTGGAGACATCGCCGTGGTCCTCTTCCTTCAGCAAGTCAGTAGAGACCTGGCCCTCAACCTTTAGTGTTGCAGCGCTACAACCAGCACCGTCCTCCGAACCAGAGACACACACAGACTCGCACACACATAGCCAGACAGAGACACATACAGAGACACACACACACAGCAGTCCAGACTCACACATAAAAAGCCAACTGGATCAAGAAGATCTCAGAGAGGAGTCAACAATGCAGAAGCAGGATAAGGTAAGCCAGTGTGTATGGACAACAAGGACAGATCTGTGTATGTGTGTGTGTTGCATGTGTGCGTGCGTCCTGCATGCGTGTGTGTGTACAAGGTGATCCAAACAACACCAGACAACATCAGAGTGACGTGACATTTCACACATACACATAGGACAAGGTCACTGTCTCATTATATGCAAATATCTGTCTGCATGTGATATCTGTCATCCTTTCTATCTGATGTGTCTGTCTGGGCGTCTGATAATATATGCATTGTTTTGGTGCTAGATGTTCTGCATACCAAGTCATATTTAGCAATCAGTTCATAAGCTGTGTTGACCAACCATGAATCATGAATCAATCATGAGAACATTACCCATGATTTAAAGGAGGGACATTGGAGCTAATGTTCAAGACAGTTAAAAAGAAAGAGTGATATTTTTTATCAAGTGCTTTATGCTACTCTATATGACTACTAGGGCTGTGAATTGAAAGGGACCTCATGATTCGATATTATCGCGATACTTAGGTCCCGATATGATATGTATTAGGATTATCACGATTCTATATGTATTGCGATTCGATACTGTGACCATGTTGGCTCACTATTTAAAAAGAAGATGAAAAACAAGTTATAGGATGAAAAATATTGGGAGTTTTGGCACAGGTACAGACGACCACCATTAGCTAATGCTAAGAAGAAAAAAAAAGAAACAAACAAAAACATACATATATTATACACTACCGGTCAAAAGTTTTAGAACAGCTACTCATTCAAGGGTTTTTCTTTATTTTTACGATTTTCTACATTGTAGAATAATAGTGAAGACATCAGAACTATGAAATAACACATGGAATCATGTAGTAACCAAAAAAGTGTCAAACAAATCCAAATATATTTTATATTTGAGATTCTTCAAATAGCCACCCTTTGCCTTTATGACAGTTTTGCACACTTTTGGCATTCTCTCAACCAGCTTCACCTGGAATGCTTTTCCAACAGTCTTGAAGGAGTTTCCACATATGCTGAGCACTTGTTGGCTGCTTTTCCTTCACTCTGCGGCCGGACTCATCCCAAACCATTTTAATTTGTTTGAGGTCGGGGGATTGTGGAGGCCAGGTCATCTGATGCAGCACTCCATCACTCTCCTTCTTGGTAAAATTACCCTTATACAGCCTGGAGGTGTGTTGGGTCATTGTCCTGTTGAAAAAGAAATGATAGTCCAACTAAGCGCAAACCAGATGGGATGGCGTATCGCTGCAGAATGCTGTGATAGCCATGCTGGTTAAGTGTGCCTTTAATTCTAAATAAATCACAGACAGTGTCACCAGCAAAGCACCCCCACACCATAACACCTCCTCCTCAATGCTTTACGGTGGGAAATACACATGCGGAGATAATCTGTTCACCTATTCAGCGTCTTACAAAGATGTCCATTGCTCGTGTTTCTTGGCCCAAGCACGTCTCTTCTTCTTATTGGTGTCCTTTAGTAGTGGTTTCTTTGCAGCAATTTGACCACAAAGGCCTGATTCACACAGTCTCCTCTGAACAGTTGATGTTGAGATGTGTCTGTTACTTGAACTCTGGGCTGCAATTTCTGAGGCTGGTAACTCTAATGAACTTATCCTATCCAGCAGAGGTAACTCTGGGTCTTCCATCCCTGTGGCGGTCCTCATGAGAGCCAGTTTCATCATAGCGTTTGATGGTTTTTGTGACTACACTTGAAGAAACTTTAAAAGTTCTTGACATTTTCCGTACTGACTGACCTTCATGTCTTAAAGTAATGATGGACTGTCGTTTCTCTTTGCTTATTTGAGCTGTTCTTGTCGTAATATGGACCAGGTCTTTTACCAAATAGGGCTATCTTCTGTATACTTCCCTACCTTGTCACAACACAACTGATTGGCTCAAGTGCATTAACTTCTTAGGGCTAGGGGGCAGTATTTTGAAGTTCAGATGAAAAACGTGCCCAAAGTAAACTGCCTGTTACTCAGGCCCAGAAGCTAGGATATGCATTTAATTAGTAGCTGTGGATAGAAAACACTCTAAAACTGTTAAAATAATGTCTGTGAGTATAACAGAACTGATATGGCAGGCAAAACCCCGAGCAAAATCCATCCGCAATGTCTGAATCAGTCATGTCACACTGTTTTCAATAGGCCAGCTATTCAAAGCCTCTTAGTTTAACCCCCATATTTCAGTTCCTATGGCTTCCACTAGATGTCAACAGTCTTTAGAAAAAGGTTTGAGGCTTCAATCATGAAAATCAAGTGAGTAAGACCACTTGTTCCTGAGTTCACGTCAAGTGTCCTGTTTTGGATTTTGCGCGTAACAGGGAATGCACGCTCAGTTCTTTTTCTCTTCTATTCAGCAGGTTATATTCCGTCTGAAATATTATAGTTTATATTCATTTTAGGGTATCTGAGTATTGATTACAAATGCTGTTTGACTTTTTTCGACTAACTTTTACGGGTTCTTTTGGGATATCGTTTGTCTGCATGGATGAACGCCTTTGGGCAGGTGGATTACTGAACAAAACGCGCCAACCAAACGGAGCTATATGGATATAAAAAAGAGGAACTTTGTCGAACAAAATGACCTTTTATTGTGTAACCTGGACGCTTGGGTATGACATCAGAGGAAGATCATCAAAGGTAAGTGATTTATTTTATGCTATTTTTGAGTTTTGTGACACCTCTGCTGGTTATGTTATTATGCTAATTTAGTTTTTGAGTGGGGCGCTGTCCTCAGACAATCAAATGTTCTGCTTTCGCCATAAAACCTTTTTGAAATCTGACAATGCCATTAGATTAACAAGAGTCTAAGCTTTTGAAGGGTGTGCAGCATTTGTATTTGTGTCATGAATGTTTGAAATGAGTATTTGTATTTTTGTAATTTGAATTTGGTGCTCTGCATTTCACCGGATGTTGTCAAAATCGATCCCGTTCACGGGATTGGATCCGTAACAGGTTAAGAAAGAAAGAAATTCCACAAATACATTTTTAAGAAGGCACACTGTATTCCAGGTGACTACCTCATCAAGCTGGTTGAGAGAATGCCAAGAGTTTGCAAATCTGTCATCAAGGCGAAGGGTGGCTATTTGAAGAATCTCACATTGATTTGTTTAAACACTTTTTTGGTTACTACATGATTTCAAATGTGTTATTTCATAGTTTTGATGTCTTCATTATTATTCTACAATGTAAAACATTTTAAAATATATATATATATATATATATATATATATATATATATATATACATTTTTTACAAATCAATACTTGGAGTCAAATTATCTATATAATATTGTCCAAAATAGTATTGCAATATGTAACTGTATCGATTTTCCCCCATCACTGATGACTAGCCAGTAAACCTTTACACCCACACCCACTACATCCATACCCTATTATCCTACCCAACAACCTCCACCTTCCCACTTACACTCTAAAGTAGTCTCCCCCCCACCATGTGTGCCCAGGAGGTTGAAGTGAGAGGGGGCTCCAGGCTATCGGGCCCACAGGGATGGTGCTCCGTGCTGGGTGAGCAGACGGCGGGAGATGGGGGTGTGGTGGAGACAGAGATGGAGACCCACCGTGGAGCTGCTGAGAGCAGTGATCTCACCAGGACTGATGAGGAGAAGCCTGCCTCTGCTGCCAGAGAAAACAATGAGACCATGAGGTAGGATGCTATTTTTAGGCCCCTGGTACAGTTGGGCTGTGTCCAAAATGGTACCCTATTCCCATTATAGTGCACTACTATGGGCTCTGGTCAAAAGTAGTGCATAGGGAAAAGGGTACCATTTGGGACGTAGCCTGAGAAACACAGCACAGAACATTATTTTGGGGGAAATGTTAAGCAGCGAAGGACATGACTTCAGAACTGGGCCTCCCAAGTTTACTCAATGAAATGTGTTTAGATCTGGCTAGTCATTGAACGTGGAAGCTAATTTCCTCTCCACTAACATTAAGAGGCTCTCAGCAATTCAAATTACATAATGGCATACAGTCCATTCGGAAAGTATTCAGACCCCTTAACTTTTTCCACATTTTGTTACTTTACAGCCTTATTTTTTAAATCCCCTCATCCATCTACACACAATACCCCATAATGACAAAGCAGAAACAGGGTTTTAGACATTTTAGCAAATGTATAAAAAAAAAAAAAACAGAAATATCAAATTTACATAAGTATTCAGACTTTGTTGAAGCACCTTTGGCAGCGATTACAGCCTCAAATCTTCTTGGGTATGACGCTACAAACTTGACACACCTTTATTTGGGGAGTTTCTCCCATTCTTCTCTGCAGATTCTCTCAAGCTCTGTCAAGTTGGATGGGAGCGTCGCTGCACAGCTATTTTCAGGTCTCTCCAGAGTCCGGGCTCTGGCTAGGCCACTCAAGGACACTATTCAGAGACTTGTCCCGAAACCACTCCTGCATTGTCTTGGCTGTGTGCTTAGGGTCATTGTCCTGTTGGAAGGTGATCCTTTGCCCCAGTCTAAGGTCCTGCGTGCTCTGGAGCAGGTTTTCATCATCTCTCTGTACTTTTCTCCGTTCATATTTCCCTCGATCCTTATTAGTCTCCCAGTCCCTGCCACTTAAAAACATCCAACCAGCATGATGATGCTACCACCATGCTTCACCGTAAAGATGGTGCCAGGTTTCTTCCAGATGTGACACTTGGCATTCAGGCCAAAGAGTTCAATCTTGGTTTCATCATACCAGAGGATCTTGTTTCTCATGGTCTAATAGTCTTTATGTGCCTTTTGGCAAACTCCAAGCAGGCTGTCATGTGCCTTTTACTGAGGAGTTGCTTCCATCTGGCCACTCTACCATAAAGGCCTGATTGGTGGAGTGCTGCAGAGATGGTTGTCCTTCTGGAAGGTTCCCCCATCTCCAAAGATGAACTCTGGAGCTCTGCCAGAGTGACCATCCGGTTCTTGGTCACTTCCCTGACCAAGCCCCTTCTCCCCCGATTGCTCAGTTTGGCCGGAGGGCCAGCTCTATAGCTCACCATTTTAGAATGATGGAGGCCACTGTGTTCTTGGGGACCTTCAATGCGGCAGACATTTTTTGGTACCCTTCCCCAGATCTGTGCCTCGACACAATCCTGTCTTGGCACAATTCCTTTGACCTCATGGCTTGGTTTTTTGCTCTGACGTACACTGTCAACTGTGGGACCTTATATAAACAGTTGTGTGCTTTTCCAAATCATGTCCAATCAATTGAATTTACCACAGATGGACTCCAATCAAGTTGTACAAACATCTCAAGGATGATCAATGGAAACAGGATGCACCTGAGCTCAATTTCGAGTCTCATAGCAAAGGGTCTGAATACTTATGTAAATAAGGTATTTCTGTTTTTTTCCCCAGAATGTCTAAAAACCTATTTTCGTTTTATCATTATGGGGATTTGGGTGTAGATTGATGAGGAAAAAATAGAATTGAATACATTTTAGAATAAGGCTGTAACGTAACAAAATGTGGAAAAAGTCAAGGGGTCTGAATACTTTCCGAATGCATGGTAATTCAATGATATAATCTATGCTGATGATAACTGATTCTGAAATGTTTTATTGTAATGATAGTGACTTTTTTCTCTGCTTTAATGAGTAAGATGAACAGTATGTTAGTCACTGTGTAATAATAGCTAACAAGATGTTTTCTTTGTTCTGAATGATAGTGTTCATACATTTCTTATCTAGGAGAACCATAAATAAAGCGCTCTCTCTCTGTCTCTCTCTCTCTCTGTCTGTCTGTCTCTCGCTGTCTCGCTTTGTCTGTCTGTCTCTCTTTCTCACTCTTTGAACAGGAGGGAAGCTGACAGTGATGGAACCACAGATGAACAGTGTTCTATGTGTTCTACACCACTCCACCAGAGGAAGGTGTCTGGCTCTAATGAGGTTTGTTGCAAAACATTTAAGATATTTAGGAAATATAATTATTTCCTATATAAGTATTTTACCATAAGATGATCCTACAAACAATACCTGTGCTTTTATCATCATCCCTCATGTTTTTGGGATTGTAATACGTATCCCTCTGTCCTGTAGAAGGACAATCAGAAGAATGTAGCATCCAGCCGAACTCACAGTACCAAGTCTGACACCAGGTAAGAATATGAGTCAGTAGGCCTCTAGCCCCAAAGGGCAGGGTGCAGCATGACTGTATTTACAATTATAACTTCTTATGTTCAAAACAGAGGTTTGTTGCACGAACCAATGCTCTCTTACTCACTTGTCTGAGCTCTCTTGCTCACTTTTCTGAGCGTAAGTCACCGGGTGGGGCTATCTTGTAGTTGCCATGACAACCCTCCTGTATGAGTGTTGAGGTGAGGCATCGTGGGAATCAGAGACACACGATATTCGACTGATACCATCACTCCTATGGGGCACAGCTTGGCTGGTGTTGTAATTGTGTGAAACATTTACATCATTACATCATCTACAGCCCTCTGGGGAGGGAGATGCCATACAGATAGGCTGCGTCCTAAATGGCACCCTATCTCCCTTTATAGTACACTACTTTTGACCAGGGCCCATAGGGTGCCATTTAGGTCACAGCCATAGAGATAAAGAAACACAGCTGCCTGTAGCTCAGGAACAAAGATGTTGTGTTAGTAGTTATTAGGAGGACCAGGAGTAAATCTGACCAAGAAAAACATCAGGTGCTAGTTGTATGAAGGGTATAACTAGGGCCCATAGTTTTTCCTGGTCATGTCAAAACTCCCGTACCTAGTTACAGTATTAGTATAAGACTAACCTTGTCCCATATCTCTTTTTGCTCTTGCAAACTCCATTGCTGATGACAATGAGTGACCGGGAGTTGGCATTATAGGACATTATAACAGACTGGCATTCAGCCTATCCCAGACATAGTTCAATTATAAGTATCAGAAAGCTATTCAACATGAAAATAACTCTTCAGTCTGGATAAATGAAATCCATCCTGGGCTTTTGTTTTGGTGTCACTAGAGAAGCCTAACATATATTCTAAATCCTTTTTATTCAACCTTTGACCCATTTTACCCTGAATTGTAGCTCTGCTGTTTATGTTGACATTATCTCATCCCAGCTAGCACATAACTTTCTGAGAACCATATGTTTCATAGAGCTTGGTGAGAGCGTGGTTGTCCTATGATTATTTTGCATCTAACCTTCTCTGGGAATGTTGCAAGATAGCCAGCTAGCACATAACATTCTGAGACCCATATGTTTCTAGGTGGGAATTTCAGTACCTAAGCCTAACGTTTCCCACAGGTTTCCTCATGGTTCTATATAATGTTCTCAGAACGTTCAGAGACCGTTAAGAAACAATGTTCTTCTGTGGCAATTTCAGTACTTCAGCATAACGTATTCTGCACCTTTCCTCATGGTTCTATTTAAAGTCATGTTCTCAGAACGTTAAGAAAACTTTCCATAAAAAACACAAGAAAACAGTAGTAACGTTCAAAGAACGTTCTAAGAATGTTATTTAAAAACATACACATTCCGTTCGCAGCGTACAACAATACTCTCTTTAGCCTATCTTGTTAAGTGTGTTCAGGTGTGTTGGCCACGCTCACTAATTGGCCACACATGATCTTAATGAGTGTTTGTTTCCTTTGAAATGGGGTCTGCTTGAATAGACTACAATGAACAGCTTTGTATATAAGTTTAAAAAAAACATGGCACGCTAGCTCCATCCTGGTGGCGCAGTGGACTAATTCCATTGATAGAGAACAGAAGATCATAGGTTCTCAATCTCACTGATGCCATGGCACAATAAAAAATAAAAAAAACTCCCAGGGAACCATAGTAAAACGTTTTTAGAACCTCCCTCCAACCTAAAAATTCAAGTTCCCAGAACAGGCAAAATGGAAACCAAAAACGTACATTCCCACAATTTCCAAGGAACCAAATGTGCTAACTGCGTTTAAAGTCTGTTTGGTTCTGTCGACCTTCTGCTGAACCCGGTTTTCTCTCTCTCTCTCTGTGTGTGTGTATAGCTGGAGGGAGATGAGGACTCCTACTTCGTTGACAGAGTACTACATTCTCTTACTGCTGTGGCTGCTCCTCTACTGCCTGTTGGTTTTGCCACAGATCGACTACAGGAACCTGCCAAGCCTTCTGCTCAACCTGGAAAAATGAATACACATACTGCGACACATGTACATACTGATACACATACTGATACACACATCACAAACATGTCACACACACACACGCACGTACACACAACACTTTTTTTAATTCCAGAATAATTTATAAAGCTGTTTAGAGATTCTGCTCTTTGGCTTTTATTGTGGCTTGCATTGATATGCTTAAATTGTAAAGACAAACCTATAACTTTGTATGTTTTTCTGAGCTTATTGATGTACAAAGAAAGAAGCACTCTAAGGCTCTATTTAATCCGTAGCGCTGAAGGTCCGCTTTATAGCGCGATTGACAATTAAAGTCAATGTTCACGCGGTCGCGGAGACTGCATTCACGGTAAATGCTGCATATGTCGGTTCAATCGGAAATTACCTTTACATTTTTACGCGGATCTTCAGCGATACTTCGGCAATACGGATTGAATCCAGCCCTAAGAGTCTGTAGGATTGTACGGTGCACAATTATAAAACTATTTTTTGGTAGGTATACAGTTTATGAAGCTTTGTTGTGGCCCATTTACGTAAACTGCCAATTTGCTGAGTGGAATAACGTATGTTTCAGAAACGTCCCTGATGTATTTTTTGAATTTACATGCAATTTGATAAGAAAAAGTGTGGCCAATGAGTTATGCAGAAATATTTACACATTTAAGATGATGCACAACCTCCATTGAGCGATTAACTTATTAAGGTCCTTGAAACAGAGTATGTGAACTGCCAAAGATACAGTGTTGGGAATGCTGAATAGAAAATACAAAACTAATTCACCATCAGCAAATTATAAAATATAAGTTTAACACACAGTTGAAATAGTTTTGAAGTGACAATACTGATTTACTAATAATGTTGGTTTTATTTTAAGAATGCTGGAGTAAATGTCTATGGATCAGTTGAAGTGTGGTTATTAATTCCTTTATTAAATGCTATGTTTGTATGCCTGTGGGTTGTTTTTTAAACTGCTGTTATTGATTCAGCCGTGCTTGAACTTGTTAGAGCCCTTCAATAAAAAGAGAATGCTTTATGATTAAATGTTTATTTATAAAATACAAAACATCTGTAATTAAGTACAGTACTATCATAATCGTTTGTTGTTGCATTCTTTTGTGTTTTAATCTGCTTAGTTTACAGCCACCTGAATCTTGAATATAATTCCTCCAACAACAAGCACAGAATTCCTACACATGGATAAACCAAACAGTGGATTTATAAAGTGTGTGTAGTTATGTGCAAAAGCCATACTTTACATGACTTCATGTCCAACAGCTGTCCATATGAGTTCTGTTTAAATAGATTGTCTATACAGACACTACATATGTTAATGAGATCTATATGGGCTGTGTGGAGGTCTGCATGATTAAGCCCAAGGGACACAATACATACTGCCTATCTGATTTTGAATGAAGTGACCTAGTATGGCCTCAGAGAGGTCATCTTCCTTTTGTATTGGAACCCATTCTGTTCAAAAGCACCAGTCAAGTGCAATCGGGTCGTTCCACGAAAATAGTGCCTTTTGAGTCCATTTGATATTTTAAGTAGAAATTATGCACAAATATTGCATTTCAAAAGCCTGTTATGTTAAATGAAGTGCCCTTTAATTTTTTTATATGAATAAAGACTTGCTAGTGCCAAAATGCAGCATTTTGACATGTTCCTCCATGATTTTAACCCACTTCACCACAAAATTTCTCCAAGTTTCCACCATCATTGTAAAGCCCTAGTTATTTAGTTTCTTTGACAAAGTCCTTTCTGAAGATTATTATTTATTTCATGTGATTAGTAATTCATTTACGTCTGTCCCTCATTTGAAGGTCAACCCTGTTACTTGAACTGAACTCTCGTTTTAATATGGTGAAACTATTCATTAAAAAATGTACTCTAAAGAAACATTAAACACCTAATAGTGAAATCTTAGTGTAAAAAGCAGGTGAGCTAGTTCTACTCTCTGGACATTTTCTGTTGTTTTGTGGTGGAAAACTGAGCAGGTTGAGCATACAACGTCAACACTGTTACCCATAGATAGACAGGCTAGGAATGTTTTAAGAATTAAACATGTTTTTGTGATGCTTGCATTCAATTGCCACTCCCTGTAGCTTATATTCTCCCTGTCACAAGGGGATGTATCGTCAACTCTGTTACAGTCGACCCTGTTACTTTATTTGGCACTTAATAGGCACTTACTATAGTTGTTTCTTTATTCAAACTCTTGAGATAGGAAAACTTGTTTTATGAAGCTCTAAGACAGAATGTTCAAATTAGGTGAAATCTAAAGTTACTTACACTTCTCAAATGGCACTGAATTGGTGAAATGACCCAATAAATGACATGTTTTGCCCTTTGTTGTATCATTTATTTGATTGGTTAATCCAGATTGATTTCATGCCTGATGCATGAGTAGCAGTTGGTTTGGGAAACATTATAGACATTATAGTAAGAAATATTATACAACTGACTGGGTAAAACAACAAGGATGCTCTCGATAAGGCAGCTGTATAACTTTATCTGAGGACCCATGCCAAATCTTTTTAGTCACCTGAGGGGGAACAGCCTTTGTTGTGCCCTCTTCACGACTGTCTTGGTGTGTTTGGATCATGATAGTTTGTTGGTGATGTGGACAACGTCATCGATGCACTTATTGATGAAGCCAGTGGTGTACTCCTCAATGCCATCGGAAGAATCCCGGAACATATTCCAGTCTGTGCTAGCAAAACAGTCCTGTATCTTAGCATCTGTGTCACCTGACCACTTCTTTATTGACTGAGTCACTGGCGCTTCCTGCTTTAGTTTTTGCTTGTGAACGGGAATCAGGAGGATAGAATTATGGTCAGATTTGCCAAATGGAGGGCAAGGGAGAGCTTTGTACGTCTCTGTGTGTGGAGTAAAGGTGGTCTCTACACACCTTTAGGTTTTTTTCCCTCTGGTTTCACATTTAACATGCTGGTAAAAATGAGGTAAAACGGATTTAAGTTTCCCTGCATTAAATTCCTGGGCCACAAGGAGAGCCGCATCTGAATGAGCGTTTTCCTGATTGCTTATGGCCTTATACAGCTCATTGAGTGCGGACTTAGTGCCAGCATCAGTTTGTAGTGATAAATTGGCAGCTACGAAAAACATAGATGAAAACTCTCTTGGTATGTAGTGTGGTCTACTGCTTATCATGAGATACTCTTTATCAATGCCCCCAAAGTCCGATGAACTCTGGATAGAATTTTCATGTCTCTGCGTCCAGTATGAGGGAAGTTAGAGGTAGTTTCGGGAGCCAATGCTAACTAGCGTTAGCTTACGTTCAGTCTTTGCTCTAAGCTAGTTCGCATATGCTTTGCTCGTCTATTTTGTTATCCAATGATTGTACGTTGGCTAATAGGACTGATGGTAGAGGCAGATTACACACTCGCTGTCGGATCCTTACAAGGCACCCTGACCTACATCCCCGATATCTCTGTCTCTTTCTCCTGCGAATGACGGGGTGTTGGCCTTTTCGGGTGTCTGAAGTAAATCCTTTGCTTCTGACTCGTTAAAGAAAAAATCTTCGTCCAGTACGAGGTGAGTAATCGCTGTCCTGATATCCAGAAGCTATTTTCGGTCATAAGAGACGGTGGCAGAAACATTATGTACAAAATAAGTTACAAATAACGCAAAAAAAAAACACACACAACAGCACGATTGGTTAAGAGCCCGTAAAACGGCAGCCATCTCCTCCGGCGCCATTTCGCTATTTAAGTGGATAGATTACATATATTTTTTCCTGCTGCCCTTGTTTCGAGACAGGTGCATGATAATGGTCCATTCTAAATCAAAACAAATTTCAGACATATATTATTTAGTATATGTAAAGATTAAATCAAGAATGGTCTGGGTGACAATATTAGCCTATTACTTGTGAATGATGCCCAGCATAAGAAACAATGCCTTTTTTTGCGACTTTTTCGAATCATTGTCACACACCTCATGTAGCCTAGCCCATAGGCCTATATGTTTTGATAAGGTTTGTATCACAACTAAAGTGGCCAAATAACTTCTTAAAATTAAGCAGATCAATCCGCTTTACAATGGGTTTGGAGCCTAACTGGCATATATAAGCAGCGCGTGAGTTTCAAGTTTGGGGAAGATAATTTTCACCCCAAAAATTCACCTTTATAATAAAAACATTACATGCATAATCACATTTGCGGTCAGTTTTTTGATAATGGTGTTTTCCTGCTAGTGGAACATTTGAGCTTATAGCCTACTGCTATGTGCGCATTGCTGCGCTTATAATGTGAAGGAATAGCCTCATAGTTTATTAACATTTTAAGCTAAATGTTTTGATCTGTTGCATCAGCCACATTGCGTAAAAAAGGTATTTGATGCTAATGGTTGTATTAATTTGGGATCTATTGCGTCCCACATGGCCCTCAACTTTTGCACTACGGGGGATAGCAGACTGACATAGGCTAGTGCTTTTGCTGTTTGTTAGGCCTACTCATCTTGTTGGCTGATGAAAAGTAAATATGGACAGTTCTTCCAATATCTTCAATATGCGCCCCGGAATTGGATAAGGACATGAGTAGTTGCCTCCCCGATGTGTCTGTCTTAACTTGTAGCCTGTGAGAAAGACCCAATCACGTGATGGAGAGCCATGTGAGGGAGAGGTGCTTAGGAGCACGCAGCACTCAGGGAGAAGGGCACAACGCAACACTCCGGGCCAAGGGCACAATGGCCACAAAAGGCATGAGTTTTTACCGTGAGCCCGACAGTTATTTGCTTGACAATCACCGGCTAACGAAATGTTGTGACGGTCACAGCCCTAGTCAGGTCAAGGGCATGCAGAAGTCAATAATCCAGATAGGGTGCAAAAGGTCCAGAACGGCAGGCAGTCTCAGGGTCAGAGCAGGCAGGGGTCAATAATCCAGTGTGGTGTGGCAAGGTACAGAACGGCAGGCAGGCTCAGGGTCAGGGTAGGCAGAATGGTCAAAACCGGAAAAACGAGAAAACAGGAACTAGAACAGACAGGCGCAAGGGGAAAAACGCTGGTAGGTTTCACAAAACAAAACGAATTGGCAACAGACAAACAGAGAACACAGGTATAAATACACTGGGGATAATGGGGAAGATTGGCGACACCTGGAGTGGGGTGGAGACAAGCACAAAGACAGGTGAAACAGATCAGGGTGTGACATAAGGAACAATGAGCGGATAAGCATCAATCCATAATTTCGATTAAGACATTAATGAGTGAGCTAAGACGAATGTAGCCAATGTAACTATTTGTTCAGCACTTTTGAGTTTGATGACCGTTCAAAACGTATTTTCCCAGTTGGAGCTCGTTTTTTTCCCGATTTTCCCAGTTGTCTTGAATTCGGCAGAAGTCATGATGGATTGACTGCATGGCCAATGTATTCAACCTTTTCTGGCCCATGGTGTTGCATGTGAATGTGTATCCTTTTAAGCTTGGATAAGAGACCCTTAAACCCATACTTGGACCACATACCCTCTCCACTGAATAGCAGGCTAGTGATTGCCTTGCAACGCTTGCAGTTGGCCACTGATTTGTTCCAAACCACTCATTGTTGAATTTGCAATTTCCAACTTGTTGTGTAATGTTTATGTCCAATGGCCGATGAGCACCGATATGTTTTATATTTTTATTTCTCTTAATTTGAAAAAGAAATTGCCAGTATATTGTCGACTTGATTCATGAGGACGACTGCTTGTCTAGCTTGCTAGCAAAGATTTTGAAGGTATGATGTTGACATGATCAGTGCAATCAAAAATACAGTAGATATATTGTGATTTTATGTCATTTTATCTGTGGCCAATGACCTTGAGCCTTCTTGGATGGGTAGTTCTAGTGTAAATATATGACAGCACCCAAGGGGCCTGAATTTTCAAGCTCTCCTGTAAATTTTGGGGTTGATGTAGTTTCCCCATGACTGACAGAACACTGAGCTAATGACGGTGCAACTAGAGAACATTACCAACCGTTACGCTTTGTATTTTCCGCTGGCTTCCCCACCACTACAGAAAGCACTGGGCTAGGCTGAAACACCTGCATTTTGGAGATGCCTTACTAAAGAAGCAAAAAAGAGACCCTGTTTGTATGCGGCTTTATAAACTCAATATTACTTATTTTTTTTACATTGTTTTCAAACTAATACGTGACATGTATTAATGTCAAACTAATATGCAAAACAAGCTCTGCCCCACCTGCCCTGAATGACGGGTCGCCACTGGTTCTTGGGCACAAGGACTATGGTGTTCTGCTTGAAACATGTAGGTATTACAGCATGGGTCAGGGAGAGGTTGAACATGTCAGTGAAGATACCAGCTGGTCAGCGCATGCTCTGAGTACGTGTCCTGGTAATCCGTCTGGCCCAGCGGCCTGATGAATGTTAACCTGTTTAAAAGGTCTTACTCACATCGGCTACGGAGAGCGAGTGTCAAGCGTCTCAGATTAGAAGTGCTGATTTGGGGTCAATTTATCCTTTTAGGTCACTATTAATAAGAATATATGGACAGTGGGGACCTGATCCTAGATCAGCACTCCTACTCTGAGAAGCTTGATACATAGGGCCACCAAAGATGATCCGTATGGCCACTCTGCCTCAGTTACCTTGTGCATACTGCCATCTAAAGGACAACATCAGTCATGAACCATCATGTGGTTTGAGAAAAACAGCTGAGTATTTCACTAAGCCTAGATTTGTCTATGGTCACATAATTTGTTGTGTTCATATAGAGGCATCAGTGTCCCTTTTGAAACCATAAGGGAGGTAGATAGGACATGAGTCACAAATGTCTTTGAATAATGCTTTATTGAAATATAAGAAGAATCCAGAAAGCAAGAAATTCAATGTCACTAATGACAGATCAACACATCACACATTGTCTCCAATGGATGACGGTGTTGTCACTTTATAGCGAGAACATCATGCTAACAAGCTAAACATAAAAATTGTCAAACCACATTGTTACAAGAGAAAAAATGAAGGTGGTCCGCTGTATCAATCAATGTTTTGTCTATTTGTGTTGTCTTCTAAGTGGTATTGTTGACAACCTTCCATTGTCAGCAACACCACTTTGAGTAAATAAAAATGGTAGGTTGTCTTTGAAATATGCCAATATGTAACCATTTGAATAGTATTTACCGATGGCCACCACCCAATCCAAGATACTTCAACCACGTAATTGTATTCTTATGGAGAAAAACCTTGCCTTATTTAACTGCCTAGAATAGAAATGCTTATTGGGCCAGTATAGTTAGGCCCTGTCTAGAAGAAACCCTAAACCCTACTCTCTAGGCACTTGTGTAGATCTGAAACAATTTGATAGGTGTAAGCAATAAATTGAATGCACTTTGAAGTAAATCTCATCTCTGTTAAAAGTAAACTCAAGAAAATATTTTATTGATCAGTGATTTAGGAGTATCCTTAAAACAGGTTAATATGCCCCACCAACATTAGACAACTATACAGAAATCCCTTCAATTGTTGAAATGTTTTAAAATAAATCAATGATGAGAGAATAGTCATACTAACTGATACCAGACATGGTGGCGTAGCAGGAAGATCAGGGTACTGTGAACAAAGAGGTTGTGTGTTCAAATCCCAGGTGAGGACATGTTGAATACTAGTTACGATATAAATGCACAAGGTAATCATATGTCAAGTATATTGAAGACACTGTATGCTCAAAGCATTGTGTGAGTGTCCCTAACCTTGCCAACAGACAAAGAGCTACGAATAGAGCTGAGGTTCACTAATCAGGACCTTGATTGGCTTGGTAACATGAGTAAATTTATGTTGACCAGGTTTGGCTGGTGTAGGCTGTCATTGTAAATAAGAATTTGTTCTAAACTGACTTGCCTAGTTAAATAAAGGTAAAACAATGATGAAGGGTGTGTATATTGTACGTATAAAAAAACATGCAAAAATAAGTTAGGATTTATGTGATACTCATAGATGATGGATATAATATTTCAATTGTTTAAGCTAGAACAAGTCAGTTCCTCTTTAGGTATTGATGGTCACACACATCTCATCTTGTCAAACCACTTGATCTGGATCTTCTGTCCGAGCTTGACATGTTGCCACGAATTGGCCCAAGGGGGGTGCTGAATCATTCGTGAGGGACGACATGTTGACTGTTGCCCCTCCTCCTTACAAATAAACCTAAATAAAATCACAACCAAGTCGAAGCAAAGTTAAAAAGCTCAGAGTTTGAGTCCCGATGACAGTTATTTTCAGGAGCCAATGCTGGGGGCAAATGGTTTCACTTGCGTAGCAACTCTTGGGTTTTGAGGGGATTTGTATTCTCGACCACCACACACGCAGGTCATCCATGCGTTGAAAAACAACAATCTTACGTATTTTACGCAAAATGTTCCGTTTGGAAGGCCCAGGTGGAAGGACATATGGTGGCGGGGTGGTTCCCGACAGCAGCAGGAGGGGATGGAGGAGAGTGTAGACGAAATAACAGGACCATTTTCATTCAAGACGGCCCAATAACAAAATATTTATTAGGTGAGGACGTTTAACGGAAGCTCTAGGAATGCATGCTATTCCTTACTAGTGGCTATCCGCTGGCTTTGTCGACAGAGTGAAATATGCCTTGTCGCACCACCCACAATAAGTATATTAGATAAAATACTAAGTTAGTCAATAATGTTAACAAGCTAACGTTAGCTAGGCTCACTTTCGTTGCACATTAATCATTATTCGAATAGACAATTTACACATTGTTGCTTTGCATGTAACTATGTCCATCAGCTGTCTTAGACAACATAATTGTATGCATCTATGCTCTCTGTATTTAATTCTAATTAGTCCACCGGCCAGCTAGTTCGCTAGCTACTTTGCTAAGCTGTCAGTGTCAAGTTCGGTAGCTACGCTAGCAGCACGCGTGGGATAGCAAGCTATTGCACCTAGAAGTCAATTTACTAGATATCAAACCATCAAAGAATAACCACATTAAATATTTGTTCATGTATTTAGATATTGTTCCAATGTATAAACTTGTTTGCCATCAGGTTGATGTAGCTAGCCACCTGTGCTTAGTTAGCGTTTAGAAAGCTAGCTAAGGGAACAGACAGTTTATATCATTCGCTAACTCGTTTCACTAAAAGACCAAAGTCTCCCTGGGGCCTAACGAAGAAAATATTAAGATGTATAACTAGCTAGTTGGCAAGTCGTTAGCTAGTTGCTGGTGGTGAGAAATGATGTTATCAGTTTGAACTAGCTATATTTGCACAATGAATGATGTGCTATGTATACATTTATGTTTACTTTTATGTGGACTGGTAATGATAGCCTATTCATTGATACAAATGTACCTCAGTCAGATTGCCACAATATTTACCATCCCCATTACATTTTTTCTAAAGTATACAGTACCAGTCAAAATTTTGGACACACCTACTAATTCATGGGTTTTTCTTCATTTGTACTATTTTCTACATCGTAGAATAATAGTGAAGACATAACACCTATGAAATAACACATATGGAATCATGTAGTAACCCAAAAAGTTTTAAACAAATCAAAACATATTTTATATTCTTTAAAGTAGCCACCCTTTTGCCTTAATGACAGCTTTGCACACTCTTGGCATTCTCTCAACCAGCTTCATGAGGAATGCTTTTCAAACGGTCTTGAAGGAGTTCCCACATATGCTGAGCACTTGTTGGCTCCTTTTCCTTCACTCTGCAGTCCAACTCATCCCAAACCATCTCAATTGGGTTGAGGTCGTGTGATTGTGGAGGCTAGGTTCGTCTGATGCAACACTCTATCACATTCCATCTTGGTCAAATAGAATTCTAAATACAATGCCTTGCAATGCCTATTTTGTTGCCTTACAACCTGTAAATTAAATGGATTTTATTTGGATTTCATGTAATGGGAAATAGTCCAAATTGGTGAAGTGAAATGAAAGAAATTACTTGTTTAAAAAAATTATAAATGGAAAAGAGGTGCATGCATATGTATTCACCTCCTTTGCTATAAAGCCCCTAAATAAGACCTGGTGCAACCAATTACATTCAGAAGTCACATAATTAGTTAAATAAAGTCCACCTGTGTGCAATCTAAGTGTCACATGATCTGTCACATGATCTCAGTATATATACACCTGTTCTGAAAAACCCCAGAGTCTGCAACAACACTAAGCAAGGAGCGCCCCAAACAGGTCAGGGACAAAGTTGTGGAGAAGTACAGATCAGGGTTGGGTTATAAAAAAAGATCTGAAACGTTGAACATCCCACGGAGCACCATTAAATCCATTATTAAAAAATGGAAAGAATATGGCACCACAACAAACCTGCCAAGAGACGGCCGCCCACCAAAACTCATGGACTAGGCAAGGAGGGCGTTAATCAGAGGGGCAACGAAGAGACCAAAGATAACCATGAAGGATCTGCAAAGCTCCACAGTGGAGATTGGAGTATCTGTCCATAGGACCACTTTAAGCCGTACACTCCACAGAGCTGGGCTTTACTGAAGAGTGGCCAGAAAAAAGCCATTGCTTAAAGAAAATAAGAAAAAAAGGCATGTGGGAGACTCCCCAAACATATGGAAGAAGGTACTCTGGTCAGATCTCTGATCTTTTTGGCCATCAAGGAAAACGCTATGTCTGGCGCAAACCCATCACCTCTCATCGCCCCGAGAACAGCATCCCCACAGTGAAGCATGGTGGTGGCAGCATCGTGCTGTGGGGATGTTTTGCATTGGCAGTGACTCGGAAACTGGTCAGAATTGAAAGAATGATGGATGGCGCTAAATACAGGGAAAGTCTTGAGGGAAACCTGTTTCAGTCTTCCAGAGATTTGAGACTGGGATGGAGGTTCACCTTCCAGCAGGACAATGACCCTAAGCATATTGCTAAAACATGGCCTAGTCAAAGCCCAGACCTCAATCCAATTGAGAGTCTGTGGTATGACTTAAAGATAGCTGTACACCAGCGGAACCCATCCAACTTGAAGCAGCTGGAGCAGTTTTGCCTTGAAGAATGGGCAAAAATCCCAGTGGCTCAAGCTTATAGAGACATACCACAAGAGACTTGTATCTGTAATTGCTGTAAAAGATGGCTCTACAAAGTATTGACTTTGGGGGGGGGGTGAATACAGTTGAAGTCAGAAGTTTACATACACTTAGGTTGGAGTCATTAAAACTAGTTTTTCCACCACTCCACAAATTTCTTGTTAACAAACTATAGTTTTGGCAAGTCAGTGAGGACACAAGTAATTTTTCCAACATTTGTTTCAGACAGATTATTTCACCTATAATTCACTGTATCACAATTCCAGTGGGTCAGAAGTTTACATACACTAAGTTGACTGTGCCTTTAGAAAATGATGTCATGGCTTTAGAAGCTTCTGATAGGCTAATTGACATCATTTGTGTCAATTAGAGGTGACCTGTGGATGTATTTCAAGGCCTACCTTCAAACTCAGTGCCTCTTTGCTTGACATGGGAAAATCCAAAGAAATCAGCCAAGACCTCAGAAAGAAAATTGTAGACCTCCACAAGTCTGGTTCATCCTTGGGAGCAATTTCCAAACGCCTGAAGGTACCAAGTTCATCTGTACAAACAATTATATGCAAGTATAAACACCATGGGACCACGCAGCCGTCATACCGCTCAGGAAGGAGACGCGTTCTGTCTCCTAGAGATGAACGTACTTTGGTGTGAAAAGTGCAAATTAATCCCAGAACAACAGCAAAGTACCTTGTGAAGATGCTGGAGGAAACCGGTACAAAGGTATCTATATCCACAGAAAAACTAGTTGTATATCGACATAACCTGAAAGGCCGCTCAGCAAGGAAGAAGCCACTGCTCCAAAACCGCCATAAAAAGGCCAGACTACGTTTTGCAACTGCACATGGGCACAAAATCGTACTTTTTGGAGAAATGTCCTCTGGTCTGATGAAACAAAAATAGAACTGTTTCGCCATAATGACCATCGTTATATTTGGAGGAAAAAGGGGGAGGCTTGCAAGCCGAAAAACACCATCCCAACCGTGAAGCACGGGGTGGCAGCATCATGTTGTGCGGGTGCTTTGCTGCAGGAGGGACTGGTGAGATTCACAAAATAGATGTCATCATGAGGATGGAAAATTACGTGGATATATTGAAGCAACATCTCAAGACATCAGTCAGGAAGTTAAAGCTTGGTCGCAAATGGGTCTTCCAAATGGACAATGACCCCAAGCATACTTCCAAAGTTGTGGCATAAATGGCTTAAGGACAACAAAGTCAATGTATTGGAGTGGCCATCACAAAGCCCTGACCTCAATCCTATAGAAAATTTGTGGGCATAACTGAAAAAGCGTGTGTGAGCAAGGAGGCCTACAAACCTGACTCAGTTACACCAGCTTTATCTGGAGGAATGGGCCAAAATTCCCCCAACTGATTGTGGGAAGCTTGTGGAAGGCTACCAGAAACGTTAAATTTAAAGGCTGTGCGACCAAATACTAATTGAGTGTATGTAAACTTCTGAAAGAAATAAAAGCTGAAATAATTAATTCTCTCTACTATTATTCTGACATTTCACATTCTTAAAATAAAGTGGTGATCCTGACCCAAGATAGGGAATTTTTACTCAGATTAAATGTCAAGAATTGAGAAAAACTGAGTTTTAATGTATTTGGTGTATATAAACTTCAACTGTAGTAATGCATGCTCAGTTTTTTTGTCGTATTGTTTGTTTCACAAGAAAAAATATTTAGCATCTTCACAGTGGTAGGCATGTTGTGTAAATCAGATGATACAAATCCCCCAAAACCTTGAATTAAAATCGATTTGTAAGGCAACAAAATAGGAGAAATGCCAGAGGGGGTGAATACTTTTGCAAGCCACTGTAAATCACCAGAAAAGTACCATCACACCCCCTCGTCCATGCTTCACGGTGGGAACCACACAAGCGGATATCATCCGTTCACCTACTCTGCGTCTCACAAAGACACGTCGGTTGGAACCAAAAATCTGTTTCTTGGCCCAAGCAAGTCTCCTTTTCTTATTGGTGTCCTTTAATCAAATCAAACTTTTTTTGTCACGCCGAATAGGTGTAGACCCTACCGTGAAATTCTTACTTCAAGCCCTTAACCAACAGTTTAGTTCAATATTTACCAAATAGACTAAAAAGTAACACAATAACAATAACGAGGCTATATATAGGGAGTACTGGTACCGAGTCAGTGTGCGGGGATACAGGTTAGTTGAGGTAATTTGTACATGTAGGTAGGGATGCTCTCTGGTGCAGCTGTAGAACTTTTTGAGGATCTGAGGACCCATGGCAAATATTTTCTCCTGAGGGGGAAAAGGTTTTGTCGTGCCCTCTTCACGACTGTCTTGGTATGTTTGGACCATGATAGTTTGTTGATGATGTGGAAACCAAGGAACTTGAAACTCTCGACCCGTTCCCCTACAGCCCTGTCGATGTTAATGGGGGGCCTGTTCGGCCCGCCTTTTCATCTAGTCCACGATCAGCTCCTTTGTCTTGCTCACATTGAGGGAGAGGTTGTTGTCCTGGCACCACACTGCCAGTTCTCTGACCTCCTCCCTATAGGCCGTCTCATCATTGTCGGTGATCAGGCCTACCACTATTGTGTCGTCAGAAAACTTAATGATGGTGTTGGAGTCGTGTTTGGCCACGCTGTCGTGGGTGAACAGGGAGTACAGGAGGGGACTAAGTACCCACCCCTGAGGGGCCCCAGTGTTAAGGATCAGCGTGGCAGACGTGTTGCTGCCTACTCTTACCACCTGGGGGTGGCCCGTCAGGAAGTCCAGGATCCAGTTGCAGAGGGAGGTGTTTAGTCCCAGAGTCCTTAGCTTAGTGATGAGCTTTGTGGGCACTACGCTGAGCTGTAGTCAATGAATAGCATTCTCACATAGGTGTTCCTTTTGTCCTGGTGGGAAAGGGAAGTGTGGAGTGCGATTGAGATTGTGTCATCTGTGGATCTGTTGGGGCTGTATGTGAATTGGAGTGGGTCTAGGGTGTCCGGGAGGATGCTGTTGATGTGCGCCATTACCAGCCTTTCAAAGCACTTCATGGCTACCGACGTGTGCTACGGGGCGGTAATCATTTAGGCAAGTTACCTTTGCTTCCTTGGGCACAGGGACCATGGTAGTCTGCTTGAAACATGTAGGTATTACAGACTCGGTCAGGGAGAGGTTGAAAATGTCAGTGAAGACACTTGACTGTTGGTCCAGGCATGCTCTGAGTACACGTCCAGGTAATCCGTCTGGCCCAGCGGCTTTGTGAATGTTGACCTGTTTAAAGGTTTTGTTCACATCGGCTACCGAGAGCGTTAACACACAGTCATCCAGAACAGCTGGTGCTCTCGTGCATGCTTCAGTGTTGCTTGCCTCGAAGCAAGCATAAAAGCCATTTAGCTCGTCTGGTAGGCTCGCGTCACTGGGCAGCTCTCGTCTGGGTTTCCTTTTGTAGTCTGTAATAGTTTTCAGGCCCTTCCACATCCGACGAGCGTCAGGGCCGGTGTAGTAGGATTCAATCTTAATCCTGTATTGACTCTTTGCTTGTTTGATGGTTCGTCTGAGGGCATAGCGGGATTTCTTATAAGCGTCTGGATAAGTCTCCCACTCCTTGAAATTGGCAGTTTTAGCCTTTAGCTCGATGCGGATGTTGCCTGTAATCTATGGCTTCTGGTTGGGATATGTACGTACGGTCACTGTGGGGACGACATCGTCGATGCACTTACTGATGAAGCCGATGACTGAGGTGGTGTACTCCTCAATGCCATTGGATGAATCCCGGAACGTATTCCAGTCTGTGCTAGCAAAACAGTGCTGTAGTGTAGTATCCGCGGCATTTGACCACTTCTGTATTGAGCGAGCCTCTGGTGCTTCCTGCTTTAGTTTTTGCTTTTAAGCAGGAATCAGGAAGATAGAATTATTGTCAGATTTGCAAAATGGAGGGCGGGGGAAAGCTTTGTATGCATCTCTGTGTGTGGAGTAAAGGTGGTCTAAGATTTATTTTCCTCTGGTTGCACATGTGACATGCTGGTAACAATTTGGTAAAACTGATTTAAGTTTGCCTGCATTAAAGTCCATGGCCACTAGTCGTAGCTTCTCTGTTCTGCCAGTGCATGGAAAATCCCGCCAGCTCTCTATTATCCGTATCGTCGTTCAGCTACGTCTCGGTGAAACATAAGATATTACAGTTTTTAATGTCTTGTTGGTAGGACATCAATTTTATTTTAAGTAATCGTAGGTCATCAATTTTATTTTTAAATGATTGCACGTTAGCAAGAAGAACGGATGGTAATGGGAGTTGACTCCCCTACGGATTCTCAGAAGGCAGCCCGATCTGCGGGCCCTTTTCCTTTTGTCTTTTCTTCAAGCAAATTATGGGGATCTGGGCTTGTTCCAGTGAAAGCAGTATATCCTTCTCGTCGGACTCGTTAAAGGAAAAAGTTGAATCCAGTCCGCGGTAAGTAATCGCTGTTCTGATGCCTAGAAGTTATTTTCGTTTATAAGAGATGGAAGCAGCAACATTATGTACAAAATAAGTAAAAAAAATAAATTACACAAAACGCAAGAAAACTAACAAAATAGCACAATTGGTTGGGAGAATGTAAAATGTCAGCCATGTTCTTCGGCGCCAGTTGATGTTGAGATGTGTCTGTTACTTGAACTCTGTGAAGCATGTATTTGGGCTGCAATCTGAGGTTCAATTAACTCTAATAAACATATCCTCTGCAGCAGAGGTAGCTCTGGGTCTTCCTTTCCTGTGGCGGTCCTCATGAGAGCCAGTTTAATCATAGCTCTTGATGGTTTTTGCGACTGCACTTGAAGAAACTTTCAAAGTTCTTGATTTTTTCCGGATTAACTGACCCTTTTGTCTTAATGTAATGATGGACTGTTGTTTCTCTTGTTCTTGCCATAATATGGACTTGGTATTTTACCAAATAGAGCTATTTTCTGTATACCAACCATATCACACCACAACTGATTGGCTCAAACACATTAAGAAGGAAAGAAAAACACACCTGTTAATTGAAATGCATTCCAGGTGACTACCTCATGAAGCTGGTTGAGAAAATGCCAAGAGCGTGCAAAGCTGTCATCAAGGCAAAGGGTGTCTACTTTGAAGAATCTCAAATGTATAATATATAACACTATTTTGGATACTACATGATTCCATATGTGTTATTTCATAGTTTTGATGTCTTCATTATTATTCTACAATGTAGAAAATTATAAAAATAAAGAAAATCCCTGGTGCCCAAACTCTTGACTGGTACTGTATATTTTTTTGTCATATTTTGTGGCGGCAACAATTTAGCAGCAGCAGCCCGCCTCTGCTAAATGAATATAGGGGAAACACTGGGTTATGTGGTAAAGTTCATTTGCCCATCTCAATTTGACTAGTTTACACACACACCATATACCCAGCCCTGCTCAGTTTCATTATTAGCCAATTTTTCTGAATGTGTATGGTATGTGCAAGCGTGTGCATGGGTTTTGAAGTGGAGAGGGTTGTAACCATTTCGCCTCATGTGTTTAGCAAATGTTTCTTCACACAAAATTGTTCTGTCACTTCCCCCAAATGTGAGTGGCAGCAGAGTAAACAGGAATAAATGATTGATATAGCCTACTTTTAATTAATCCGTTCCAAATGGCCCCCTATTTTCTATGTAGTGCACTATGTAGGGAATAGGGTGCCATTTCAGACACGTCCACTGTCCAAACCCCACACCCCCTTTCTTTCTGGGTCACAGTAGTCAGCCGAGGTGGAAAGAAAGCAGATTGTCCCTAAGGGCTTGTTCTAGATTAGATGAATGAAGCCCCATTTTAACCTGTTAGTTGATTGCATCCCCACTCCTCAGACTGTGGGTCTACGGAACACAGCGCTCGTGTCCTAAATTTCACCCTATTCACTAAATATAGTGCACTACTTTTGACCATAGCCTTGGGCACAGCCTTTCTGGGCTGTAGACATGCCATCTGCTTGTAGTGAGGAACTGCAGTATAGCGAATGCATCTTTTCAGTGATTGCTATATCATTACTGCCTACTTCGTCAGAGTGGTCTGGTTCAGAAGTTGCACTCTTCCCCAGACAGATCTTTGACTTGGAAAGAGCAATGAGAACCGGGGAAAGTTGAGGCATGTCAGCAGCATGCATTTCATTTGAGGCATGGCCTAGATGTACATAATTTATTTATATATGCATGTATGTGCTCTTTCTCTTCATGGAGTCAGAGGCTACATCCCAAATGGCATCCCATCCCATACGTTCCTTATATAGTGCACTACTTTTGACCTTGGCCCATACATGGGTTGGTTGTTTAGCAACAAAAACAACGCACGCGCAAACATGGGACAAAACAGATGAAGTTGCCTGAGATGGTTGACAACATGTAAACTATATCTTGTCTCCAATGTTTATTGAACACATAAATACATTTGCACAATGACCACTTGTCTCTCAAATACATCGCTACAGAAGTTGGTTAGCTAGCTAGCGAATCTTAGCCATATTAGCATTGACATGACATCCACTTACGATTCCCCACATGGCAGTTTCTTGTCATTCTTGTTAGCAATCCTGAATCACAACAACAGGCTGACTTCTGTCCCATGGAAGCATGCACATTGTTTTCGTGACGTTGTCAGCCAACCCATCTATAGGGGCTTTGATCAAAAGTAGTGCACTATATAGGGAATAGTGTGTTATTCGGGACGCAGACAGAGAGAAAGAGAGAGCCAACAGCTTTTAACCAGCAGCAAATGTGAGCACTCAGCTTGTGCTGGCTAAGCTGAAATGACTTCTGGGATTGGTTGCAGCTGTGTTCTACAGCAGTGGTCAGGGCAGGCGTGTGGTCTTGATTTTAGGCTGGCAAAAATGTGTTGAAAGCCAGTTGTCATCCAGAATTTAGATCCCCTAACCAGGTGCGGTCCCTTCTCCACTCCCCACCAGCCCTCTTCCATTCCCGCCAAGCAAGATGTCTGTGTTCTCATTTATTTTCTCTCTCTTGTCTGTGATTGTGGTTTAGGAAGGAAGAATCTTCACCTTCTCAAGCACTGTCGTTAAAGCCTTTCAACTGTGTAGAGGTAAAATTAGTTTTACCGTAAGCCTAACGTGTTATAGCTAGCATGGTTGGCCAGAATCTAGGACACCAGTTTTATTTGCTTCTGTGTAATAGGCCTATTCATGAATTTGATGTCGGGGGGTTGTGTATTTATTTGTACAGCTCTAGTTAAGATGCGGGGGAGTATGATGAGCTGATTGATGAGCGTTGATCATGAAGCACAGAGTAAGTGCTGCCTGGTCTATCACAGAGGCTATGACCCTACCTGTAAGTATATACTTATAGTATCATGTTTATTATTGATCTTGTCAATAATATTAGTAATGATTATATAATTAGTAACATCCAGCCTGCATGCTGCCTGTTTTTTTTTGTGAACCAGTAAGTTTTAGAGGAAGAGAATGAGGAAATGAGATAAAGATAAAGTGGACGAGTGGAGGACTGCACCCCCAGCATCCCCCAGTCCTGAAGTAACATGTCAGGACTCCAGCTGGTCACCCCCGCCTCCAATCCCATGGGGCCTTTCTTTGGTCTCCCGTGGCAACAGGAGGCCATCCACGACAACATCTACACGCCTAGGAAATATCAGGTAAGGAAGGAGAAGGTCCAATTGACGATGAAGCTCAACCGACGTGTTTAAACTGACATTTGACTATGCACTAGGAAAAATATTGCAGTGCGTTGTACATAGACATCTGATAATGACTATAGCCTAACCTATTGAATAAAGATGGATACCCGCACGCAAATTAATGCTCCCGCAGTTTTTTGTGCAACACTTCGACTGGCCTGACAGAAGTGTTAACTCAAAGTGACACAGCTACTAGGTTCCAGTTTAACAACGTTCACCGTAAAACCACAGTACATGGTCGCCATCACACTCAGGCCAGGTCTATCTCCAGTGAGACTACTGCGCAGGTGTACTAATAGCAGAGTAATAGCATTGTAATAACAGAAATATAGGGATACTTAAAACATGAATTTAACAATCTCCCACTTTTCTTTAAAGACAAATAAAACATCAACAAAATAATTAAATGTCCCAAGTATTATTTAAGTTCCTCATCACAAATGGGTTGTGTGACAAAGTTTTATTTGTGTTACTCAAGCTGCCACTTTCCATTACCAGTTAGCTGGTGTTCTGAAAGAGCTGCGAAATCTGGACCCCTACAAATCAGCCGGGCTAGACAATCTGGAACCTTTCTTTTTTAAATTATCTTCCGAAATTTTTGCAACCCCTACTACTAGCCTGTTCAACCTCTCTTTCGTGACGTCTGAGATTCCCAAAGACTGGAAAGCAGCTGCGGTCATCCCCCTCTTCAAAGGGGGAGACACTCTTGACCCAAACTGCTACAGACCTATAGCTATCCTACCCTGCCTTTCTAAGGTCTTTGAAAGCCAAGTTAACAAACAAATTACCAACCATTTCGAATCCCACCGTACCTTCTCTGCTATGCAATCTGGTTTCAGGGCTGGTCATGGGTGCACCTCAGCCACGCTCAAGGTCCTAAATGACATCATAACCGCCATCGATAAGAGACATTATTGTGCAGCCATTTTCATTGATCTGGCCAAGGCTTTCGACTCTGTCAATCATCACATCCTTATCGGCAGACTCGACAGCCTTGGTTTCTCAAATGACTGCCTCACATGGTTCACCAATTACTTCTCTGATAGAGTTCAGTGTGTCAAATCAGAGGGCCTGTTGTCCGGGCCTTTGGCAGTCTCTATGGGGGTGCCACAGGGTTCAATTCTTGGGCCGACTCTCTTCTCTGTATACATCAATGATGTCGCTCTTGCTGCAGGTGAGTCTCTGATTCACCTGTACGCAGACGACACCATTCTGTATACTTCTGGCCCTCTTTGGACACTGTGTTAACTACCCTCCAGACGAGCTTCAATGCCATAGAACTCTCCTTCCGTGGCCTACAATTGCTCTTAAACGCAAGTAAAACTAAATGCATGCTCTTCAACCGATCGCTGCCCGCACCTGTCCCCCCGTCCAGCATCACTACTCTGGACAGTTCTGTCTTAGATTATGTGGACAACTACAAATACCTAGGTGTCTGGTTAGACTGTAAACTCTCCTTCCAGACTCACATCAAACATCTCCAATCCCAAATTAAATCTAGAATTGGCTTCCTATTTCGCAACAAAGCTTCCTTCACTCATGCTGCCAAACATACCCTCGTAAAACTGACCATCCTACCGATCCTCGACTTCGGTGATGTCATTTACAAAATAGCCTCCAATACTCTACTCAACAAATTGGATGCAGTCTATCACAGTGCCATCCGTTTTGTTACCAAAGCCCCATATACCACCCACCACTGCGACCTGTACGCTCTCGTAGGCTGGCCTTCGCTTTACAGTCGTCGCCATATCCACTGGCTCCAGGTCATCTACAAGTCCCTGCTAGGTAAAGTCCCGCCTTATCTCAGCTCGCTGGTCACCTTAGCAGCACCAACCTGTAGCACGCGCTCTAGCAGGTATATCTCACTGGTCACCCCCAAAGCCAATTCCTCCTTTGGCCGACTCTCCTTCCAGTTCTTTGCTGCCAATGACTGGAATGAACTTCAAAAATCCCTGAAATTGGAGACACTTATCTTCCTCACCAGATTTAAGCACCAGCTGTCAGAGCAGCTCACAGACCACTGTACCTGTTTGTAGCCCATCTGTAAATAGCCTAACCAACTACCTCATCCCCTACTGTATTTATTTATTTATCTTGTTCCTTTGCACCCTAGTTTTTTTTCTACATTGCACATTCATCTACTGCACATTTACCATTCCAGTGTTAAATTACTATATTGTAATTACTTTGCCACCATGGCCTATTTATTGTCTTACCTTCCTTATCCTACCTCATTTGCACTCTTTGTGTGTAGATTCGTTTTTTTTCCTACTGTATTATTGACTGTATGTTTGTTTTACTCCATGTGTAACTCTGTGTTGTTGTATGTGTCAAACTGCTTTGCTTTATCTTGGCCAGGTCGCAGTTGTAAATGAGAACTTGTTCTCAACTTGCCTACCTGGTTAAATAAAGGTGAAATAAAAAAAAAAAAAAAAAAAATCCTGAGTGCCTGTAGGAGCACAAGACCGGATGTTACCTTTTTAGTCAGACAGTCAGCAAGTTGATCCTTTGTGGCCGACCAGGAAAACAGCTTTGAGGTGGGGAATCACAGTTGTAGCAAAGGTCTGTGAGCCACCCCAGATGAAGTCATCAACATGACAGGCAAGTACTCCAGTCACATTGCAGTCTTGATCAAGCCAGTAGAAGACTGCATGATTTACTTGTGACATTTTTCTACCTGTACTCAGCATTGTTGCCTTGACTTTGTTGTACCAGTAGAGTGATGCATCTGCCAGGCCATACACAGACTTTTTTAGTTTCCACAGTGTTCCTTTGCTCTTAGCTTCAGGCGTAAGTCGGTTGTGAATGTCCCTTGACAGCTCATTTTTGCAGGGAACAGCAGATTTGATGTCTATGGAATGAGGTTCCCATTTTTTCTGTCAGATCACTGTCAGCAGCAGCATCTGAGTGACTCTGAGGCGCATGTCTGTGAGTCTTTTGAGAGTTCTTTAGCAGCCAGCTCCTCAAAAGGGTACACACCCACCTTGTTGAGGCACATTTTGGGCCAATGTCTTTGACTTCCTCAAACATTACATTTTTCCTCCAATTACTGAGCTCATCTAGTTTAGCTGAGTCAAATGACATGTCTTTTGTTTTAAGTACGTCGTTATGTTTTTCTCGATTTTCCATTGGTTCAATTCTGAGATTGTGAGATCTACAAGTAACAGGTCAGCTGACCCTTTTGTACCAGAAAGTGTGTAGCTGGTACTGCAAGTTGTACCAGTTCTGGTGTTTTACTTTGGCTTTTTCTGCTCGTCCAATGACTTTTGCTTTGTGTCTAATACCACTTTCTCTGTCCATGTAAATGTCCAGTTTTCAGATTGGAACAACCATGTTGTCTTAACACGTGGCTGTTGTTGAACGTTTTCCTCATTTAAACCCTCAACAGTATTACCTGTGTCATGGTTGAAGGTCTCTGCTCCATTTCCTGTCAGTTTCAGTGTCCATATCATTGGATGCGACATCTAGTAGGTTTGTGTCTGTTAATGTGTTATTTTTGTCATTTTCAGTAGGAGGCTGATTCTCAGCAACAGCCGCTCCATCTTGTTGATCATTGACTTTCCGCAATGTTGGGTGATGCACCCTGACAATGGTGCCTCAGTGCCTCACAAATATCACTACACCATCTTGGCCAATGACTACTCCCGGTCCTTTCCATTCTTGACAGTCAACTCGTTTGTAGTACACTTTGTTTCCAGTCTCGTACTTGTCATTTATGGGTCGAAGCTGTTTACGCAGAGCCCTGCGAATTCTCTCTGAACACTGTTTCAGTGAACTATTTTCTTGCTGCATGTAGTGCTGAAAGGTGCTGTCCCACCCATGCCCTCACACTGGTCCCTTCTAGTGCTGGTGGCTTGTCAACCAGTACAGAAGGAAGATTAGGGTTCTGCCCCAAAACTGGTTGGTATGGGCTGTAGCCATGAACATTGTGCATTGAGTTTTTTTGCCATCAATGCCCAATCTAGGGCTGTTTTGGATTCACATCTATTGTCTTTCTTCAATTTCAGCATGATCTCTGTGAGTGTTTGATTATGTCTCTCCAGAAGTCCATTGCTCCATGGACTGTATGCAGCAATTGGCTTTACTTCCATTTTAATTTCTCAGCCATTTCTCTTATTTTATTATTATTGAATTCTCCTCCATTGTTACTGTACAATTTCTAGGGCGGGCCATACACACTTATCCAGGAATGAATGAAGTGCTTGACGATTTCACTGGGTTTCAATGCTTCCAGAACTGAAGCGTGTGAAGTGGCCGATTATGTGAAGGTGCCACACTTGGTCCTAGCTCATGTAGATCAACAGCCACTGTTTCATTGTACTTGGAAGCCAGTGACAAACCAACAGCTGGTCTGGGCTTAGGTTTGCTGTATTTCTGGCATGTCTCACAACTGTTAACTATCTGCGGTAGAAAGGAAATGCTCTCATCATCATTATTCCCAGAACTGCTGAGTAATTTCTGAAGTCTGTCAACTGTAGCATGTCCAAAATGTTTGTGAAGTTTTAACAATACTTTGTGTTTTTCCTCTGTGGTCATATTCTCTTTAAGGTCAGAATCTCCATGCGCTCTGTGTCCATCAGTATAAAATTTTTACATGGACTCTGTGATGTTTTTGTCTAAAATGTGGCCTGAGGTAGTAAGTTCAAGGGTCACTGGTTGTTTAAACATCACTGCCTTGTCATTTTTTATGTCTATTACAGCCCCTGTCTTCTTGAGGGAAGCTTTGCTTAATAATAAGGGGATATCTGTAGGGACCACCTCTTTTTCAATGTGACACTCGTCTGACCTATTTTTTCTGGGACCTTGACCCTCTCGGTAGAATGGACGACTCTCCCATCTCCAAATTAGAAAGCTCTGTTGCTTGGTGTGTCAATCATATTTAGTTCACTGACATAGCTATCAAGCCATTTTGCACCACACACTGTACTGTGCATGTACATGCAGTAACAATCACAGCAGATCCTAAGGATTCGACTACAAAGATGGCAGAAGCAGACTTGTTTGAAAACAGTGTAATGCACCATCTCTGTGTTTTACACTGCACCATCTCTGTGTTTTACATTTTCCTCTGTTAGTTTAACCTGTTCATTTCATGAGGACAGTCTTTAATCCAATGGTAAGTGCTTTAATCCATTGGTAAGTGCTTTGACAAATAGCACATTTGATCTCCTTCGATACCTGTCCAGTGGATTTGTGCTGGGCAATTGTGCCCTCGTCTGGTTGTCTTGAGAACGTGACTTGTTGGCGCCTTTTCTCTGCTGCTCAGTGTAATATGCCGCATCACTCACTTGCATTCCATCTGTTATTGGCGCGACAGACGTCATTTCACCAAAAATATTATTTTGTGCCGACTTCATTGACGCTAAAGTCAGCTCAGTACAAACAGTCAAAACCAACTGTTTCTCCATACCATCCAGACAGGCAGTATCTAGCAACTTGAAAGCTAACACTGCATCTGGGAGAACCAATTTGTCCTTGCGCATCCTACTGTACCTCTGTTGAAATCAATTATGTAGTCTGTCATTGCAACCGAATGTCTCTGGTAACACTGTCAAGGTTTGAATATTCCTCGTTGGCACAGTCTTTCTCTTCTTTAAGGAACACAGAATCCAGTACTCTGATCAACGTTCTCATACCGTCATCCTTGTTCAAATCCTCCACAGATATTTCCAGTGCTGTATCTCTCGCTCTTCCCTCCAGCGATAATACCACCGCAAGTGCTTGCTTTTTCTCGTCTAGATTAGTAACCCGTGTCCAGATTCCAAATCCATTTTTCCAACTATCATATGACCTCTTCTCGTCAGTGGCACATTGTAGTTATTAGCCATCCTCTGCTACCAATGTTAACTCAAAATGGCACAACAACTAGGTTCCGGTTTAACAACATTCACCGTATTACAATAGTACATAGTTGCCATCATACTCAGGCCAGGTCTATCTCCAGTGACATTACTGTGCCGGCACACTAATAACAGAGTAATAGCACTGTAATAACAGAAATATATGGATACTTAGAACATTAACTTAACAGGAAGACCTTCGGGTCTAAATGTTGTTAAATAAACTGTGGGAACATTTGTCAGTGTGTGGGTATCTGTCTATCTTTATCTTTATTTTTTTGTATTTTCTTTGTTGTAACCAGTTATTGAGTGTGCTTGCACAACAGTTGAAACCAATGACTGTAACCTTCTCTGCCCTGCCAGGTTGAACTTCTTGAAGCAGCTCTTGAACACAATACTATCGTCTGTTTAAATACTGGCTCAGGGAAGACCTTTATTGCAGTACTCTTAACTAAAGAGCTTTCCCACCAAATCCGGGGAGACTTCGCCGAACATGGGAAGAGGACAGTTTTCCTGGTGAATACAGGTAGCTACATTTGGAGTCACAAAGAAATGCACTATTTGGTACATCCAAATTCTTCACACTTCTCCCAAAGGTATGATTGAGACCATGAGATGTCTCTGTTTTCCCCTCTTTTCTTGAATGATAAATAAAGCATCATCTATGATTCAGCAAGCAGCTAGTGTTAGGACCCACTCTGATCTCCAGGTTGGAGAATACACCAGTGCGGATAAGACCTCCTCATGGTCCGGGGAAAAGTGGAGCCAAGAAATGATCGAAAATCAGGTGGGGTTCATTGAACACAGATCTGGAAAATACTAATTGCTAACAATTTTGTCATATAATTACAATTGCCAGAATAAAGTACCAATTGTTACCAATGACTTTCATGATAAATACCATTGGTAATAGCATTACTAAAGTTTTCCCCTCAATTTCAACAACTTTGAAAAACTACTGAATTTCCAGTGTCATTTCCATGGGACTGGAAAGTTAGCATTCTGTGGATGGACCCAATCAATGTCACAACACTGTAATCTATTATTCAAGGCAATATGCCATCCCTCCATCCTCCCCTCCACTCATTCTCTCCATAATTTCTGTTCTTCTAGGTGCTCGTTATGACTTGCCATATCTTCCTGCATGTGCTGAAGAATGGAGTGTTGCCACTATCGAAACTCAACCTGGTGGTGTTTGATGAGTGTCACCTGGCAATCACAGACCATCCCTACCGGGAGATAATGAAGGTACAATTACAGTCTACTCTATGCAGTTATGCATTCAAGCTTCCTTCCCTGTATGGCAATAGCCAAAGCATTATGGAGATTGGAGTTTAGTCATTTTATTATTCACCATTGGAAATGAGAAAAAGTGTTG
This sequence comes from Brachymystax lenok tsinlingensis, assembly GCA_030435695.1. Lineage (NCBI taxonomy): Eukaryota > Metazoa > Chordata > Actinopteri > Salmoniformes > Salmonidae > Brachymystax > Brachymystax lenok. Next base: position 6,416,900 of record CM059808.1, read on the forward strand.
TCAGTCAACCTTCCTTATTGAACCCCATTGCAGGCTGTTCAATGTTTTAGCATTTTCTGTCCTTGTATCTGTTTCTGCTATGTGAGGGCTGTCTATTTCTGTTTCAGCTATGTGAGGGCTGTCTCTATTTCGGTTTCAGCTATGTGAGGGCTGTCTCTATTTCTGTTTCAGCTATGTGAGGGCTGTCTCTATCTCTGTTTCAGCTATGTGAGGGCTGTCTCTATCTCTGTTTCAGCTATGTGAGGGCTGTCTCTATTTCGGTTTCAGCTATGTGAGGGCTGTCTCTATTTCGGTTTCAGCTATGTGAGGGCTGTCTCTATTTCGGTTTCAGCTATGTGAGGGCTGTCTCTATTTCTGTTTCAACTATGTGAGGGCTGTCTCTATCTCTGTTTCAGCTATGTGAGGGCTGTCTCTATTTCTGTTTCAGCTATGTGAGGGCTGTCTCTATCTCTGTTTCAGCTATGTGAGGGCTGTCTCTATTTCGGTTTCAGCTATGTGAGGGCTGTCTCTATTTCGGTTTCAGCTATGTGAGGGCTGTCTCTATTTCGGTTTCAGCTATGTGAGGGCTGTCTCTATTTCGGTTTCAGCTATGTGAGGGCTGTCTCTATTTCGGTTTCAGCTATGTGAGGGCTGTCTCTATTTCGGTTTCAGCTATGTGAGGGCTGTCTCTATTTCGGTTTCAGCTATACGAAGGCTGTCTTTATCTCTGTTTCAGATATGTGAGGTCGTTCTCTACTTTATCTCTGTTTTCATTTATGTGAAGGCTCTCTATCTCCGTTTCAGGTATGGAAGTGCTGTCTCTCTCCTCTGTTTCAGCTATGTGAAGGATGTCGCTATCTGTTTCATTAATGTGAGGGTTCTCTCTCCTCTGTTTCAGTAATGTGTGAGCTGTCTCTCGCAATCTTTGTTTCAGCTATGTGAGGGCTCTCTGTGCAGCCCTCGCATCCTGGGCGTCACAGCATCCATTCTGAATGGTAAATGTGACCCGTCTGAACTGGAGCAGAAGATTCAGAATCTGGAGCGGATCTTAAGGAGCAATGCAGAGACCGCTACTGACCTTGTAGTCCTCGACAGGTATTGTAATAATACACACCATGGCCCGTATTCATTAAGCAACTCCTAGTAGGAGTGCTTATCTAGGATCAGGTCCCCACTGTCCACAATCGTATTATTTAGGATCGAAAAGGGAAAACTGAACTCTGTGTGTTTCAGATATGCCTCCCAGCCCAGAGAAGTGGTGCTGGACTGTGGACCCTACCTGGACAAGAGTGGCCTCTCTGAGTGTCTGCTGAGCGAGCTGGATGAGGCTCTCCACTTCCTCAACGACTGCAACATACCTGTGCCTCGAGAGGACAGAGACCCCACCTTTATAACCAAACAGGTCTGACCCTATATACATATCCAAGCTTGTGTCCCAAATGGCACCATATTCCCTATATAGTGCACTACATTTATCCAGAGCCCTACAGCCTAGCCTATACAGCTGAGGATTGTAATTGTCTGCTTTGTCTTTAATGTCACTTGTCTGCTTTGCTGCACAAGTCGTCGTTGTTAAAGAGAATGTGTTCTCAATTACTTACCTGGTTAAATAAAGGCAAATTAAATAAATCTCCCTGCTCTTCCCCAGGTGCTGAGGGACTGCCGGGCGGTGCTGCTGGTGCTGGGACCGTGGTGTGCCGACAAGGTGGCTGGTATCATGGTGCGGGAGCTACAGAAGTACATCAAACACGAACAGGAAGAGATTAACAGGAAGTTCCTGCTCTTCACTGACACCATCCTGAGGAAGGTATGTCCAGTAAGCTGCCTATATACTCCTGTGTGTTTGATGTAGGGTATGTGTATACAGTTGAAGTCGGAAGTTTACATACACCAAACGCCAAATACATTTAAACTACGTTTTTCGCAATTCCTGACATTTAATCCTAGTAAGAATTCCCTGTCTTAGGTCAGTTAGGATCACCACTTTATTTTAAGAAGGTGAAATGTCACAATAATAGTAGAGAGAATTATTTCTTTCCGTTTTTATTTCTTTCATCACATTCCCAGTGGGTCAGAAGTTTACATAGACTCAATTAGTGCTTGGTAGCGTTGCCTTTAAATTGTTTAACTTGGGTCAAACGTTTCAGGTAGCCTTCCACAAGCTTCCCACAATAAGTTGGGTGAATTTTGGCCCATTCCTCCTGACAGAGCTGGTGTAACTGAGTCAGGTTTGTAGGCCTCCTTGCACACACGCTTTTTCAGTTCTGCCCACACATGTTCTATAGGATTGAGGTCAGGGCTTTGTGACGGCCACTCCAATACCTTGACTTTGTTTTTGACTTTTCCACAACTTTGGAAGTATGCTTGGGGTCATTGTCCATTTGGAAGCCCCATTCGCGACCAAGCTGTAACTTCCTTACTGATGTCTTGAGATGTTGCAGGGAATTATAAGTGAAATAATCTGTCTGTAAACAATTGTTGAAAAAATTACTTGTGTCATGCACAAAGTAGATGTCCTAACCGACTTGCCAAAAATATAGTTTGTTAACAAGAAATTTGTGTAGTGGTTGAATAACGAGTTTTAATGACTCCAACCTAAGTGTATGTAAACTTCCGACCTTAACTGTACTAACTATCCCATGTGTGTATGTTGTGATTTGTTTTTAGTTGAGTTCCATAAAGCACTTGGTGACAACTGTTTCTGTAATAAGGGCTATATAAATAAATGTTGTGTTCCTGTGCAATCTACTGTGTGTGTACAGAGGCAGGTGAATTTCCTCTCTGGGTATAGGCTAATGAAGTTATTTATTTCTGGTATCCTAGGTCCACGCTCTGTGCGAAGAGCACTTCTCCCCCGGCTTCTTTGGACCTGAAGTTCGTGACCCCCAAGGTCATCCGTCTCTTAGAGATCCTCCATGAGTACAAGCCCTTCGAGAGGCAGCAGTTTGAGAGCGTGGAGTGGTACAACAACCGCAACGAGGACAACTACGTATTGTGGAGTGACTCAGAGGACGAAGACGAGGATGAGGATGTGAAGGAGAAGCCCGAGGCTATCTTCCCCTCGCCATTCACCAACATTCTGTGTGGGGTTATCTTCGTGGATAGGCGCTACACGGCCGTCATCCTCAACCGGGTACAATTCTGGTGTTCAATGCCGTTTTGGTTAAAATGTGTGATGCCTCTGCTACCTTGTCTAAGTTACTTGGATTCTTAATTTTACACTGCTCAAAAGGACTTGTCACCATGTAGGAAGAAAACAATAATAATATCTTATTTGGGGAGGTTTTAGGTTGTCTTAATACCATGTCCATGATTATTGTCCCTCTTTGTGTCAGGCTGATAAAAGAGGCCGGGAAGCAGGACACAGAGCTGGCCTACATCAGCAGTAACTTCATCACAGGCCACAGCATCAGCAAGAACCAGCCACGCAACAAACCGATGGAGGTGGAATTCAGGAAGCAGGAAGAGGTTAGAACATATTGACGCCATTTTGTATTTTCGGACATCATCCTCTGTAGATACATCGAAATTGACCTACCCCTACATTTGCATGTCCATCCACCCATTCTTCCATCCATCCACCCATTCTAACTACCTTACATCATCATCCCTCAGGTTCTGCGGAAGTTCCGAGCCCACGAGACCAACCTGCTCATAGCGACCAGCATCGTGGAGGAAGGAGTGGATATTCCCAAGTGTAACCTGGTGGTGCGGTTCGACCTGCCCACTGAGTACAGGTACAGCACTGCTTGTCTACCCACTTCCTTGTTGCTTCCTGCCCATTGGACTATTTTCTATTGTTGTTGATATTATTACACTTCCCCTCCTTTTTCTACATTTTTTAATCATGTAAAGTGTGTTGTGACCCCTGTTAAATGGACTTTAAATAAATGTTGACTTGACTCGACTACAGGTCCTACGTTCAGTCTAAAGGCCGAGCCAGAGCTCCTGTATCCAACTACATCATGCTGGCTGACAGTGAGAGGGCCAAGACCTTCGAGGACGACCTGAAGACCTACAAGGCCATAGAGAAGGTGTGGTTTTCAGAGCTTGTCCTCAAGACACCAACGTGTCTGTCTGAGGAACACAGTGATTTTCAGAGTATGCATCTATATAGGGAATAGGGAGCCATTTGGGACTCAGCCTAAGTTATCTTCCTGTGTTTGCTGATTATGGTTTCACACATAATCCACTCAATTATGTTCAAATGATTGGTGTGTCTGCTTGGGGAACACTGGTTTTCAGAGCCTGTCCACAAGGGCCATCCTTGGATGATATGTGAGGTCATTGGTGAATGCTGCTTAATTGTGGAAGTAAACCTTTCACGTAAATCAAGTTTTGATGTCAAGGGGAGTTTGACGTGTACGTTTGAGAAAAGGAAAATGGGAACACTGATGAAAAATGTTTTTCTGTGTTTCTCTACTAGTATTGTGACAACCCTAATACTGACGACTGTAGATTTTCTCTTGATCTCTCCAGATTCTGAGGAATAAGTGTTCCAAGTCAGCGGGGGTCGGTGAGTTTGAGGTGGAACAGGTGCTGGATGATGACAACATCCTGCCTCCCTACGTGCTCCGCTCTGAGGACGGAGGGCCCCGCGTCACCATCAACACGGCCATCGGACACATCAACAGGTAAGAGGAAATGGGGACTGCTTTGCTTCTGGGAAAAATCTAAAAAGGGTTTTAAAAGGGCGCTTCATGGCAACAAGACTAAATACACTGAGAAGAAAATAAGTTGTAGTCTCAAAATACTATAAATATCAGCAGGCAGTGTTGCTAAATTGTATTTGAAGATTACGTTTTTGTTGGTTCTTGTTTTCATTTTGCTGTTGGTGGTCTGGTGTGCTAATGTCCCTCTCCCCCATGGCTGCCCCAGATACTGTGCCCGTCTGCCCAGTGACCCGTTTACCCACCTGGCACCCAAGTGTAAGACCAAGGAGCTTCAGGATGGGTGCTACCAGTCAACCCTCTACCCGCCCATCAACTCCCCTCTAAGGGTGCCCGTCGCTGTGAGTCTGCAGGCTTTCGTCATTGATTGGATTTATAGGTCTGCTTCCAAAATGGCACCCTATTCCCTAAATATTCCAGCTCTGGTCAAATGTAGTGCATTATACAAGGAAAAGGGTGCCTTTTGGAACACACATAATTGTACAGTGCTTCCAGGTGCTCAAAGGGCTGTAGTAGGCTACATAGTAAGCAGGAATTTCACCTCATCCACCACCATTGTGTAGCACCCACTGTTTCAATTCGGGATGTCAAGATTCACCTAACGTTGTGTATAATGGAATGGCTTTGAGACAAATGTACACTTTGTTTTGTCACTGCAGGGGCCGACAATGAACTGTGCAAGACTGGCAGAGAAAGCAGTAGCACTGCTTTGTTGTGAAAAGCTTCACAAAAAAGGTAAATAAAATGCAGCTCTTTGATTGGTAGAATATTCTTCTTGTAGTGCTCACTGCTAGGCTGGGTACCAGTCTGTTTAGCTAACATTCTACTACTTGTACTCTGTGTCATTATGCCAAAGATTATGCCATGTTTAGCATGACCGTAGTGGAATGATATCTAAACAGACTGGTACCCAGACTAGCTCACTGAAGCTAGTCCCAGATTGTATCTCTCCCTCCCATCTCTCTTTCTGTCTTCCTCCCTCAAATCTCCCTCCCTCTCTCTTCAAGCTTGTGGGGAATGTAGTTGAATTTGCTGGGGTGGGGGGGTTCTCTGTATGGTTGGAGAAGAGGGGGACCTGGTGTTAACTGCTGTGACATATTCATTTTGCCAGTAGGTAAATAGTGCCAATAAATATCTCTCCCTCCCTCCCTTAGGTGAGTTAGATGACCACTTGATGCCTGTGGGGAAGGAGACAGTGAAGTATGAGGAGGAGCTGGATCTCCATGATGAGGAGGAGACCAGTGTTTCAGGCAGGCCAGGATCCACCAAGAGGAGGCAGTGCTACCCTAAAGCTGTGAGTACTCATCACTGATGCACCCCAAATGGCACCCTATTCTCAACACACTGAAAACCTTCCTAATGTTGAGTTGTACCCCCCTTTTGCCCTCAGAACAGCCTCAATTCATCGGGCATGGACTCTACAAGGTGTCAAATGCGTTCCACAGGGATGCTGGCCCATGTTGACTCCAGTGCTTCCAAATCAAATCAAATTTTATTTGTCACATACACATGGTTAGCAGATGTTAATGCGAGTGTAGCGAAATGCTTGTGCTTCTAGTTCCGACCATGCAGTAGTATCTAACAAGTAATCTAACAAATTCACAACAACTACCTTATACACACAAGAGTAAAGGAATGAATACGAGTATGTACATATAAATATATGGATGAGCGATGGCTGACCGGCATAGGCAAGATGCAGTAGATGGTATGGAGTACAGTATATACACATATATATGAGATGAGTAATGTAGGATATGTAAACATTATATAAATGGCATTGTTTAAAGTGGCTAGTGATACATTATTTCATCCAATTATAATTATTAAACTGGCTAGAGATTTGGGTCGATGGCCGAACGGCATAGGCAAGATTCAGTAGATGGTTTATAGTACAGTGTATACATTTGATATGAGTATGTCGGATACGTGAACATTATATACAAAATTGTTTAAAGTGGCTAGTGATACATTGTTACATCCAATTCCTATGTTTAAAGTGGCTAGAGATTTAAGTCAGTATGTTGGCAGCAGCCACTCAATGTTAGTGATGGCTGTTTAACAGTCTGATGGCCTTGAGGTAGAAGCTGTTTTTCAGTCTCTCGGTCCCAGCTTTGATGCACCTCGCCTTCTGAAAGATAGCGGGGTGAACAGGCAGTGGCTCGGGTGGTTGTTGTCCTTGATGATCTTTTTGGCCTTCCTGTGACATCGGGTGGTGTAGGTGTCCTGGAGGGCAGGTAGTTTACCCCCGGTGATGCGTTGTGCAGTCCTCACTACCCTCTGGAGAGCCTTACGGTTTGGGCGGAGCAGTTGCCGTACCAGGCGGTGATACAGCCCGACAGGATGCTCTCGATTGTGCATCTGTAGAAGTTTGTGAGCGATTTTGGTGACAAGCCAAATTTCTTCAGCCACCTGAGGTTGAAGAGGCGCTGTTGCGCCTTCTTCACCACGCTGTCTGTGTGGGTGGACCAATTCAGTTTGTCCGTGATGTGTACGCCGAGGAACTTAAAACTTTCCACCTTCTCCACTACTGTCCCTCGATGTGGATAGGGGGGTGCTCCCTCTCCTGTTTCCTGAAGTCCACGATCATCTCCTTAGTTTTGTTGACATTGAGTGAGAGGTTATTTTCCTGACACCACACTCCGAGGGCCCTCACCTCCTCCCTGTAGGCCGTCTCGGCGTTGTTGGTAATCAAGCCTTCCACTGTAGTGTCGTCAGCAAACTTGATGATTTGAGTTGGATGCGTGCTTGGCCACGCAGTCATGGGTAAACAGGGAGTACAGGAGAGGGCTGAGAACGCACCCTTGTGGGGCCCCAGTGTTGAGGATCAGCGGGGGGAGATGTTGTTTCCTACCCTCACCACCTGGGGCCGGCCCGTCAGGAAGTCCAGGACCCAGTTGCACAGGGCTGGGTCGAGACATAGGGTCTCGAGCTTAATGAGGAGCTTGGAGGGAACTATGGTGTTAAATGCTGAGCTGTAGTCGATGAACAGCATTCTTACATAAGTATTCCTCTTGTCCAGATGGGTTAGGGCAGTATGCAGTGTGATTGCGATTGAGTCGTCTGTGGACCTATTGGGACGGTAAGCAAATTGGAGTGGGTCCAGGGTGTCTGGCAGGATGGAGGTGATATGATCCTTGACTAATCTCTCAAAGCACTTCATGATGACGGAAGTGAGTGCTACGGGGCGATAGTCATTTAGCTCAGTTACCTTAACTTTCTTGGGAACAGGAACAATGGTGGCCCTCTTGAAGCATGTGAGAACAGCAGACTGGGATAGGGATTGATTGAATATGTCCGTAAACACACCAGACAGCTGGTGTGCGCATGCTCTGAGGACACGGCCAGGGATGCCATCTGGGCCGGCAGCCTTGCGAGGGTTAACACATTTAAATGTTTTTCTCACATTGGCTGCGGTGAAGGAGAGCCCGCAGGTTTTGGTAGCAGGCCGTGTCGGTGGCACTGTATTGTCCTCAAAGCGAGCAAAGAAGTTGTTTAGTTTGTCTGGGAGCAGGACGTCATGGTCCGCAACGGGGCTGTTTTTCTTTTTGTAGTCCGTGATTGACTGTAGACCCTGCCACATTCCTCTTGTGTCTGAGCCGTTGAATTGTGACTCTACTTTGTCTCTATACTGACGCTTAGCTTGTTTGATTGCCTTGCGGAGGGAATAGCTACACTGTTTGTATTCAGTCATGTTTCCGGTAGCCTTACCCTGGTTAAAAGCAGTGGTTCACGCTTTCAGTTTTGCGCGAATGCTGCCATCAATCCACGGTTTCTGGTTGGGGAAGGTTTTAATATTTGCTATGGGTACAACATCACCAATGCACTTGCTAATAAACTGTGTGGATTTAACAGGTGACATCAATAAGGGATCATAGCTTTCACTTGGTCAGTCTATGTCATGGAAAGAGCAAGTGTCCTTAAGTGTTTTGTACACTCTAGTGTATACTGTAGTGCAGTACTTTTTACTGGGGCTGTTTTCCATTGCTGATACAATGCCTTGCAAATGTATTAATCCCCCTTGTCATTTTTCCATTACAACCTATAATATAAATGTATTTTTATTTGGATTTCATGTATTGGACATACACAAAATAGTCCAAATTGGGGAAGTGAAATGAAAAAAATAACTTATTTCAAAACATTAGACAGGAAACAAAAAAAATGGAAAAGTGGTGTGTGGTGCGTGCATATGTATTCACCCTCTTTGCTATGAAGCCCCTAAATAAGATCTGGTGCAACTAATTACCTTCAGAAGTAACATAATTAGTTAGATTCACACAGGTGGACTTTATTTAAGTGTCACATGATCTCAGTGTATATATACACCTGTTCTGAAAGGCCCTAGAGTCTGCAACACCACTAAGCAAGGGGCACCACTAAACAAGGCACCATCATATGTATATACTGTACTCTATACCATCTACTGCATCTTGCCTATGCCGTTCGGCCATCGCTCATCCATATATTTATATGTACATATTCTTATTAATTCCTTTACACTTGTGTGTATAAGGTAGTTGTTGTGAAATTGTTAGATTACTTGTTAGATATTACTGCATGGTCGGAACTAGAAGCACAAGCATTTCGCTACACTCGCATTAACATCTGCTAACCATGTGTATGTGACCAATAAAAATTGATTTGATTTGAAGACCAAGGAGCTCTCCAAACAGGTCAGAGACAAAGTTGTGGAGAAGTACAGCTCAGGGCTGGGTTATAAAAAAAAATATCAGAAACTTTGAACATCCCACGGAGCACCATTAAATCTATTATCAAAAATTTTAAAGAATATGGCACAACAACAAACCTGCCTCCTGAAGGAGCTGCAAAGCTCCACAGCGGAGATTGGAGTATCTGTCCATAGGACCACTTTAAGTCGTACACTCTTCGGAGCTGGGTTTTACGGAAGAGTGCCCAGAAAAAAAATAAGCAAACACGTTTGGTGTTTGCCAAAAAGCATGTGGGGAGACTCCCCAAACGTATGGAAGAAGGTACTCTGGTCAGATGAGACTAAAATTGAGCTTTTTGGCCATCAAGGAAAACGCTATGTCTGGCGCAAACCCAACACCTCTCATCACCCCGAGAATATCATCCCCACAGTGAAGTGTGGTGACAGCATCATGCTGTGGGGATGTTTTTCATCGGCAAGGACTGGGAAACTGGTCAGATTTGAAGGAATGATGGATGTTGCTAAATACAAGGAAATTCTTGAGGGGAAACCTGTTTCAGTCTTCCAGAGATTTGAGACTGGGACGGCGGTTCACCTTCCAGCTGGACAATGACCCTAAGCATACTGCTAAAGAAACACTTGAGTGGTTTAATGGGAAACGTTTAAATATCTTGGAATGGTCTAATCAAAGCCCATACCTCAATCCAATTGAGAATCTGTGGTATGACTTAAAGATTGCTGTACACCAGCAGAACCCATCCAACTTGAAGGAGCTGGAGCAGTTTTGCCTTGAAGAATCGGAAGAAATCCCAGTGGCTAGATGTGCCAAGCTTATAGAGACATACCCCAAGACACTTGCAGCTGTAATTGCTGCAAAAGGTGTCTCGACAAAGTATTGACTTTGAGGGGGTGAATAGTTATGCACGCTCAAGTTTTCTGTTTTTTTGTCTTATTTCTTGTTTGTTTCACACAAAAAAATATTTTGCATCTTCACAATGGTAGTCATGTTGTGTAAATCAAATGATACAAACCCCAAAAAAATCCATTTTAATTCCAAGTTGTAAGGCAACAAAATAGGAAAAATGCCAAGGGGGGTGAATACTTTCGCAAGCCACTGTATGGTGCCTCTAATCTAAATGGTGTGGAACTGCTTTAAACTCCTTGGCTACTCTCTGATTCTCTTCTCCCAGAAATGTTCACTCGTTCATTCCCTCCCCCATGGATGTAAACGTAATTCACTGGTGTAAATATTAGGGTGGAAACTCGTTTTCGCCAATCCAATGCTGTTTTCACCCCAGATACCAGAGTGCCTTCGGGACAGTTACCCTGTACCGCAGCAGTCTTACTACCTGTATGTGGTCGGCATGGTCCTCACCACCCCTCTGCCTGGTGAGCTCAACTTCCGCTGCAGGAAACTCTACCCTCCAGATGACACTACCAGGTGCTTCGGCATCCTGACCGCCAAACCTATACCTCGGGTAAGGAACACACCTATCTCAGTTTCCCATTTATTTGTTTCCGGGCAGGTCCTCAAAGCAATATTTAGGGATGCAAACATTAACAATTTCTATTGAAACTGATTGAGAACATATTTTTCTAGGAAGCAACAGCTAGACAGCAGGGCCCACTTGATTTTCCAAAGTTAGTATAGCCTTTATTAAGTGTACATTGAAACTCACCTAACCCCCTCATCCCTCTCCACAGATTCCCCATTTTCCTGTGTACACACGGTCTGGTGAGGTGACCATCTCCATCGAGCTCCAGAAGGCAGGGTTCACCCTGAGTGCTATCCAGCTGGACATGATCACCAGATTACACCAGTACATCTTCTCTCACATCCTCCGCCTGGAGAAACCTGCTTTGGAGTTCAAACCCATGCAGGCCGACTCAGCCTACTGCGTTCTACCTCTCAATGTTGGTGAGTTAGTCTGCTGTGTGCTCCCGCTCAATGTTGGTGACTTGTCCACTCAGCCTACTGTTAGATACACACAATCTGCCTCTCAATGTTGGTGAGTGAGAGCCTAACGTTGCGCACATGTAGGCCTTACTCCATTAGTAAGCCTATGGGTGGGTACCAAATGGCACTCTATTCCCTTTTATAGTGCACTCATTTTGAGCAGGGCACATAGGGATGTGTACTGTGTGAAATAGAGTTGGGCGGTATACACATTTTCATACTCTGTCTTCCCAGGATTAACGGTATTACCAGTAGTGCACACGAGGCGAAATGTATTTTCAAATGTAAAAAAGAGCCCACAAAACAAGAATTACCAGAATGCTAATGCTAACAGAAAGTACTAAGGAATCCCCATAGCGGATGCTAGGTAAGTGCTATCTAGCGAATGCAAATATTTTACTTCTGAGACAGACAACTCGGCTCATAAAGTTACGCAAGTACAGTTGAAGTCTGAAGTTTACATACACTTAGGTTGGAGTCATTAAAACTCGTTTTTTAACCACTCCACACATTTTTTGTTAACTTCTTAAGGAGCAGCAAGGTGCGCCCACTCCCGACACTACCCGGTGAAATGCAAGGCGCCAAATTCAAAATCCAAAAGTTGAATTATTAAACATTCATCAATATACAAGTGTTTCATAGTCATCAAAAGCTCTGCTTCTTGGCAATATTTAAAAATGTCAAAAAGGCTTTACTGGCGAAAGCACCACATTTGATTGTTTGAGGATAGCACCTCACATATTTTTCCCATTACCATAAATTCATAAGCCTTCAAGGTTCACAGAAAACACATTTCACAGCGAAAACAAATCAATTACCTTTTGAAGAACTTCTGCTGAGGGCTTCCCAAGTGTCCAACGAAGACAATCCATGGTTCTTTTGTTACAAAAAAGTCATGTATTATATCCATAAATCTCAGTTTGGTTGGCGCGTTATAATGAGAAAATACAGCCTCCACTCGTCCATTGAAACGTGAAGAGAACTCTTTCAACTTATACCTATAAACTTGTCCAAGAACAATCAAACATAATTGTAAATGTATCCTTAGGAACACTTTTATGTATATATAGTATAATATTTCAACCGGAATATAAACTGGGCGATAAGAAAGGAAAAAACCACAGAGCGCGCCAGCCGGGGGAACGAGCATTTTCTTCTATTGACATCTGTGTGGCCACTTCCTAAATCTTCTTCTTCTATCCTCTATAGCAGCTAAAAAGAATCAAAACACTGTCTCGAGACTGTTGACATCCAGAGGAAGCAATAGGTACTGCATTCATATGCCCTTATATGGGCATTTTCATAAGGGAGGGGTTCCAAATTAGGCAGTGTGTCAAAACCACTTTTTCCAGGACAGAGGTTCCTCGGGTTTTCGCCTGTTAACACTTTTAGAAACTTCAGAGTGTTTCCTATCCAATGGTACTAAATATGTGCATATCCTATTTTCTGGGCCTGAATGGGAGGCATTTTACTTTGGGCACGCCAGGCACTCCAGAACCATCACCTCGTGCGCTGCTCCCTATGAAGTTAACAAACTATAGTTTTGGCAAGTCGGTTAGGACATCTACTTTGTGCATGACGCAAGTAATTTTTCTAACAATTGTTTAGACAGATAGATTATTTCACTTATAATTCACTGTATCACAATTCCAGTGGGTCAGAAGTTTACATACACTAAGTTAACTGTGCCTTTAAACAGCTTGGAAAATTCCAGAAAATGTCATGGCTTTAGAAGTTTCTGATAGGCTAATTGACATCATTTGAGTCAATTGGAGGTGTACCTGTGGATGTATTTCAAGGCCTACCTTCAAACTCAGTGCCTCTTTGCTTGACATCATGGGGAAATCCAAAGAAATCAGCCAAGACCTCAGAAAAAATTGTAGACTTCCACAAGTCTGGTTCATCCTTGGGAGCAATTTCCAAACACCTGAAGGTAACACGTTCATCTGTACAAACAATAGTAGGCAAGTATAAACACCATGGGACCACACAGCCGTCATACCGCTCAGGAAGGAGACGCGTTCTGTCACCTAGAGATGAACGTACTTTGTTGCGAAAAGTGAAAATCAATCCCAGAACAACATCAAAGGACCTTGTAAAGATGCTAGAGGAAACAGGTACAAAAGTATCTATATCCACAGTAAAACAAGTCCTATATTGACATAACCTGAAAGGCCCTCAGCATGAGAAAGATTGTACTTTTTGGAGAAATGCCCTCTGGTCTGATGAAACAAAAATAGAACTGCTTGGCCATAATGACCATTGTTATGTTTGGAGGAAAAAGGTGGAGGCTTGCAAGCCGAAGAACACCATCCCAACCGTGAAGCACAGGGGTGGCAGCATCATGTTGTGGGGGTGCTTTGCTGCAGGAGGGACTGGTGCACTTCACAAAATGTATGGCATCATGAGGATGAAAATTATGTGGATATATTGAAGCAACATCTCAAGACATCAGTCAGGAAGTTAAAGCTTGGTCACAAATGGGTCTTCCAAATGGACAATGACCCCAAGCATACTTCCAAAGTTGTGGCAAAATGGCTTAAGGACAACAAAGTCAAGGTATTGGAGTGGCCATCACAAAGCCCTGACCTCAATCCTATAGAAAATGTGTGGGCAGAACTGAAAAGGCGTGTGCGAGCAAGGAGGCCTACAAACCTGACTCAGTTACACCAGCTCTGTCAGGAGGAATGGGCCAAAATTCACCCAACTTATTGTGGGAAGCTGTTGGAAGGCTACCCGAAATGGGTAAGCAATTTAAAGGCAATGCTACCAAATACTAATTGAGTGTATGTAAACTTCTGACCCACTGGGAATGTGATGAAATAAATAAAATCTGAAATAAATCAATCTCTACTATTATTCTGACATTTCACATTCTTAAAATAAAGTGGTGATCCTATCTGGCCTAAGACAGGGAATTTTTTACTAGGATTAAATGTCAGGAATTGTGAAAAACAGAGTTTAAATGTATTTGGTTAAGGTGTATGTAAACTTCCGACTTCAACTGTATCTCATAATGCAGTTTTTAGCGCACACAAAATAAATATTAGACAGGAGGGGATTGTCTCTGCTGCTGTTACCAAGAAACGTTAACCACTTGGCTAATGTTAGCAAGTTAGCAAAACACATCCGGAGAGAATTTATTTGGCACATCTTAGATAGTTAACTTAATAATTATAAGATGTATAGCTGGCAGACATTATTATTGAATTTCATAGAAGTGCTACTTGATCACCTCACTTAAGTTACGCTACAGGAGTGATTCACCTCACAGTGCTCCCATTTTGCTCATTGTGCTTCTAAACAAACAAACAAAGGTGACTGGCTCAAGCAGCTGTTTTGGGAAATGATTACTGGTAAGATTCATAATGAAAGATAATCTAACAGGTGAAATTATTAATGCGATCTGCTTTATATATTACCTAGTGCACAACTTGACTGCAGGTATTTATTTAAATAGAGCAAATATTACAATTTATAAAAAAGAGGGTTTGGAAAATCATTTCGAAATACTCTGGGATATGGTGTATATACGGTATACCACCCAACCCTAGTGTCAAATCAGTGAATTTCCCGTCTGAAAGTATTCATTCACCATGTAAGCTCCCATTGTTTTTCATTTGTTTTTCTTCCAGTTGAGGATTCCAACACTCTAGATTTGGACTTTAAATTCATGGAGGACATAGAGAAGTCTGAGGCTCGTACTGGCATTCCTACCACCCTGTACACCAAGCAGAACCCCTTCACCTTCAAGCTGGAAGACTACCAAGATGCTGTCATCATTCCACGGTACACTGCTTGCTTCACTACATACCCCTCCCTGACTGAGGAGCCAAATAGCTCCCTATATATAGTGCACTGCTTTTGACCAGGGTCCATAGGGAAGAAACTTTTGATTTAAACAGCATACAATTAATTTGATATGAGCCATAAGATTATACACTGAACAAAAATATAAACGCAACATGTAAGGTGTTGGTCCCATGTTTCATGAGCTGAAATAAAAGATCCCAGAAATGTTCCATACGCACCAAAAACTTTTCTCGTCCAACCGGATATTAGGAAGGTGTCCTTAATGTTTTTTACACTCAGTGTATATCTTCACTGTTCCATTTATGCCAACCCTTTACCTCTAATCTCTCTCTCTCTCTTTCTTTCTCGCTTTCTTTCTTTCTTTCTTTCTTTCTTTCTCAGGTATCGTAACTTTGACCAGCCTCACCGTTTCTACGTGGCTGACGTTTACACAGACCTCACACCACTCAGCAAGTTCCCGTCGCCAGAGTATGAGACTTTTGCTGAGTACTACAAAACCAAGTACAACCTGGACCTATCCAATGTAAACCAGCCACTATTGGATGTTGACCACACCTCCTCACGGTGAGAGAGAGGAGGTGGAAGGAGAAGGGGAGGAAGAGGAGGAAGGAGGGAGAGAGAGGAAAATGTATCTTATTCAACTCTCCATCATAAGGATGCCCTCTGTCTCTCAGACCTCCATGGATGGTGGGGGGGAGCACCATCAAAATAAAAATATATGGGGAGAACACTTTATCTGTACCTTTACACCCATAAAGGTTACTGTATCTGAACTACTGTGTAACTCATCCAGTTTCTGACCTCTCCCTGCAGACTGAACCTGTTAACCCCTCGCCACCTGAACCAGAAGGGGAAAGCACTGCCCCTCAGCAGTGCAGAGAAGAGGAAGGCCAAGTGGGAGAGTCTACAGAACAAACAGGTAATCTAGTCTACACACAAAGCCATGGATCCACCTTCCACCATATTTAGAGATTAACCAATGGCTGAAGACTAACTCTGAAGATGGCCTAAAACAGGATTCCCCAACTGGCGGTCCGTGGGCCGAATTTGGCCCGCTGGTGATTTTATTTGGCCCCCCATGTTTTCTGAGCAAATAAACATTTTTTCTTTTGTTTTTAAATTGTTGGACGTAAAAGACTGTAAAAACATCAGCAAATCAGCTGCAAGTGAGTAATATTTTGGAAATTTGTTCAAAGTATTCCCACGCATAATATATGATCGTATACAAATGTATGCAAGGTTTCAAATTATTATGTTTTTGCCAAATAATATATCTGTTTGGCATTTTATTTCTGTCCCTCGACTAAATCTAGTGGATGATCTTGTGATGGCGCCGGAGTAGATGGCTGCCGTTTTACGGGCTCTTAACCAATTGTGCTGTTGTGTGTTTTTTTTTGCGTTATTTGTAACTTATTTTGTACATAATGTTTCTGCCACCGTCTCTTATGATCGAAAAGAGCTGCTGGATATCAGGACAGTGATTACTCACCTTGTACTGGAGATTTTTTCTTTAACGAGTTGGACGCAAAGGATTTACTTCAGACACCGGACAATGCCCAAATCCCATTCGCATGAAGAAGAGACGGAGATATCGGGGACTTACAGTACCAGTCAAAAGTTTGGACACACCTATACACACCTTTATTTTTGCTATTTTCTACATTGTAGAATAATAGTGAAGATATCAAAACTATGTAATAACACATATGTGTTCATGTAGTAACCAAAAAAGTTTGTTAAACAAATCAAAATACATTTTTAATTATTCAAAGTAGCCACCCTTTGCCATGATGACAGCTTTGCACACTCTTGACATTCTCTCAACCAGCTTCACCTGGAATGCTTTCCCAACAGTCTTGAAGGAGTTCCCACAAATGCTGAGCACTTGTTGGCTGCCTTTCCTTCACTCTGCGGTCCAACTCATCCCAAACCATCTCAATTGGGTTGAGGTCGGGTGATTGTGGAGGTCAGGTCATCTGATTCAGAACTCCATCACATTCCTTCTTGGTCAAATAGCCGTTACACAGCCTGGAGATGTGTTGGGTCATTGTCCTTTTGAAAAATAAGTGATAGTCCCAAACCAGATAGGATGGCGTATCGCTGCAGCATACTGTGGTAGCCATGCTGGTTAAGTGTGCATTGAATTCTAAATAAATCACAGACAGTGGCACCAGCAAAGCACCATCACACCTCCTTCTCCATGCTTCACCTACTCTGCGTCTTACGAAGGCAAATTTGGACTCATCAGACCAAAGGACTTGAATTATTAAAAATGCACCAATATACAAGTGTCCCATACTCATCAAAAGCTCTGCTTCTTGGCAATATCACAGCGTTGTCGGATTTCAAAAAGGCTTTACGGCTAAAGCACTACATTTGATTGTTTGAGGCTAGCACCTCACATATTTTCCATAACCATACCAGCGCGGTCGATAGAAAATGCATTTCACAGGGAAAACCTGTGCCTTACCTTTGTAGAAACGTCTGCAGAGGGCTTCCTAAGTGTCCATGAAGACAATCCATGGGTATTTGGTTAGAAAAAGTAATTTATTATATCCTTAAATCTCCGTTTGGTTGGCGCCTTGTGTTCAGAAAATCCAATGTGAAGAGAACGCGTTCAACTATACCTAGAAACTTTCCCTCAACAAAACAAAAACCAATTAAAATGCTTCCTTAGCTTATCTTTTATGAATAAAAGTGATAATCTTTGGATGGTCACCTAAACGTTATATAAGTCAAATAAAGTGGACCGCTCAGCAAAATGTTTGTTCAAAAACGTGCAACTGAAAAAGAGGTCCCCCGGCTAGAACTTCTCCCAATAGAACACATTAGTTCCGATTTCCATTAAACTTTGCCTATACACTGCTGACATCCAGTGGAAGCAGTAGGTACTACATTCAGGGTCCTGGTATAAATAGTTTTTTTATAGGCACTGTTTCAAAGTGAGCTATAAACCACAAGAATGAGATTTCCGGATGGAAAAATCTCTGGTTTTTGCCTGCCAAATGACTTCTGTTACACTCACAGACAAAATGATAACACTCTTGGAAACCTCAGAGTGTTTCCTATCCAATAGTACTAATTATGTCCATATCCTAGTTTCTGAGCCTGGGTGGCAAGCATTTTACTTTGGGCACGCCAGAAAACCGACCCCTCAGCTTCCACTCCCTAACAAGTTAACACATTTTTGGTTATTACATGATTCCATGTGTTATTTCATAGTTTTGATATCTTAAACTATTATTCTATAATGTAGAAAATAGTTTAAAAAAAACCAAAAAACTTGAATGAGTAGGTGTGTCCAAACTTTTGACTGGTACTGTAGGTCGGCGTGCCTTGTAAGGATCCAACGGCGAGTGGCTAATTCACCTCTACCATCAGTCCTATTAGCCAATGTGCAATCATTGGATAATAAAATGGATGAGCTCCGATCAAGACTTACCTACCAACGGGACCTTTAAAAACTGTAATATCTTTATGTTTCACCGAGTTGTGGCTGAACGACGACATGGATAACGTACAGCTGGCTGGGTTTTCCGTGCAAATTTGGGGCTTCACCATGTTTCATCGAATACATTTTGGATTGTTCTTATTTTCCTTAATTAAGTTGGAAAAATAGGTGATCGAGCAGCAGTGAGGGCTCTTTGATACTGCACGGTACTGTCTTTCCAAGCTAGTCGGAAGACTTCCAGTTTGGTGTAGCGCCATTTCCGTTCCAATTCCCTGGAAGCTTGCTTCAGAGCTCGGGTACTTTCTGTATACCAGGGAGCTAGTTTCTTATGACAAATGTTTTTTGTTTTTAGGGGTGCGACTGCATCTAGGGTATTGCGCAAGGTTACATTTAGTTCCTCAGTTAGGTGGTTAACTGATTTTAGTACTCTGACGTCCTTGGGTAGGTGGAGGGAGTCTGGAAGGGCATCTAGGAATCTCTGGGTTGTCCGAGAATTTATAGCATGGCTTTTGATGATCCTTGGTTGGGGTCTGAACAGATTATTTGTTGCGATTGTGTCCTCAGATCCTCAAAGTTCTACAGCTGCACCATCGAGAGCATCCTGCCAGAGGGTAGTGCGTACGGCCCAGTACATTACTAGGGCCAAGCTTCCTGCCATCCAAGACCTCTATACCAGGCGGTGTCAGAGGAAGGCCCTAAAAATTGCCAAAGACTCCAGCCACCCTAGTCATAAACTGTTCTCTCTGCTACCTTACGGCAAGCAGTACCGGAGCGCCAAGTCTAGGTCCAAAAGGCTTTTTAACAGCTACCCCCAAGCCATAAGTCTCCTGAACAGCTAATCAAATGGCTACCCGGACTATTTGCGTTGACCCCACCCCCATTTTTACACTGCTGCTACTCTGTTCACTTTAACTCTACCTACATGTACATAATATCACATTTACCTCGACTAACCGGTGACCCCCCACATTGACTTTGTACCGGTACCCTCTTTATATAGCCTCGCTACTGTTATTTTATTGTTGCGCTTTAATTATTTGTTATTTTTATATTTAAACATCATTGTTGGTTAAGTGCTTGTAAGTAAGCATTTCACTGTAAGATCTACACCTGTTGTATTCGGCGCATGTGACAAATAATATTTGATTTGATCCCTGGGCTAGAATCTAGATTACAGTATGTTTGAGAACCATCTTCTCCTACTTCTAGAAAGATGTTTCCTCCCCACCACAACTTGGTCCCAGAGCTGTGTGCCATCCACCTCATTCCAGTATCTACTTTATTTCTGGCCCTAGCCTACAAACATCTGGAAGGATGTCGAATTTTCTTTCACTTTTTCCTCCCCTCACCTCTGCCTTTCCAGATCCTGGTCCCAGAGCTGTGTGCCATCCACCCCATCCCAGCCTCTCTGTGGCGGAAGGCTGTGTGTCTCCCCAGCATACTGTACCGCCTCCACTGCCTCCTCACAGCTGAGGAGCTGAGGGCCCAGACAGCCAGCGACGCTGGAGTTGGAGCCCAGACTCTGCCCCCTGACTTCAGGTACGTCTGATACATTTTGCTTTGATGAATTTGATGACATTTTGAAGAACTATCCCTTTTAATAAGTGATTTAATAACTGGCTGTTTAATAACACTCTACTCTCCAACACTAAATACTGCCCCTACATCTCACTCTGTCTTTATAGGTATCCAAACCTGGACTTTGGATGGAAGAAGTCCATTGACAGCAAGTCTTTCATCTGTCTGCGTGATGAGGAAGAGTATGATGATGATGAGGAAGAGTATAGCGGGGATGAGAACTGTAAACATCATGACCAGACTGCAGCCCCTGACCCTGCTGTTGCTCAGCAACCCTGTAGTGACTGTCATGTCTCCTCCCAGCCTGAGAGGTGTGACATCAGCAAACACCCAGAAGCTCACAGGACAGAGGAGGAGCCCCAGCAGCCTGACTCTGCCTCCTGCACCAATACCCTCACTAACGGCACTGCTGCCGTCGCCAAAGACAACAGCGACCACGCACACCTTCATGACGGACGTGATAACTGCCAGTTCCTCCCGGCTGGCCCTGGTTCGCCACTGGAGAGCGAAGAAGTATCAACAACAATGACAACACAAACCACTACCTCAGTTCTTCCTGTGCTGCCCTCTCCAAGCACAGAGAACCAGAATCTAACCCCAACACGGCCCCGGACCCAGTCTCAGCTTCAGCACCCTCAGCCCCAGACCCAGCCTCGACCCCCACAGCCTAGCGATGAATGTAAACCAGGGGGGACCACAGAGCTCCGTGAGGGCGATGGACACCACGTGAATCAAGCTACCTCAGACTCCTGCAGCCCAGCAACAGTGACGTGGCCCAAAGGCACCGCTCCAATCACAACCACAGCACCTTTACCTGACTACTCAAAGACCCAGGAGACCAGTTCCACAGGGGGGGACACCCCTGGCCCCTGCCCCAAGACGCTGGGGCCCAACCCGGGGCTTATCCTTCAGGTAGGGATGGGTGCAACACAAGTTTTTCAGAGTCAGTTCTTTGGTTGATTAATTGATTACCTAATTTAAGTTTTGATTGTTTAAACTAATGAAAATGTCCAGCAATTCAAAATATCAGTTAAATGTGTTGTTTTCGATGTTCGATTCCTACATTTTTGAATCTTTTCGGATGCTCTGAATAGACTAACCGATTAATGTAACTGATCCCCTACCTTCAGGCCCTGAACAAAAAATGTATTACTTCAAAAAATGAAAAAGGCAAGCAATCACTTAGTTTCAATTTAATCTTATTTACATTTCTGCAGGCCCTGACCCTATCCAACGCCAGCGATGGCTTCAACCTGGAGCGTCTGGAGATGCTGGGAGACTCGTTCTTGAAGCACGCCATCACCACCTACCTGTTCTGTACTTACCCCGACGCACACGAGGGACGACTCTCCTACATGAGAAGCAAGAAGGTGAGTCTGGCAGCGGGTTGGGGGGAATGGAATTTGCCTCTGCGTCCCAAATGGCACCCTAATCCCTTTATAGTGCACTACTTTGACCATGGCACGTATATCGTCAAAAGTAGTGCGCTATATAGGGAATAGGGCTGAATGTCTGAATGGAATGTTTGTCAATTGAATGCTTTGTGTTTGCCTATTTGCTGTAAGAGAGTTCGTTTTTTGTTATTGACACATGCCCATAATTTTCTCATGTTTCATGTATTTTAGGAAAGTATGGATATGATCCATTTGTGAAATGGTGTGATTTGAATTATTTTCTGTCTAACAGGTGAGCAACTGTAACTTGTATCGTCTGGGGAAAAAGAAAGGTCTTCCAAGCAGGATGGTAGTGTCCATCTTTGATCCGCCGGTCAACTGGCTGCCCCCTGGCTACGTGGTCAACCAGGACGAGAGCAGCGAAGACAAATGGGATGAGGATGAGGTACGTCATGCTCTGTTATTCATGACTAGACCACCAGAGGGCAGGCTTCCACCTTACTGGTAAACTTCAACTGATAATGTTTCCTCCATATGATACCGAAGGAGATTGTCAATAAAAGCATATGGGTATACTTTATAAACAGGTATACTTTATAAACAGTCTTTTTATGGTAGCTTTCTCTCTCTTAGTGAACATGTAGACATTCTTATACATTATCGAAATGAATGCTAAAAATAAAATAAAAAAATGTAGCATGATTTAGTATGAGAACAGCAGGCTAGTAAACAGTACAGGGTGATATGGGGTTGTTAGAGAAACTTGGGTCTAGCTGGAGACTCTTTCTGGCCTGTTAGAGAGGCGTGTGTATCTGAGGTAGATGAGGTCAACCACTGTGTTGAATTTTGTTAGGCTGTCAAGTATGCATTTACTTACCGTGTGTGTGTTCGTCATGTTTGTGCGTGCGTGTGTGCAAGAGAGAAAGTGGAGAGTGTGTGCTTAACTTCTTAGGGAGCAGCAAGGTGATTTGGGGCGCTAGCGCCCCACTCCCGACACTACCAGGTGAAATGCAAGGCAAAATCCAAAAGTTGAATTACTAAACATGCACCAATATACAAAGCTCTGCTTCTTGGCAATATCACAGCGTTGTCGGATTTCAAAAAGGCTTTACGGCTAAAGCACTACATTTGATTGTTTGAGGGTAGCACCTTCAATATTTTCCATAACCATGAAATCTTTAGCCAGCGGTCGATAGAAAATGCATTTCACAGGAAAACCTGTGCCTTACCTTTGTAGAACTTCTGCAGAGGGCTTCCTAAGTGTCCAACGAAGACAATCCATGGGTATTTGGTTAGAAAAAGTAATTTATTATATCCTTAAATCTTCGTTTGGTTGGCACTTTGTGTTCAGAAAATCCAACGTGACGAGAACGCGTTCAACTATACCTATATAACTATACAATTAAAATGCATCCTTAGCTTATCTTTTATCAATAAAAGTGATAATCTTTCACTTGGATGGTCACCTAAACGTTATATAAGTCAAATAAAGTGGACCGCTCAGCCAAACGTGCGCCCAAAAACGTGCAACTGAAAAATAGCTCCCCTTACTAAAACCTCTACCTATTGAAGACATTGGTTCCAATTGCCATTAAACTTTACCTATACACTGCTGACATCCAGTGGAAGCAATAGGTACTACATTCAGTGTCCTGGTATGAAGACTTTTCTAAAGGCACTGTCTCAAAGTGAGCCATAAGCCACCAGAATGACATTTCCGGATGGAATTTTCTCTGGTTTTTGCCTGCCAAATGAGTTCTGTTACACTCACAGACAAAATGTTAACACTTTTGGAAACCTCAGAGTGTTTCCTATCCAATAGTACTAATTATGTGCATATCCTATTTTCTGAGCCTGAGTGGCAAGCATTTTACTTTGGGCACGCACAACTCTCCAAAACCGACCCCTCAGCTGCCGCTCCCTAACAAGTTAACACTGTGTGGTGTACCGTGTGTGCATAATGTGCTCGGGGCGATGTAGTTCAGCGTCAAGGCCTGGCTGTATTCTGACAATATTAGATGTCAGGGCCATTAGCATTTAATGAATATGCATCAGAGAATTTCCCACACGGTCAACTTTATGGGTTATTAATGATTATTAATGTAACATTCAGGACGCAGCTTGTCAGATATTGAATTGCATTAGGCCTATGAGTCATTGAGTTGGATAGGCCTGCCTCCCCTCTCACATTCAAAGCCCTCTTAGCTGACCTAATGCTGTGTTGAGACTATAAGACTATAATCTTGTGTAAATCCCACTGTGGGGCTTGACCTCGGCTCCAGGAGTCAACTACAGGCCTGAAGGCACCACTGGATTAAAGAGACGTTGGGTAATAAGACATTAATACAATCCACATAGTAATCCATCCACTTTTTCTGTCTCCCATTCTCGCTATTCTTCTACCCTCTTCCTTTCGTTGTTTCTCTCTCGCCGTCCTCGCACTTACTCCATCATCTTTCCCTCCTCTCTCCCTCTCCCTCTTCCTTCCTCACTCCTTCTTTCAGACTAAAGAGGACCCCCTGGACAACGGTAGTGCTGGAAAGGAGTTCTGTGAGGATGAGGTGGAGCTCGGGGAAGAGTTGCTGCAGGAGGATGAAGATCTGATGTGGAAAGAGCCTAAAGAAGAAGTCAACATCGAGGACGACCTGGAGTACTACCAGGTAGGGAGGAGTTCAGCACAAGGGGTCTATTCCCAAATGGTACCCTGCTCTGACTCACTACTATATAGTGCACTTCTTTTGACCATGGCCAATACGGCTCTGGTCAAAAGAAGTGCACTACTATAGGGAATAGGGTGCCATTTGGGACGTAGTTACGTTTTTTAGAATTGATTAGGCAAGGTGATGGTTAGTGGTGTTTTATTTTTTTAAGTTCTCTTGGACAAATGTAGTAAGAGGTATACATGCATACTAGTCACATGCTTACTTATCTATTACAGGGGGAAAAAGCTGAATCAAAACACTATGGAATGGAAAACTAGCTATGGAAAACATAACTTACATTTTTTTATTAATAAAAAATCATAGAGATGCCCCCCATCATCGAATTTATTCATTGCTCTGACTCATCCCTACTACCAGGAGCACATTAAGTTCATCGACAACATGCTCATGGGCTCCGGTGCCTTCGGCAAGAAGATCTCCCTCAGGACCTTCCCCCCTGTCCTCGCCACCCTGGCCCCTGGCCCCAGCCCCTCCGCCCGCTCCTCCTCCCCTGCAGCCGAGCCCAACTTCGAGGTGTGGAAACCCCCCAAGAAACCTGGCCCTGTCCCCACCCCCCACTACCCCTCGGAACCTGGCGGTGGTGGCTCAGCAGATGAGTTTGACTACAGGTGAGTCCCCCACCCCCATACTATGTCAAGTGGAACCTGAGCACCTAGGTGGAAAAGCGCTATATTAAAACAATCAATTATTAAGTAATTAAGCCTTGTCTGAACCAGAATGGCCCATAGGGCAGGAGCCGATTTCCTGTTTTTGTAGCGTGAGGCAGCTTTGATGTACAGTGGGGCAAAAAAGTATTTAGTCAGCCACCAATTGTGCAAGTTCTCTCACTTAAAAAGATGAGAGGCCTGTAATTTTCACCATAGGTACACTTCAACTATGACAGACAAAATGAGGAAAAAGAATCCAGAAAATCACATTGTAGGATTTTTAATGAATTTATTTGCAAATTATGGTGGAAAATAAGTATTTGGTCACATACAAACAAGCAAGATTTCTGGCTCTCACAGACCTGTAACTTCTTCTTTAAGAGGCTCCTCTGTCCTCCACTCGTTACCTGTATTAATGGCACCTGTTTGAACTTGTTATCAGTATAAAAGACACCTGTCCACAACCTCAAACAGTCACACTCCAAACTCCACTATGGCCAAGACCAAAGAGCTGTCAAAGGACACCAGAAACCAAATTGTAGACCTGCACCAGGTTGGGAAGACTGAATTTGCAATAGGTAAGCAGCTTGGTTTGAAGAAATCAACTGTGGGAGCAATTATTAGGAAATGGAAGACATACAAGACCACTGATAATCTTCCTCGATCTGGGGCTCCACGTAAGATCTCACCCCGTGGTGATCACAAGAACGGTGAGCAAAAATCCCAGAACCACACGGGGGGACCTAGTGAATGACCTGCAGAGAGCTGGGACCAAAGTAACAAAGCCTACCATCAGTAACACACTACGCCGCCAGGGACTCAAATCCTGCAGTGCCAGACGTGTCCCCCTGCTTAAGCCAGTACATGTTCAGGCCCGTCTGAAGTTTGCTAGAGAGCATTTGGATGATCCAGATGAGGATTGGGAGAATTTCATATGGTCAGATGAAACCAAAATAGAACTTTTTGGTAAAAACTCAACTCGTGTTTGGAGGACAAAGAATGCTGAGTTGCATCCAAAGAACACCATACCTACTGTGAAGCATGGGGGTAGAAACATCATGCTTTGGGGGCTGTTTTTCTGCAAAGGACCAGGACGACTGATCCGTGTAAAGGAAAGAATGAATGGGGCCATGTATCGTGAGATTTTGAGTGAAAACCTCCTTCCATCAGCAAGGGCATTGAAGATGAAACGTGGCTGGGTCTTTCAGCATGACAATGATCCCAAACACACCACCCGGCAACGAAGGAGTGGCTTCAGAAGAAGCATTTCAAGGTCCTGGAGTGGCCTAGCCAGTCTCCAGATCTCAACCCCATAGAAAATCTTTGGAGGAGTTGAAAGTCCGTGTTGCCCAGCGACAGCCCCAAAACATCACTGCTCTAGAGGAGATCTGCATGGAGGAATGGGCCAAAATACCAGCAACAGTGTGTGAAAACCTTGTGAAGACTTACAGAAAACGTTTGACCTCTGTCATTGCCAACAAAGGGTATATAACAAAGTATTGAGATAAACTTTTGTTATTGACCAAATACTTATTTTCCACCATAATTTGCAAATAAATAAATTAAAAATCCTACAATGTGATTTTCTGGATTTCTTTTTCTCATTTCGTCTGTCATAGTTGAAGTGTACCTATGATGAAAATTACAGGCCTCTCTCATCTTTTTAAGTTGGAGAACTTGCACAATTGGTGGCTGACTAAATACTTTTTTGCCCCACTGTACAAGTAAACCCCCTGGACAGGATGCTAGTCTATCGCAGGGCTAGGTGGATAAGTGCTATATAAATCCATAAAATTATTATTAATTATTATTAGCTCGTGGGACGCCATGTGTTACTTGGACCCCAGCAAGGCGGGGGAGGAGGATGATTTCGTGGTGGGTTTCTGGAACCCGTCTGAGGAGAACTGTGGGGTGGAGCTGGCAAAACAGTCCATCTCCTACGACCTGCACACGGAGCAGTGCATCTCTGACAAGAGCATCGCTGACTGTGTAGAGGCACTGCTGGGCTGCTACCTCACCAGCTGTGGGGAGAGGGCTGCTCAGATGTTCCTCTGCTCACTGGGACTCAAGGTATGGCCTCACATACACTGCCTCTATCTAGAATGAACTTTCATGTCCCCAAGGAGTAAATTGTCTTATACACACACAGTACTGCTATATACAAAATAGACACTGTACATTACACACTCTACATAATACATACATTTCATGTTACCCTTGTCATACAACGCAACGTCCCCCATATGCTCAGCTGCTAGCATGCTAGTCGCGGCCCGCTAGCTGTCCAGAGCACATCGGACTGTTAGTTTAAGAGGCCCATTGGACAAGTTCTTTGGCCACTATACCTATTTTTCCAATTGGCCTGGTTTACTACACGGAGCCCCGATCTCCGTATGCCGACAGAACAACACGAGGGGGCCACAACAGACTTTCTCCCGTCACGACGTCCCCCCAAGGCCCTTCTGCTAGCTATTAGCCCCGGCCTGCTAGCTGCCTGAAGCCACACACTGGACTCCTATGACCATTCGGCTACGCATGCCTCTCGATAACGTCAATATGCCCTGTCCATTGCAGTTTCGGTTAGTAATTATTGCCTTATTTCACTGTAGAGCCTCTAGCCCTGCTCAATACACCTTAGTTAACACTTTAGTCCCACCTCCCACACATGCGGAGACATCACCTGGTTTAAACGATATTTCTAGAGACAATATCTCTTTCATTGTCACTCTATGCACAGCTTTACCCTCACTGTATTCACGTCCTACCATACCTTTGTCTGTACATTGTGCCTTGAATCTATTCTACCGTACCCATAAATCTGCTCCTTTCACTATCTGGTCCGAAAATACTAGACAACCAGTCCTTTTAGCCTTTAGCCATACCCTTATCCTACTCCTCCTCTGTTTCTCTGGTGATGTGGACGTTAATCCAGGCCCTGCAGTGCCTAGCCCCACTCCCACTCCCCAGGCGCTATCATTTGTTGACTTCTGTAACCATAAAAGCCTTGGTTTCATGCATGTCAACATTAGAAGCCTCCTCCCTAAGTTTGTTTTATTCACTGCCCTAGCACACTCCGCCAATCCGGATGTCCTGGCCGTGTCTGAATCCTGGCTTAGGAAGTCCACCAAAAACCCTGAAATTTCCATCCCTAACCTTTAACATTTTTCGACAAGATAGAACTGCCAAAATTGGGCGGTGTTGCAATCTACTGCAGAGAGAGCCTGCAGAGCTCTGTCTTACTATCCAGGTCTGTACCCAAACAATTTGAGCTTTTACTCCTAAAAATCCACCTTTCCAGAAACAAGTCTCTCAACGTTGCCGCTTGCTATAGACCACCCTCTGCCCCCAGCTGTGCCCTTGACACCATATGTGAACTGATCGCCCCCATCTATCTTCAGAGCTCGTGCTGCTAGGTGACCTAAACTGGGATATGCTTAACACCCCGGCCACCCTACAATCTAAGCTTGATGCCCTCAATCTCACATAAATTATCAATGAACCCACCAGGTACAACCCCAAATAAATAAACACAGGCACCCTCATAGATATCATCCTAACCAACTCGCCCTCTAAATACACCTCTGCTGTTTTCAACCAAAAGCTCAGTCATCACTGCCTCATTGCCTGCATCCGTAATGGGTCTGCGGTCAAACGACCACCCCTCATCACTGTCAAACGCTCCCTAAAACACTTCAGCGAGCAGGCCTTTCTAATCGACCTGGCCCGGGTATCCTGGAAGGATATTGACCTCATTTCTATCAATGTATCAAACAGGTGTTACCGGTGGAGAGTCGGACTCTGAGGGAGGAGGGCGGAGTCACAGATGTAGCGAACCTTGACCTCCAATATGGCTGGCTGAAGATCCCGCCCCGCTGCATGTTCGACCACCCGGACGCAGAGCGCACCCTCAACCACCTCATCTCCGGCTTCGAGAACTTTGAGAGGAAAATCAGCTACACCTTCCAGAACAAGGCCTACTTGCTGCAGGCGTTCACACACGCCTCCTACCATTATAATACCATTACAGGTTAGAAATATCACAATATTAGGTGAGGACCTAATAATTATACAAGGTGAGGGCCTGTAGTAGCACAGCAACCCAAATTAATTGCAATACGATCATACCTGAGGGGCTGTGATATCGCAACATACCATTAGCTGAACCATTGTAAAGAAGCAGAAAAAAAACTTGATTCCAGCTTGCCTTTAGAATGTCTGCTCAGTGATAAGCTTATTTTGTGTCGGCTTAGTATCACTCCTTCCCACTCTCTTTCTCGCCCCCGCTCTCTCTCTCTCTCTGTCCCAGATTGTTTCCAGCGGCTGGAGTTTCTTGGCGATGCAATTTTAGACTACCTCGTAACGAAGCACCTTTATGAAGACCCGCGCCAACACTCTCCTGGCGTGCTCACAGACCTGCGCTCGGCACTCGTCAACAACACTATCTTCGCCTCGCTGGCCGTCCAGTACGACTACCACAAGTACTTCAAGGCTGTGTCGCCCGAGCTGTTCCACGTCATCGACGACTTTGTGCAATTCCAGCTGGAGAAGAAGGAGATGCAAGGCATGGACTCTGAGGTATGTTTACGGTTAGGTGGTCCATCTCCAGGATTTTGAAGTTGGATTACATCTCAAATGGCACCCTACTCCCTATATAGAGCCCATAGGGCTCTGGTCAAAAGTGGTGCACTATATAGGGAATCGGGTGCCGTTTGAGATGCATATTTGGTGACGAAGTTGTTTGTTGTGGTGTATTTTTTGTTGCTTTCTGGATGCGGAACAAAAGTTGCATGTGTTTGTTTGTCATAGTGGGATGTACATTTGTTGTATTTCTCTTGTTCTACTGTTCGGAATGTCCGCCCATTCCCAATTTTCCCAGCACACCACAGTGTATATGTTGACCCATACATTTTTGCAGGGACTTAATGATAGCTTTTGGCCTTGTTGATAATTACTAACATTTAATTGTGTTTTGTGGGACATAATCATGTTTTTTCTGCCCCTATTGCTAATTATTAACAGCCCAAAACATGGGCTGTCAGTTCTTATGAATCTGTTTTATGTTTTGTTGAGTTTTGAGTATTGGAAAGAGAGTTGGATTGGAGTGAGAGCAGTTGGATTTAATTTAAATTTGAAATGCCTATCTTGGCAGTGAATCTGGTCTCGTTTGAGCAGTGCTGGTTTTATGCCTAAGGGACAACATTGGATACAGTAAGAGGAAAAACAAATTCAGGAACATTGGTAAATATTTCCCCTTAATAAGCACAACTGGACTAGGGGTCTCCAGAGTGTGCAAGGGTACAGCTGACTAGGGGTCTCCAGAGTGTGCAAGGGTACAGCTGACTAGGGGTCTCCAGAGTGTGCAAGGGTACAGCTGACTAGGGGTCTCCAGAGTGTGCAAGGGTACAGCTGACTAGGTTTTGGGGATTAAACTTAATACAGTAACAACTTGAATTACAGTTCAATACCTGTATCATTTGTATTCAATACTTCTATTAAACTATTGACGCTTGCTGATTATACATTTGCAATCTTCTATCGACGTAGGCCTTATACGTAAAATGAGGTGTGTAATAGATATTTTTCTCAGAATACATTTTCAAAGGAAAATGCTCAATTCACTCTATAGCTAATGTTGACTTTTTCTAAGTGCATTTGTTACTGGATGGATCTGATATCTGACAGTGCTCAGTTATTCCCCCTTTCTTTCAGCTGCGGCGGTCAGAGGAAGACGAGGCGAAAGAGGAGGACATTGAGGTCCCCAAGGCAATGGGAGACATCTTTGAGTCGCTAGCCGGAGCAATTTACATGGATAGCAGGATGTCACTGGAGACTGTGTGGCAAGTGTATTATCCAATGATGAGGCCACTTATAGGTAAGGAGGGGAGAAACGGAGCGAGGGAAACTTCGGCCTCATTTTAGATTTCCTCTTTTCTGATTGTTTGATAGTTCATGCAGGGAGGCTTTTAGTTCCACTGATTTGCAAAATGTAAAGGTTGTCATATTTGTCTGTCCCAGTGTTGCATCATATTGAGGAGGTAAAACGATGAGTGTTCGTGTTATAATGCTTTTCTTTTCCCTCGCAGAGAAATTCTCAGCTAATGTCCCTCGCTCTCCGGTGCGGGAGCTGTTGGAGATGGAGCCAGAGACGGCCAAGTTCAGGTAAGAAGAATTTTTTTTTTACACTATTTTTTAAATGTTTTTAGCTTAGGTACTTGATTGCAATTAATGTAATCTTTCCCATTATTTTCTATCCCCTCACCCTCTACCCCATATAGATCCTAAAATTACATAATCATTGTTTTATACAAAATGTTACCATATTTAATCAGTTTCTAGAATGAAAGCTTTTCTGGTTGTGTTGCTAGGATGCCATTGTCCCTCAAGTGTCCTTTATGTAATTATTTTCCCTCTCTTTCAGCCCTGCAGAGAGGACGTACGACGGGAAGGTCCGTGTGACGGTGGAGGTCGTAGGCAAGGGCAAGTTTAAAGGCGTGGGCCGCAGCTACCGGATCGCCAAGCTGCTGCCGCGCGCCGGGCTCTGCGCAGCCTCAAAGCCAACCAACCTCAGGTCCCGAACAACTGAGCTTCACACGCTAACTAGCTAGCTACTGATGCTAGCAATTGACACTAGCCACCTACAACTGTTACTAGCCGGTAGCCACTGATGCAAGCTACTGACGCCAACTAGTAGTTACCGGTGCTAGCGATTGATGCTAGGTACCAATACAGCGCAACATTAGCCTTGTATCTCCAGCGCACAACGCCGCAGCCAGGGAACGTTCTGTAGAGACCTGGGGAAGTCCCAACACAACAAGAGAGCTGATCTGGTCGTAACGGATTTTACATTGGATGTTGTTTTTGCGCAAACACAATCTTTACTTTCCTTCTCTGCTTTGTGTAATCACAAGAGTGCTTTATTAACACATAGCAAAGTGTTAAAAAGGAAAAAAGGTCAGGTGTCGCTTTGTTTATCATTTTTTAATATATTTTTTTTTACGTTTGTTTAACCTCTGCTTTGTGTTAGTGACATGTGAGGCTTATGCTTATTATGAGTGGTTTTAGATTGTACATAGATGGTTCAAATCAAACGTGTAAATCAAAAAACGCTAAACTCCTCAGTCTGTGCACTAGTGCCAGTTTTAAAGTATTTTTTTTTAAACGCTATGGCTAAGAACATTGCAAGCAGAGGCCAGAACACCGACGAAATAGACCATTGGGGTCCACCTCTGTCTGAACTCTCTTGAGATGGTATTCTTAGGATGCGTCTCAAAAGGCACCCTTTCCCCTATATAGGACCCTATGGGCCCTGGTCAAAAGTAGTGCACTATATAGGGAATAGGATACCATTAGGAATGCAGCGTCAGTCATTATTGCACTTATTTCATTATGGTCTGTTGAGAATTGTGTGGTCGGATGGACACTAATTTATGATGAAATATAAATATTATTTGCCTTACATACTAAGGCCCTTCCTGGTATCCTGCACATTTTTATAGAAAGTCAACATACCCAGTTACTGTAATTTAAAAATAGATTTTAAACAGCATTTGAGGATGCATGTTCGTGTAGCTTATGTATTAATAACCATGGCAACTGGATGGCTTAGATAAACATTATAAATCTATCAATATATCTAAAGCGAAAGAAATATGTTTATTATGACATAAGTCGAAACTTTGGTTTCAAGTATGTCTTTTGATACTAAAATTTATGATGTTCCTTTTGATAGTAATTTTTTTAGCATTTAGTTATGTCTCTCTATTGGCTGAGTTGTTTAGTTTTTGAAAATATTATGTAAAAGAAGATGTATCACCCAGGTAATATGCTGCAGATTTTGTATGAATTGGATACTTCTGTAAGGCACAGAGCACCTTTTTAAGTACAGTCTTTAGGACACACAGACAACGTTGTTCTTCAACAGAATTGCCGTTCACACATCCGTTCACTTACCAAAGCTTATGCAGATGTGGCGCTACAGGGTTGCACATGTGAGTTCCTAGGGATATGGATACCAGTCTTTTTGTTTAATTATTTAGTTCAAGCACATTGTGACTAGATAGCTTCGTAGACTAAATGTTTTTATTTTCTCTAAAGAAATTAATTAGGCCCTCTTCACTTGAATATCTCAGTTGATTGCATGCGATCAAGCATTTTTTTGGTGCCGTTATTTGTTTTCCGTATTAAGCTTGAATTGTTCATCCTTTTTGCACTGTACCTACAATACCTCTTTTTTTGACCTTTGAAATCTGTCAGTCGGGTTGATTGACCTGTTTTAGCAGCCGACGAGGTTTAGCTTCATTGTTGTCATCGTTTTTTTCCCCTCTTTTGATTTAATGCTTGAAGATTTGGTGGGGTTAAACTGGAGGGTATTCTCATTCTGAACATACAGAGGCCTAAAGTAGTGTGTTTAGTCTCTGTTGAGCATCAATCCTCTTCAAATGAAAAAGAAAAATTAATTAGCAATGATCCGAGGAGGGTTCCATCTGTACTGTAGCTTGTTGAGGTAAGCCGATTGCACTCTAAATCTCTCCCTCACCTTGTGTGGCCAGCCCGGTCTTAGGTTGAAGACTCTAAGATTCTCAATTTCCAGATCCTAAGATTCTAGATTCTAAGATTATTTCTCACTCTACTTTCAACTCACTTGAAAATGGCATTCCTCACAGATGTTTCATTCCTTAAACTGTACACCCGTGTTGTCCTAAAACAGTGGGTGTGCAAGACACGTAATTAAGCTCTTTCAAATGATTAACTTAGAAGTTCCCAAAGTGAATGAATGAATTTGGAGTTTTGTGGTGCATTTTATGGTGTTATATTTCATCTATGTATCATGTATGCTTCCGAGGCTTTCCGTCAGTATGGCAAGTCATAAAATCCTACCGTAGGTATACTACCTCAGAAGACACTGCACTCTGGTCATTGCCAGTCACAATGTCTTGTTTAAATATATATATATCAATACAAATGAACAATGTTTTTCCTGGACACAACTGCAATTTGACAAATATCTATTGCAGTGACATATATACTGTAGTCTTTTTACTGTGATATCCGTACCTTGAAAAATTAAATATATCTATATACATATACACATGTATAAACTCACATAATTCTTTGCAAAGAGGCAACATTCCCATAGAGTTTCTTGTATCTATTTGATGATGACGTATATTTTTGACAGCCGAATAATGCAAACTAAAACAGTGCCTTTCGACTTATAGTATCCTGACTAATCAAGTGAATTCTGCAACTCTTGTCTCTCAAAGGCAACCTTGCCTACAGTAGTTGCAACGAGCCTAGTACTGTTTGTTCATAGTGGGTATGTGTGTATGCATGCAATACTATTACTTAACCTGGTGCCATACAATGTAATTTGGTTTCTGTAATTTGGTTTCTGAACTTTGGAATACCCATGTAAATATGCTAAATTTATACATTGTTGATAACGGCATTCAAATGTTATGTGTGTGTGTGACTAGAAGGTAGTCTTAACTAAACTACAGTGGTGTATATAATAATAATATTATTATTATTTTATATATATATATATTAATATTCTGACAGTTTGTTTTATATCATATAATTTGACATCGTATAGAGTGCAATCTGGATTTACGCTCTCAAGCAGCAGTTCTGTGACCCTGTTAAGCATTCGTTAAGTAGCGAAATTTGGTCTAAAGTGTGCATTGGTTCCCCCCCAAGGAGGGGGACTTTATCATAATAAGCATCAAGCATTGGACTGGAGATTGGAGCTTCAGGCACTACCAGGCACACTGTCTCTCTCCAACACTCAGTCAGTCTAAAGAACTACAGATCATGTAACATTCATCTATATATGTTTTGGTTTGTTCTGTTATGTGTTCCGGAATTTCACAATTAAGAAATTATCATTCAAGTCAGATGTTGCAGCATGATCAATTTCCAACAACTTGAGTGTTGCGTTAGTAAAGGTGTTTGATGGGAGTGTAGTTATAAGGTAGTCCTCAATCGTTTGCGGACTGGCAACGGATAATTGTTTGCTTTTGCTTTTTGTACATGTAGCACAATTTAGCATTGCACTTGGGCGCCATACTTTACCTCATGTCAGAAAAAGAGTCAAAGTGTTTATATGATGCTGCCGTTACGTGAAGAGGAGGAACAACTTGTGGTTTAGACTTTGCTGCTGTTTTGATTGCTGGTATTTTACAATTGTATTTAAAGGGTCAGACACAGAGAGATCTGACTGCCGATGTGTGCATGGCACCTCTGCCCAGAGTGTCAGAAGTTAAGTTATTGTTGTTCACCTAGAACTGTTTTATCTCTGATTTACTTTGTTTAAATACTCCAGGCCACAAGGTGACGGTAGCTAGTTTGGCTTGTGCCTGCTGTAGCTAATGTAAGCTAACGCGCAAGCTGCACTAATGTTGTTGCTAGCTAGCTAGAATTTGTAGTAAGCCCTTGTTCATACTAACCAGATAGCTAGCTTGGTTAAGCATTTAGTGCATTGTGCTGCACTTATCACCCCATTCATTTCATATGAAATGTGTGTAACTGCCAAGATCAGTTAGCAAGCTAACATTAGCTAACTAATGAGCAGGTGCACATTATCAAACTGAACCTAACAAAAAAATAATTCAAGCACAAAACTCCATAGCTAGATGTAGAAGATGTAAAAATGTAATTATGCAGCTTTATTAGTTTCAACAATTGTGATGAAAAGGGGGTGGATTACATCAGGAAAAGTCCCCTATTTTTTCTGTACAAATAACTCACTTCTGTCAGCTCCTCCACGTGGGGGTCGTACTCTCCGATTGGCTCAAAGTCAAGTTGTCGGCCACTGATGAGCATTGTGGTTCTACAAGTAGAAACGACAGGTTCGTCTGTACCGGGTCGGTACACAGCAGGGGCGTCTTTTGTTCTAGCAAGAGAAGGAACGGCCTCCTACGGCACTAAATGCCTATCAGCAGTCAGATTTCTCTGTGTGTCTGTACCATTACGAAGCGATGGATGGGAAAGATACGATGTGCCTTACAGCAGGAGACCATCTGATCAGTACACTGTAGTAAAGAAGTAAAAGATCTCTGCGATAGGATGGGGGCTAAAATGTATGTGTTGTGTATACATCGATGTCCTTCCTTCAATGTTATTCTTTGAATATTGAATTGTAATGTAACCCACAAACGACCATGTCCTCCGATAGTTGACTACACATAATTCAAGTCATGCCTATCTCCCCCCTTTGAGTTAGATTACATTTGACTAGTTCCACATGGAGTAGTGCATGTCCAGTAGAAAGATGTGCCCCCCACCCCACCCCCATTTATTTTGCGTATTGTACTATTATGATTTCAATCAACAACAAGCTTTTCCCAGCCACTATACATTTGTAAACAAGGTCTGCTACATTGGACATGGAGTAAAATAACTTAATAATCAGATGCACTCTTTACAGCAGCAAGTTGCTCTAGGGATGGGGAGTCTTGACAGACAGTGACTTTTGGGAATTAACATGTGAGAATGTAATTGTCACCAAACAGCAGAACACCAGCAGAATAGAACAGAATGGAATGGAACAGATTTGATGATTTCAGTATGGGGACCATCACAACTTGCAGAGGAATTTGAAGGGACATTGAAAATAATACCAACTTCTCACTCATACTGTAATACCGTGCTGCAGTGGCTTGCAGTCTGCACCTTATGGATCACAATTACCTTTAATATTATTTTGAGTTTTTGTTACATTTTTGTAATTGTAGCCGAGTATATCTACAATAAAGTTATGGTATGGTCGTTCATTCTGTTATAACACTCTGGGTATGTTATTATGAGTTTCCCCCGCTTTTATTGTGATGTTTTCAATGTTTGGT
This sequence comes from Brachymystax lenok tsinlingensis, assembly GCA_030435695.1. Lineage (NCBI taxonomy): Eukaryota > Metazoa > Chordata > Actinopteri > Salmoniformes > Salmonidae > Brachymystax > Brachymystax lenok. The sequence continues at coordinate 6,453,630 of CM059808.1, forward strand.
GTGCAATTTCATATACCTGAGTTTAGTATTCTTCTGTGATTTCATGTGCCAGATTTCCAAAGAGGAGAATTGAAATCAAATAGTCATCTAGTTTAACCCATAAACACTTGGAGGAGACGCGTCCAGGCAGAGATGACCAAGAGCGGCCTCAACATTCCCCGAACTGAGTGATATGCGGGACATTCGTCAACGGCCTATGCTCCTTATAGGAGCCAAGGGCTTAAGTAAAGTCAGTTTCACGATTTAAGATTACAAACTACACTCTATGAAATCTATGTTTACATTCCAGTCCAGCGGTCAGTCCAGTATTTAATAGTGAGGTTGGCTGTGTGTGTAAGTGGGTTTCGCTGTGTTGCTGTGTGTGTAAGTGGGTTTCGCTGTGTTGCTGTGGGTGTAAGTGGGTTTCGCTGTGTTGCTGTGGGTGTAAGTGGGTTTCGCTGTGCGTGTGTGTTAGTGGGCGCTGGTGGTGACCTCAGTACTCCAGCCCAGCTTTGTGAACCGCTCTACCCACCCTTTATGGCCACTGAGAGGCTTCGGTCAAGCCCCCTTCTCCCATTTTATCACATCAAGGCCTATGGAATAGATGAAGTATAGGTATTAAGTATATGTTTGTCTGAGTGTACTTTTACACTCTCTCCGGGCTCTTTACGGGGTTGTGTGTTCAGTTTTTGTGCTCACACATGGCCAAGCTGAAGGAATAAATAGTGGTTTATCCTGCTTGTTGAGGAGAGAAATGACCTCATGTACTCTCAGCTGTACAAGCATCTCACCAGGCATTTTGATAAAAATGTTTTATTACACCACCACAGCATAGTCCAAGATACACATCTTACGTTTACTCTCAGAATTGTCTCTATTATTTTTAACTGTGTGGTTAAAGCTTTGGAGTTGCTCTCTCTCTCTCTCTCTCTCTCTCCACAATTAATACTTTTGCTTAACATCAGATCAAATCAAGAGTTTAAGGGTTGCCCTAAGAATATGGTTATTGACGAGACAGATCTCCCATTTCTAAGGCATAATAATGTACATACGTTTCTAAGCCACCATTTCCTGTGTCTATCCCAATTGAGGGTCCTCTATTGGAGGCAAGATGCAATAATGCAGGACAGAATCCAGACCTCATTCACCTAACCTTGATGATCTGTGTTTACAGAAGATTAAAGAGAAAAAACAGAATTCAAATAACTGTAATAAGTGTTCAATCTGCAAAAAATGCATTTACCAATCTCTGATTGCCCCTTTTAAAAGGCTCTCTTTTTCCTGTCCGCCCTCTAACCCGCCGGCCCTCCTCTGCCTTTCCATCTCTTCCCGACTGTCTGTATGATACACGGCCTGCTTGATGTGCTGATCTCACCCTCAACCGGCCTGAGGCTTGTCACTGGTATATTGTCTCGTCTACCCTCCCTGGGCTTTGAGGCCTACCTGAGGTGCCTGACGCTATTTACTACTGACTACAACCTTGGAGGGGAAAGGGAAGCGAAGGGGCCACAGGCTGTGTCCCAAATGACACCCTATTCCCTATTAAGTGTACTACCATAAGGCTAAGGTCAAGTGGTGCACTGTATAGGGAATAGGGTGCCATTTGCGACACAAACACTGATCTACATTAGTCTGAAGGGTAGATAGAAATAAATTATAATATTCCTCTTGTGTTGGAGTGCGCAGGGAGGCTCATCAGATATGTTTCGGGGTCCTGGTTCGTTAGAAGGGGAATTGGAGCACAGCTTTTTGTCCCCTTTATATGGCTAACGTCCATACTTGTCCTTTTTGGAGTGTATTCAGTGCCTTCAGAAAGTATTCACACCCCTTGACTTTCTCCACATTTTGTTGTGCTACAGCCTGAATTTTGAAATTGGCCTACACACAATACCCCATAATGTCAAGTGGAATTATGTTTTTTGAATTCTTTACAAATTAGAAGCTGAAATGTCTTGAGTCAATAAGTATTCAACCCTGTTGTTATGGCAAGCCTAAGGTTAAGCACTAATGTGCTTAACAATGCACATAATAAGTTGCATGGACTCCATCTGTGTGCAATAATAGTGTTTAACATGCTTTTTTAATGAGTACCTCATCTCTGTACACCACACATACAATTATCTGTGAAGTACCTCAGTCGAACAGTGAATTTCAAACACAGATTCAACCACAAAGACCAGATTTTCCAATGCATCGCAAAGAAAGGCACGTACAGTTGAAGTCAGAGGTTTACATACAGCTTAGCCAAATACATTTAAACTCTGTTTTTCACAATTCCTGACATTTAATCCTAGTAGAAATTCCCTGTCTTAGGTCAGTTAGGATCACCACTTTATTTTAAGAATGTGAAATGTCAGAATGATAGTGTAGAGAGTTATTTATTTCAGCTTTTATTTCTTTCATCACATTCCCAGTGGGTCATTAGTTTACATACACTCAATTATTATTTTGTAGCATTGCCTTTAAATTGTTTAACTTGGGTCAAACGTTTCGGGTAGCCTTCCACAAGCTTCCCACAATAAGTTGGGTGAATTTTGGCCCATTCCTCCTGACAGAGCTGGTGTAACTGAGTCAGGTTTGTAGGCCTCCTTGCTCGCACACGCTTTTTCAGTTCTGCCCACACATTTTCTATAGGATTGAGGTCAGGGCTTTGTGATGGCCACTCCAATACCTTGACTTTGTTGTCCTTAAGCCATTTTGCCACAACTTTGGAAGTATGCTTGGAGTCATTGTCCATTTGGAAGACCCATTTGTGACCAAGCTTTAACCTCCTGACTGATGTCAATATATCAATATATCCACATAATTTCCTGCCTCATGATGCCATCTATTTTGTGAAGTGCACCAGTCCCTCCTGCAGCAAAGCACCCCCACAGCATGATGCTGCCACCCCCGTGCTTCACAGTTGGGATGGGGTTCTTCGGCTTGCAAGCCTCCCCATTTTTCCTCCAAACATAACAATGGTCATTATGGTCAAACAGTTCTATTTTTGTTTAATCAGACCAGAGGACATTTCTCCAAAAAGTACAATCTTTGTCCCCATGTGCAGTTGCAAACCGTAGTCTGGCTTTTTTTATGGCGGTTTTGGAGCAGTGGCTTCTTCCTTGCTGAGTGGCCTGTCAGGTTACGTTGATATAGGACTTGTTTTACTGTGGATATAGATAGATACTTTTGTACCTATTTCCTCCAGCATCTTCACAAGGTCCTTTGCTGTTGTTCTGGGATTGATTTGCACTTTTCACACCAAAGTATGTTCATCTCTAGGAGACAGAACGCGTCTCCTTCTTGACGGTATGATGGCTGTGTGGTCCCATGGTGTTTATACTTGCGTACTCTTGTTTGTACAGATGAATGTGGTACCTTCAGGTGTTTGGAAATTGCTCCCAAGGATGAACAGACTTGTGGAGGTCAACAATTTCTTTTCTGAGGTCTTTGCTGATTTCTTTTGATTTTCCCATGAGGCACTGAGTTTTAAGGTAGGCCTTGAAATACGTTCACAGGTACACCTCCAATTGACTCAGATGATGTCAATTAGCCTATCAGAAGCTTCTAAAGCCATGACATAATTTTGGAATTTTCCACGCTGTTTAAAGGCAAAGTCAACTTAGTGTAAGTAAACTTCTGACCCACTTGAATTGTGATACAATGAGTTATAAGTAACATAATCTGTCTGTAAACAATTGTTAGTAAAATTTCTTGTCATGCACAAAGTAGATGTCCTAACTGACTTGCCAAAACTATAGTTTGTTAACAAGAAATTTGTGGAGTGGTTGAAAAAATGAGTTTAAATGACTCCAACCTAAGTGTATGTAAACTTCCGACTTCAACTGTATAGGTAGATAGGTAAAAAATTAAAAAAGCAGACATTGAATATCAATTTGAGCGTGGTGAAATGATTACTTACACTTTGGATGGTGTATCTGTTGCCGGAGAGGAAGGAAAACACGCAGGGATTTCACCATGAGGCCAATGGCAAAATCCTAGAGGAATACCTGGTTCAGTCTGCTTTCCAACAGACGTTGGGAGACAATTTCAACTTTCAGGAGGACAATAACCTAACACACAAGGCCTAATATACACAGGAGTTGCTTACCAAGATGACATTGAATGTTCCTGAGTGGCGTAGTTACAATTTTGACTTAAATCAGCTTCAAAATCTATAGCTTTCTAGCATTGATCAACAACTTACTTGACAGAGCTTGAAGAAGGAAAAAGGGGGGGGAAAGCACACAATCCAGGTGTGCAAATCCTTACCCAGAAAGACGCACAGCTATAATCACTGCCAAAGGTGATTCTAACGTATGGACTCAGGGGTGTGAATACTTATGTAAATGAGATATTTCTATATTTCATTTTCAATACATTTGCAAACGATTTCTACAAAAAAAAAAAAAAACTTTGTCATTATGGGTATGGTGTGTAGATGGGTGAGAATTTTTTTTACCTGATCCATTTTGAATTTAGGCTTCATCACAACAAAATGTGGGGTCAAGGGGTATGAATACTTTCTGAAGGCACTGTATATAGGTTGCGTCCCAAAAGGCACCCTATTCCCAATATAGTGCACTACTTTTGACCAGAGGGCTATGGGCCCTGGTCAAAAGTAGTACGCTAAATGGGGAATAGTGTGTCATTCAGGATGCACAATAGACTTAATTTTGACATGGAATGCAAATTCTAGAAGGCCCTGTGCTGTTGTCTACTCTGTGGTCATATTCGAGGGCAGTGTGATTTGTTGAAGGGGCTGAGTGTGGGAATGAGAGGGTTATAGTGACTTATTACCTGTGTTGACAATGTGCAGGCTCGCGCCGCGTCACCTGACCCATTTATACTGCACGCTGTAAAAACAAAGAGATGACGAATAAATATGCAGAGGGGGGAGGAGGAGTGCATTGTTTCTCCCCGCTCACTCCTTTGCCAAAAACTTGCTCTGACCTCTGCAACGTGGGTCCCTTGATAGTGCTAAACTGTCTGTCACTCAGCAAACACGCGCTTGCACAACTTGCCCTCCCGACCCCGGCATCTTGTTTTTCTCTTCTCCTTAAAGGTTGGGGTTGTTCTGCGACAACCCAAATTGAGCGTAGAAGGCATTCTGAGTGCCAGAACCCCTCCAACACAAACACACACACATGAACACACACACACACACACACGAACAGTGTACACAGATGCATTAAATAGATACAAACACAGACAGGTCAGCCTTGCTCATTATTCTGTCTTTATTTCCCTATCTTTGGTGGATTACAGTAAATTGCAGTCTGACAATTACAATACACAGCCCAGCAAAAGGCTATTAATGCCTAGGCTTACTGATGGCCCTTCAGCTGTACAGCGAGTCTGGCCTTCCTCACTGCTAACCACATCCAGACCTGTATGTTTCTCTCTCTCCGAGTGTGTGTGTGTCTGCGCGTACTTGTGTTTGTGTGTTTGCGTGCAGATGTGTGTGTGTGTGTGTGTGTGTGTGTGTGTGTGTTTTAAATATGTGCGTGTGCTGTGTACACACAGTCCAGGGGGCAGGCAGAGATCAGACGATCAACAGTGCTGTCAACCCACCATCTGTCCGTGATTGGATCATTGATAAACTAAACCAATCAGCCTGTCAATCAGCAACACATACATTTATGTCTCTCTGTTTGTTGTCCTATAATAACAGTATTATCATTAGACAACCTCATGTTGAGTTACACATAAAGATACACATGAGATTGGAGGACAGAACAGCAACTTCAAACCTTTCTGTTATAACTGGTTATAATCTCCTAACTGGAACTATGAGACATAGCTATATTAGAGTAATTGTTGTGTTTGTGCACATAATGTGTATTTTTTTCGAAAATAAATAACTGGAGGAGACATTTTTTTTTTGTCTTCTGTTTCTAGAATGAATAAGATATATTTGAGATGTCATTAGTGGGGCTTCAGGGGCAGCTATGTATCTGGGGGAAGAAGCTTTTCCTACAGCATTTGAAGCCTGCAAAACAAACCGACCTACTTACTATTCTGTGTCCCAAATGGCACCCTATTCTATATAGTGCACTACTTTTGACTAGGGGCCGAATGGAGTGCTTGTGTGATTAAGCAGCCTCATTGTGGCTGTGGATGACTGTGTCACTGTAAGGGAGGGAGGGAAGGAGGTTTGTGAATGTACTGTCTGCATCTGAATGGGAGGTCCCATAGGGGATTATCTCCATTGGCCACAGTGATAATGGGGCGTTAGAACTAACAGTCACTTAGCCCTGCATGCTGTCTCGCCACTGTAAGGTCCCATTAGGAAGTGACTTGTTAGCAGCATAATACTGACTGGAGCTGCTGTGGGCTTTTGGCTTTGTATTTCACAGGCCAGGGTGGAGGGATGGATGGGTTGCTTTATGGAAATCACACTCCTCTCATTATGCATGGCAAGATTAGGGTTTTTAAAGTATGTGTGTGGATGGGTAGACGGGGTGTTTGTGTGTGTGTGTGTGTGTGTGTGCGTGCACGTTTGTGTGTGTGTTTGTGAGGATCTTTACACTTGGTGTTAAAAAATTACTAGGTGTTGCAGTGTGTGTCTAGTTTTAAAAGAGTAGGTGGAGACCGGGGTGAATAACAAATTAGATTAAACTGGGACTAGGTTAGCACTTTATTTGCCCATGTCATTCAGTTGACATTCATACCAGTTATAGACTGGCGATATTGTCGATATGAATGCAGCTGCCACTGTATTGAAGCCATTGGACACAGTTTACTATTGCGCACACTACGCTTTATTACAGCCGATGGGTTCAGTACACATCACTGCATTCTGCATCAGAAAGTAGGCTGTCCCTTTTTTAGGACAGTTCAAAAGGCTGATTGAGGACTTTTTTTTACTGAAGAATGTGTTTGTTTTCTATGATTTGTGTTTTGCTTTTCATGGATTGATTTGTATATTGATGTGTATATTGAGGTGTTTACGGGGCTCATCTGTAAAAGAGACCTTGCTCTCAGCAGGACAAAAAAAAAGTACGCTTGTTGTCAATCAAATCAAATTTTATTGGTCACATACATATATCTGGCAGATGTTATTGCGGGTGTAGCGAATTGCTTGTGTTCCTAGCTCCAACAGTGCAGTAGTATAACGATTCACAACAATACGCAAAAGTCTAAAAGTAAAAGAATGGAATTAAGAAATATATAAATATTAGGGCGAGCAATGTCAGCGTGGCATTGACTAAAATAGAGTAGAATACATTATATACATATGAAATGATTAAAGCAGTATGTAAGCATTATTAAAGTGACCAGTGATTCCATGTCTATGTACATAGGGCAGCAGCCTCTAAGGTGCAGGGTTGAGTAACCGCGTGGTATCCGGCTAGTGTGTACGTCATGCTTCTACATCTGCATTGCTTGCTGTTTGGGGTTTTAGGCTGGGTTTCTGTATAGCACTTTGTGACATTGGCTGATGTAAAAATGACTTTATGAATACATTTATTTGATTGATTGATTGATTGATTGATTGATAGTGATGGTTATTTAACAGTCTGATGGCCTTGAGATAGAAGCTGTTTTTCAGTCCCAGCTTTGATGCACCTGTACCTCGCCTTCTGGATGATAGCAGGGTGAACAGGTTGTGGCTCGGGTAGTTGATGTCCTTGATGCTCTTTTAGACCTTCCTGTGACATCGGGTGCTGTAGGTGACCTGGAGGGCAGGCAGTGTGCCCCCAATGTTGCTGTACCAGCCGGTGATACAGTCCAAAAGGATGCACTCAATTGTGCATCTGTAAAAGTTTGTCAGTGATGTGTACGCCAAAGAACTTGAAGCGTTTCACCTTCTCCACTGCGGTCCCGTCGATGTGGATAGGGGCGTGCTCCCTCTGCTGTCTCCTGAAGTCCATGATCAGCTACTTTGTTTTGTTGATTTTGAGGTAGAGGTTATTTTCCTGGCATCACTCCGCCAGGCCCCTCCTCTCCTCCCTGTAGGCTGTCTCATCATTGTTGGTAATCAGGCCCACTACTGTTGTGTCGTCTACGAGCTTGATAATTGAGTTGGAGGTGTGTGTGGCCACGCAGTCATGGATGAACGGGGAGTACAGGAGGGGGCTGAGTATGTACCCTTGTGGGGCCTCTGTGGTGAGGATCAGCGTAGTGGAGGTGTTGTTTCCTACCTTCACCACCTGGGTGCACAGGGTGAGGTTCAGACCCAGGACTCCAAGCTTAATGATGAGCTTGGAGGGTACTATGGTGTTGAAGGCTGGGCTATAGTCAATTAACAGCATTCTTACATAGGTATTCCTCTTGTCCAGATGGGATCGGGCAGTGCACAGTGCTATGGCGATTGCATCATCTGTGGATCTTTTGGGGCAGTATGCAAATTGATGTGGGTCTAGGGAGTCAAGTATGGTGGAGGTGATATGATCCTTAATTAGCATCTCAAAGCACTTCATGATGACAGAAGTGAGCGCTACGAGGCGATAGTCATTTAGTTCAGTTACCTTTGCTTTCTTGGATACAGGAACAATGGTGGACATCTTGAAGCAAGTGGGGACAGCAGACTGCGATAGGAATATGTCCGTAAACACTCCAGCCAGCTGTTCTGGGCATGCTTTGAGGACGTGGCTAGGGATGCCGTCTGGGCCGGTAGCCTTGTGAGGGTTAACACGCTTAAATGTATTACTCACGTTGGCCACGGAGAACGAGAGCCCACAGTCCTTGGGAGCGGGCCGCGTCGGTGGCATTGTGTTATCCTCAAAGCGGGCGAAGAAGTTGTTTAGCTTGTCCTGGAGCAAAACGTTGGTGTCCGCGACATGGCTTGTTTTCCCTTTGTAATCCGTGATTGTCTGTAGACCCTGCCACATACGTCTTGTGTTTGAGCCATTGAATTGCGACTCCACTTTGTCTCTGTCCTGACGTTTTGCCTGTTTGATTGCCTCACGGAGGCAATAACTACTTTTTATTCAACTATATTCCCAGTCACCTTGCTGTGGTTAAATGCGGTGGTTCGCGCTTTCTGTTTTGCGCAAATGCTTCCATCTATCCACGGTTTTTGGTTTGGGTAGGTTTTAATAGTCACAGTGGGAACAACATCCCCTATACACTCCCTGATGAACTCAGTCACCATGTCTGTGTATAAGTCAATGTTATTCTCAGAGGCAACTCTGAACATATCCCAGTACGCATGATCAAAACATTCTTGGTTAGACCAGCGTTGAATAGACCTTAGCATGGTTACTTCCTGTTTGAGATTCTGCCTAAAGGAAGGTAGGAGCAGAATGGAGTCGTGATCTGATTTGCTGAACAGGGGGTGGGGAAGGGCCTTGTAGCCATCCCGGAAGGGAGAGTAACAATGGTTGAGAGTTTTTGAAGTGTGAGTATTACAGGCAATGTGTTGATAGAACTTCTGTAGCGTTCTCCTCAAATTTGCTTTAAAATCCCCAGCTACAATATATGCAGCCTCAGGATATGATATTTCCAGTTTGCACAAAGTCCAGTGTAGTTCCTTGAGGGTAATATACACGGCTGTGACTATAACCTAAGATAATTTTCTTGGTAGGTGATACGGTCGGCATTTGATTGTGAGGTATTCTAGGTCGGGTGAACAAAAGGACTTGAGTTCCTGTATGTTATCACAATCACACCACAATCACACCATAGTTAATCATGAAACATATACGACCGCCTTTCTTCTTCCTAGAGAGTTTTTTATTCCTGTCTGCGCGATGTACTGAGAACCCAGCTGGCTGTATGGACAGGGACAGTATATGATTCCGTGAAATAGAGTATGTTACAGTCCCTGATGTCTCTCTGGAAGGAGATCCTCGCCCTGAGCTTGTCTACTTTATTGTCCAGAGACTGAACATTAGAGAGTAATATACTCTGAAGTGGTGGACGGTGTGCACGCCTCCTGAGTCAGACTAGAAGTCCACTCCGAATACCTCTTCTCTGCCAGCGGCTTCTTGGAGCAGCCTCTGGAATAAGTTCAATTGACCAGGGGGGTACGAACAAAGGATCCATTTCGGGAAAGTCGTATTTCTGGTAGTAATGCTGGTGAGTTACCGCTCTTATATCCAATAGTTTTTTCCGGCTATATGTAATAACACAAAAAAACGTCATGTAAGAAATAACAAAACAACAAAAAAAACTGCAAAGTTGCTTAGGAGCTAGAAGCAGAGCTGCCATGTCTGTCAGCGAGATCTTGAATTAAAGTTGCACTATGCAAAAATCACTCCGCCATTTCCTGGTTGCTAAAACCCGAATAATTTGCCTAATTTCAGTTTATGTGACAAAATAAGATAGAATAGTGTAGAGAATCATTGTACCATCTAAACCGCTGTGAAATATATTTTCCGTAAGAACAAATATTGTTGTTTCAGCTGCTTGAAGCTGGTGTACAAAACTGAAAGTAAAAGATGCACAAACAAAACTTAAGAACAGAATGCATACAATAGCGCACCTATAACAGATGTATCGCTTCTTAGACTTGCTTTCAAGTAGAATGATTGATCTATAACTCACATTTCTATGTCAATTTGGTCAAGTCGCCCAAAAAGTTGAAGTGCCACTTTAACCAGAAGATACATTGCATTGTAGTCAACAGTTTTTTGTCTTCCATCAGCAGTACATAAGCATCCATCTGTACAATAAACTCCAAAATTATAGGCACCCTTAATATAGATGAACACTGAGCTATATGCTCCCAAAAATATTTGCATTATATTATTTTATACTAATACAATTTATCAGAGAGAAACATTTTCTTTACCAAGTAATTTAAAAAGATCTAAAAAAGATTGATGTCAATATTATTGGCTCCCCTGTTTTCAATACTTTATGCACCCTCCCCTTGCGAGGGTGCACTTAACCCTTTTCTATAATGTTTTATGAGATTAGACAATACATTGCAAGGGATCTTGGACCATTTGTCCATACAGAATCTTTCCAGATCCTTGATAATCTGCTGTCTGTGTTCATGGACTGCCCTCAATTCAAAACACAGGTTTTCAATGGGGGTTCAAGTCCGGAGACTGAGATGGCCATTGCAAAATGTTGATTTTGTGGTCAACTAACAATTTCTTTGTTGATTTTGATGTGCGCTTGAGGTCATCGTCTTGGTGGAAGATCCACTTGCGTTCAAGTTTTCTTTACCTTTTTGAACCATCTTCCTCAGTGTGCGTTGGGGACAAGATACGTGTGCTTCCTCTACCAGGCATGTTTACCACTGTTCCAGTAGTTTAATCGTCTTAATTGTTACCCTAATAGTTGTGTTTTTTTGTGCCAGATAAAGTAACAGGGTTGAACATAACAGGGTTGACGATTTCCTTTTAAATCAGCCATAAATCCCCCCGTGACAGGGGAAAAGGAAGCTTGTTGTGTGCAACAGGGAGAGAGTGGCAACTGAATGCAAGCTTCACAGAACATTTAATTAATAAAACATGTATAGCCTGTCTATCTATGGGTAACAGGGTTGATGTGTTACGCTTGACCCATTCAGTTTTCCACCCAAAAATTACCAAAAAGAGTAAAACCTCCTCACCTGGATTTACACTACGATTTGACTTTTAAATGTGCAATGTTTATCTTGCAAAAACGTTTTTTTTTTAAGGAATATTTAAAAAATACTTAAATTCACGTAACCGGCTTGACCGTAGAATGAGAGACAGACCAGTCACATTAAATAAATAATAATCTTGGGAAATGACTTTGTCAAAGCAAAAAAATAACTAGGGCTTTATAATTTTGGGATTAAGTGTGTTGAATTCTTCCTAGAAGTGACAGAGGTTTGACGGAGGGACATTTTGGCATTTTAGCAAACCTTTATTCATATAAAAAAAACGGATTTATTGAATTCTCCATGTGGTTTATATTAAAGGACACATTTTCTACATAAAATATCAAAGGGACGTAAAAGGCACTCATTTCAGTGAATGACCCAAATGTAGATAATTATTTTTAAAATGTTATTTATAAGAATCTTTAGGGGTGCCAATAATTTTAACACCTATCTTTTAGAGTTGTTTTTTTACTTGTTAAACAACATCTCTTTCTAGCAATTGTATTAGTATGAAATAATATAATTTACCATTTCTTTCCCAATAAAACGCGGTATTTGTATTTTTTTGCTGATCTTTATCAATGGTGCCAATAATAATTAATCAAAATCCCTCTTTGCTCTTTATTATTTTCTTCATTCTTTTTTTAGATCTAGACGGGCTACATTGGTGCCGTGGCCCAGATCCCATTGATTGGATCAACAGAGGTTGCTAGACATCCACCAAACAGTACATTAGATGTCCAATATTATATTATTATACTATATTATATTCCTATAGCCTGACTCCACCTTTCCTTATTCTGTTAATCTACGTACGTACTTCCCTACAGTAATAATAATCAACATGTTAGTGATGAAAAGAAAACTCTTAAGATATGAGAATCAACAATATAACAGAAGCCTTGCTTATAGTGTTACTGTAGCTAATAAATGAGAGAATGAGGTTTCTGACTGTGTTCAGGAGATAATCAACATAATGTAGACAGTCTGTGAGTGAGGCCTCGGCTGCTAGTGATTTGTTTAGTATCACAGTTGGTTTGTTTTCGAAGGACCCAACACCGCCCCACCTCTCTCCCTCTTTTCTCCCCCTCCCTCCCCCGCTTTCCCCTGTTCCCTTCCTTCCACATCATCTGTCTTATTCCATCTCTGATGAAGCACACATGCAATCTGGGAAATATTGAAATGAGGTTTTGGACACAAAGGCATTTTTGAACAGCGTGAGAGATGGAGATGAAGAAGGAGAGAGAGGTAAAAAATAATTAAAAAACAATTTTAGCCCCTGGTTGGCTTATTTCCATTTGCAATAAGTGTTTTTATTCGGCCTGAGTCGAGCGGAACGTCAATTGCCCCTACCGTTCGACCCACGATGCCTGGTCTGTAATGAAGGTGTTTAGGTACGCAGACTCCCTCATTTGACTATAATGAAAAATATGTCATCGGACTGGGAAACTCAATCATGTACGGTTTAAATATGATATGAGTTGGCTGGTGAATAAACACAGTGGTGTAAAACTATGAAATTGGTTTGGCTGATGGAGATGTAGATTTGCATGCGTATTCACGTGCGTGTGTGCATGTGTTTTGAACCGTGCAATCCCTCCAGACCTAATATCTTACTATGTATGCTCAACTATTAAGATCTAAGGTCAAGGCTTCACCTAACAATTGGGTACTATGAATAGTTTGTAACGTGTCTGTGTGTGTAAGGGATATGAACAGTTTAAAACCAGAGTGCAGACTTTTTAATGGTTGTAGTCTGATCCTTTGTGACACTGAACAGCCCCCACAGTTGAAAATCCAATGTCGGAAAATCTAACTGACTGCACAGAAGGGTTAGATTATCTATAGAGATGCAATGGTATGAACAGAGCTGAACAATTTAACCTTTATTTAAACCAGGAAGTCCCATTTGAGATTAACATTGTCTTTCCAGAAGGAGACCCATGAAAGGAAAGGAGTTTTCCCCTTGAAGATCTTTCCCCAGGGTATCCTTCCATGTCCTCCATGTGAACTTACATCCCTTCTCTCTCATAGTGTCCAGTGCTCAGAGAATACATACACACACACAAACACAGAGAAGATAACTACCAACCTCTCCCTGTGTTTCTGACTGTCACTGGAATGGGTCAGCATCTAATGCCTAACATCAACTCTCTGTGGTTAAGAGTGGTTCACAAGACATCTCGGATGGATCCCGAATGGCATCCTATTCCCTACTTTTGACTACCCCATGGGGCTCTGGTCAAAAGTAGTGCATTGGGTGCCGTTTGGAAAACAGCCCAAGTCTCTGTGGTTAAGAGTGGTTCACAACACATCTCCTTTCATGTGAAGGTAATTGGCGCTGTATGTTGAACCCCTGGAGCCTAACCAGAAACAATAGATTTGTTCAGAAGTGATGCTGAGCAGCCACACCTGTCTCTTTCGGTGAGAGCTGCGTCACTGGGGAGCCCTGCCCAGTGTTACCCATCAGTGACTGCCAGGGTGAGTGTGTTAGGTGTGTGTGTGTGTGTGCGTGCGAGAGAGATCGAGAGAGAGAGAGAGAGAGATTGACAGGTCCACCCAGTACACACGCACTCTCTTTCTCTCGCTCTCTCGCACATACATTTTTCTGCAGACATTTTTTTCTGTGACAGTCATACATTTAACACACAAACGTATGTATTTCTTGAAAACACAGGGCCAATTTACCTTATGTTTCCATTATATTATAATTATTAGGCATTAGTAATTCAAGACTAGAATATTATCTTGATTCTGCGTGGTATTTTAGAGCCACAGTATCATCACCAGGCATGCATTAGAATAGAAGTGAAATCAAATGTTGTGCACTGTAAGTACTACACCACATTGATTTAAGTGTCTGTTTGAATTAAGGGCTGATAACTTCAAGGTTTGGCTGCGTACCATGTGAGGGGCAGTACGCTCAACCTCCAGCTCCAGGAAACTCTAGAATATTCCGAATATCCAGAACCTCAAGAGATGTATGGAAGGAAAGCAATTGCCTTTTGAGTTTTCAGTTTTCATCCTCCGTGCAGTTCTGAAGCCAATCCATGCAAGGATGGAACGAAACAACATGGTCCTGCCTTGACTGTCTACTCTGTCTGTTATTTGACTTTGACTGGATCTGGCAATTCATCATTTGGGAGAGTGATCAGTCAGTCTGGATGGTTCTGCCCAGGCTTTCTGGGTTGCGTTCCCAATGAAACCCTACTGCCTATGCGGGCCACTACTTTTGACCAGGGCCCTTATGGCAATAGGTTGCCATTGGGGATGCAGACAGGGCTTCAGTGACATGGATACCACATAGATAAGCCACAACATCTCCTCCTTGGCCTAGCAGAGGGAGAAAACCACAGATGTCTATGTATAGTTGTTGTGATTGGTAATGCAACACAGCTGTGACCATGAAATCAGGACTTAGCGTAATTAGTTACTTTGAAGCAGAGATTTAATACCAAAATCTTCTACAAAATACCGGGGATCTGGTGCTACTTGATGATAATCTGATATCCAAGCCTCCTCTCTATGTATTTTTCTTTTTAACAACCATGCATTTTAGTGGGAAGAGAGAGAGAGCCAACCTGGGATAGATTTAGGAGTGTCTGTTTGCTGGCCAGACACAGATACCTCTCACTCGGGAGCCTAACATGACACATACATTATTTGAAAGAAAAATAATCCTGTGTATAAAATTACAGTATTATTAGAGTAAAATTTTCCCTACTGTAGAGGTATTCCATGTTGGCCTGTACACACTGAAATACTGGATTGATTTGCTGTGGGTGGGTGCAGTTGTTGCGTGAGGGCTTTGACTGTTGCTATGCAGGTAATATCATCACTCAGGGTAGGAATTTGTTCCATTATTGCTGCTCATTTGATGAATCAAGGTAGAGTGTACAATTACAACAAAATAGAATGGGTATAGCAAACAGTTATTCCAATAACCATAACTATACAGATTTTGGGGGGATTGAAAAGTGCTTGGAGTGATGGTACGTGAATTTGAAAGAGGGTCTTGAACACTGCACAGTTTTCTTCAAAGTCAACTGTGAGAATGGTGGTGGTGCAACATGACCCAAAACATTGAAAAACACAATACCAATTTGATGCACTTTCCCCAAAACCTTTAGTTGCTTTGACAAATATGTGTTTCAACCCTCAGAGCTCAAACCAAGTTGGGGAAACCAACAGCTGGTCTTGACTGGTCTCCTTTTCATTGTTTTATTTTCTTCCACTCCCCACTTTTAATAATGCAGGATATCAAGATGAATTGTTTCAGACAAAATAATCCCTCTAAACTCCCAATTGGTTGTTTAAACAATACTCCTAAACTGCATCAAAGCTTATTTGGCCGACCCCGGCTTTCCAACAACAATGTAAGGTGAGATGATCAGGCACAAACAGGCGAAATCAGACCCATTTTCAGCAAATTCACTCACCCCTCTCCACTCAGGGCTCAAGGGCTCCCCTACACTCACCACTTCAATTGTTGAATACCTGTTTGGAGCGGCCAGGGGGTGAGGAGGGCGCGGGGTGGGGGGTGCACGGCTCAGGCAGGCCTTAATGAAGTGCTTTCAGATGGAATTGCTTTGCAGCCCTGAAACTCCATGGCTCCCCTACAACACACCTCCTGCCCCCCTGCACTCCATGGCTTTGTCCCAAATGGCACCCTATTCTCTTTATAATGCACTAGTTTTAACCAGGGTCCATACCTTTCCTTCTTTGACTTGGACCGTCTCATCCATTTAGCTGTATGTTATGGTACAGTGTTGTCCTGTGGTGGTTTAACTTAATGAAGCTGTGATATATTTATGGCTGGCCCAATCCCTGGCTAATCCCACCCCTGATAATAGCTGCCGCGCGTTAAGCTCAGTAACTGTTTTGTTAAACATGTTTCACCAGAGTTGGAAAGAAATCCATGAGGCCCTTACTCTGTGTATATTTCTGAGTAACCTAATTTGCACTTGCTGTATGTAATGTACCCTTCTAAATGGGAGGGAGGCTAGACGAGGTGTGGGAGGTAGCTCTCTCAGGGTCAGTGTTGGGGTGCAGTGTTGGTGGGGGGGGTCGCTGCATTTGAGAAGTGGGTCCTATGTTTGCCTCATTAAATTGGCACCTTGAGGGTTAGGGGGCAGAGGGGCAGAGGTAGGGGGGCAGGGGTAAAGGGAGGGTTACCTGAGGTAGTAACGAGGTGTTGCTGGAGCCGTGTTTTAGAGTTGAATTACATCAGAGCTCTTGAGAGCCATCATAAACACAAATGAAACCAAATTGGTCTCCAAACCGATGAACTAGAGGAAAACAATAACTCTTAAAGCCTTATGCAACGACATAAATACTTTAATTTCTTACCCCCGTTTTAATGTCCCATTGGCAGAGATAAGGGACATTTCATTATTTTTATTCATACCGTGCAATGCCAATCAAACAATGAAGTTGTTTTGCAGTTTTTCTTCTTATTCTCAACTGGTAATTCAGCTTCAGTAACCTCTGCTCTCCTTTAGTGTGTATAAAACCCCTCTGTTTCTGAGCTGGTGACATAAGAGGACTGACGCTTTAAAAGGCCTACTTTAGAGGGAGGGAGTGAGGGGGGGGAGACTTCTTGGCAAAGGTGAACTTTTCACACCTGGGCTGTCACTAGCGATGGAGGGAACATGAGAGAGAGAGAGAAAGTGTGTGAGAGAAGGGGGCTCACACTGTGTCTCTGTTGGGAGTCCTGAGGCCTGAGACTCTGCAGAGTCTGCTCTTTGGATTGTTGATGCCAGCTCAGGCACACTGTTTATTTTCACCATTTCACGCAAGAATTTTAATTTATTTCTTCATCCTTTCATTTTTTTCTGGGAGACTTTGACTGTTGTTTA
Organism: Brachymystax lenok tsinlingensis; assembly: GCA_030435695.1. Classification (NCBI taxonomy): domain Eukaryota; kingdom Metazoa; phylum Chordata; class Actinopteri; order Salmoniformes; family Salmonidae; genus Brachymystax; species Brachymystax lenok. The sequence goes on from CM059808.1 coordinate 6,470,979, forward strand.
AGGATACCTGCTTCTTCCCCCCGTGTATAGCCCTGGGCCAATTACGTTGTCAGGGATCTGGAGTTTAAACATCTGTAGCTAGATTCTGAGCTGAGCTGAAGCAGAGTGATTTAGCTCCATCTTGAAAGATCTTCACTTTGAGAGAGCTGTGTGTGTATGGCTCTGTGTCAAAGAGCGGCGTAGTCTCTCATCATGGCAGGTCTCTCATCATGACAGGACATGAAGAGATAGGGGACAAGTTGTGTTGCAGTCTGGCCAGATAGATATTTCAGATTTTTGTTGCTATTATTGAATCTATAATTTTTTTAATATATTTTTTTACCTTGTTAATAAATTAAGGCCATTTCTGTTGTTTATTTGTGTGTGTTGTTTTCATTAAATCGACTAAAGTTTTTAATTATACAGTTGAATTTGGAAGTTTACATACACCTTAATCAGAGTAAAAATTCCCTGTCTTAGGTCAGTTAGGATCACCACTTTATTTTAAGAATGTGAAATGTCAGAATGATTTATTTAAGCTTTTATTTCTTTCATCACAGTGGGTCAGAAGTTTACATACACTCAATTAGTATTTGGTAGCATTGCCTTTACATTGTTTAACTTGGGTCAAACTTTTCAGGTAGCCTTCCACAAGCTTCCCACAATCAGTTGGGTGAATTTTGGCCCATTCCTCCTGACAGAACTGGTGTAACTGAGGCAGGTTTGTAGGCCTTGCTCGCACACGCTTTTTCAGTTCTTCCCACACATTTTCTGTAGGATTGAGGTCAGGGCTTTGTGATGGCCACTCCAATACCTTGACTTTGTTGTCCTTAAGCCATTTTGCCACAACTTTGTAAGTATGCTTGGGGTTGTTGTCCATTTGGAAGACCCATTTGCGACCAAGCTTTAACTTCCTGACTGATGTCTTGAGATGTTGCTTCAATATATCCACATAATTTTCCATCCTCATGATGCCATCTGTTTTGTGAAGTGCACCAGTCCCTCCTGCAGCAAAGCACCCGCACAACATGATGCTGCCACCCCCGTGCTTCACGGTTGGGATGGTGTCCTTCGGCTTTTTCCTCCAAACATAAGGATGGTCATTATGGCCAAACAGTTCTATTTTTGTTTAATCAGACCAGAGGACATTTCTCCAAAAAGTACAGTCTTTTCTCCAAAAAGTACATGTGCAGTTGCAAACCGTAGTCTGGTCTTTTTTATGGCGGTTTTGGAGCAGTGGCTTCTTCCTTGCTGAGCGGCCTTTCAGATTATGTCGATATAGGACTAGTTTTACTGTGGATATAGATACTTTTGTACCTGTTTACTCCAGCATCTTCATAAGGTCTTTTGCTGTTGTTCTGGGATTGATTTGCATTTTTCGCACCAAAATACGTTCATCTCTAGGAGACAGAACTCGTCTTCTTCCTGAGCGGTATGACGGCTGTGTGGTCCCATGGTGTTTATACTTGCGTACTATTGTTTGTACAGATGAACGTGGTACCTTCAGGCGTTTGGAAATTGAACCAGACTTGTGGAGGTCTACAATTTATTTTCTGAGGTCTTGGCTGATTTCATTTGATTTTCCCATGATGTCAAGCAAAGAGGCTGAGTTTGAAGGTAGGCCTTGAAATACATCCACAGGTATACCTCCAATTGACTCCAATTATGTAAATTAGCCTATCAGAAGCTTCTAAAGCCATGACATCATTTTCTGGAATTTTCCAAGCTGTTTAAAGGCACAGTCAACTTAGTGTATGTAAACTTCTGACCCACTGGAATTGTGATACAGTGAATTATAAGTGAAATAATCTGTCTTTAAACAACTGTTGGAAAAATGACTTGTGTCATGCACAAAGTAGATGTCCTAACTGACTTGCTAAAACCATAGTTTGTTAACAAGAAATTTGTGGAGTGGTTGAAAAATGAGTTTTAATGACTCCAACCTAAGTGTTTGTAAACTTCCGACTTCAACTGTACTAAATAAAATCTTCTTCTCCTCTTGTATTGTTAGCTAAGTATTTTGTGCACTAAGAACATAAAAAGAAAAGTACCCATCTCATATTCAATGGCAAATAACAACATTCATATGTTTAAAAAACATCTTCTTTCTTTTACACTTAGTTCTCAAAATCAAAACAGAAATAGCTTCTAAAGATCAAACTAATTCTATTTGCTTTTATCTTAAAACCCCCTTCGCTGGAAACGTTCCACCCAGGATTGTAGTGCCTATTTTCCAAACTAAGGCTGTGGGGCTATGTGAAGATTAGGTTTGTGATCTGAGAAATACCTCTCTATTACCCTTTTTACACAGTGACAATTTTAGGGGCTATGCCTTTTGGAGTATGCCTTTGTTTTAGCTGTGGGCATTCCTATAAGACCCGAGTCAGCTAAACACACATGGGTAGTGTCAGCCATAACACGCTGTGACAGGGGCATTTAGTGGTTGTAATTCAAATCTAATTCGGAACATCTTAACCCTGAAGTCTGTCAGGGCTCTGAAAACGAATGCCGTTGCTGGAACACTCATGGTCCCAATCAGGTCTTCCGCATGGCAGCACGGAAACGTGTCAACAAGCGTGGTTACAAAAACAGCTCTACCTCAACCAGAAAACGAATTTACAGTACACCGGCAGTCTGGAAGAGAGAGAGAGAGTGAACCGAAAGAGTAAACTGAGTGAACGGCGTCCAGGCACAGCACCATGCCGTTCCATAAGGGAGAACGTGCATTGGGCTTGTAATTGGTCTGACGTTGTTTAAAGTCACAAAGTAACGTAACGTAAATAAGTGGAAATCTGCTTCACATTTTGCCCTTGCCACCATGATTACCTTTAATGTAGGATTCCCTCGTAGCCTTGTCCTTGGCTGTGCCACCTTTTGAACTGCTTTCCAATAGAAATAACATCATCTACAACTGTGGGTAGGCTATGCATGGCGAGGGAAAAGAAAACACGCAGAGAACAGTTCAACAAAGAGCCAAAGGAAATCATTTATTTTTTCCCCAAATGTTTCCCTATTCCCTATGTAGTGTAATCCTTTTGATCAGGGCCCATAGAGCTCTGGTCTAAAGTAGTGCACTGTTTAGGGAATAGGGTGCCATTTGCGACGCAAAAATGGGACCACCATTGGCCCTTGTATTGGTCATGGATGACAGCAGAGTTAAAACCTTAAACAACTACGATTCTTATAATCTCTTGAACTGCACACCATTCAGCTCATGTCTTTTACTTTCCTTCTGAATATGATCGGCCTATGAACATATGTGTGTTTAGAAGTGGGTATTGGGGCAGTGTTCAATTTCATGAATATATCAATACATGATGCAACACTAATAGTTCTGGCTTTTATATTCAGGAGAGAAATCTCACCCCACTTTGCCTCAAAAGTAGCCTATCCCTTTATTCAGACATATCAGTTTCATAACAAATGTGAGGTACTTTTGAAGTGGTCAACAAAACTAACTGTCAGAGGTCACATTTTGGAAGGCAAACAAGTCACTGTTATATATCTTTGTCTACCATGGCATATTCTTGCCCAAATATATTTGAATATTCTGAATATGTATCCATTCTGCCCCTAAACAATACTGTAATGTCTAGCTAATATTTTAATTTTTTTTAAATGTATAATAAAAAAGAGGAAGAGCATTATGTCTAATTTGTTGACCTACTCAGACTTCTTGGCTAATCACAACATAAGCTATAAGAACCACCATACATCAGATATTTTTCTTCCTGTGAAACTACACTTTCCTTTTCAATTACGTCTGTCTGACAGCTAGCATAATAGCAGTTGTGCTTGGTGCCAATAATATCCTTCATGTCTGACTGGACAAATCATGTACCAGAGGACTACGTGTAATTGTCTTTACAGTGAAAACAGTAAGCAGGGATTCAAAGCCAGGGGAAGCCAGCTGTCCAACTGCATCCATTTAAAGTTGAGCGTATTTTCATTACTCCCATAATATAACACTTCGGTTAAGTGACACATGATTGATGATGGGGAGCGGAGTGGCTTTTCTAACCCTTTAAGTGCTCCGAAAACAAATTAAAGCTTTCATCATGGTAACATGTCTATTACAAGATGTGCTAATAGCCCCTCGTTGTATGAAATTATTTGTGTGTCTAAATAATTTGGAAAAATTTAACTATTAATCATTCTGGAGAGAGGCTGACAAAAGATCGTGCGTTAGGGCTGTCGGAACGTGCAGAGGTCCATTCACAATACACTTAGAGGTGTTTATAGCTTATTCTGTGAAATGGTCATAATTGCTTAATTGCAGTTCTGCTAGCTGGTGGTTCTAGTGTTTCTTGGGGAAAAGTTATCCCGGACTTTGGTTTCATCCGAATTATCGAAAGTAAAACCAAATGTTCACTTTAGGGTTTTTAGTGAGTAATTATACAATTTGAAACGTGAAAACAAAATCTGTCACATCGGTGGCAAGTATTTAACTATTTATTATTAAAACATTTTAAACAATGGACATTAAAATTAAAGAAATTAACTTGCTGTTTTATTTTCCGATTCATAAAAAAGTAAACAATTCTTCTAAGCAGACTGTAATTCAATATGTGTTTTATGAAGCTCAGATGTTCCATCTTTGGTACATGCTTTACACAGGCAACTCAGTATTATTATAAGTGAGGTTTTCACTGGTGCACATAGCATGCCCAGTCAAAAAGCGGACCCGACTTGTGTTAAAACAGAAAAAAAGTTCACACGTGGAGCTAAGTGAAGCTGTCAGTACACCGTGCTGTAGAAACTATCTGAGTCATTCACGGGTAGAGATAGCTCCCTCCCTGCCCAGCCCACCTCCCGCCTGCCCAACTTACTCTTTGTTATTAAGCAGGTTCAACCAAAATACAAAGGGATACTGTGTTTTTTCTATGAGTAATGCATTAACCTGCTGGGGAAAAGTTCATGTTAAAAGTATGGGCTCAGACAGCACAAGATTTATGGCGATGGCTGCAGAAATTATGCTTCTTTCCCCCCAAAGCCACTTTAATTATGTAATTACAGCCAGCTGCTTTTCATTTGCAGTTGTCCTTAATTAGGGACAGGGGTCTGCAGTTCAAGTGCTTGGACTTTGCTCTGTGATAAGTTGAGAATTGGGGGGGGTTTCAGCCTAGGCAGGCAGGGCACAGTCAGGATGATTAGCCAAATCCACAGCAAAACTCATTTGTTATTCAAGCTTTACCCAGGAGCCTCACACTAGCCTCCCACTGGGTCTAGAGAAAGAAAGAGCTCGGAGCTAGCATCATTTCCTCCCCAGTGATCCCCTTATCTCCCCTTCCTCATCAGCAACAATTGTCCTCAAATAAGAAGCAGCGATATGTGTGTTTGCTATCCCTATAAGGGCCAAATGCAGAGTAAACACATAGGGAGCAGGGGCCACAGCACCTGATAATCTTAATTAATCTTCCCATCTCAGGTTATGAAGAATTCCTTCAGCAGAACAGCAGGGGGACCGAGGGAAGGAGGGAGGGATGGAGAGAAAGGGGGGTGGAGGGAGGGCCCCTGAATGTTTCCCTAATTGTTAGATTGATATTCAAGTCAAGGGTGCGGTGCTCTCTAAAACCCAGCTGCAGACATATTAGGAGATGTCATTTAGGGGTAACAGCGTCTGCATGTCTGGGACGAGGCCGTCCTGTACTGTCACAACAGAGGATGTTTGCAAAGCAAAGCCTCCAAATCAATCAGAATAACTAATATCTTCCACCATTCCTGATAAAGCCCTGGCTCATGTGTGTATGTACTGCTACGAAGCCCTACGGGAGTTGTAACATTGAACACACTGTAGATATAAGTCACTAGACTGAGAAGGTCAGGGGTTAGGACATGCATTACTTGTATATGAGGCTGTCTCAGTCAGTACTCTGTATATTCTGGGCCTAGTAATTTGGTTTGTCTGTAATGTTTCTCAGGGATTGTGAGCAGCAGAAATGTATGCATGCATCGTGTCAGTCGACAGCGATTATGAATCCAGAGCTGTTTCGGTCTGGTAGAGACAGTCAAAACATCTGGAGAAAGAAAGTCGCTATTTAGATGAGAAATTAAAGGGGCCACAAAACATTTCTTCATAATGAATAGCTGTCTTTTATCCCTGTTGTTAAATAAATAGGAATTCTGTAAAACTATCACAGCTTGCTCTTAGATTCATCTGGTTGTGGTCAATTTTTTGTGCTTGTTTTATGGACTGTACACAGATACTGATTGTGTTCCAAATGGCACCCTATTCCATATAGGGCTCTGGTGAAAAGAAGTGCACTACATAGGGAATAGGGTGCCATTTGGGGCGTTCATATTGCATCTGCTTCGGAAGGGGATTTAATAAGCGGCCAATCTGTAATCCGATGAAATATGATAACGGTCGAATAATCCAAACAACATGAGAAATGTATTCAACTATTAGCTGTGTTGTCTTCACTAAGCCACTCATGGGTTTCATCCCAAATGGCACTCAATTCCCTATTTAGTGCACTACTTTTGACAAAGGCCCATGGGTTATTGGGATGCACTCTCGTGGATTTTTTTGGCAAACTTCCAAGATCATTGTCAGAGAGAGAAATCAGGAAAAATGTGTTTGTTTACAATAGTGTTTGTATTTTGTTTTAATTACGCAAATCATAATCTGTTATTATCTTTACATGAATAGCTTCTCAGTGTTTACAGTCATTACAATGACATACTGATGGTTGCATTCACATGTTTTGGGGCCCTCTAAATAAAATGTATATGGTTTTTATATAGAGGGTTAGTCTTGACTTGAGTAATAGCAAGTTAGGACACAAAAAAAACAAAAAAAAACAGAAAGACGAAATAGAGGCGAAGAGGAAAACATCTTTGGATATGTCCCAAAGTGCACCCTATTCCCTATTTACTGCTTTCCTTTTGACCCCAGAGCCCAATGGTCAAAGGTAGTGCACTAAATAGAGAATAGGGTGCACTTTGGGTCGTAGACTTTAACACGCAGCCATCAGACGTCCGTAAACGGTGCCAACTGCAAACAAAATGACTTGCAGTGGAGCTAAGTGCTGCCATTTCTCTCTTCCCCTCAGCCAGCCAGGCGAGCTGTAATACACCTGACACTGAGTGAAGACATGTCCACTGTGCATCCCGCTGCTTCCTTGATGTGTCACAGATGTGAATAAGAGAATGCTTTCTTTCTTCCCCCTCGAGACCGGCATCCTAGCCACTTTAACAACTAGGGGCTGCTGCATTTAAAAGTGGAAACTTCTAGAATTCTTGGAGACATGGGCGACTCTGAGTTTTCCCACCATGCTCTCTGTTGGCGTGTGTGTGTTTCTGCACACGTGTGCATGCATGTGTGTGTATTTGCTTGTGTGTGTGTATGTGTGTATATGCTAGCATGTGTGTGTTTTGGTGTGCGTGTTTGTATGTACACTACCGTTCAAAAGTTTGGGGTCACTTAGAATTGTCCTTGTTTTTGAAAGAAAATGACATTTTTTGTTAATTGAAATAACATCAATTGATCAGAAATACAGTGTAGACATTGTAAATGTTGTAAATAACTATTCTAGCTGGAAACTGCAGATTTTTTATGGAATATCTATATAGGCGTACAAAGGCCCATTATCAGCAACCATCACTCCTGTGTTCCAATGGCACGTTGTGTTAGCTAATCGAAGTTTATCAATTTAAGGGCTAATTGATCATTAGAATACCCTTTTGCAATTATGTTAGCACAGCTGAAAACTGTTGTCCTGATTAAAGAAGCAATAAAACTTGCCTTCTTTAGACTAGTTGAGTATCTGGAGCATCAGCATTTGTGGGTTCGATTACAGGCTCAAAATGGCCAGAAACAAAGAACTTTCTTCTGAAACTCATCAGTCTATTCTTGTTCTGAGAAATGAAAGCTATTCCATGTGAGAAATTACCAAGAAACTGAATATCTTGTACCGTGTTGTGTACTACTACCTTCACAGAATAGTGCAAACTGTCTCTAACCAGAACAGAAAAAGGAGCGGGAGGCCCCGGTGTACGACTGAGCAAGAGGACAAGTACATTAGAGTGTCTAGTTTGAGAAACCGATGCCTCACAAGTCCTCAACTGGCAGCTTCATTAAATAGTACCCGCAAAACACCAGTCTCAACGTCAATAGTGAAGAGGTGACTCCGGGATGCTGGCCTTCTAAACAGAGTTATTCTGTCCAGTGTGTGTGTTCTTCTGCCCATCTTAATAATGTATTTTTATTGGCCTTTCTGAGATAATACTTTTTCTTTGCAACTCCGCCTAGAAGGCAAGCATCCTGGAGTTGCAACTTCACTGTTGACGTTTGAGACTGGTGTTTTGCGGGTAGGTGGGTAAACGCTGATCGCCATTCACGGTGAAAAGCGCTCTCTGTATTTTCAATGCATTTTTCCACGATAGGTGGGTTAATGCTTGCACAAAATAAAACACTTGCGTTAAGCTAGTTAGCGTTGGACCAAGAAACTACCTCTAACTTCCTTCATACTGGATGCAGAGATATAAGAATGGTATCCACAAGTTCATCTGACTCTAGGGAAGTAGATAAAGGGCTTCATTGCCAAAAATCCAAACTATCCCTTTAACACTAGAAGTGCTGAGGCAGTCGTTTTGACTTGAGGTCGACCGATTAATCGGTAGTCGGCCTTTTTGGACGCTGATTACATTGCAATCCACGAGGAAACTGCGTGGCAGGCTGACCACCTGTTACGCAAGTGCAGCGTCACAAGGACCTTGTGGCTGCAAGGAGCAAAGGTAAGTTGTTAACTAGCATTAAACTTGGTTGATGATATTACTAGGTTTACTAGCTTGTCCTGCGTTGCATATAATCAATGTGGTGCCTGTTAATTTATTATCGAATCACAAATGTACCTAACCATAAATGTACCTAACCATAAACATCAATGCCTTTCTTAAAATCAATACACAGAAGTATGTTTTTTTAAACCTGCATATTTAGTTAAAAGAAATTAATGTTAGCAGGCAATATTAACTAGGGAAATTGTGTCACTTCTCTTGCGTTCAGTGCAAACAGAGTCAGGGTATATGCAACAGTTTGGGCCACCTGGCTCGTTGCAAACTGTGTGAAGACAGTCATTAATTTGCCAGAATTTTACATAATTATGACATAACATTGAAGGTTGTGCAATGTAACAGCAATATTTAGACTTAGGGTTGCCACCCGTTCGATAAAATGTGGAACGGTTCCGTATTTCACTGAAAGAATAAACGTTTTGTTTTCTGCATGATAGTTTCCGGATTTGACCATATTAATGACCAAAGGCTCGTATTTCTGTGTTTATTATATTATAATTGAGTCTATGATTTGATATTTGATAGAGCAGTCTGACTGAGCGGTGGTAGGCAGCAGGCTCGTAAGCATTCATTCAAACAGCACTTTACTGCGTTTTGCCAGCAGCTCTTAGCAATGCTTGATGCCCAGCGCTGTTTATGACTTCAAGCCTATCAACTCCCGAGATTAGCCTGGCAATACTAAAGTGCCTATAAGAACATCCAATAGTCAAAGGTATATGAAATACAAATGGTATAGAGAGAAATAGTCGACGCGTCATAATTCCTATAATAACTACAACTTAAAACTTCTTAACTGGGAATATTGAAGAACTGGGAATATTGAACCACCAGCTTTCATATGTTCTCATGTTCTGAGCAAGGAACTTAAACATTTTTACATGGCACATATTGCACTTTTACTTTCTTCTCCAACACTGTTTTTGCATTATTTAAACCAAATTGAACATGTTTCGTTATTTATTTGAGAGTAAATAGATGTTATTTATTTATTATATTAAGTTAAAATAAGTGTTCATTCTGTATTGTTGTAATTGTCATTATTACAAATATCTATATAAAAATCGGCCAATTAATTGGTATCGGGTTTTTTTGGTCCTCCAATAATCTGTATCGGTGTTGAAAAATCATAACCGGTCGACCTCTAATTTTGACTGCATATGAATTTAACATTTAAATATGTCATGCCCTCTGGTGTTCATCCGTTGTCTTCTTGACCTGCAGTTCTCCCCCGTACTCTCTCCCTTTCCCTCTCTGTGTGATTGTGTGGTTGGAGACAGGTGTGCTGGAGTCAGAGCAGATCCCTACCAGCTGCAACTCGTTCCATAAATCAAGGCCTCTACAAATACTCATTCCTGCCACTTCCACTCTGCCAGGTCGTAATCTCTGCTCTGTCAGTTATTATCCTAGCCTTTTATTAGTACTCAAGATCCTGTTACTGTACTGTGCCTGTTTCCCTGCCTTACACCGTTTATCGTCTCATTGCAGTTACCGCTCTGTCTCTGGCTCCTGTCTCCTGTTCCACATCTCACCACCCAACCACCTTGCTCTGGATTTTACTGACCACCACTACCTTGGATTCCCCTCAGGACCTGTTTACTCAGCCAACTTCAACCTCACTTTCCACTTCTGGTTTTTCTGCAACTCATCTGAGCTACCCTGGAACTGCACTCCATTCTCTCTGTGTACAATACATATTTTGGTTCATTCATCCCTGCTTCCTCATCTGAGTCTGCTCTTGGGTTCCCCTGTGTCGCTCTGCGTAATAAAATATCTCTGAAATTGTGTACTCATGACTTTTGCGAAATAAGTATATTTAACACACGTATGTAGTTAGAATTAGGATATCACTAACACCATTTACCTTTTCCAAAATCATTTGAGTTGAGCTCTATTTCAAAATATGACTTTTTCCAAGAATGACTGCTGTTATTTTCTGATAACTCAGCAGATTGCTACAATAGCATAAACTAATCAAAATGGTATTCTATTCTTTGAAATAAATACAATTCAGATTTTTTGGGGTGTTTTCTTGGGGGGATCAGCTTTAGAATTGCAAATAGATTGTGGCTTCCATCAATGTAATTGTCTGCATCATATTTTGTATGTACATTTATATATGCATTATATACAGTACCAATCAAAAGTTTGGACACACCTACTCATTCAAGGGTTTTTCTTTATTTTTACTATTTTCTACATGTGGAATAATAGTGAAGACATAAAACTATGAAATAACACATATGGAATCATGTAGTAACCAAAAAACTGTTCAACAAATATACTTTAAATTTGAGATTCTTCAAAGTAGCCACCCTTTGCCTTGATGATAGTGTTGCACACTCTTGTCATTCTCTCCACCAGCTTGATGAGATAGTCACCTGGAATGCATTTCAATTAACTACTTATGGAGCAGTGGGGGCGCTAGCCCACTCCCGACACTACCCGGTGAAATGTAAGGCGCTAAATTCAAAATCCAAAAGTTGAATTATTAAACATTCATCAATATACAAGTGTTGCATAGTCATCAAAAGCTCTGATTCTTGGCAATATCACAGCGTTGTCAGATTTCAAAAAGGCTTTACGGCGAAAGCACAACATTTGATTGTTTGAGGATAGCCCCTCTCATATTTTATGCATTAGCATAAATCCATAACCAACGCGGGTCTCACAAAACGCATAAAATCGCTAATATAAAATCGCTTACCTTTGATGAACTTCTGCTGAGGGCTTCCCAAGTGTCCAACGAAGACAATCCATGCTTCTTTTGTTAGAAAAAGTCATTTATTATATCCATAAATCTCAGTTTGGTTGGGCACGTTATGTTCATAAAATCCACCGTCGAGTTGCCCATTGAACCGTGAAGAGAACGTGTTCAAATTATACCTATCATATTTCTCCAAACAAATCAAACATCATTTTTAATGTTTCCTTAGGTATAATTTTATGTATATTTACTATAATATTTAAACCGGATTGTAGCCTGACTGATAAGAAAGGAAAATAAAGTGAGGCGCACTCTCGTTCTCGTGACCGAAAACAGTATTTCTCATTTCCACTTCCTTCAGTAAATCTTCGTCTATACGGTTCCCTTTAGCCCTATTGTTTTGAAACCTTGTCTAAAGACTGTTGATATCCCGTGGAAGCCATAGGTACTGCAGTCTCAGTCCTACATAACAGAGAAATGAATAGGCACAATGGAGAAAAAGGTCATTTACAAAAAAAACAGCAAATCCGTATGGATTTTCCTCTGGTTTTCGCCTGCTATATTACTTCTGTTATACTCACATACATTATTTTAACACTTTTAGAAACGTCAGAGTGTTTCCTATCCAATAGTACTAATTATGTGCATATCCTATTTTCTGTGCCTGAATGGCAGATATTTTACTTTGGGCACGCCAGACTCTCCATAACCGTCTCCTCGGCAGCTGCTCCCTAAGAAGTTAACAGGTGTGCCTTGTTAAAAGTTAATTTGTGGAATTTCTTTCCTTCTTAATGCGTTTGAGCCAATCAGTTGTGTTGTGACAGGGTAGGGGTGATATACAGAAGATAGCCCTATTTGGTAAAAGGCCAGGTCTATATTATGGCAAGAACAGCTCAAATAAGCAAAGAAACAACAGTCCATCATTACTTTAAGACATGAAGGTCAAACAATACAGAAAATGTCAAGAACTTTGAAAGTTTCTTCAAGTGCAGTTGCAAAAAACATCAAGCGCTATGATGAAACTGGCTCTCATGAGGACAGCCACAGATTGCACCTCAGACAGCAGCCCAAATAAATGTACCAGACACATCTCAACATCAACTGTTTGAGAGGAGACTGCATGAATCAGGGCTTCATGGTCAAATTGCTCCAAAGAATCCACAACTAAAGGACACCAATAAGGATAAGAGAATTTCTTGGGCCAAGAAACATGAGCAATAGACATTAGACCAGTGGAAATCTGTCCATTGGTCTGATGAATCCAAATGTGAGATTTTTGGTTCCTTGCTTTGTGAGACGCAGAGTAGGTGAACGGATGACATCCGCATGTGTGGTTCCCACCATGAAGCATGGAGGAAGAGGTGTGATGGTGTGGGGGTGCTTTGCTGGTGACACTGTCAGTGATTTATTTAGATGTCACAACTTCCGCCGAAGTCGGTTCCTCTCCTTGTTCGGGCAGCGTTTGGCGGTCAATGTCACCGGTCTTCTAGCCATCGCCGATCCACCTTTCATTTTCCATTTGTTTTGTCTTGTTTTCCCACACACCTGGTTTTCCCCGTCTGTGTGTGGAATTGTTTATTTGTCAGTTGTCATGGTTTTCCACCCGTGCTTTGTGGCAGCCGGTTACTTTGTTGTTGTGTTTTTATTTTGTTTATATTTTGATTTGTTTAACACTTTTTTTGCTTACTACATGATTCCATATGTGTTATTTCATAGTTTTGATGTCTTCACAATTATTCCTTTAGTGTATAAAATAGTACAAATAAAGAAAAACCCTTGAATGAGTATGTGTCCAAACTTTTGACTGGTACCCTATATTTTTTTCTAATCTATATTCCTTTATTATTTTCCCCTAACCCAGCTTCTACTTCTACCAGCTTATACATACTATATACATAAAATGGACACAGTATATTTTACAATAGTTATCTTTTGATTGTTTTTAGTCACATCCTTCAGCTCCACTCAACCCCTCCCATCTATCTCTGAACACCATACAGTTTTGATTTATTTTTTGCATATATTTTTCAACTGTGCCATGATGTTTCACAAAAGTTCTGAACCTTTTCTATTCTCAAAGATTCTGCTGATTGTAAAATTAAAGATAACATTTTTGCTAAGAGTATTAATATATTATTGATCAATTGACTATTACTTTTTAAATCACCCAGCAGTGCTATTTGAAGAGTTATCTCCAGGTAAATGTTGCAATTCTTCAGCCATTCCTGAACCTGCGACCAAAAAAAAGCTACATATGGACAGTACCAAAACAAATGATCTAATGATTCTGTCTCTTCGCAGCAAAATCTGCAGAACTGGGATGGTTGTGCATTTGGAAAGTATTCAGACCACTTCACTTTTTCCACATTTTGTTATGTTACAGCCTTATTCTAAAATGGATTAAATAAAAAAAAATTGTCATCAATCGACACACAATACCCCATAATGACAAAGCAAAAACTGTTTTTTTTTTTTTTTTTCTAATGTATAAAATGTTAAACAGAAATACCTTATTTACATAAGTATTCAGACCCTTTGCTATGAGACTCGAAATTGAGCTCGTGCATCCTGTTTCCATTGATCATTCAATTGATTGGATATGATTTGGAAAGGCACACACCTGTCTATATAAGGTACTACAGTTGACAGTGCATGTCAGCGAAAAAACCAAGCCATGAGGTCAAAGGAATTGTCCGTAGAGCTTCGAGACAGGATTGTGTCGAGTCACAGATCTTGTAAATGGTACCAAAACATTTATGCATTATTGAAGGTCCCAAGAACACAGTGGGATGGAAGAGGTTTGGAACCACCAAGACTCTTTCTAGAGCTGGCCGCCCGGCCAAACTGAGCAATCGGGGGAGAAGGGCCTTGGTCAAGAACCAGATGATCACTCTGACAGAGCTCTAGAGTTCATCTGTCGAGATGGGAGAACCTTCAAGAAGGACAACCATCTCTGCAGCACTCCACCAATCAGGCCTTTATGATAGAGTGGCCAGACGGAAGCCACTCCTCAGTAAAAGGCACATGACAGCCCGCTTGGAGTTTGCCAAAAGGTAACTAAAGGACTCTCAGACAATAAGAAACAAGATTCTTTGGTCTAATGAAACCAAGATTGAACTATTTGGCTTGAATGCCAAGCGTCATGTCTGGAGAAAACCAGGCACCGCTCATCACCTGGCCATACCATCTCCATGGTGAAGAATGGTGGTGACAGCATCATGCTGTGGGGATGTTTTTCAGCGGCAGGGACTGGGAGACTAGTCAGGATCAACGGAAAGATGAACGGAGCAAAGTACAGAGAGATCCTTGATGAAAACCTGCTCCAGAGCCATCAGGACCTCAGACTGTTGCGAAGGTTCACCTTCCAACAGGATGACCCAAAGCACACAGCCAAGACAATGCAGGAGTGGCTTTGGGACAAGTCTCTGAATGTCCTTGAGTGGCCCAGCCAGAGCCCGGACTTGAACCCGATCTAACATTTCTTGAGAGACCTGAAAATAGCTGTGCAGCGACACTCCCCATCTAACCTGACAGAGCTTGAGAGGATCTGCAGAGAAGAATGGGAGAAACTCCCCAAATACAGGTGTGCCAAGCTTGTAGCGTCATACTCAAGATGACTCAAGGCTGTAATCTCTGCAAAAGATGTTTCCACAAAGTACTGAGTAAAGGGTCTGAATACTTATGTAAATGTGATATTTCACAGTTTTTATTTGTAATAAACTTGCTAACATTTCTAAAAAACTGCTTTTTTAAACCATGTGTCATGGAATCGGTACATCGAAATCTCTTCCCAACTATTTGCAATCAATATGGCACAGCTGCCAATTGTTTTGGTCTTATTATAAACTGGTGTACTTTTTAATTTATCAACATTTTCTTTAACCAATTTTGGTCTTTAATGCGGGGCCGACAGACAAGTTCCTTACTTTCTTCACCTTCCACTTGCCTCTTGCATGTTTGCAGTAATGCTGCAATTAGTGCATTGTAATTTTGAGCAGAGCAGACATTTCCATATCATTTTGTTAGCTGCATGTGTGACAACTCCACCAGTCCTATTTTCTAAAGATAATACCTTTATTTATTTTTAAATCCCCAAATATTGGTTTTTAAAAAGTTTTTTTGTTCTGTCTTCTGGTGGATTAAAGTGAAATTGCAACCAACTTTCTATGGCTTGTTTTAACAATAGCAATATTTTTGGAGATTATATCATTTTCAAATAACCGAAAGTGAGAGGTTGTAATCTGAATAAAGGGGAAAATGCCATTATTAAACAAGGGGTGAGACATTTTTACTGATCTGCTAGAGAACCAGTTCGGATTTAAGTATAACTTTTGTATGACTGAAGCGTTTAGTGAGAGGTCTATTGCGTTAATATTTCATCATTTCTGCCCTCCGAAATCATATTCATTATATAAATAGGCTGGCTTGCCATTCCCCAAAAAATATATATATTTTTTGCTCATATATTCTTTTTAACAAGTCGCTAGGTGTAGGCAAGGCCATAAGAAAATAGGTAAATTGGGATATGACTATAGAGTTAATCATCCAGGGAGGTTAGAAAAAGTATCTAGATCATCTATGAGTCTGTAGAGTGATCCAAATTGTGGATTTAAAAGAAAACATGAATCATCAGCGAACAATGACACCTTTGTTTTTACGCCCTGGATTCATGTATTGTCCATGTAAAAAACCTGTCTAATTACTATGAATAATATCCGACAATACTTTTTTTAATTCTATGCGCCTTGCACTTTGCTAGAAGTTTTGCGTAAGTGTAAGGGGCCAATTTTTTAAATGGACTGGATCTTTATATTTACCACTGTTTCAGTAATAATGAAATCAGACCTTGTTGAGTATCTGATCATCTAACATTTTTATAGGAGTGGTTAAAACATGCTAATAACGGTCCTATGAAATGTATTTATTAGATTATTAGAATGTTACAGTCAAAATGGCTGCTCATTGGTGTGCTTGCTCTCTCAAGTAAAGAAAGAAGAAAACAAATAGAACTCAAGGAGTCATGAAATAGTCCCATAATGAAAAAAAAACTGGGATTAAAGATTTGTATGAAAAATTCCAACCGATATCGGATATCTCTCTCTGGTCTATCCAATTAACGGTAAAGCTTTACAGCAAGCTAAAGCTATCGCTAATGGACAGTACATCATACCATTGTGAGTCCCAAATCACATCCTATTCTTTTTATAGTGTACTAGTTTTTACCGAGGCCTATAGAGCTCCGGTCAAAAGTAGTGCACTACATAGGGAATAGGGTGGCATTTAGGACATATCCCATGCATTGTTGTTTGGTGAACCTGATCTTTGGAGTGGAAAAATAATTAACCTCCTGCATTAATAAAACCAATGCTGACTTTTTCTTGATGGATGTTTCCAAATACCTCATCAAGATTCTTGGTTTCTAAGATTTTTGTAAAATTAGAAGTATTGTTTAAAACAGACAGTGCATATGTTAAACTTTATGTCAGTGAAAAAGCAAGTAACTCATTGAGTGTGTGTGTGTGTGTGTGTGTGTGTGTGTGTGTGTGTGTGTGTGTGTGTGTGTGTGTGTGTGTGTGTGTGTGTGTGTGTGTGTGTGTGTGTGTGTGTGTGTGTGTGCCAGTGGCATTCAGTGCTGTTTAAGATGAGGGAGGATTATTTATTTTTTCATGAGCATGGCCTTATTTCTATTACAGCATATTGAATGACTGTCATTCATATTCCATTAATCCAGTTCAATGTAACATTGATAGGTTTAGGCTGCTACATGATACTCACATTTTCCCTATACCCATCATGAGGTTGCTACAACCTAGCCTATGAATGAAAGATTACAATGTAGGTGCACACAGGTCGAGAGAAAATGTTGAGGTGGTCTAGCTGATCTACGGTGTAATCAACAGTTCAACAGATGCAAACGAGAGTTTCTATTGGACAAATGCAGATATGTTTATCCCTGTTTCGTTCCATTTGCTTTCTGTTTAAGAAATGTTTTTCAACAGAATCGGTGGAATGAATACACCCCTGGTCATGCATAAACACAGTTCATATTCATCATAGCAGCTACGCTGTATTCCTTCTCGCATCTATGTGCTCTCCTCCTCTTACCTTTTCCCTTCGTTTGTGGTCTTCAATGCACAACACATCAGCTGTGTGTGACATAGCTAACAGAACGAACACGTTAGTAAACCTGCTACAATCATGCAGTAACTTTACATTGTATAGTCAGTAAGCAGTTTAGTAATAAATTAGTGAAACCAAAAGCTTACCTTGACTTGGAAGAGTTCTAGTGTTGTGTTGGATAGTCATAGCCAGATAGCTAACATAGCATCCTTCTGTTTGAGCAGGGTGTTTCAGTTGGCTAAACTAGCTAGCTGCATTTGCCAGCTAAGTAAGTGAAACTGAAAACAATGACACTCTCTCTCTCTTGCTTCTCCTTAATTTTTGAAGAAATTAATTTATTGAAAACTGTTCAACTATTGTCTTTCTCATAGATGTCAACTATTTCCCTCATAGATGTCATCTTAACTAACTTGCCCTCCAAATACACCCCTGCTGTTTTCAACCAAGATCTCAGCGATCACTGCCTCATTGCCTGCATCCGTAATGGGTTTGCGGTCAAACGACCACCCCTCATCACTGTCAAACGCTCCCTAAAACACTTCAGCGAGCAGGCCTTTCTAATCGACCTGGCCCGGGTATCCTGGAAGGATATTGACCTCATCCCGTCAGTAGAGGATGCCTGGTTGTTCTTTAAAAGTGCCTTCCTCACCATCTTAAATAAGCATGCCCCATTCAAGAAATTTAGAACCATGAACAGATATAGCCCTTGGTTCTCTCCAGACCTGACTGCCCTTGACCAGCATAAAAACATCCTGTGGCGTTCTGCATTAGCATCGAACAGCCCCCGTGATATGCAACTTTTCAGGGAAGTCAGGAACCAATATACACTGGCAGTTAGGAAAGCCAAGGCTAGCTTTTTCAAGCCGAAATTTGCCTCCTGTAACACAAACTAAAAAAAGTTCTGAGACACTGTAAAGTCTATGGAGAATAAGAGCACCTCCTCCCAGCTGCCCACTGCACTGAGGATAGGAAACGCTGTCACCACCGATAAACCCACAATAATTGAGAATTTCAATAAGCATTTTTCTACGGCTGGCCATGCTTTCCACCTGGCTACCCCTACCCCGGTCAACAGCCCTGCACCCCCCTCAGTAACTCGCCAAAGCCTCCCCCATTTCTCCTTCTCCCAAATCCAGTTAGCTGATGTTCTGAAAGAGCTGCGAAATCTGGACCCCTACAAATCAGCCGGGCTAGACAATCTGGACCCTTTTTAAAATGATCTGCCGAAATTGTTGCAACCCCTATTACTAGCCTGTTCAACCTCTTTTTCGTAACGTCTGAGATTCCCAAAGACTGGAAAGCAGCTGCGGTCATCCCCCTCTTCAAAGGGGGTGACTCTCTTGACCCAAACTGCTACAGACCTATATCTATCCTACCCTGCCTTTCTAAGGTCTTTGAAAGCCAAGTTAACAAACAAATTACCGTCCATTTCGAATCCCACCGTACCTTCTCCGCTATGCAATCTGGTTTCAGGGCTGGTCATGGGTGCACCTCAGCCACGCTCAAGGTCCTAAATGACATCATAACCGCCATCGATAAGAGACATTACTGTGCAGCCGTTTTCATTGATCTGGCCAAGGCTTTCGACTCTGTCAATCACCACATCCTTATCGGCAGACTCGACAGCCTTGGTTTCTCAAATGATTGCCTCGCATGGTTCACCAACTACTTCTCCGATAGATTTCAGTGTGTCAAATCAGAGGGCCTGTTGTCCGGGCCTCTGGCAGTCTCTATGGGGGTGCCACAGGGTTCAATTCTTGGGTCGACTCTCTTCTCTGTATACATCAATGATGTCGCTCTTGCTGCAGGTGAGTCTCTGATTCACCTCTACGCAGACAACACCATTCTGTATACTTCTGGCCCCTCTTTGGACACTGTGTTAACTACCCTCCAGACAAGCTTCAATGCCATACAACTCTCCTTCCGTGGCCTCCAACTGCTCTTAAACGCAAGTAAAACGAAATGCATGCTCTTCAACCGATCGCTACCCGCACCTGTCCCCCCGTCCAGCATCACTACTCTGGACGGTTCTGTCTTAGATTATGTGGACAACTACAAATATCTAGGTGTCTGGTTAGACTGTAAACTCTCCTTCCAGACTCACATCAAACATCTCCAATCTAAAATTAAATCTAGAATTGGCTTCCTATTTCGCAACAAAGCATCCTTCACTCATGCTGCCAAGCATATCCTCTTAAAACTGACCATCCTACCGATCCTCGACTTTGGTGATGTCATTTACAAAATAGCCTCCAATACTCTACTCAACAAATTGGATGCAGTCTATCACAGTGCCATCCGTTTTGTTACCAAACCCCATATACCACCCACCACTGCGACCTGTACGCTCTTGTTGGCTGGCCCTCGCTTTACACTCGTCGCCATACCCACTGGCTCCAGGTTATCTACAAGTCCCTGCTAGGTAAAGCCCCGCCTTATCTCAGCTCACTGGTCACCTTAGCAGCACCAACACGTAGTACGCGCTCTAGCAGGTATATCTCACTGGTCACACCCAAAGCCAATTCCTCCTTTGGCCGACTCTCCTTACAGTTCTCTGCTGCCAATGACTGGAACGAACTACAAAAATCTCTGAAACTGGAGACACTTATCTCCCTCACCAGCTTTAAGCACCAGCTGTCAGAGCAGTTCACAGACCCCTGCACCTGTTTATAGCCCATCTGTAAATAGCCCAACCAACTACCTCATCCTCTACCGTATTTATTTATTTATTTATCTTGTTCTTTTGCAACCCAGTTTTTCTACATTGCACATTCATCTACTGCACATTTACCATTCCAGTGTTTAAATGCTATATTGTAATTACTTTGCCACCATGGCCTATTTATTGCCTTATCTTCCTTATCCTACCTCATTTTCACTCTTTGTATATAGATTTGTTTTTTTCTACTGTATAATTGACTGTATGTTTGTTTTACTCCATGTGTAACTCTGTGTTGTTGTATGTGTCGAACTGCTTTGCTTTATCTTGGCCAGGTTGCTTTTTGTAAATGAGAACTTGTTCTCAACTTGCCTACCTGGTTAAATAAAGGTGAAATAAAAAAATGTTTAAATAAAAATTCTCTCCCTTTAAGTCAACTACTCACCACATTTTATGCACTGTAGTGCTTGCTAGCTGTAGCGTATGCTTTCAGTACTAAATTCATTCTCTGATCCTTTGATTGGGTTTACAACATGTCAGTTCATGCAAGAGCTCTGATAGGTTGGAGGACGTCCTCCAGAAGTTGTCATAATTACTGTGTATGTCTATAGAAGGGGGTGTGAACCATGAGCCTCCTAGGTTTTGTAATGAAGTCCTTGTACCCAGAGGAGGACGGAAGCTACAGTGGGGAAAAAAAGTATTTAGTCAGCCACCAATTGTGCAAGTTCTCTCACTTAAAAAGATGAGAGAGGCCTGTGATTTTCATCATAGGTACACTTCAACCATGGCAGCCAAAATGAGGAAAAGAAATTGAAATGCTTCTTACGAAGCCACTCCTTCGTTGCCCGGGCGCTGTGTTTGGGATCATTGTCATGCTGAAAGACCCAGCCACGTTTCATCTTCAATGCCCTTGCTGATGGAAGGAGGTTTTCACTCAAAATCTCACGATACATGGCCCCATTCATTCTTTCCTTTACACGGATCAGTCGTCCTGGTCCCTTTGCAGAAAAACAGCCCCAAAGCATGATGTTTCCACCCCCATGCTTCACAGTAGGTATGGTGTTCTTTGGATGCAACTCAGCATTCTTTGTCCTCCAAACACGACGAGTTGAGTTTTTACCAAAAAGTTCTATTTTGGTTTCATCTGACATTCTCCCAATCCTCATCTGGATCATCCAAATGCTCTCTAGCAAACTTTAGACGGGCCTGAACATGTACTGGCTTAAGCAGGGGACACGTCTGGCACTGCAGGATTTGAGTCCCTGGCGGCGTAGTGTGTTACTGATGGTAGGCTTTGTTACTTTGGTCCCAGCTCTCTGCAGGTCATTCACTAGGTCCCCGTGTGGTTCTGGGATTTTTGCTCACCGTTCTTGTGATCATTTTGACCCCACGGGGTGAGATCTTGCGTGGAGCCCCAGATCGAGGAAGATTATCAGTGGTCTTGTATGTCTTCCATTTCCTAATAATTGCTCCCACAGTTGATTTCTTCAAACCAAGCTGCTTACCTATTGCAGATTCAGTCTTCCCAACCTGGTGTAGGTCTACAATTTTGTTTCTGGTGTCCTTTGACAGCTCTTTGGTCTTGGCCATAGTGGAGTTTGGAGTGTGACTGTTTGAGGTTGTGGACAGGTGTCTTTTATACTGATAACAAGTTCAAACAAGTGCCATTAATACAGGTAATGAGTGGAGGACAGAGGAGCCTCTTAAAGAAGAAGTTACAGGTCAGTGAGAGCCAGAAATCTTGCTTGTTTGTATGTGACCAAATACTTATTTTCCACCATAATTTGCAAATAAATTCATAAAAAAATCCTACAATGTGATTTTCTGGATTTTTCTTCCTCATTTTGTCTGTCATAGTTGGTGTACCTATGATGAAAATTACAGGCCTCTCTCATCTTTTTAAGTGAGAGAACTTGCACAATTGGTGGCTGACTAAATACTTTTTTTCCCCACTGTATGTCATGACTTCCGCCGAAGTCAGTCCCTCCTTGTTCGGGCGGCGTTCAACGTTCGGCGGTCGACGTCACCGGTCTTCTAGCCACCGCCGATCCACTTTTCATTTTTTAGTTTTGACTTCATTATACACACCTGGTTTCTATTCCCATATTTACATGTTCCTTATTTAAACCCTTTGTTTCCCCCCATGGTTTTGTGCCTGTTTGTTATTGTAAAGTTGGTCTGTAATGTGAGTGTGCTATATTTTACTTCTTGGAATTTGTAGTTGATTGAGTAAAGATACATGACTACTCATCTTTGTTGTCCTGCGCCTGACTCCGCTTTACCTGCTACACTGAGACCCTTGACAAGCTAGCTGTCTTCCGGCTACACCGTGGTGCTACCCTACAGAGTGCTGTTGAGGCTACTGTAGACCTTCATTGCAAAACAGTGTGTTTTAATAAATTATTTTGTGACGTGAATATATTTAGTATAGTTTTATCTAAAAAGGACAACTTTTTAGCCTTACAATTTTCATTTCCATGAAATTCACTGAGGAGGATGGTCCTCCCCTTCCTCCTCTGAGGAGCCTCCACTGGTGTGTGAATACAGACATGTGTGCGTGTGTGCTGTGTGTGAGAGTGTGCAGTCTGAATCAGACCTGATAATGTACTGTTGCCTTATACGGTAGCCTACACTGGAACGAGCCAACTTGTGTGATATTTTAGCATTAACACATAAGACATTCAATGCAGTCACTCAGGCAGACCCAAGGCTGTAGTATTTTTAGTAAAGATGTTTCCGTACCAGCTCCATTAGCCAAGTCATCGTTGGATCCCTCTCAGTAAAAATACTTTGCAAAGTCATTCACACACATCCCTCCATCCAGGGCCGGCTCTAGCGTTTTGGGGGCCCTAAACGTGATTTGAGGGGCTCCCCACCAAGTGGGTAAAGAAATGTAGTGGCCCCACTCTTGAAAGGCGAAGAGAAAAATGTAAGTTTTAAATTTAATTCCTTGCTATTGTGCACATTTTACCATGGGGCGTAGAGAAAATGTTGCTGTTTTAAAGCAAGTCTTCCGCAGTTCTACACATTTTGCCATGAGGGCTGAAAGAACATTTTGCAGTTTTAGAACACATTTCATGCAATTCTACTCATTTTGGCATGGAGCAGAGATAATTTCCTACAATTCTAGACATTTTGCATTGACTTATGCCATGTTAATGACATCAGAGTGAGAGTGACTAACACAATCAATGGGGGCCCCCTGGAGGTCAGGGCCCCTGGGCCCGTGCCCTGTGTGCTCGGTCGGTGTTCGGCCATGATTACAGTTTAGATAACTGGCTAGACTAACTTACCAATCAAAAATTGTTTGCTGACATGGCTAATTGAGTGACTGACAAAACAAGAGAAAAACTGCTGATGCACATTTCGAACTTGCACCTTGTGTATTCTACTATTCTAACTCTCAACAGTAAATTGAGACCCGACTAAGACCAGACTGAATTTTTGTTTTTTTAAATGGGCGGGGCCCTCTAGCGGTCCAGGGGCCCTAGGCGACTGCTCATGTCGCTTATGCCTGGATCCGGCCCTGCCTCCATCCCTTCATCCCTCCACTCACCTCCACATGCTGAGTGAGGCTTGCCTTGCTCTGCTCTCACTCACATGAACAGTACCATTGTTGGAAATTAATGTTCAAAAAAGCAAGAAAAAAAGAGAACAAGAAAGAGAGAATGTATAGGGAGGAACCAGATCTTGATTTTTACAAAATCCAGGCCCCAGAGCTGAAAGTTGGAGTTGGGAGAAATACCCTTGATACTTCATTTTATGAGGTTTTGAAGTCCCTCACTGTAATAGTAATATATAATACCTGACACAGTCGTCTGCAGTGGAGCCACGGCCATGACCCAGGCAATTACAGACAGGCATCAGCAGAGCCTCCCTTTAAGTCGGGTCCTGTCTGAATTCTTCTGACAGAGCATATTACTCTGCTGTCAGGCCAGAGCGACCACGAGCTTTGGGGCCAAAGCCTATAACTTGCTAATGCTTGGCTCTTTCGGAAACTGCAGAACCTTATAAATCTAATCTGTAGAAACACCTCACCTTTATAATTGTGGTGTGTCACTTCACACACATATACAGTACTGAGTGCCGACGTCCATTTAATGTGGAGTCAGGGGTTGTGTCCCAAATGGCACCCTATGGGCCTGGGTCAAAAGTAGTGCACTATTTAGGGAATAGGATGCCATTGTGGGCGCAGGCAGGATTATGGCTGGAGGGACAAGCCAGGGGTGTCAGCGTTGGAAATCTGACAGAGGTTTTTCAGTTTGTTTGTACTGTAGGCATGTTTCTCGTTTACTTTTCAGTTTGTTAATTCAGCTAACACACTCATAAAGCCAGGATTTTTTTAAACCAAGAAAGGTGTTTGCCAAGTTAGATGGTTTTAGTATTTGGCTTGGACTGTATATGAGTAGTTGGTTAGATCCTTTACATGTAATGCATACCAAATGGCACCCTATTCCCTATAAAGTGCACTTCTTTTTACCAGAGAACTATGGGCCCTGGCATTGAATTGTTTTCTTATGGAAATTCTTATTTTCAGGGGTCAGGGGCCATTCTGAAAACCCACATTGGGCTGTCTGTCAGCTTCTCTGTGTGGTCAGTAGGCCCTAAGTTTCAATCTCCGCTCACCCACCAAATAGCCCAGAGAAGACTGATCACACCGCCTATTCATTCTGACAGTAAATGTATGATCCCTTTTTTTCAACCATAATCCTCTCAGATTTATCTATTCCTTCTCCTTGTTCATTTTCTGGTCTACTTCACTCCCATTCTCCTGTTCTTCGGTCACCCCGTCCACTCAGGAACTCATAAAGGTTTTACCGGGTTCAACAGTCGTTTATTGGCCTTAGCTGCCAGACTATATACTTTTATGACATAGTCAGGGTCTTCCTTCTCTCCCTAGAGCATGTTCCTTACTTCAGAATATGAATGTGTAGTAGGGTAAAGTCTCTGTGTGCATCCCAAATGGCACACTAGGAGTAGTGCACTATATAGGAAATAGGGTGCCATTTGGGACGCTACCAATAGCCTGTTTGCTTTAGGTTATGTAACAGCTAAGGACATCACATTGTCTTTACTCGACCCCTGACCTTTCCTGGTGCACTGTAATCATCCAGTGCATTATAATAAAGCTACCTTATACAGGGGGCCTCGTGTGTGTGTGTGTGTGTCTACTGTTGTGTGCCTCTGTCTAAGAGTAATGTTTTACACACTTTGTTATTTTTACAAAAGTATTGTAAAACACAGTTTTTACTGCTGCAAGTACAGTGTGAAAAAAAATGAGCAATTACACTTATTGCTACATTGTTTTTACAAGATAATTATAATCATATAGTATTTAGAACACTGTTACCAGAGATCTAGCTGAGATAACTACATTATGTCTTATTTATGTACGTCATTGTCAGGTCTTTATTGTAAAATAATCTACCCGGATAAATAATTATAATATCAAAATATAATGTGTAAATTAATTTAATCTTATTCATTCCTTTATTATCCACACATGTACTTGTTTTCTTCATTCATTTTATCACATTCAGTACTTTGATTATCTATATTATATATCTTTGCATCCTGTCAATTACATCACACACTCCTGTGTTCCCTAAGCCCAGTGACAGGTCCCAGGGCAGACCGACAGCCTGGAGTAATAACCTGTGAGTGCTGGGTCCTGCTTTATGACTCTGCGGCCCAGAGTAAACCAGTTTGACTTTGGGTGTCTGTCAGAGGACGGCTGTGTTTACACATAACTCAAACAAGTGGTTCTGCTCCCTGAGTGAGTGCTCCGGGTAGTGACCCTACCAAGATCATCACCTACACTCTACTGTGCTGAGTGTGTTAGGGTCTGCATCTCAAATGACACCCTATTCCCTATATAGTGCACTACTTTTGACCAGGGTGCATTGGGATGCCCCCCTACTTGAGTGTGTCCCAAATGACACCCTACTCCCTATATAGTGCACTACTTTTCACTAGTGCGCTACAGTTGAAGTCGTAAGTTTACATACACTTTAGCCAAATACATTTAAACTTTTTTAAATGTTTTTCACAATTCCTGACATATAATCCTAGTAAAAATTCCCTGTCTTAGGTCAGTTAGGATCACCACTTTATTTTAAGAATGTGAAATGCCAGAATAATAGTAGAGAGATTGATTTATTTCAGCTTTTATTTATTTAATCACATTCCCAGTGGGTCAGAAGTTTACATACCCTCAATTAGTATTTGGTAGCATTGCCTTTACATTGTTTAACTTGGGTCAAATGTTTCAGGTAGCCTTCCACAAGCTTCCCACAATAAGTTGGGTGAGTTTTGTCCCATTCCTCCTGACAGAACTGGTGCAACTGAGTCAGGTTTGTAGGCCTCCTTGCTCGCACACGATTCAATATATCCACATAATTTTCCTCACTCATGATGCCACTCAAGTGCACCAGTCCCTCCTGCAGCAAAGCACCCCCACAACATGATGCTGACACCCCCATGCTTCACGGTTGGGATGGTGTTCTTCGGCTTGCAAGCCTCCCCCTCTTTTTCCTTCAAACATAACGATGGTCATTATGGCCAAACAGTTCTATTTTTGTTTCATCAGACCAGAGGACATTTCTCCAAAAAGTACAATCTTTGTCCCCATGTGCAGTTGCAAACCATAGTCTGGCTTTTTGATGGCGGTTTTGGAACAGTGGCTTCTTCCTTGCTGAGCGGCCTTTCAGGTTATGTACCTGTTTCCTCCAGCATCTTCACAAGGTCCTTTGCTGTTGTTCTGGGATTGATTTGCACTT
Organism: Brachymystax lenok tsinlingensis; assembly: GCA_030435695.1. Taxonomy (NCBI): domain Eukaryota; kingdom Metazoa; phylum Chordata; class Actinopteri; order Salmoniformes; family Salmonidae; genus Brachymystax; species Brachymystax lenok. The sequence continues at coordinate 6,498,019 of CM059808.1, forward strand.
TTCGCACCAAAGTACGTTCATCTCTAGGAGACAGAACGCATCTCCTTCCTGACGGCATGGTGTTTATACTTGCATACTATTGTTTGTTCAGATGAACATGGTACCTTCAAGCGTTGTGAAATTGCTCCCAAGGATGAACCAGACTTGTGGAGGTCTACAATAATCTTTGTGAGGTCTTGGCTGGTTTCATTTGATTTTCCCATGATGTCAAGCAAAGAGGCACTGAGTTTGAAAGTAGGCCTTGAAATACATCCACAGGTACACCTCCAATTGACTCAAATATTGTCAATTAGCCTATCAGAAGCTTCTAAAGCCATGACATCATTTTCTGGAATTTTCCAAGCTGTTTAAAGGCACAGTCAACTTAATGTATGTTAACCTCTGACTCACTGGAATTGTGATACAGTGAATTATAAGTTAAATAATCTGTCTGTAAACTATTGTTGGAAAAATTACTTGCGTCATGCACAAAGTAGATGTCCTAACCGACTTGCCAAAACTATAGTTTGTTAATAAGAAATTTGTGGAGTGGTTGAAAAACAAGTTTTAATGACTCCAACCTAAGTGTATGTAAACCTTCGACTTCAACTGTATGTAGAGTATAGGTTGTCATTTGGAACACACTCAAGTAGGAGGTTAGTGTTTTATATGGAGTAGGTAAGACAGGAGTTGCCCTAACCCTAACCCTAACCACAGATATAGGATCAGATTATACATTTTTAATTCCTAGCTTTAACCATTTGGGTGATAGAAAAATATCTGACCCTTTATCAATGATTACGTGCAATTACTTATACCTATTCAATACACCAAGGCTAAGGGCTAATGCGAAATAGCAGGTTTTAAGTGCTGATGATGAGAGGGGTGTATTGGAAAGGAATGTCGACTATGCCAATACCACAAGTCTCGTCCTCCACCCTCGTAATGCACTGCCCACCCCACCCTACCCTAAAAAATTATTCAAATTAAGTGCTCCATTCTAAGCCTCCTCCCATCCCCATCATACTGATTTGTAAGTAAATAATGGCTGTCAGTATAGTAGCAACCCTGATTAAAGTTCAGGGGTTTAATAGATCATTTTAAATAACCCCAAATTACTCTCCTCTCCCCAGCCGATCAACCTGGACCTCTGCCCTTGGTGCATGGCAGTTTTCAACTGACGCAGGCCGAGCCAAGTCCAGGCTCATGGTTCCTGCCTATTCCCAGAGGATGGTGCGCTGCGGGCCTACACCAACATTCTCAGCTGTACTTAATCTGCTCTGAGACAAGCTGGCTATGAGAAAATGCAAAGGGAAAAAGGGAAAAGGCGCACTCACACACACAGTGGAGGGAGACATGGAAAATCCTGGACAGTTGGTGTGCTTTGTTCACTTGGTCAGTGGAGTTGGAGCGTGTCCAAAAAACGGGGGCCCCAGGTTCCCCTGGCGATAGGAGTCTGTTCCAATTAATCGTGTTTAACTATTCTAATCACACTTTAGCACATTAATCGTATTTTCAATCCAAAACACATCTGAGATGACCGGCATGTGGGCCCGGGATCTTTTTGTTTCGTTTTTAATTTTTTTATTGCCACCGTACATCAGATGAAACCCAGAGACTGTGCTCGGGCCCCAGTTTAGCCTGCACTCTTACTGAACTTGGACTTCATAAAACACAGTCCACCCGTTACACTTTTCCCCCCTACTACTCTTGCTCCGCTGTTGTAGACAGAATTTATAGCAAGAAGCCGATGCGTTGACTCAATAAAAAGTCCCAGTAGAATCTTTAAAATTGCCTCCAATTAAGAGGCAGTAGGAAAAAAAACAGGTTCATGATAAAGAAGGGTCCAGTTTTTATTTTCCTTCTCCTTATGATGTTTCACTATTGCACATCATATAGATATCTCTTCCACTGTCACAGTATCCTATCAGTTTGACATCCTAAGTCACCAAGACAGCTTCAGTCTGAGAGCTCAATTCATCTGTTATTGGAGTATTCCTTGAGGCAGGCTGTGATATCAGTGTTGTCATAAGATCTTGGAATCCATTTGAACTGTATCTACCATTTAACTACACATTGTCCCTGGGGGAAGAGTTATCAAGGAAAGAGGAAGGTTGTCCTTCTCTGGAATTACGTCTCCGGAGTCCAGAAAACAAATGTCTCCCGTTTCTTGGGGAGTTGTGTGTTGGCTAGAGTGAAGTGTCAAGCTCCCCCCAAGGCTTCTCTTGGAAAACTCCTGAAAAAGTACAGATCTAACCTCTAGGAGCTCTTAAAGTTTTACAGCCAGGAGTAGTATAAATGGTGCTGGTGTATTGTTAATTAAGCCCTGCAAAGCAAACAAAGCGTCCAAAACGCCAGTTTAACTACCACTTTACAAAAATTCAACAGTCACATTTAAATGGAGCTATTATACAGTTTGTCTACCTCTCAATTCCAGAAGAATAAAAAACAAGACATTTAAGAAGCAAATTTAGTTTTGAAAGATTTAAAACTGTAAGGAGAGTGATATTTTGAATTAGGAAAACAAACAAAAGAACGACTCATACGAAAACAAACCCTCTGGAAGCTGAGTAAGCCCAATGACGTCCCTGCTCAGCGTGAGTAGAGGGTATGGCCTTATAATGATGTAATGGGAGGGATTTGGAGTAGCAAACCTGGCTGCCAGTGACTTTTTAACCTTTAGCTAGCCCCTGGAACTCTTTACCCACCCATCACCATGGTCAGGCAGAATTTCTTTAATTAATCATGCGTTCATTAGCGTGGAAAACTTTAGCAGTTAGCTAAGGCTATTAGGCATATGAAAACAGGGGTGCTGGTGTCACAGGTAGAGACAGGGGCTGGTGAATGGGTTGGTACTTAGCATAATGGTGAATAAACACACATGAATCCCTCCCTGAGTAAGTGGGAAGACTGCCGAAGGGCCGTCATAATCTCCCGTTAGCTAGATCTAGCCCACTCTTCAGTCAGTCCCTCTGTGGACCAACATGAACCCACACCACTTAAACTCTGAATCGCAGGTCCCGGGCCGGCGACTTACTATTTCTCTGGGTGTTATGTAGCTGTCAAAGGCTCTGTCGCTGTACAGTAGATATCAGAGAGTGAGGCCAACTCTTTTCCTCCTTTGTTTTTTTCTGGCCTTTCTTTCTCACATAAGGCCTACTGAATATTCTCTCTGGCACAGCTGTGAACTCCTTGCATATATCCCAAATAGCACCTTATTTCCTATAGCCCTGGTCAAAAGTAGTCCACTATAAAGGGGGGCATATAGGGTGCCCTTTGGGACGTAGCCCTCTAGTTTCCCCCGGCACGACTGTAGTGATGAGAAGAGGCCGGGCCAGGAGCTAAACTGAGTTTCTCTCTTCTCTTTTCTCTGGTAGGGCGCCAGGGCGTGTGGTTGGGGAAGGCTATAGACCCTCGTCTCCACTTGAGCTTTGACTTATTATAGGATACCAAACAGGGGACCTTGTCTGCCTGGAATTAAACATTTTCCAGCTGCTAGATGATGCGGTCAGCCGGTCACAAACACAGAAGCTCTTTGGTAACGCTACCAGGATTACCTCTCTGATTTATACTAAGTTGCACATCGTATTGAAATGTGTCCAAATATAAACAGATCAGATTACCTTTGTTTTGTCTTTCAAGGGTAGTTGGGAATCACTTTTGGGACTATACTGGGAAAGCTATACTTTATGGGTTGTTTTAACTGAGACCAATACACACATATATTAAATACCCTAAATGGATCAGGAGGTTTTTTATGCACTTTTTTACAATTGGTCTTTGCTATTGTAGATCAAACAGAGTAATTTAGGTCTTGCGTATATTTTACTGAAATATAACTGCTCACTGGGCACATCACGTCATTTCAACGTGGATAATTGGGTAATATTTGGTTGAGACGTTGATCAATGAGATTACAACCTATATTCACCCACTCAAAAAGACAGGCAAAAGTTAGTTGAATTTCAAATGTGTTATCACTATGCTTTCAACCGTCTAATAGCACAACCAAATTCTTATGGAAAAACGATTTCTTTTGGTTTAGTTGACACCCAAATGTTTTTCACTGCTCTTTCAACCATTTAAAAGCACACTAAAGTTCAAATGGGAATACAATGTCAGATATTTTGTTTATTTATACAATAGATTAATGTGTTATCACTGTGCTTCATCTAATAGCAGAACCAAATGACCTGGATTGCAGTTGAGATTACATTAAAAGTACATGGTGCATGTGATCAATGCCTTTCGAGATTCTGTGCAGATTATTACAGCAATTGTGAAGCTATCCACACACCGCGATGACCTATGCATGCTATGTTGAACATGCACACTTTATATGATTACATAAGAAGAAATGTATAGTTACAATTTCCTCCAATGTGGTCATGGATGTGTTACTCATTAGTTTGTAAGATAGAGTAAATAGCCTAAAGTTAAGTCTATTACAAAGGTAATATTGAATTGTGTTTGGTTGACAACTCAACCAAATATCAACATTTAAAGGACATGTATTTACTGCTTGATAGATGCATCTGAGCCACTGGCTTATTCGCATTCTTTAACTTTTATTTTTGGTTGAGTTGGAGACATGAATCCAACATTTAATTTCTTAACTTATTGACAAGTTAATATGCTATTTATTGTATTTCAAAAGTGATATTGAATTGTGTTTGGTTGTCAACGCAACCAAATATCAACATTTGAAGGAGCTTTAATTCCAGTTTGTCTACAAATGAATAATGTATATGTTGGATTCAAGTCTCCATCCCAACCAAAAAACGAAGTTAAAGAATAGGAATAAATCAAATCAAACTTTAAATGCACTTTAAATACATCCTAGGCCTATTGTATTGTCTATTTTTAGTTTAATTCTAGGTTGAATTTAAACGATAGCTGTTGATGACTTTGCATATGTTATATAGGCTGAAATAGCATCATTGATGATGAGTGATAAAGTATGGTATGACTTTGATAGCAACAGTGAATCTATTTAGTTTTTAAGTTGAGATGTCTCAACAATCATTCTCACAATAGCACATTGGTCATAGCCAGTGAAAAACATCATAGCTAAGCAGAACTGGGGTTGTTTAAAACCCTGGAGGGGAGGCCAAAGGTAGCTGTAGATCAATACTCCAGTAGCAGGTTCTGCCTAGCCTATAGTGTTTTTCTGATAGTGAATATAACGTTGAAGATCTGACGTTGTTTTAAAGGTACAAATTCATCATATTTTATACAAGGTTAGTCTACAGTATGCTGAAATGTGGTTACCATAGGAGATAATACTGTGGTTGAAATTTCACCCTCAAAACAACAGTATTTTTTCAAATCCAATGTATTTTCCACATAGATTCCGCATCACAATATGTTGACAAATTACATTGAAACAATGTTGATTCAACCAGTTTGTGCCCAGTGGGTGCTTACTTTAGTGTTGTCAGATCTTTTTAAAATCGATTATGTAAAATGTGTCTGCACTTTCTCAATTCTAACCAAATGGAATTTGTGTACTGAAAGTGTTCTTTCTCACTCTGTGCCGTCAGGGACAGTATGACAAAATCCCACACATGGACTCTTTGTTTCCTCTTTCTTCCACAGCCACCACATAAAATGTGAAAAATAAATACGCTTGCAACACAAGGAAGCACTGCGAATGAGAGAGAGAGAGAGAGAGAGAGAGAGAGAGAGAGAGAGAGAGAGAGAGAGAGATTTTCTGATGTTTGCTGATGATCTGGTGCTGTTTGCTGATAATCGAGAACGAGAGAGAGATAATGTGTTCTATGGACGCTTGCCATGGCTTGGTTGTCGATGTGTTTGTAAGTAGGCCGCAAGTGTGCACAATCACTGGAAATTATACGCTTTTAGAGGGATTTTATATAAAGTATTGAGCCAGCCTGGGATATTTTGCAGCTCAAATCACAGAGAATTACATTCAGGGCCATGATGTGCACCACAAACACAGCTTTTGTCGGCCCCGTCGTATCACATATTTTCCAACTGTTTGTAAGAAGTGTATGAATAGGATCCTGGCAGATTGCTGTAATTGGATAAATACAGGCAAGGAGTGGGGCTCTGGCCTAGAGAGGGCACCACATGGTAGGTGGGATGGAAACTCAAGTCTATTCTTCAAAAGCTGTACGTCTGTCTGTCTGCTGTCCCAGAGCCTCCACTGAACCTCTCCAGCTTGTAGTGTCACTGGAAACTTTAATCAAGACTCAAGAGCCCTAGGGGGAAGAGACTAGAAACCCTGTCTGCACCCCAAATGGTACCTATATTCCCTATAGGTCAAAAGCAGTGCACTATATAGGATGGGCCAGGACAGGCCAGGCAATAATCCATTATAGGCCCATTCTTTTATCAACAACATCCCTCCTTCTGAATTCACATGTGAAAGAGAGACCCCATTTGGTCAACAACAGAGCTTGCGTCCCAAATGGCACCCTATAGGGCTCTGGTCAATAGTACGGCACTATGTAGGGAATAGGGTGCCATTGGGGATGTGCATAAAGTAGATGAAGAGTCTAAATGATGTATCCTGTGTTTAGCGTGCAGGGGGAGGGATGGTATCGTCCGTCCCTCCCCCTGTACGTCCCTTCTCCTGTGACGAATTGCAGCCATCAGGCACTCTGCCACACAATCAGGTCTGAATTTCAAGTTAATTTACTCCCACATCTGACAGGGAGTACACAGAGATGGTAACAGATATGAAGGGATTATGATGATAGATTCGCCTTTATCAGGCTGTAATGTGGCCCCGGTTGGATTGCACTGATGAGACCAACAAGGGAGTGAGTCTGCCTGCATCCCAAATGGCACCCTTTTCCCTATGTAGTGTACTAATTTTGACCAAAGCTCTATGTGCACTTTATAGGGTGCCATTTGGGACACATACCCTGTAGTAACTTGAGGTCACTCTGTGCAGATGTGGTTTAGGAAAGTTCAATCAGGAAGGCTGGTCTGAATGCTTGTTTAACTTCATCCAGTAAGCATAACATAATTCACAATTTTCTATTCTAGGGGAATAGTGGGAATGGATACAAATGTATTATCATCAGCATAGCGTCTTGTTTCTTCTCCTCTTTCCTATTAGCCATGTGCGGAATTACATTGACCTATTTAGCTTATAGACTATTAGCACGGCATAATAATGCACATTCCTCACGCTTGTTGTTCAACCTATAGGCTCACTCTCACAATTAGCAACTTCCTCTTTCTCAACCAATGGCATAAATCTTGGGATGTATTTATACGTCAACTTACCCATGTTCTCTCTCTTGTTGTTTTTCAGCAAGTTTTCCAACGACGGTCATTGCCTTCTGTGTTGGTTAGTCATGTCAGAAGCTGAAATATCCACTGAGGGAGAGGATATGTCCTATGTTCCAGCAATCGATCTACATGCACTCCCAGGCGATCCAGGTGATTCCTCCATGACTATAGGATTTCCCCATGAAGAAGTGAGAATTGCCATTAGGCAAGTGGGCCCATTTTCCGATGCTCAACTTCTGGAAATCTTGGCAGAAAAGGACACTACAGTGGTTCCAGGCATGTCCAGCCATGAGCTTCTACAACTGGTTACTATTAATGTGCTTGGTTCATCTTTGCAACTCCCAAAAGATGGCATCCCTTTCTCAGGAGGAGAGGTCGATTCTCCCAGAGGGAGGAAAAGGCTCCAGAAATCACTCTTGCTGCTGTGACCAATGACCCGGTGCTGCCGACTATCCACTCCTTTCTCGGCACCATGGGCTCTATTGACGCAACACTCCAAGTTCCTAAGGAGGCAGCTCCGCTACCGGTGTTGTTTCTAGCCTCACTGCACTGACCCAGTGTTAGCGGGGGCTCCTGCAGCCAGTGCAGAGGATGCCCTCCCGGGAGTCCCCATGTACAGTGAGGGAAAAAAGTATTTGATCCCCTGCTGATTTTGTACGTTTGCCCACTGACAAAGAAATAATCAGTCTATAATTTTAATGGTAGGTTTATTTGAACAGTGAGAGACAGAATAACAACAAAAGAATCCAGAAAAACGCTTGTGAAAAATGTTATAAATTGTCTCTCACTGTCTCTCACTGTTCAAATAAACCTACCATTAAAATTATAGACTGATCATTTCTTTGTCAGTGGGCAAACGTACAAAATCATCAGGGGGATCAAATACTTTTTTCCCTCACTGTATAGGCTACACTGGCCTCGGCTATGCCGGCATCTTCCAATGAAAGTAGGCCCTACGTGTCCTCCGTAGCCATTGTAACTCCCTGCCTGAGGACCACGACCCTTCAAGGGAAAGACGTCAACCTCGTTAGCCTCCTGCTGTTCTCCTCTGAGTGTACCGAAGGGTCGTGGCTTGTGAAGATGTAACAGCCGTCTTTAAAACCTCTGATCCCAGGCTACAGCGTATCCTTTCCATCGCAGAGTTTGTGGTAGCATGTAGCATTTGCATGTTTCCCCTCAGGAGATGAGAGCTTGATAAATTACATCTCTAAGATTTGCGGCCGTTATTTGCCGTCATCCCACGTTTCTATATAATAACATTCACTTCAGCTATCAGATCTGGTTGGATTTATCGTAAATGCTCATTTTACGCATAGTCTCTAGGCTATTCATTGGGAACTCTCAACCATTTGGGCTTTCTTTACTTTCAGGATTCATATTCACTATCATTAATATTTACTTTGGATGTTTGTTAAATAATATTTTGTCTTATTTCTGCAACTTTTTTTTGCAGCAAGTGCACAGAGTTTTGTCCAATTATAAACTGGGTGGTTTTATCCCTGAATTCTGATTGGCTGAAAGCCATGGTATATCAGACTGTATGCCACAGGTATGACAAAACATTTAGTTTTACTGCTCTACTCATATTGGTAACTAGTTTATAATAGCAATAAGGCTCCTCAGGGGTTTGTGATAAATGGCCAATATACCACGGCTAAGGGCTGTATCCAGGTACTCCGCGTTGCGTTGTTGTCCCGCTGGAGATGAGTGTGCGCAGCGTTCCAGGTCTCCTCAGCGCGGCGAAACCTCTCGTTCACCATGGGGGCCTCGGTTTGGCTCAGATGCCAAGGTGTCAGGGCCGGCTGATACCCCAGCACGCACTGGAAAGGAATGAGGTTAGTGGAGGAGTGGCAGAGGGAATTCTGCGTTGTGTCGTGCATAAGAACAGCCCTTAGCCGGGCGCATATAGGCTACTGGTAGTGGCTCGCATGTAGAATTCAAGATTAGCCTATATTTATCTGGCGATATACATCGTTACTCATTGTCACTTCATTCACTTCAAGTTTTGCATGCAATGCATAGGTATAGTCATTATAATATAGCCTTCATTGTAGCTGCTATTGTGCCTGCCCAAAAAATTCAAATAAAATGTTATTGTCATACATTACCAAAATAATGTGAACACCTGCTCGTCGAACATCTCATTCAAACATCATGGGCATTAATATGGAGTTGGTCCCCCCTTTGTTGCTATAACAGCTTCCACTCTTCTGGGAATACTTTCCACTAGATGTTGTAACATTTCTGCGGGGACTTGCTTCCATTCAGCCACGAGCATTAGTGAGGTTGGGCACTGAAGTTGGGCGATTAGGCCTGGCTCGCAGTCAGCATTCCAATTCATCCCAATGATGTTCGATGGGGTTGAGGTTAGGGCTCTATGCAGGACAGTCAAGTTCTTCCACACCGTTCTCGACAAACCATTTCTGTATGGACCTCACTTTGTGCACAGGGGCATTTTCATGCTGAAACAGGAAAGGGCCTTCCCAAATATTGCCACAAAGTTGGAAGCACAGAATTGTCTAGAATGTCATTGCGTCAAGATTTGCCTTCACTGGAACTAAGGGGCCTATCCCGAACCATGAAAAACAACCCAGAACATTATTCCTCCTACACCAAACCTTACAATTCGCACCATGCATTCCGGCAGGTAGCGTTCTCCTGCCATCCCCCAAACCTAGATTTGTCCGTCGGATTGCCAGATGGTGAAGTGTGATTCATCACTCCAGAGAACACGTTTCCACTTCTCCCGAGTCCAATGGCGGCGAGCTTTACACCACTCCAGCCGACGCTTGGCATTGCGTATGGTGATCTTAGGCTTGTGTATGGCTGCTCGGCCATGGAAACCCATTTCATGACGCTCAAGAGGATCAGTTCTTGTGCTGAAATTGCTTCTAGAGGCAGTTTGGAACTCGGTAGTGAGTGTTGCAACCGAGGACAGACGATTTTTACATGCTACGCGCGTCAGCAATCCCTTTCTGTGAGCTTGTGTGAGTCATTATTGCTCCTAGATGTTTCCACATCACAATAACAGCACTTACAGTTGAAATTTGAACTGACTTGTTGGATAGGTGCATCCTATGACAGGGCCACATTGAAAGTCACTGAGCTCTTCATTCTACTGCCAATGTTTGTCTATGGAGATTGCATGGCAGTGTGCTCAATTTTATACACCTGCCAGCAAATGGGGGTGGCTGAAATTTGAAGGGATGTCCACATACTTTTGTATTTCTTTTACCTTTATTTTACCAGGTAAGTTGACTGAGAGCACATTCTCATTTACAGCAACGACCTGGGGAATAGTTACAGGATGAATGAGCCAATTGTAAGCTGGGGATGATTAGGTGACCATGATGGTATGAAGGACAGCTTGGGAATTTAGCCAGGACACCAGGGTTAACACCCCTACTCTTACAATAAGTGCCATGGGATCTTTAATGACCTCAGAGAGACAGGACACCCGTTTAACGTCCCATCCGAAAGACAGCACCCTACACAGGGCAATGTTCCCAATCACTGCCTTGGGGCATTGGGATATTTTTTTTAGACCTGAGGAAAGAGTGCCACCTACTGGCCCTTCAACAAAACTTCCAGCAGCATCTGGTCTCCCATCCAGGGACTGACCCAGACCAACCCTGCTTAGCTTCAGAAGCAAGGCAGCAGTGGGATGCAGGGTGGTATTTATAGTGTATGTACAGGTGTAGGCTTCACAGTTCAATTAAATTCTTACTGGTGGCAATGTTATTCGCTTATCATGGGGCTATGTCTAGTTATATCATGTCATGTTGATCAAGCACAGATCTAGCACACGTTTGTAGTCTAGGCTTCATGTTTGGTTTCAGGTGTGTAGACCACAGGCCTACTCTTTCCCCCTAATGTGTTGTGCTCTTTCCTCTCCCCTCGCTATCACTCTCCTCTCTATTAATTATATTAAAGTGTGGGTGTGGTATATGGCCAGTATACCACGGCTAAGGGCTGTTCTTAGGCACAACTGTCACGGATACCCCCAGTACTGCTGCTCATTCCGTTGCAGCTCATTCCGTTCACCAGCTCCGGAGGTCTACGTCACCGGCCTTCTAGGCGCCACCGAACTGGATTTATTACCACAAACCCCGGACTGTCTTATCTCATTAAGCACACCTGGTCCCCATTCCCCCTGATTAGTATGTGTATGTATGTGCCCTCTGTTCCCCATTGTCCTTGGTTATTGTTACCATGCCCGTTGGTCGTGTGAGTACCTGTGCTGTTGTATCGGCTTCCATGCTACGTATTATTGTGCACTTGTTTTACGGGTCTCTTCCGGTGTATTATTTATAGGTTAACACCTTGCTCTTTTGTTTGGGTGGAGAAAATAAAAACCCTATTACGTATTCCTGCACCTGTCTCTAATCAGTATACAACATGACAGAATAACCAACCCACTAAATGGAGACAGCAGGAAAGACCGAGCTGTCAAACATCATAGAGACAGTCCAGCATTAAGAGGACTGTCTCTCCAGACTCGGCAGCGCCATGTGCAGCGTGCTGGCAACCATCCTGCATTTTTAAGGGAATGTGCAGTCCCTCCAGCACCGGTTCCGGCACCAGCCCCCACACCACTACCTTCCTCTGTCCCATCTGAGCCGGTCCGCGGAATTCCCCTGTCCCTACCTGAGCGCTTTGACGGCGTGCCAGCGAGATGCAAGGGATTCCTTGTGTAATGCGGCCTGTACCTCACTCGCTATGGTAGAGACAGGGTTGCCACCGTCATCTCTGGGAAACACGGTCTGGGAAACGGACGGACCCGAGGTTTAGTCCTACGAGCGCTTCATCCTCTTCTGCTCGGTGTTTGATCATCCTGTGGAGGTGCCGAGAGGGGGGTGAGCGCCTACTCAGACTACGCCAGGGAGATAGGACCGCCTCTGAGTTCTGGACCATTGCGGCCTCCACCGGATGGAACGAGTCGGCTCAGGCCACTGTGTTCCGCAGCGGACTGCGGGAAGAGGTACAGATGAAGTTAGCCTGCCATGATGACAACCTGTCACTCGACCAGCTCATCAGCATGGTGATTCATTTAGACACCCTCCTGCAGTCCTGACAAAGACCTGCGTGGAATCCGGAGCCAAAGGCTACACCTGCTCTGTGGCCAGAGCCGATGGAGGTGGGCTCTGCATGTTTGCCCGAGGCAGACGTGCAGAGCGTAGGAAAAGGAGGAATCTGGGCCTCTGCTCCTATTGTGGAGAAAGGGGTAATTTCTCCCCGACCTGCCCTCTATCCACTAATAGGCGAGGAGGTGACAAGCCAGGGAATTCTCCTGCTCCAACCCAGGTAGGATGCAAGATCTCCCCTCCTTTTCTGTCAACTCAACCAGTGTGTTTTCCCATCAAATTCCCTGAATACCCTAGCCCCTCTCTCCCGTTAGTTCGGGTTGATTCTGGAGCTGCCGGGAATCGTTTAGATGGCGCACTGGCCACTGCATTACGCATTCTTTTGGTTCCCCAACAGTCACCCATTCCGGTTCGAGCTCTGGATAATCATCCAATAGGGACAGGGCTCGTACATCACATCACTGTTCCCGTTTCTCTGCTGACCCATAACACTCATTTAGAACAGATCACTTTTTTGATTATAGACAACCCCACATACCCCGTTGTTTTAGGTCTCCCCTGGTTGAGTTGGCATAACCCTGTTATTTCCTGGTCCGAGGGTAGACTGCTGGGTTGGTCGCAGGAGTGTCAGGGGAGGTGTCTCTCGGTGTCTGTCAACACCACTACGGTGGAAAGTCCGGACCACACCCCTCAAGGGGATTTACTGGAGGAATACCAGGATCTGCACTGGGTTTTCTCTAAGACCCAGGCTACACGCCTGCCTCCTCATCGGCCCTGGGACTGTGGCATTGACCTGCTGTCTGACACAGCCCTCCCGAGAGGACACGTCTATCCCCTCTCCTATGCGGAGACCGAGGCCATGGAGACCTATGTACAGGAGAGCCTCCATCAGGGTTTTATCCGCCCCTCTATGTCACCAGCCTCCTCAAGCTTATTTTTTGTTAAAAAGAAAGATGGGGGATTGCACCCCTGCATTGATTATCAAACTCTGAATAAAGCCACCATTAAGTTCAGCTATCCTTTACCCCTCATCCCAACCATCATCGAACAAATGCACGGAGCGCAGTACTTCATGAAACTGGACTTGAGGAGCGCCTACAATCTGGTGCGCATTCGTGCAGGCGACGAATGGAAAATGGCCTTTTCCACGACCACGGGCCATTACGAGTATCTCGTGAAGCCTTTTGGCCTGTCTAATGCTACTTCAGTCTTCCAAGCCTTTATTAACGAAGTGGTATGGGACATGCTGGGACGAGGTGTAGTGGTTTATATAGACAACATTTTGGTCTATTCTGCTGACTGCGCCCAGCATGTCTCGTTAGTCAGGTCTGTGCTGGGAAGACTGTTGGAGCATATACGTCAAACAAGAGAAGTGTTTGTTTTTCCAGAGGTCCGTGTCCTTTTTGGGATACCTCATATCCACGGAGGGAGTGGAGATGGAGGAGCAACGCATCAGTGCAGTCAGGTCATGGCCCATCCCCAACTCTGTGAAAGCAGTCCAGCGATTCCTGGGGTTCGCCAACCATTTCTAGAGATCCATCCGGAGCTTCAGCACGGTGGTCGTGCCTCTTACCTCCCTGCTGAGAGGAGGTCCCCAGCGGCTTCGTTGGATGGCGGAGAGGGCGTTCGAGACACTGAAGGCACGCTTTACCACTGCTCCCGTGCTGGCACATCCTGACCCCTCACTTCCCTTCATCGTCAACGTGGATTCCTCTGAAGTAGGGCTCGGGGCAGTGCTGTCCCAGCGCACCGGAACCCCTCCAAAGCTGCGGCCCTGCGCCTTTTACTCAAAGCAGCTGAGCCCCGCCAGAAGGAACTACGACGTAGGGGACCGGGAACTCTTGGCGGTCAAGAAGGCTCTGAAGGCGTGGAAGCACTGGCTGGAGGGGTCCAAACACACTTTTCTGGTGTGGACGGACCACCGCAACCTGGAGTACATCAGGGCAGCGAAGAGGCTAAACCCGAGACAGGCCAGGTGGGCTATATTCTTTGGCAGTTCCAATTCATGCTTTCTTATAGGCCAGGCTCGAAGGACGTGAAGGCAGATGCCCTGTCTCACCTCTATGACGCAGAGGAGAGGGAGGGAGAGGAGACTCCCTCCGCCCTTATCTTCGCTCCAGTGGTGTGGGACGTGGACGCTGACATACGGCAGGCCCTGCGTACGGAACCCGCACCTGCACAGTGCCCGGAGAACCGTGCACACGGTGTGCGGGACCGCCTCCTTACCTGGGTGCACACGGTGCCTGTGTCGGGTCATCCTGGGATAGGCTGTACCATCGCCTGCCTGACTGAGAAGTACTGGTGGCCCACCTTGGCGAGGGACTTCCGGGTTTACTTTTCTTCCTGCTCCATCTGTGCCCAGTCTAAAACACCCAGACACCTCCCTTATGGAAAGCTCCTTCCCATGCCGGTTCCACAACGACCCGGGTCTCACCTCTCAGTGGACTTTGTCACTGACCTTCCCCCCTCCCAGAGGAACACCACCGTTTTCATCGTTGTGGACCGGTTAACCAAAGCTTATTGACTCCCTCTGCCTGGGCTCCTGTCGGCCATGCAAACCGTGGAGGCTCTTTTTAAGCACGTCTTCCGGCACTACGGGATCCCGGAGGACATTGTGTCAGATCGTGGCCCTCAGTTAACCTCACGCGTATGGAAATCATTCATGGAGCGCCTGGGGATCACGATCAGTCTCACCTCCGGGTACCGCCCTCAAGCTAATTGGCAGGTGGAGAGGGTCAATCAGGAAGTGGGCAGGTTCCTGAGGTGTTACTGTCAGGAACGGTTGGGGGAGTGGGCGGATTTCTACCTTGGGCTGAGTACGCGCAGAATTCCCTCCGCCACTCCTCCACTAACCTCACTCCTTGCCAGTGCGTGCTGGGGTATCAGCCGGCCCTGGCACCTTGGCATCCGAGCCAGACCGAGGCCCCTGCATTGGATGAGTGGTTTCGGCACGCTGAGGAGACCTGGAATGCTGCGTACACTCGTCTCCAGCAGGACAATGACCCAATGCGGAGTGCCTGGATACAGCCCTTAGCCGTGGTATATTGGCCATATACCACAAACCCCTGAGGTGCCTTATTGCTATTATAAACAGGTTACCAACGTAATTAGAACAGTAAAAATACAAAACAAAATCATACCTGTGGTATACGGTCTCATATACCACGGCTGTCAGCCAATCAGCATTCAGGGCTCAAACCACCCAGTTTATAATAGAATGTATGGAAGCCATATAACACTGGTGCATCATTCATGGTTGTGCCCTGCCTGGCTGTGAAAACTCCCGTCCACTGGTCCAGACAGGCCGATTGCTGCTGCGCTGTTTACAGCTATATGTTCGCATAAGAGTGGACTCGAACTAAGGTGAACCCAAGATCAGCTTGTCCAACGACCTCCCAACACTCTATTGCCAGCAATCATGGATTGGTATTGTACTGGTATTTTATAATAATCAGAAATGTTTCCAAAAGTCTGTAAGCATAGTCATTTATATTTCACATTATAAAGTTGGTTTATATGCATTATAGTAGCCTATTTCACAAGTGGTGTTTTGCAATATCACTCATTTTATCAATAGATTTTTCAGTGATTAAATCAATGGAATATTTCATTCATGCTTTGTGAGTTTTCAACGCTCATCACTCTAAACATTTTCATTTAATTTGTTTTTCACTCGTCATAAACAAAATGTCTTCTGCAACAACTTGATATACTAAGTCAGTCCTTGCAATCAGTTCCGAATAATGGTTACATTATATTCTCCAGCCTCCCAGCAGCAAACCCAGCGGCAGGTTGGCCATCGACAGTAAAATATAAATTAAGAACTGTGGCTTTCAGCTTCACTTACTGTATGTTGCCCGTAACCTATGAATGCTAATTTGTTGTTTTTGTCGTCATTCTAATAATTGTGTTCATTGTTACAGATGGAGATTCAGTTTCAAAGAACCGGGTAACATCTTGCCTGAACTGATTTTGGGAAATGCTTCTCTATGCAAGCTTAAACATCCTACCCAACTAACAACGGTTGGTCCCCAAATCACCACCTTCTATTTGCAAATTAAGCCTACCCAGACATGGGTTGACCAAATTGGTTCCCTTACTGCTTGTGTACAAGGTTAATTTGGCACTTGCGCATCCTTGGTTAGCACTCAAGTTTTTCACTTTTACACAAATGCTCTGTCATGGTTGCTTATACATTTTCTATGGTCATGTGCTTCGACAATCTCAATACTTTATTACGTGTTAGACAGTTGGCTCTGAGCCACGTTTTTGCGGCAGCAGAGGTGACGGTTTTGGAGAGTCCGGCGTGCCCAAAGTAAAATGCCTGCCACTCAGGCCCAGAAAATAGGATATGCACATAATTAGTACTATTGGATAGAAAACACTCTGAAGTTTCTAAAAACGTTACGATAATGTCTGTGAGTATAACAGAACTGATATAGCAGGCAAAAACCCGAGGGAAATTCATCCGGATTTGCAGTTTTTTTTTTATGACCTTTTTCTCCTGGCTGCCTATGGGATTTGCTGTTATCTAGGACTTAAACTGCAGTACCTATGGCTTCCACTGGATGTCAACAGTCTTTAGACAGGGTTTCATGACGTTAGGTTGAATTAGAAGCAAATAGAAGAAGAATTTAGAAGTGGACCCCGAAACTCAATAGAATGACATGCGCGTTCACGGTCTCGCGCACCACTTTGGTTTTTTCCTTTCTTATCGTTCAGGTTATTGTCCGGTTGAAATATTATTGTAAATATACATAAAAGTGTACCTAAGGATACATAAAAAATGATGTTTGATTTGTTTGGACAAAGTTAATAGGTATAATTTGAACGCGTTCTCTTCACGGGTCAATGGGCGACTCGACGGTGGAATTTCTGAACATAAATCTCCGTTTGGTTGGCGCGTTATGGATATAATAAATTACTTTTTCTAACAAAAGAACTATTGGATGTCTTCCTTGGACACTTGGGATGCCCTCAGCAGAAGTTCTTCAAAAGGTATGTGATTTATTTTAGCTCTTATATGGGTTTTGTGTGACCCGTGCTGGATATGAATTTATGCTAATGCATAAATATTAGAGGTGCTATCCTCAAACAATCAAATGTTGTGCTTTCGCCGTAAAACCTTTTTGAAATCTGACAACGCTGTGATATTGCCAAGAATCAGAGCTTTTGATGACTATGCAACACTTGTATATTGATGAACTTTTAATAATTAAACTTTTGGATTTTGAATTTGCCGCCTTACATTTCACCGGGTAGTGTTGGGAACGGGCAGCTAGCGCGCCGTTTATCCCTAAGAGGTTTTAATCAGGCCGATTCTTCTTAATCGCAACACAACGAATTTAATCTGAATACTAAACTACCTGCTATTTCCTATTCTACAGCATATGTTCGCAGCCCTCAGACTAGGTGGTATCCCTCCACATAGATGTTTTTGCGAGGCTGTTTTCTTACTGCTTCTCCATGGTTTCCTTCTAATGGCGAGTTCACAACTCCTATTACTTTTTATTCCTTCACTTGATTTAGGTTTTTCTGATCTGGTCTTTTCACCCTAATTACTATAGCCTCACTCTTAAACATTCTAAATTGGGTTCCTGGGGTACTGTCATAATAGCTCGCATTTACACTCAATTCTGTTTTATGCTTTATGCTAATAGATATTCACGCCCGACCCCGCTCCATGTTCTCTTTTTATCCCTCCTCTTCAACCCGCATCCAAATTTCTTTTTCTCCTCTCAAGTAATATAAAGGTGTCATCTATCACCGCATAATTAATCTCACTCTCCAGCTACTAGGTTGCTGGTCATGCTCTGCCTACACCTCATATGTTAGGCTCAGTCAATTGGCCATCCTCTCTGCTCAATGGTCCTTTCACTTTATTTTTTACAGCTTAAAAGAACTTACTTTCTGTTTATCTCGTTTATGAGATACAGACAAGTTGTTTTGCATCATACTGTATTTTATATTTTGTTTTAGTTTCAATATAATCTTTCAATAATTCATGAAATTCATAACTTGACAATATTTTTTAAATACATATATCATAATAGAAGGTACACGTTTCAAACAAATACTTACATTTGTTGGTCGTTAGATATAATCATTTAGAATATTAGATGCCAGACCAATAATAATAAGACAATTACCTTTCTATTTAATGATACTCATTTAGGCCAGTTTTTTTTATAATATATATATTTTTCTTTTTTGTAATTCCCTCTTCCTAAGGGGAAGAGACCGTGCATTTCTTACCACTTTTTGATGGACGGGTAACTTCTATGAAGCTGGAAGTGTCTGGGAGCAGAGTAGGGTAGCCACTAGGGAGGTGGGAGGCGACTCGAGTACAGGCCAGGTTTGGTGGGTCGTTATAATGAGAACTCAATTTGAGTGGACCAGTCTGCTGCAGAACCTGTGTCATCAGGGATGGAAGTGTCTTGGGGTGGCTCTTCACTGGCAGACTCGAAGCTGTCATCATTCGCCTCGTCAGTCTTGCTCTCTGGTGTGCTGTCAGACTGGCTGTAGGACTGGCTGTTGCTCTTGGGTTCGTGTTGTTTCTCCTCTTCACCTCTCTCTGCTCTCTTGTCCTCCTCTTCCTCACATCTCTGCTGCTGATCTAGTTTGGGGACGTGCTGTGGAATCTGGGACTCTTCGGGCTCATCTGCTGGCTGTGTTGGTTGTTGCGCTTTAGGTTCTGCTCCCCTTCCACCGTTCATTGCTCTGTTGCTTTCACTCGCGCACTCTCTGGACTTGTGGCCGAACTCACTGCATTTCCAGCACTTGACAGTCTTGCAATCCTTCACCTGGTGGTCCATGGAATTACAGACATAGCATTGGGTGGTCTGTCCTGAGTAGAAGATTCTGCTGCTGTGTGGCCCCAGCATAATGTTGTTGAGGATCTCTACAGCTTCACCATCGATTCCTTTCTTGGTCCAGAGCTTGTACCTCCTTAGGCCATACCATATCCCATTGTTGTCTACTGGTTTCATGGCAGGCAGAAGAAGAGTGCAGTAGTGTTGCAGATACAGCTCTCTGTCATGGTCAGAAACTCTTCCTGTATTGTATTTTGGTGAGCGGACACCTGGGCCGATTGATTTGTGAGTTTCCCTTCGGGGCCCCGCTCCCGTACCCTAGAATTATTTCTTTCTTTGTGACTCATTTGTTTACTGGTAGACCAGAAAAGCCACATCTCTGATTGGTAGATGAGTGGTAACCCTGATTAGAAGCACCTGCTGCTCATCTGTAGTTCTTTACAAATGCTGTTTTGAATTAAAAGAAAATTATACCTACACACTGAAGAATGCTGTAAAACCGAAACGTCTGTCTATGCTATCCCTGATGCAGTGAAAATAATAAAAAACATTGAATAATGAAGTAAGATTTATGCAATGTCTTTTTCAGCACGAACCCATTACACCTCTTTGTTTGTCAGAAACTCTTCCTGTCCAGAACTTGACCGTTATATTAAATGGGGAATCCACTTCCCATTTCGATGTCAGCAGCCCCGCATAGGGCTACCTGCCATCACATCATCTGGCTCCGAGGATCTTCCCTCGGAGATGAGGCCATTCCGCAAACTATTTAATAAAATGTCATATTGCATTCCATCTTTGTTGTTCGTTCAGTTAGGCCTGTACTCAATTGAACTGCAGTTGGGATCCAGCTTTTGGTGGATTCCGAGGGGGAAATGGACATGGTCAACCTGCTGGAAATCTGATAGGCCTTCAGTTTTTTCATAGGTCTTGATTTTTACCACCCATTGACATATTTTGGTAATATTAAATGTATCTTAATCAGGCTATTTTGTTTTGAGACAGTCACCCTTAATTTCTCCTTTCCAGGTTTTGCAAAAAGAACAATGAAGAATCCATAACTGTTATCCAGTTTCATCACTTTCTTTTAAAGAGATTTATCCATTGCTTATAGTAGTTAGTACTTAAATTGTATCGTATCTAGTAGTATATAGTATAGATTCTCTTTCAGCACTCAATGTGTACTCTATCTAGACTATTTCCCTGTCCCCGTACCTTTCCTTCAAAATGTAATACTGTGAGATGATTTTCACTATCCGATTTCATGATTATCAAATGGTACACTGGCAAACAAGTCATTTGTTCATTCTCAAAGTCTTGACAAAACAAGGGCCTAATGCTTCAGGGAATGCTTGTATAATTTATTCTAAACCAAAGAAAAGGTTCTGTGGCAAAGAATAATAACAGCCGCGGCAAAGGCAAAAAATACAGTAACCAGGAACACATGTAACAAATGAGTATGAAACAAATTAAGCTTTATGGCAGGAGGTACCCCATTTAATTTTCTATCTCCAGTTCATCTTCTCTTTCTTTATCGATATAATCTAATATGAGCAAGGTCAAGCCAAGCATAATATTCACAAAATAGAGAATTGCATGTTGTGACAGACAACTGTATTCATGAGGTATACAGAGAATGAATGAATTGATTTGGAAGGTTTTTTATTTTATTTATTGCTGACAAGCTGTTATTAAATTCTTATGTTTGTAACGTGAGGCTGCCATGACATGAGATGAAAGCTCAAATGCATTTGAGTGTATGGTGGACAGCCGTTATGCAGCTATTACATGAAACCCCTGTTTAATGGATAGAGTGTGTGTGATGTGCTGTGCGCCTTTAACTTAAATTTGTCTGAGGGGGGAAAAGGTTCTCTAAACATCCAAGAGGAAAGTTTTCTGTTGCTTCTTTTGACGTATGGATGTGTTAAAAAGGCCTGCCATTTTTGTAAAGACATTTTCTTTGTCACTTTTCTTCTTTGTGTCAAATATATTTTCTGTTCAATTACATTTTACATCAGCAGACACTCTTATCCAGAGCGACTTACAGTAGGGAGTACATACATTATTGTACTTTTTTTTATGCCGTTCCCCTGTGGGAAACGAACCCACCAGCAGTCTCACTGGGATGTCATCTGTAAAGATAAAAAATACGCAGCCCAGTTATTTAGCCAGGTTCTATATTTTATTTATAGTATATATATATATATATATATATATATATATATATATATATATATCATACATTTTTCTCAAACAAATCAAATATTCCTAACCAATTACCTAGCCAGCTTCTACTTATTGTTTGTAAAACAATATATTTGTATTCATAACATCGTACTAACAGGCTACATTTTCCTCAAACAAATCAAATACTCCTATAACATTCCAGAACTTAGTGTCTTATGTTAAAAACAAACATTTATATAAATCAAGTTTTATACACAAAATATCAAACGAATTCCATCCAATTGATATGAATGAAAAAGATAAATAAGAACAGAACAGACTGAACAAAAAGACAAACTAGAATGTTGTGTGGGCGAGCGGTTTGCTGATGTCAATGTTGTGAACAGAGTGCCCCATGGTGGCGGTTGGGTTTTGGAATGGGAAGGCAGAAGCTACGGACAATGAACACAATTGCATTTTATCGATGGCAATTTGAATGCACATAGATACTGTGACAATATCCTGAGGCCCATTGTGAGGCCCATTTTTTAAAAGTTATCTGTGACCATCAGATGCATATCTGTATTCTATATCATGGCAAATCCATAGACTGCGGCCTAATGAATTTATTTAAATTGACTGATTTCCTTATATGAACTGTCACTCAGTAAAATCTTAGACATTTTTTACATGTGGACCAGGAGGTCTGGTGGCCTGGACAGGTTTAATCAGTGAGGCTAGTCTGGAAGACAAATGGGGGTGTTGTTCATAAGCATGCACATTTATGCCTGTGTCATAGAAACACATGCGTTAGTGCCACCTTGGTTCACTGCAAGGTGAACCTTAACTTCCTGCATTCCCAGATCACATTCATCTCTTTGATTTAGTATTGTAATGGAGTCCACCATGTGGTGTCAAAACCATTTAGAGTTTATGACTAAGTAATGGTGGTTTAGTTACCTTTTTGTTAGCTTGGTGGTTAATTTCATTACTAGGCCCTTCTGTGTGTTTGGTATGAGATTTCATATGTGCAGGGTGGCCAGCTGGAAGACATATTTATACCCAATATCCTGTAAAAAAACAAGTGTATTAGTCTACCAATCAAGCAAAAAAGAAAAAACGGTTAGCTACATTTTAAAGGGGGAATATTGACTCTTCCAGTCCATAATAACCACGCCTATTCCCATTCTCCTTCAAAATAATTCCAATAGTTCTTCAGGGTACAGTTGAAATCTCCAAACCGAGTGCGGTGTGGAGAAGATATCCAGATCTGTGACTCTGAGTTAAAGGAGAGGAGAACAGAGACCACCCGTTAAGATCAGATAAGAGGAGAGTGTGTGGCAAGCCTGGCCCGAATCAGCATGGCACTGGAAATTACACTGATGTTTGCAGTGGGCGAGAGGAGAGGGGGGAGAATATGACGCTCCCCTTCGCACTCCTCTCTCTCCCCACCATAACCACACTGTTCCCAGTAATAGATTTCAGCAGGTTTTTTGCTCTCCTCGGCACTTGTTTATTATTGTTCCAAATGACAGAGTGCAGAGACGGGGGAGTGGGGGAATGGGTGAGAGGGTGGGCGGGGGCATTGAAAACAATCATCGTCAAACTCGAGTACGCCGACTGTCGCTTTGTCTGTAGAGGCGCCTGCCTGGGGAGTGGTGGTGCAGCTCCAGAGATTTACTGTCTTAAACGCCACATTTCCCAAAGCCGCCCGCCCTCCGTCCGTTCAGCGTCTTCAGCCCTGTTGCCATGGCACAGTATGCTGAGTGCAGTTTTAAAGCATCTACCTTGGTTCAAACAAGCTAGGATGTTAAGAGTAGGTTTGATTATTTGTGACAAGCGGTGAGAAAGAGAGGTCTATGTATGTCCAATGATTATGGTCGAAAGCCTAACCACAAATCTTTGGCCTCATTCTCTTTCACTGACCACTTACATGTACTTTACACTGTCGTCACACCTTTAGGATCAGTTGTCCTCATCCACAATCTGCATGTTTATCATTATGAGTTGAACACCAATAACTGTCCCTGGACCTGTTGTTAGCTAAATGGCTTAATCTACACCTCTATACTCCTTCACAGCAGGCCAATAAAGCCTCTCATCCTCTCAACACCCTTCTCCAGCTGCAAACCAATGGCCCGAGATAGGTTTAGTGCTAAAATAAGTTTGTTCCCCAGCTCCTTCTATTGTCAGATTAATTACCAAGGCTCTTTATCCTTTTCTAATTGATAGTAGATTAGATTAGCGATTTGGAAACTCCATAGGGATTAGGTCCATAGAGGGCCCTGAGGGTTTTGCAGATCTAAACTGGGGAGACAGGATTATCATTGGTCTCTATTGCTACTTGGGTTTTCCTAACTAACTGTTGGCCCAAACTCAAGCGAAACTATTTGAACACATGGACTAATAACAGTAGGCCTACTGTTGTTTGTGCTATGTCTCTGTGGCGTAGGCCTACTGTTGTTCGTGCTATGTCTCTGTGGCGTAGGCCTACTGTTGTTTGTTCTATGTCTCTGTGGAGTAGGCCTACTGTTGTTTGTGCTATGTCTCTGTGGCGTAGGCCTACTGTTGTTTGTGCTATGTCTCTGTGGAGTAGGCCTACTGTTGTTTGTGCTATGTCTCTGTGGCGTATTATCTTAATCTGAAAGGTTGAAATCTCTATTAGCTATTAAACGTCAGCATCAACAGTCTCTAAGTCAAATTGTAATACAGTTACCTACTTGCCAAACAGTCTAACAATAGTGTAGGGAGAAAATAATAAACACTAACCTCCATGTTTAGAACCTAGTTTAAAGGAATATGTCTCTTTTACTCAGAGCTAGCGTGTTAGTAACAAACTAAATGGAATAACTTGGACTCATTTATATGTGGAATCAAAATGCAACCTAAAATGCTGACTTTGAATTTTCAAAATAGCATCACTCCACTCTCTGCCATAAAATACTAGATGAGGTCTCTGCAGCAAAATACCCGAAACATGATCCTCGTGTCCCCCTGCTTAGCCCTATAGCCCGGCTGGGCCGAGTGGTTGAATTTCACTGCTGAATTTATAGAAATTAAACAGGATTGATATGGGGATATTTCATTCCTTTCTATCAGAGCAGAGGAAATTAAACCGAATTTGAGTTCAAAACTCTAGAAATTGCTGCATGAATCAGGGGGCTGCCAATGGCTATTCTCTCTCTGGCAAGATACAGGCCAATTAGTCACACAAATACCTCCCTGGTCCCTGATCCCCTTGCAGAAACACTAGTCCTGATCTGACTGGATATATCTATTCCACCTCATAGAGATGGTCCCTGCTGCTGCGGCAGGTGCAGAGAACTCTACAGCAGCTGACACACAGGGAGTAACAATACGGTCCCAATTGGCACCCCATTCCCTACGTAGTCCTATGGGCTCTAATCAAAAGTAGTGCACTTTATAGAAAATAGGGTGCCATTTGGGATGCAATCATACTGTCTGTAGGAATATGTCAAGCCTGTACTGTAAATCCGATTCTGACCATTTTAGTGGAAAAGGGTGAGGCTTTTAGATCTAATCTTTACCTGTAGGAACTTAGGACAGTTACAGTATACATCATGTTTACTATGACTAGTCTTAGTTTAGCTGTAAGTGTAAGTAGAAGAATATACAGTATCTGATATTTGTATAACACATTTGTCTCATGATTTCTGATTTAAAAAGTTTGTCCCATTCTTACATTAAAATACACTTCACATGATCATAAAATAGGACTTTCCAATCTTCTTCCTTACTGAAAAAACACAAGTTCCCCATTACACTCTACATTAACCACAGTGCACCACAGCATTATAGACATACGGCTGTAACTAAAAATGCAGTTGTTCTTATTGAATTACCCAACTGGAGATAAAATCTAGAGCATTTTCGTGCCAATAACAACATACTGAGAGTGGTCTAATTTGATAGGTTCTACTATGGGTTGACTAAAGGTTTAAAGCATTACCATGCATTGTTTATTACAACAGTTATGTTGGCCATAATTGAATGTTCCGTTTATTTTAGGCATGAACTGACTTTATCAAGTAAATATGGTGAGTGAGTTCCATCCATTAGAAGGAAACAGTTGATTGATAAGATAATGGAAAACGTCCATACACTAAACAAGAGTAAATGAGTACATATCCCCAGCACTGTAGTTTCTGACGCTTTTTCATGTCAAGAACAACATTTGTCTTACTGATTATAAGACATCACATTGATTATTTAAATTATTTCAAAACAAACAATGTAAGTCAATTTTACACAGATTTCTTTCAGTGAAAGGCTTCGCCCTCTCTGAGTGTGGTTTTGAGAAAGAGGGGGAAATACGCAACTTGACTCCCTAAAACTCGGGGGAGACCGAGGGGCTTAATATCTTATGACCTTTCAGTGTGCCAGAGGCCAAATCATTGACAGTTTAGAGCTATGGGGAATGTTAATATGTATTTCCAGGATTATTAAATTATGTATATGATAAACTTCCCTAAGAATGTACAGTAGGTTATTAGCGGGAGAGGGGTTTCTAAGCGAATCCATCCCTTAGCTCCACACTCCAGTTACGCCTAATGATGGTCATTATTACATAGCTTAACTGTAATACTGGATTGATTCTCAGGCTCCCGAATAACCCTGCACCCCGCGGCTCAACAAAAGGCATGTTGAGCTGAGCTTGTGTAGCATACACAGACCAGGCGCGTTGTGGCCCCAGAGCCTTGGAGAGCAGAGAAGAAGGGAAAGGAGAGGAGAGGAGAGAGAAGGGGAGAGTAGAGTAGAGGATAAAGGAGAGAAGAAGAGAGGAGAAAGGAGAGGAGAAAGGAGAGGAGAGGAGAGGAGAGAGGAGAGGAGAAAGGAGAGAAGAGAGGAGAGAGAAGAGGAGAAGAGGAGATGAGAAGAGAGAGAAGAGAGAGGAGAAAGGAGAGAAGGGGAGATGAGGAAGAGAGTAGAGAAGAGAAGAGGAGAGGAGAAGGGAGAGAAGAGAGGAGAGAGAAGAGGAGAAGAGGAGAAGAGGAGAGAAGAGAGAGGAGAAAGGAGAGAAGGGGAGATGAGTAGAGAAGAGAAGAGGAGAGGAGAGGAGAGGAGAAAGGAGAGAGGAGGAGAGTAGAGGAGAAAGGAGAGAAGAGGAGAGGAGAAAGGAGGGAAGAGGAGAGAGGAGAGGAGAAAAGAGGAGAGAAGAGGAGAGGAGAAAGAAGAGGAGAGGAGAAAGGAAAGAAGAAGAGGGAGAAGAGGAGAGAAGAGAAGAGGATTGAGGAGAGGAGAGGAGAAAGGAGAGGAGAGAAAAGGATTAAGGAGAGGAGAGGAGAAAAGAGGAGAGAGAGGAGAGAGAAGAGAGGAGAGGAGAAAAGAGGAGAGAGAGGAGAGAGAAGAGAGGAGAGGAGAAAAGAGGGAAGAGGAGAGATGAGAGGAGAAAAGAGGAGAGGAGAGAGAAGAAGAGAGGAGAGGAGAAAGAAGGGGAGAGGAGAAAGGAAAGGAGAGGAGAGAGAAGAGGAGGGAGAAGAGGAGAGGATTAAGGAGAGGAGAGAAGAGGTGAAAGGAGGGAAGAGCGGAGCGAAGTGGAGTGGAGTGGCTGGCAGTAGCAGGCAGCAAGAGCCTCTGTGCTGTGGGTGTTTCAGAAGGGTTAATACTGCAAGGCCATATAAAGACCGGATTAAGGCCCAGGCTTACACAACCAGGAAGAAAATTGAATGTTTGTAAGAAAATATGCGGCTAATTCCGTTCTGTCATCAGTGGATATTAAAGATTATTAGCTGGCACGTCAAATTATTTGTAAATCACAAAGGCTGCCCTGTTGAAATTATCTTCTAATTTCCAGAGGCTAGAAGTGACTGAAGACTTGAGTGGAGTATCGTCTTATAGTAAGAGCTCAAGGTTTTTACGAATTTGTATCCCTTTATTGAAGAAAATAAAGAAATTAAACATGATTTGCTTCTTTTCTTCCTTTTAACTTGATTTATTTACTACTTTTTAAATGACATTCTTGAAGATTTTAGAGTGATTTTATGTGACACACACACTTTCTCTATTCTCCCAATGCCACCACTGGAGATGATAAACAAATAGTTAATTGTAAGGATCTTTGGCACCTGTACTGGATTAATGGAGACCACCACCAGTAGCAGACAGAGTTAAGCTGAAAGATTGAGTTACGAGAGCAGAGCAGAGGAGAAGGCCGACCAACCAACTCAGCCCAGGTGCTCAGCTCAGGGTAATACCCCCCAGATAGCAACAATATGGTTCTGTTTTAGAACTCTCTCTGTCTTTACGCTTTCTTTTCCTCCCTCTCCTCGTCCTGAGCCAGAGGACTTTGTGTAGTGCCACTACAGTACATGGGGCTGACCTGAGGGTGGCTGTTTCGGTCTGGTTGTCTGTACTTTCTGTCTATACTGTAGTCCAGGTCTGGTCTCACCAACTAGCCCTACACAAGGAGACGAAGACAAAGTCTGTGCCCCAAATGCCCCCCTATTACCTCCTATCCACTGATTGGTGGAGGATTCATGTGTTGTATTTCCTCAGCTCCACAAATATTTCTCTGCTCAGTCACTCCCGCTCTCTCTCTCTCTCTCTCTCTCTCTCTCTCTCTCTCTCTCTCTGTCTCTCTGTATCTCTCGCTCTGTCTGTCTCTCTCTGTGTGTGCGTGTGCATGTGTGTGATACTTTGCCCCTCTGGGCTGATCAGTGTTTTGAGGGGTGTCTTGCTAGTAGACATTGCTGTGAGTCCTCTAGCCCCCTCCTATGGCAGACAGTCATGCCTCTTGTACATCTGTCTCCGTCACAATCTATGGTGTTAATAGACAAGACAAACTGAACCACAAGTAGCTCTGCACACAATCACATCACCAAAGATGAAACTTGTCATAACTTCATATTCCATTTAGAAAAGCGCATACCCAACTGTATTACATATATTTATTCAAATTATTCAAATACGTATGAATAAAAAAATGAAAATATAATTGCTGTCATGGGTGTTGAAATGATTGTGCAGAACATTTCCGAGTAGAAACGTAAAGGAATATCTGTGTTTAATTAAACGTTTTTTTTAAATATTTTCTTTTAATCTCTATACATTTAAATGGCAATCGGATGTGGACATGTGAAAATCAAAGTGCTGCATGTATTTCAGTCTGACGTTAAGGTGGTGGGGTTAAAGTTCTAATATGCTGTATTCAACCCATCCGTGTCATATCCGTTCTCTGCAGACTGTTTTGATAGAATAATTCTAGGTTCCATTATGATTCTGCCATGGTTTCTAGAACTGCTTTGAAATTCTTGCAATTCTAAAGCTTGTTAAGTAGCACCTTTCTGCCCGGGCAGCCAGGGCGGCCAGGCGCAGCTGAAAGGAGAGGAGGTGGGGAGGGCAGCACATTGGTTTTCACCCCCCCTGCTCCCTGCTGCAAAGTGTAGCCTAAATGCGTTTCTGATTCCTGACGTGACACATGGTTGCATCCCAAATGGCACCCTCTGGTCAAAATTAGTTCACTATTTTGGGAGTAGGGTGCCATTTGGGACTCAACTATGGTCAAATGACAGGCGGGCAGGCAGGGCTCTAGCCTTGTGTGCTTTGCACTCCAGTCTTAGTGCTAGCATCACACCACATAGAGCTGCTTTTAATCACTAATTACCATGATTGGCTGCTGGATTCACACAATAATGAATGATTGATAACATCTCAAATAAAGAGCGGACCAATTCTGGCTCCTGACAGGCTCTTTGGGGAAATTTGATGTTAGTAGTGACTGAAACCGTTTAAGTCGAAAATGACTGCTGGACACAGGATGGAGCGGCTTTCAGCTCAATACGTGTCTACACTGCCATTTTGAAGATGGACAGGCGGGGAGGGACTCTCTCTTCGCAACGCCCTCACTCTTTAATGTATATAGGCCTATAGGCCAACATGTTCATACAGGGCATTTTTGTACTCAGCATCTGAATTCCTCAATCTACCACAAAATGGATGCTGCTCAGATGCCTCCATATATTACTGGATCTGTAAACATTGTATCAGATGGATTGAAATCAGGGCAGCTCTTAGTTTTCTATCTATCTAGCTATTCCAAACAATGAGAATGTGTGTAACTTACATTTTACAATTACTACTAGGGACTTATTTAACTTATACTAGATTACTATTAGCTATTTGGTGTCTGATTAATTGTGCCATGCTCCTCACAAAGCATAATAAGCTATGTTATTTTGAATGATCTGTATCAAATTAATATAATATTGTATGGATAATGTGTCAGCACCAGTCTTTTTACAGAAGCCTGCAGGGCTTTTACACTAAAAGACATTGAGGTTATTACATTTGTGGCTTAGTTGAATTCCATGTGTGAGAAACATGCTTGTGGACAATAAATACATTTTGTGACAGGGGAACGTATGATGTTTGCGGCATATATTACATCTGTGCAGGCCGGGTTGCAGCACTTGTGGTTTGTTCAATACCCAGACGCTTTCGGGGTGTCCTTGAACTGTTGCTCGACTCTCACGTACACATGGGTTTCATATGGTTTCATCGCCGGTGACGCTGAACGCAGCCCTCTGTGATCCAACAAAAGGCACACTGTAACACTGTAAAGCGAGCACCCTGCACATGACAGCTCTGACATGTACAATAAATATGGATTTCTCCACGGCTGTATGTGAAATGATACATGTGATTTAGAGAGAGATTTCTTAATCCTGTGCCCAGGCTGGCCTGTGGCTGTGGCCCACGCTATCTGGCACCGCACACACTGTGCATGACTCTGTCTGTGTATGTATGTAAAAACCCTAATTGCTCCTGTAAGTCGCTCTGGATAAGAGCGTCTGATAAACGACTAAAATGCTAATGTAAATGTGTATGCATCTAGAACGCCACAGACACTCATCCACTCCCACTCCACTGTAGACATACACAGTACACACTCCAACACACACAGTCAGACAGACACAGACACACTCCCCCTATCAGATCCACATCTGGGACAATAGACAGTCGTCCAAGTCGTCTCCACTCAGTGATTCCAACCAGACCAGACCAGTTCACATTTAGCATTGAGTCTGGCACCGCACACCTGGCTGTGTATGGCTCTGTGTATGTATGCGTCTAGCACTTCACACACACACGCGCGCACACACACAAACACACACACGGATTATCTGATTATCAGAGTCAATGTTGATGCGTCAGTCCAACAGTGGTAGGTGCTCTGCCTGTTTATTTGACCAAAGTCTTGACTTAGAACATCAGGGCTTGGATTGGCCTATTCCAGGTGCCACTCAAACACTTCCAGGTGCATGCATAAATGTTATTTTCCCACTGTGTATTTCAGGATTGTTTTTCCTGTAGTCAGAACTATAGTGGTTCGATGAAATATGTAGAATACTTTTTCACAATTTTTCTATCTATTTTTTCTAATAGATGGTTGTCCATATACTGTGGCATGTCAACCAGCCACTCTAGTGACACATGTGCTCTTAAAATGCTCTTAATACATGATTCATAGGCCTACTCAAAAGCTGAGAGCCTCGCCTTTCTCTGCGCTTTATTTATCCCAGCTTGAATGTGGTTGCATTACAAAGTCCCTTTTTGATTTGCTGTATTTAAACAGGTTTTAGAGATCAGGCCCCTGATATATAAAGATGCCGGCAAAGAGCGGCTCCCATTGTACATGCCTGTCTGTGCTGTCCACGGGGCCACCATTTACCGCCGTGATTGACGCCATCTATTCAGATAGTAAGTGGTGCCTTCATACCTCTTTCGCGGCTTTTCATTTCAAATGGTCGTTTCGTTTTAGCAATCCTTTTGACTCCCTCCTTTCACTGCCATTTGGAAGTTAAATGTATAAAAAGAGAGAAAATAATAACGGCATATGCCCGTTTTTTTCTTGCTTTGAATTACAGTGACTGCAAAGCAGAGCCTAAAGTGCAAGTGCCTTTTCATAACGCATAAAAGGCTGAAATGTTTACATATCAAAAGGCTACAGGCCAATTTCTGTCAAAATGATACATGAAGTTAAGCAGTATGCTAGGCCTACAAGCAAGTCATTTCAACCCTAGTCGTTGGAGGAAAAAAAAACTTTTTGCATTTTCTTTTACGTAAAATAAGTTAGGCAACATTTTAACAAGCCATTACAATGGCTTCAATACATAATTCACCATGTAGCCTAAAGTTGCTTGAAATTGGAAAAATATCCATCCTACAGTCAATGGAACCATCTTTGTCAATTATGTTGCATCTTATTTATACACATAACTCATACCGTTAAAAGAAGATAATTAAGTGGGATAATTTAAATTACATTCTTCTGACAACCTTGACGTCAAAAAAAGGTTTGCCCTAACATGGAAATATACTTTTTAGATGTTTTGTTTTCCAGAATTGTTTTGTGATCATTTTTGGATGGAACAAGGTTAGACTAAGCTATGTGATCAAGAACGGCTATTTTTCGTATTGTTATCTTCTACTGAATGTTTAGGCAGGAAAACCATGCCATAATCGTCTTGTTCACATACAATAAAATATGAACGTGGTTGTAATTCTTCCCAAGTGTGATGCCTAAAAGCATATGTCCATTAAGTAATATTAGTCTGCACATTTTAAGACGGTGCTTCTTTCAACTCCAATCAACCTTAAACATAATTTGTGCGTGTACATAACAACATTTTTGCAATAGCATTAACATCCGGTATCCTTATATATATATATATTGCAGATGTGTTCATCAATTAGGCTAATTAATATGAGCAAATCAAAATAAACGGCCTATGGCTGTTTTTAACCTGAAATGTAAATTATACTCATGTTTAGGGATTTGCATTTGTTTTATTGTTTGTATTTTGTATTTTGTAAAAATCTCATTAGTAGGCATATTGCTTAAACTGATTTATATGAAGTCTTACACATTCTATCAAATCTAATGAACAATACAATACACTGAACTTAATAAAATAAGAGATTTATGTGATATTTAATTTAACCTAAATGATTTTAGCATTGTCTACACATTGTCTACGTTCATCATTATATTTATATTCTAGGTGAATCGTGTTCGTACCACTCCTAACTCCTAAGTCTATCAACAACAACAAATTCACTGATAGTTTGAATGCAATCAACATTGTCCTGAATGTAAAACCCTCGTTTTATTACCGAAGTGGATAACCCAGGGACTCAAGAATACACGTTCCCAGCTCCTCAGTCCATTCTCACTAAATTAAATATGCGCTCTGAAGTAACATTCGCCTCATTTTCCACCCGTGCATTTCATTTGATTAGGCGTGTAATTGTAATAAGTTTTCTCTAACGCTGAGAATAGAAGCGATAATGGCCGTTATCTTATCACAGCTAGAGTAATATGTTCATGGAACGAGTAGTTAGCGGAGGTGTTTAAAGTTAATACGCACGATTTCCTACCCATCGAGATAGCCCCGCTGATGGAGTAAACAGAGATAATCTCCTCACGACCATCTCCCGTGGTGAGCTCTGTGACGGTCGTGTCAGACCGACTGTTTCCCAAATAACATGCAGCAACACAGACTGAGATCCGGAGCCTCATACGTAATGGAATATATTTGATTAAATGTTATAGGCCTATATTTTTTATTTTTATTCATTGTATGTGTAGAATGGGAGGGAGGGATCTATATTATGGTGTTATTTGGGGTGGATATTTGGGGTTTTGGTGAGAGAAAATGTAGACCCTTGAGACGTGTAGATGTTGTCAAACTTGGGCCTGTTAATAAAATGAAAACGATTATTAAAGTCACACACACACATGCACACACAAACACACGCATTTTCACAAATTGATGTAGTCTAGATAAAACGTTATAGCTACATTGATTAGTGGCCTATATATAGATTTGACCAGAAGCAATATCTGATTCTTCAGTAAAGTTAATGATTTCACAGGGAATTTGTTTAGCAATCCTTTTGCTGACAATGAAATGAACCTGTTTAGCTTACCTTGTATCTTACAATTAGCCCTCACGGCTGACATAGCACTGAGTTGGGTGGTTTGTTTCAAAAGTCTGCAAATAGTACGGATTAACTTAATTGAATTAATTCTCAATACACAGATCTGTGCCTTTCACACTGTTGTGAGGTAAACCTAAAACCAGCCAATCTCTGCCCTCCGTTTGTCATCCGCTCCTCCAGCACAGGCGCAACTGGTCGGTGACGTCAGCCGAGCATATAATCGGGCTGGAGTTCAAGTGGACCACGAAAACAAGTTAGTGAAGCCTCAGTCTGAAAGCTTCCACCGGAGTCCGTCCAACGCGAGAGAAACACGCCAAAGTCAACAAACTCGATGTTATGACACATATTTAGGAACTTTTTACGGACTTTCTCCTGACCCACACCGAATTTAGGACTTTTGAAAAGCAACGCATTTTATCCCTCTTTTCACGTATCGGTGATGCCCGCTGGTATGTTCAGTATCGACAGTATCCTGGCCGGCAGACCCACTTGCAAGGACTCGGTGCTCCTCCATCGGAATCCCCCAGTGGTGTTCTCTAACCTCACGGATTCCATCTACACTGCTACCGATTACAATGGACTCTACTCGCACGCAACTGGACCTTCTCCCCCGGGGATGCAGGCGGTGAACGGGACTAGAATAGGATATAATAACTATTATTACGGACAACTGCATGTGCAGGGCCCCAATGGCCCTGCCTGCTGCAGCGCTATCCCAACCCTCGGCTCGCAACAGTGCCCTTGTATTCCAACAGGTAGGTTGCCCTTTTTAAAATGTAAAAACTCTGCATGTTCCTTTGGTGATGGACAATATAACGCTGTCTGTAATGACACCTAAAAGTTAAAACGTTATGTTTATAGGGGATGGTAGATATACTGTAAATTGGTTGGTGTGTCAACTTAAGAAATGAGCCCATTGCACAACATGTTGGTGCCTATATAGCCTATCTAAGAAGCCTGTCTGTGGTATAGCCTACTCTAATCCAGTTGAACTTTTTCTTATTAACTGAAATAGTTTGTATTCTACACTTTGTGTAGATGGGAACATGGGATGAGTAGGCTATGTCATGCGTAAAAGTGTTGTTTTTGGGTTTGCTGAGTTGTTTTTTCGTTTGGTTAATTTGTGATTTTGTCTGTAGGCCCATTGGGTGTGGTGCGAAATTAATTGCCTCATTGAGGATTTTTCCCTAATGTAATCTAATCTTTATTTATTTATTCATGCAGGTTATGACAGCACGGGCTCCGTGCTCATCTCTCCCGTCCCGCACCAGATGATGTCCTATATGAACGTGGGCACCTTGTCTCGGACCGAGCTCCAGCTCCTGAACCAGCTCCACTGCAGACGTAAGCGGAGACACCGAACCATCTTCACCGACGAGCAGCTTGAGGCTCTGGAAAACCTTTTTCAGGAGACCAAGTACCCTGACGTCGGCACACGGGAACAGCTCGCGCGGAAAGTGCATCTACGGGAGGAGAAGGTTGAGGTGAGTGCATGCACGGGCCAGTGTTGCTGGCTGTCCATCTCCCTATACACATTAGGCTGCGATCATTTTCGGAATATCTGTGAATAATCTCTCCACGTTTTAAGAAAAAAATATAGATATCAACACAGAACGTTCGTTGCACATTGTAACAAATTACGCTCATAGGCCTACGTGAAAGGACACATTCTATCCAAGCGTTATACGCACATAGTAATAGCAATCGTTCACGTCTTTCTAGTGCCAAAAATATATTCGATTAAGCCCAAATTACCTTTCAATTACTCTACAACACGGTCTAACAAATATTTCATACAAATTACAAATATTGTATCTTTTATTTTCGCATAGGTGTGGTTCAAAAACAGACGAGCGAAATGGAGAAGGCAGAAAAGGTCGTCCTCGGAAGAATCTGAAAACTCACAGAAATGGAACAAATCGACGAAAATACCCACAGAAAAAACCGAGGAAAGCAAAAGTGACGTGGATTCTGACAGCTGATAATGGTCTAACACAAAAAGAGAAAAGACCGTTGGTTGCATATATGAGCAAATCTTGCACATCTACACCAATACATACAAGATTTTGACTTTTTGTACATAGTGTAAATGTCATGTGGACTGAAGTAATGAAATGTGTTGCCATGATGTTGCACAGTTGTATAGTAAATATTACTTTTATTATTGCTATGGGGGTAGGCTATTTATATTTAATTTAAAGTTTAATGTTATGCATACCATCTCGAAGATGTGGTGTGCAAGGAGCCTGGACCAATTTTATGGCGTGTCTCAATACTTTGCGATCTCACATGACATCTCATATGGATATTACTAAATGTTATAAATCTGATATTGTTTTATGATACTTGCGTGGTGTATTCATCATCACGATTTACTGCAAAGAATATTCTGAAACTACTATTCTGAAACTCAATGGGAGAATATATTTTAGAGCTTACTAGACGGGGGCAACCTTTATAAGATAAATGGACAGAAGTATAGTTGTCAACTCTTTACTATACCTACAGGCGTGTTTGGGGATTTGACTGAAACGTTTTGTCTATATGTTGCAATTAACGATAATTACAGTAAGAATGAATATACATTAAATCATATCTGAATCATCTCTATTTCGTTTGTCTCTTTTCAATGAATGTATTTTTTATATTTATAATAATATTATCTAGTCATTTTGGACATGAATATGCTATAGACTTACATTAGGCTAAAGTTGGTTGTTTCTCAGATGCAAGTCAATTGAAAAAAAAAGACGCATTCCAAAAGACACCCTTTTGCGTGGAAATATTGCTTGCATAGCAGTGGATGATTTCATGGAAAAAGTCCTAAATAGTACAGTTGATATGGAGCTTCTAGTCTTCTTATAACATTTACTAGAATGTGTCGTATTGGCAGAATACACATTCAATTATTTTCGATCCATGCGCATAAATGAAAGCTTGATGTTGCAAAATATACACTGAGAAAATATATATTTTTGAATACTAAAACTGTTCACGAGATGTTTTTGTCCCCTTTAATTAAATGTATCAAAAATGATTATCAAAAGCACAAATTATTTCGTTTTCAACAGCAAAGATGAATATATCACCAACATACTCAAAACAACAGGTGAATCATTAAAACATATTCATGAATTTGACAAACCAACGATTGTCTTTGTAGCCTAATGATAACGGTAGTTATGTGTCAGTGAACTACACCACCAATTGATATATCTACCTTTTCTGTCATTTCACAGGTGATCGAATAACTAACAATTTGGTCAGGAATGAATCCCAAAACTACCAACCTAAAATAACGAATTAAACTTCCACCCGACACCATGCTGGGAGTGAAAAAGATGAATGTACAAATCCTGGATTGCCCCTTTAATTTGTAATTCAAAGTGATTACATACCTGATTCAAATATTTTTCTATATTGCTTGTTAGTGATAGTCAAAGCTTATCAGTATGTCTATGTCATACACAATTTATAACATTTATCTTAATTCCCCCATGTCTACACCAGCCCTAATATCTAACAGTGTCAACTAGTGGCGTTGCAATGTTACGTTCTTATATGGTGTTACTCACTTATTTTACGTTTTGTTGTATTACCAAATACCAATTATTTTCGGTGTATTACCATTGATAGTCCTAATTGTGTTATATTATATCTATATATCCCTAGTGTTGAAAAGTGGAGTGCCTATTTCCATAGGCCTACAATAAAATGCATCTCCAATTTACATTTCAATACCATACTTAACAGCAATGCTAGGTAATGGAATTTTGAGTTAGAGATTTATATTTTCCGTCTTCCAAGGTCAAATCACCCTTCACAAAAAAACAACTCCACTTGACTTTTAAAATGGTTTACATTTGTATGATTTCTATGAGCTTCTACAGCAAGATGGTAAAATGCTATGAGGAGCTGCTTCAAAGCTCATATTTTGGTAACTCTTTACTATAGCCCCCTAACGCTAGGACATTGTAATATTTGTCTTACAACTACACAAGACATTATAATATCCGTCATAGGCAGTCATAATTGTTTTGTCTTTTCTGTACACTCTTACAGATGCTGTTTGTTAACTTGATCATCCTGTTGTTGCAGGGATTTTCCTTCATGGCAGGAAATGCAAACTTTTTTTCTAGTGTATTCAAGACTTCTAAGGTTTGTAATTTCCACTTTCAAATTTCAGACTTGATTTGCCCTAACGAAAAATGTATCAACCCCTACAAAAAAATTCTAATTCATTCTAATCCACATAATAATTCACATAATATTTCTCATTTCCTGTTGCTGCATTATTATTTTCCTGCTATAGCAACCTGGTTCAAATTAAGATCCCACATATGTAGAAAAAAAAGATGCCATCTTGAACCTGTCTCCATAGGAGAACCCTTTAAATAACCCTTTTGGTCCCAGGTAGGGTGTCGAGTTGGTCTGTGCGTGTTGGTAGACGCAAATTATGTGTAGGCCTACGGCAGCTACGGCTGCGTTTCGGGATGCGCTCATATGTTGTAGTGCGGCACATATCTTTCTTGTGT
The DNA here is from genome assembly GCA_030435695.1 of Brachymystax lenok tsinlingensis. Lineage (NCBI taxonomy): Eukaryota > Metazoa > Chordata > Actinopteri > Salmoniformes > Salmonidae > Brachymystax > Brachymystax lenok. The sequence goes on from CM059808.1 coordinate 6,535,825, forward strand.
TATTATATAAAACAACGGTTGGTGATGTGTATGGCTACATTTCAGATACATTTTTGTACATTTGAACAGCAGTAGGACCAATCTATCTTGTTTTTATAGGGCTCAAAAGCAATTATAGTTGTGACTTAAAATGCCCCCTCAGGCATGTCATCCTAGAGCCGGGCCTGGGTAGAACCCTATTGGGCTCCATATAGAACCCGTTCCCCAGTGTTTTCTAGATGGAACACAAAAAAGTTCTACCTGGAACCAAAAAGGGGTATTCTTTCTAAGAGGGTTGATCACACTGTGTGTCCCTACTCCTTACACAACCCCCAGACCCACACACTTTCACGCCACACAAATCAAATATATTATCCCCTGTCATTACCTCATGGAAATGACACCATATAAAATCATGATATATACACAGACAGACCCTCCACAATCCTCAATTTTACCCATGTGCTGGTTTGACACTGATTTATATTGAAATGCATTGATTTCTTTTTAAAGGGGCAAGCTGCGATTTGATATGAGGGTAATGTAAACAGGTTCCCATGCTGTGTGCCCAGCGTCTACACCAGGCTGTTTTGCATCTCAGTTTGTAGATGAGGTATTTAAAGGTAATAGAAGATACATAGACACAATATAGGAATATTATTTGGTCTAAAGATGACAGATATGGATGTTTTATCAGTGTAGATTGAAAGTACAGTATATATCAGAGTGCAGTAAAAGTACCTATCAAGTTTTGATACTGTCATTTAAAATCAGTGTAGATGGCAACTGGTACATATTATATTTCTCTATATTTTGGAAGAACAGTGTGATAGCAATAAATATGCAGGAATTGTATTGGAGAGTTGAGATTTTACTCCTAAAGTCTACATTATGTGAACATTTTATTAGTCCTTTGGGATAACTATAATAATTCAAGCAATGTGTGCAATAATGATTTTATCTTTATGATTGTATCTTGCTAATGATTGTCATTAGCTTCGGTATTTTAGTGCTATATAATCTAAGACTCTCATCAAGTAACATTTCCTGCATTTACTATTTTTAATCCCTAAACAAATCATTATGTTTTAAATCTAATTTGAATAATTCAAACTAGGGCATAATTATTCTACACAAATTTCCAAATGGTCAGTTTGTTTTTCCAACCCACCAAATTTTCCAAGATAGGTACCAAAGAGATCCTATAATTCTGAGATCCTATAATTTAAGTTATATTTAATTCTGTGATAGGTACTATCTGGTTGAGTATTTCCAGAGATAGATTTAACATGGGGAAAATAATAATGCAGGACTCCTAAAGTGACTGTTTTAAACAGATTACAGGAGTTCCAGAGCAGGTACTTAAAGATTTGGCCATAATACAGACACTGAAACACAACACATATTCCTAATAATCCCTTATACAGTATGTCCAGCTGTGATTTATAAAGTGTTGCAGTGCAGGGCGCCAGTGGAATATACAAAGCACAGGGCCAGCCACAGTCATTAATCAATGCTTTTTTTCATGGGCAGTAATTTCACAAATTTAATGCAACTTTTTTTTCCTGAAACTATAATTTTTTTTGACCTCTTTTATGCATCATTCCCGGCACTTGCAAAAATATAGGTGGAGTCCAAGAAAAATGAGGTATTGAGTTAACTCTCAGAGAAGATAAATCTTTGCTCCTTTGCAAGCGTTTAGAGAAAACCTCTTTCTTTATTTGATATTTTTCCCTCAGAAGTGTCGCTATGTGAGAGCTAGGCTCTCTGGCTCTTGGGTCCAGCCGTTCTGTGGACAAGTTTCTCTTACATAAGCCTTTCTCTCTACCCTGTAATGTTGAAAGCTGATGTATATACTCTCCGTATCATACTGTATCAGCCCTGAGGGCCCCAGCCCTCTGAATAATGTTATTGGTACACGGGGTCTGGAGAGTCATAGAGCTGGGGGATTTGGCCTCTGGACTGACAGCTCTTGGGTGGATTCCCTGGTCGGTCTAAAGATAGACAAGGGTGTTGGCCTGCTCTGTGGTCCACTTCCAGAGACATATACATGTACTGTAAAATGGCCTCATCATGGCAGGCAGGACCTCAGAATGAAAGTTAAGACAAATAATGCATATTTTTACAAATGTAAACTTTCTACTATATTATTACCATATTTCACTGGGATGACGTGTGGTTTGGTGTTTGTTTTTGTTTTGTGCTGGACTCTCTCTCGCTCTCTCTCTCTCGCTGACTCTCTCCCTCCCTCACACACACACACACACACACACACACACACACACACACACACACACACACACACACACACACACACACACACACACACACACACACACACACACACACACACACACACACACACACACACACACATCCAATGCCACCATTGGAGATGTTCAACAAATACTTAATTGTAAGGATCATTTTATAGCTGAGTTTAGCGCCTGAAAGCTCTTAACTACTGTAATGTTCTCTCCGACCAGCCGTGTAATTACATTGCCTGTCACCACACACATCGCAGCACACCAGTCATCGACTGACTTCTATTAGTCAGCGGGCCCCCTGTTAAACCGCTAAGGAGCTTTTATCTGGGAGCCAGCAGGTCAAGCCTAACCAACCGCTGCCAGCGTTCACTTATCTCAAAGGTGAACGTGGTGCTCGTAAAGTTTGAGACAACTCCCCTCTGAGCCAACGAGGGTCAGGAACCAGGGGCTATTCTGTGTGTCTGTAAGACCTTAGAGAGAGAGAGGGAGAAAGTGATAGAGAGGGGCAGAGAGAGCGAGAGAGAGAGAGAGTGAGAGAGCGAGAGAAAGAGAGAAAGAGAGAAAGAGAGAGATAATGAGAGAGAGAGAGAGAGAGAGTATAATGTTTTTGCTGTAGCCACCACACGCCAAACCAAACACACATGAGTAATATGGATGAGGTATACCTCTACCTAATGTGTGCTTTTCTGCCCCTATTCATGCTGAATGCTGGGTAATTGGGGTGTGTGGTGGGGCCCGGGCAGACAGGCAGGAGATTGGGGAAGGGACTAGTATACACAGCTAGTGGCCGAGGGAGGGAGATGAGGAAGGTTCTAGTATACACAACTAGGGGCCGAGGTCTGACCACTGATTACCACCGTGGGTTGAACTCAGCCACCCACAGGACCTGGGGTGTAGGGAGGCAAGGACGGATGAGGGATGTCAGTGGGGGAGAGATAGAGGGAGGTGAAGAGGGGGAGAGGATTTAGGGGCAGTGTGTGGGAGTCAGATGAGAGTGCATTGACTTGAGTGAGGACAAGGCAATGTGGGGTAAAAAGGGGGTTAGTGGGGTATGGTAGTGAGAGGGGGAGGGTGGTGCAGGAGAAAGAGGAGGAGAATTGGGGGATTAGAGGTGTGTGCTGTGGTGAGTTGAGAGAATAAGAGGGGGATGAAAGAGGGGGTGGGGTGAAGCCGGGCTCATGTTTAGAGGGTGTTGTATTTGTACATGCCCTTTTGACCTGGGGTAGAGCGTTCACCCCAAGTTCAAACCCGCACAGGACCAGCTATATACACACACACACACACACACAAGCACACACACACACACACACACACACACACACACACACACACACACACACACACACACACACACACACACACACACACACACACACACACACACACACACACACACACACACACACACACACCATTATAGTGTATGTGTGGGGCCTGCAACATTATCCAGACAGAACCATCAACCATCAACTCGACACAACCCACTGCTATGTACGCACGCCTGTGTAGTGCTTAGGCCGGCATATTTATGTCACTATACAATGTAACCCCCTCTCTCTCTCTCTCTCTCTCTCTCTCTCTCTCTCTCTCTCTCTCTCTCTCTCTCTCTCTCTCTCTCTCTCTCTCTTTCTCCCCTCCAGTGTCCCACCAACTGCCAGCTCCACTAAAGGCCTGACAGTGGAATGGTTGTTTTTCATCGCACAACATCTCCCCTACACACCCGTCCCCTCCTCCCACCTCCCTCTCCCGTCCCTCTCTCTCTCCTCACAGTCGCTGAGTGAGCTAGGAGTAAATAAAACAATGTGTGGATTAATGATCAAATGATTTGAGGGTCTGTGTTTTGTTCTTTCAGGGCAAATCACTCGCTATTTACTCAGATCATGAATCAAAATGATTCTCTGTATCAACAACAGAACTATGGTCCTGGGAAATTATGAAGGATAAATCACAAGTAAAACAGAATGACCTCTCTTCTCTCCATCCAACCAACACATGCGCATGCACTCATGCACACACACGCGCACACGCACACACACACACACACACACACACACACACACACACACACACACACACACACACACACACACACACACACACACACACACACACACACACACACACACACACACACACACACACACACAAGCCTAAAATAGAATTTAAACAAAATAAGGACATGAAAAAGTCCTGACTTTCAGAATTGTTTAGTTTTCCTACCTTCAGGACATTCTGGTGACTTGTCAGGACATTCTGGTCCTGATAAGGCAGAAAAACATGTACACACACGCACGTGAGCACACACACACACACACGTTACGCACACACACACACACACACACACACACACACACACACACACACACACACACACACACACACACACACACACACACACACACACACACACACACACACACACACACACACACACACACACACACACACACACACAGGCTGTCTGCTATCAGATAATAGCCGCTCCTGGACTAAAACGCAGTAAAACATAATAAACATGTCCACATCTGATTAATCTGTGTTTTTCCTCTAAATACTATTAAGCCCATTTATATACTTAAATTCAAACTAGCCTGTGGTTTATATCAAATGCTGAGAGAACTGAAAACAAATGATTGCATGAATATCTTTTCTACCGGCCAGAAAGTATGAAATGTAAATGCTTTTTTTGGCTGGTAAATGACAAGGTGCACACAGGTCATATGTAGAAGATTTCTAAACTAAACGCTACCTTGAGCTTTTAAACATTGAAACACTAACTTCACATGGAGATTCATGCGTATAATAAAACATAACAACATGTACCCTTGTATGTTAAAAGGCCATGTACTGTCATTTTCTATGTTTTGATTATCCAAGCCTCAATCATATCGCATCATCACATAATGACAAACATACAAGATGTCCTATTTTTGGAGCGTGGAGCAGCATTTAACATTGCTACAATATATTTACAAAAGTATGTGGACACCCCTTCAAATTAGTGAATGCGCCTATTTCAGCCACACCCGTTGCTGACAGCTGTATAAAATTGAGCACACAGCCATGCAATTTCAATAGACAAACAATGACCCTACTGAAGAGCTCAGTGACTTTCAGTGTGGCCCCGTCATAGGATGCCGCCTTTTCAACAAGTCAGTTCTTCAAATTTCTGCCCTGCTAGAGTAGGCCTGGTCAACTGTAAGTGCTGTTATTGTGAAGTGGAAACATCTAGGAGCAACAACAGCTCAGCTGTGAAGTGGTAGGCCACACAAGCTCACAGAATGGGACCGCTGAGTGCTGAAGCGCATTATTTTGGAATGAGATGTTCGACGAGCAGGTGTCCACATACTTTTGGTCATGTAGTGTATCTTTCAACACAGCCGTCATTGGTTCCCCCAGGAGATGTAAATGCAGCGAGAGAGAGGTCGTCCAGTCCACCCAGGAACAGCTGTGGTGGGCTAGTACCGACATGCAGGTAGCATATTCCAATTGACTGTTGCATTAGATTTGCCTGCCTCCCCTTGGCCTTGGGGTTCACAGGGCTAACCTGGGCTATAAACAGTTAGTGACATGAGTATGATAATGTACATTGTAATACAGACGTTTTTATATTGTTTTTTCAGAGTTACAATACCTAGGGCCAGAGTTTTTTCATGACTGTGTGGGTCAGAACAGGGAAAACTCTCTGCAAATCTTGGCCATAGTTATAGATTATTACCATATAGTCACACGGTAAGGAAAAACTCCTTGTCATAAATATTCGATGCCAACATGGCTGCGTTTACACAGGCAGCCCAAATCAGATTTTTTTCATTCAGATCAGCTCTTTGAAAGATCTAATGTGAAAAGATCTGATGTGATTGGTCAAAATACCAATTAGTGGAAAAACATCAAAATTGTTCTGCCTGTGTAAATGCTGCCTAAAACCACTAAGAATATCAAACCTTCTTTAGAAGAGCAATGGCCAGCGTCTCTGGCACTGTAACAGGAATTCTTAAGTATAGAAGGAACACTTATTTTACGTCCCAAATGGCATCCTATTCCCGTTATAGTGCACTAATTTTGAACAGAAGCCTATGGACCCTGGTCAAAAATTGTGCACTACAATTAGGTGCCATTTGGGACACATCTTACATGATGCACAGTGAATAGCTGTGTTGGAGTCGCCCCCTTGTGGGCCAGAGGTGTAACAACATGGATAAAGCTGATCAATGCTTTTGGGTCAATGAAGAAAAGTCACATTCTGACATATTAACGAAACTGATCATTGAAACATTTTAAATCAATCAGATTATTATGTAGTTATTTACCATCAATTAATATAATTTGATCATAAACAAAGCTATTGTTCTACAACAAAGTGAACTTATAAAAAGCTCCTATGTTTTAAAATGTACATAATAATTTGACATGTTGACGCATAATAATATAACGTCTTTTTCAATTTCGGAGAAATCTCATAAATCAAAACCATGCCGTCATCATACGTCTCAACCTCCAAAATCTCTGAGGTAAAAACTATCTGAATTGCTGAGACAGACAATAACTCTAAAAAACATCTCAAATAGCTGAGATAACATTTACACAACCCTCTGTCTCATTTTGTGTCCCAAATGGCACCATATTACCTATATAGTGCACTATTTTTGACCAGGGCCCACAAAGTTCTGGTCAAAAGCAGTGCACTACATAGAGAATATGATGCCATACACACTGACATTCTCTTGATTCATATCCTGTCTACTGATATCTACAGTATCTAATACCCCCTTTCCCTCCATCCAATTCCCCATAGAACCAACATGGAAGCATCCCAAATGACACCCTATTCCTTATGTAGTGCACTACTTTTGACCAGGGCCCATAGTGCACAAAATAGGGAATAGGATACCATTTGGGACACATCCCATGTGAAGTCAAAGCCACGGTAATCATAGCAGCAGCGTCTCTGTGAGTCTGTCTGTTAGAGAGTCTGTCTTGGCTGCAACGAAAACGGAGCACCACATCACCTCACTGCAGTCATAACAGCCGTCAGCCAGGCCCAGTGATGGACAGCTAGTTTACAGGCCCTGTCAGGCATTAACAGATTTGATCCCTTTTGGAACAGGGTAGCGTTTGAGGGCTCGGGCTCGGGAAGGGTGGGGAATGTCAGACGGGAACACCGGGGAGGTTGAGAGTCCAGGGGAGATCAGGTGTATGTGTGAATGTGAGTCGAAGGGTCGAGGAAGAGATCAGATGTGGGTGGCGGGAGTTTAACGCAAGGACGTCTCTGTGATTTGTGATTCATGGTCAGGGGAGGGTTCACGCTTCTACATCTGCTGATATAGGGCCCTCCCTGTGTGTGTGTGTGTGTGTGTTCATGACTTGTGCTTCATTATGTGCACATGAAGTCAGATTTGACACACACACACACACACACACACACACACACACACACACACACACACACACACACACACACACACACACACACACACACACACACACACACACACACACACACACACACACACACACACAGAGAATATCAAGAGCTGACAAACCTGTGTGATGTTTCCTGAACTATGAAATTCACATTAGACTTAAAGGGAGAAAACGCTGAAGTGTAAATATTTGTGGATGTTTTCAGGCGAGTTGAATCAGAGGGTATTGATGGCTCCCGGTATAGATGGACGAGAGGATAAGCGGAGGAGGGAAGACGGAAGGAGGGACCGAAGAATGGGTAGAAAGTGATACAGCGCCAGTGCCCGAACCCGTCTGATTACAGGGATTCCAGCTGACCTCAGAAAAGCCACAGTGTTGGCAGCCACCTCCAACTAATCTACCTTTGCTAAGTGAGTAATTGAATGTGATCGCTTATGTATTTTTGTAATGAGCTGACAGCATATTTCCACTCCCTTCCCAAAAGGTTACCCTAATCAACATGGTCACGCTGTTTCTTTCCTCATGACAGCTCTGCGGGTAGGCATGACAAAACACGGAGCTGTGCCGCATCGCACCACACCACACTGCCTTCCCCTGCCTCCCTCTGGACATGTCAGGAGTGAGAGGTTTGTCTGTTCTCATGCAAAATGGAGGGATTGAGGGGGTGGTCTAGCGGGTAGACGAGAGGATGCGACCTCTGGCGCTGAATTGACTTCAGTTCTCGACCTTGGCCTGGAAGTGGAGCTGAAAAAATCCTTCCTGTCCCTCTGCATGATGGGTAATTTTCATGACGATGGCATGGTGTGTGTGTGTGTGTAATGCGTGTGTCCACCTTCCTTTCTTCCCTCCAGCATCCCCTCGACTTCTCGTAGAGACAGTAATGCGAGAGGGTTGTTATTGCTTGTGGGATTACGCATGCTAAAACCCAAACATTTGCAGTCGAAAGGAAAAAAAGGCCAAATGATATAAGAGGTGATCCTGTCTTTTGAATCTGTAACTTTACCTGATGGTCTATGTGGAAAATCAGCCCTGGCCCTGGGCCCTGCTTGGATTAGGTCTTTCTACCCCTCTCTCTCTTCCTCTGGGCCGGCCCAGACCACAGAGGCCTCCCCTCTCGTTAAACACACTGCATGGATACACACAGAACGGAGGCATCTGGGGGATCATTCTAGATTGCGTACGGAGGTGTTCCATTTAGAATGCCAAAACAATTTCACTGAGACGTTCTGAGGTTCTGTTTGGAACCTCTCTGAGGACCTCTACCCACAACACATTCCAGACATGTGACATGGTTGGGAGGCCGGGTGAACCCACGGTAACCTGTGTGGGGTCTTTGGATTGGTCAGGGCCCACGAGGACCTCTACTACTCACGCTCACACTCTGTTCATCACAGGTAAGTAGAAACAAAACGTAACTGTAGATATGTAATCAAAGCTCCACCGCACCAGTACACTTTCCCTGGGAAACCAAGCAATTATAATCACTCTGTTCTAGCTCTCCTCTCCACGCGTCCTTGCAGAAAATAGGCCTTGCATTCTGAAGATCACTCCCCGGCTCTTCGCTCCTTCTATGTTCTATCTGCAGAGCGTCAATCCATGCGTGAACGTTTGTAATATAATCAAAGTCTGTGTTATGTTCTACAACCAATCAGGACCAATCAATGGTGAGGAACAGGCAGAAATGAGAGGAGGGCATAGCTAGCAGTGTGTGTTACTCATCAGTCTCCGGGCCTGCTCTGTTTGGATTGCTGTGTTTGGATAAACCAGATTGGTTTGCACTTAACCCTGTAATATATGCAAAACAATCCTCCTGATAATACAGTGTAGCTTTGCCAGTCACCACTCTGGCAGCTGCTGTAAACGCCACCGCCCCAGAAAAATGGCCGGTAATAAATTATGACAAGAACCAGAGGCGTGTCACTGGGAAACTCCTGCCTCACCCCTCCTCGCCCCTCCTGCATCACCATTTCTCACCCCTTCGTTCCCCTCCTTCCTCCTTCTCACCAAAATGCACGCCCCTCTCTCTCCCTCACCCCTCCTCCCCTCTCAACCCTCTCCTCCTCAACGCTCACATCCCTCCTGACCCCTCACACCCTCTTTTTTTCCCCCTCACCCTAATCCCCCTTCCCCCTCTTCCTCATCCCTCTTCACCCTCTCGGATCAACGGTCAGGAAATTAAATAAGGCACAGAGATTTAGCGTGCCCATAGGACTCTGGTCAAAATTAGTGCATGATATATGGGATAGGGTGCCATTTGGGATGCAACCAATGGGGGATTTACTGATGCAGGTCAGGGGGTCAAGGTGTTGTTGGGGGTAAGTGAGCGGAGCCTGAGCCCTCATAAAGGACTATGTTAAATAAACACACAGCAGTAAGAGTCTGTGTCCCAAATTATACCTTATTCCCTGTATAGTGCACTATTTTTAACCAGGGTCTCTTGTCAATAGTAGTGCACTATATAGGGAATAAGTTGCCATTTGGGACACAACCTTAGTGATTTACCCTGCGTCGAACACTAACACACTAACACACGCTCAGGGCTCTGGAGTATGACAGATAGCCAGGAGAGTGAAAGAGAGAGACAGGGAGTGTGTGTAAGTTGTGATATACAGCCTTTAGGTTAATGAACTCGTACTAGACGCACAAGAAATTACTTAACATTTGTCTTTGAGGATCTCTATAAGTGTTTCACTTCTAGGGCTTACGTAGGCTAGCTGACTGTTTTTGAGTGACATATCCACTTCTACAGCATCAACCCGTTTCTCAAACAAAGCCTATCATTACAAACAATCAAACAGCTGCATGGCAAATGAAAAGCCCCGTTGTGTTTGCCTGAGGACCATTGCTTTCTTTGCAGCGTTTGAGAGCCTAATGTAATGCATTATCATAACCAAACATCAGATGGGATCTCCCCCATGTAATAAGTAGCTGTGTGGTTTTCATAGTTTCACAGTCCAGTGCCATGCAGTAATGTTGGCCTCCCCAGCAGTCTCCTGCCAGATTCTCTTCATGAAACTTAATAAGAGTTGTGTGTGTGTACACGCAGAGACTGGGGGCGCTATGCAAATGATGTCATAATCAAATCTGTCTGTTTCCAAGAGTTCAACAGTACCCCGAAGGTACCTCTGTCAATAGGCTCACAGTGCATTTACAGTAATGCACGCAATTCTCACCAGCCAGGCTGTAATTAAGACCGCTAGCTAGTTAGCTCTCTCTCTCTCTCTCTCTCTCTCTCTCTCTCTCTCTCTCTCTCTCTCTCTAAGTATGTGGTACATTTTCACAGTTCTTAATACAAAACTTAAAACAGATCATCAAAAAAGGCAGTTGTTTCAAAACTCTAAGCACATTTTCAATTGACTAAGTACAACACACAAAATCATAGTCACTTTTTCACCAGACTTAATCAGTGTTTCATCTGGAAATACATGTTTCACATCGCAATGCATGTTCTTATCAAGTAATTCAAGTAACATGTCCCCCCCATATTCTGAAATTGCATTTTTCATTTTTGTCCCCCACAGTTTTACCATTGGAGTGTGATACAAAACGAGGCAACGGTGTGCTTTAGGAATAGGTGGACGCCTCCAAGCGTTGCATAGGCTGTTTAGAGGGTTTATCTGACTGGATAAAAAATACAAAAATAAAAAATATATAGTTATGTCCCTCCCACTTCTAAAACCAAAGTTTCACCCCTGGGTAAACCTATAGATTTGACATGTCAACTGGTTTGTCTACTACAGATTGAGAACTACATAATGAAAATGTGTCTGTAAAGTAGAAAAACAAAGTATGATACATACTCAAATGTACTACTATGATGATGATTATGATGATTTTACTTACACAGTACTGTAAGTAAAATAAATTGGATATTGACAAGATCAGAGATGTACTGTGTGTAGCAAATCAAATCAAAGTGTATTGGTTGTGTACACAGATTAGCAGACGTTACAGCAGGTGCAGCTGTAACATGTGTTTCTAGCTTTTACAGCGCAGTAATACAATATCAATACAATACCAATGTGCAAATAATCCAGAAATACCAAAACAAGAAAGAAATGCATCCCCTATACAGTAAACATTTATCCAAAATGGGGGAGGTCACACTGCTTTACTAAAATGTCATTTGCCAATACAGTACGGTAGCACAGTAAATATATTCCATTTACGTAGCAGACACTTTTATCCAAAGTGACAACTGTCCACACATTTTGGTATGTGACCCCAGTCGGAATCATACCCAGAACTATGGGGTTGCTAGTGCCATGCTCTTATGAACCGAGCCACGTACAGGACCACTACAATGCATAAGTACAATACAATACATGAATACAATAGGTGGCAGATGTGATTGCCATCCCCATGAGCGCACCACTCTCCTTCAGGCCATGGATGAGGCATGCAAAGATTTCAATCTAGATTTATGTCAGGCTTGGATTCCAGGTGCATGAACAATGAGGATATTTACTATGATTTTGATGGGAACTACGGTCAAATGCTCAAGACAGGCTTGATGGGAACTATGGCCAAATGCTCAAGACAGGCTTAATGGGAACTAGTGCCATTGTTTCTTTCATTTCTTTGTTTTGATTACATTGTGAAAGATGTTTCAAGTTTTATTAGTCGTATGTACGGGATACAAATGGCATACACCGTCCAACAAAATGCTTACTTGCAGGTTCCTTCTCGACAATGCAACAACAATAAGAAATAATAAAATATACAAATACAAACATAAAGTAAATGGCTCAGTAGAATAGAATATACATTTTAGCATAAGTATAATACAGGAAGGCACAATTTATAGTCCAATATTTACAGGTGGTTTGGGGGAAGGGTATTGGGAGAGATGTCTTCAATGATCACGCCATTGATCACACATGGTATGGAAATAACTGAAATTTGTGTCACGTCCAGGCCAGAGTTTAGTCTGGCGTGTGTTTGTTTCATTTTGGTGTAGGGTTATTTTGGTTCTAGGTTGTCTATTTCTATGTTGGGGTAATGGTTCCCAATTAGAGGCAGCTGTGTGTCGTTGTCTCTAATTGGGAACCATATATATGTTTGGGGTTTTCGTATAGGTTTTGTGGGTTATTGTTTGTACATAGCTTGTTTAGTTTACATGTTATGGTCAGCGTCACGATCTTCGTTACGTTTGTTTTGTTACTTTTGTCCCAGTTACGTTGTTAAATAAACATGTATACTGGAAGCATCGCTGCGTCTTGGTCTGTCACTTCCGAAGATCGTGACAGAATAACCCACCACAAAAAGACCAAGCAGCGATGTTTAAAGGAGTCCTGGACTTGGGAGGAGATATTAGCTGGGAAGGGGCCTTGGGGGAAGACGACGGAGCATCGTTACCCCAAGAAGAGGATGGAAGCGGCGAAGACTGAGCGAGGGAGCTATGAGGATATATATGGAGCGTGGAACCCGGAGAGGGAGAGATATGTTGGGACTCGCCTGGCGCGGAAACCCGAGAGGCAGCCCCCAATTTCTTTTTTGGGGGGGGCACACGGGGAGTTTGGCCGGTTCAGGATGGACTCCTGAGCCAACTCCTCGTGCTTTCTGGAGGAAGCGTTGGGGAGAGCGTTGCACTGAGCAGACACCGTGCTATGCAGTTTTGCGCACGGTTTCTCCAGTGCGCATGCATAGGCCGGTGTGCGAAATTCCAGCGGCACTCATCTGTCGGGCTAGGGTGAGTGTGCAGCCTGGAAGAGTGGTGCCGGCTTTGCGAGCGAGGTCCCCAGTACACCTTCTGGGACCAAGATATCCTGCACCGGTTCTGCGTGTGGGGTCTCCGGTTCGCATCCACAGCCCAGTGTGTGACATTCCAGCTCCCATCATCCATGAGGCAAGGGTGAGTGAACAGCCGGGGAGAGAAGTACCGGCTCCACGCACTAGGTCCCCTGTACGCTTAGAGAGCCCAGTACATCCAGTCCCTGCTCTGCGCACCAGGCCCCCTGTGCGCTTAGAGAGTCCAGCACGTCCTGTCCCTGCCCCACGCTCCAGGATCCCTGTGCCCGTCGTGGACCCAGCACGTCCTGTCCCTGTTCCACGGTCCAGGATCCCTGTTCTACGCTCTAGGATTCCTGTGCCCGTCGTGGACCCAGTACGTCCTGTCCCTGCTCCACGCTCCAGGATCCCTGTGCCCGTCGTGGACCCAGTACGGCCGGTTCCTGCTCCCCGCACCAGAGTGCCAGTGCGCTTAGTGAGCCCAGTACGGCCGGTTCCTGCTCCCCACACCAGAGTCCCAGTGTGCGTCATGAGCCCAGTACGGCCGGTTCCTGCTCCCCGCACCAGAGGGCCAGTGCGCGTCCCCTGTCCGGGACCTCCAGAGAAGGTCCCCTGTCCGGAGCCGAGAGTGAGGGTCCCCTGTCCGGAGCCGCCAGTGAGGGTCCCCTGTCCGGAGCCGCCAGTGAGGGTCCCCAGTCCGGGACCGCCAGTGAGGGTCCGGAGCCGCCAGAGAGGGTCCGGGGGGGGGGGTACTGTCACATCCAGGCCAGAGTTTAGGCTGGCGTGTGTTTGTTTCATTTTGGTGTAGGGTTATTTTGGTTCTAGGTTGTCTATATCTATGTTGGGGTAATGGTTCCCAATTAGAGGCAGCTGTGTGTCGTTGTCTCTAATTGGGAACCATATATGTTTGGGGTTTTCGTATCGGTTTTGTGGGTTATTGTTTGTACATAGCTTGTTTAGTTTACATGTTATGTTCTGCGTCACGATCTTCGTTACGTTCGTTTTGTTACTTTTGTCCCAGTTACGTTGTTAAATAAACATGTATACTGGAAGCATCGCTGCGTCTTGGTCTGTCACTTCAGAGGTTCGTGACAATTTGATATTCAGTCAATTTTAACAGGGTAGTGCAAGTGTATTGCCTAACACAATGTATTGTTTATTTTATTTCACCTTTATTTAACCAGGTAGGCAAGTTGAGAACAAGTTCTCATTTACAACTGCGACCTGGCCAAGATAAAGCAAAGCAGTTCGACACATACAACAACACAGAGTTACACATGGAGTAAAACAAACATACAGTAGAGAAAAAAAAAATCTATATACAAAGAGTATTGTAATTTACAGTACTGTGGCACACTACATTCAAATGGGAATTCTGAAACATGCATCTTCTAATGCTAGTCGGGCGTAGCTTCGTGACAATGATCGCAAGAGCAGCTGCTCACCAATTTGAAGGCTCCAACACAGTTCCACTCATGCCTGTGCGGATGTCTGCTATCACACGTTAATACTTGATCTGATTGAATCTAGGCCTAAACTAATGTGCTCATTATATTTATCAGCAAGTGCATATTTTGGATCAATGGTTGGGTGGTGAAAGATATCTACAAACAAAATGAATGCACAATAAAAGGTTTGGAATGTAATGCTGGCTGTGTTACAAGTTCCAAATGTTACTCGACCACTGGTTCTGGTTCTCCCTCTCTAGTTATCTCTCTCTCGTTCTCGATCATCAGCAAACAGCACCAGATCATCAGCAAACATCAGAAAATCTCTCTCTCTCTCTCTCTCTCTCTCTCTCTCTCTCTCTCTCTCTCTCTCTCTCTCTCTCTCTCTCATATGGTCATATGTTTGGCAGGAGGTTAGGTAGTGCAGCTCAGTTTCCACCTCATTGTTTGGGCAGTGTGCACATAGCCTGTATTCACTCAGTCTCTTGAGTGGTGCAGCGGTCTAAGGCACTGCATCTCAGTGCTAGTAGGTGTCACTACAGACCCTGGTTCAATTCCAGGCTGTATCACAACTTGCAATGATTGGGAGTCCCATAGGGTGGTGCACAATTGGCCTAGTGTTAAGGTTAGGCTAGGGTAGGCCGTCATTATAAAGAAAACTGACTTGCCTAGTTAAATACAAATAAAGAGCCAGGTCTGCCTACGGTGGCTTCTCTCAATAGCAAGGCTATGCTCACTGAGTCTGTACATAGTCAAAGCTTTCCTTAAGTTTGGGTCAGTCACAGTGGTCAGGTATTCTGCCACTGTGTACTCTCTGTTTAGGGCCAAATAGCACTCTAGTTTGTGCAGTTTTTTTGTTTTCTCATGATTTGGTTGGGTCTAATTTTGTTGCTGTCCTGGGGCTTTCTCTCTATCTCTTGTTCTCTCACTCTCTCACCCTCTCTCACACGCACGACCATTCTCTCTCTCTCTCTCTCTCTCTCTCTCTCTCTCTCTCTCTCCCACACGCACAACCATTCTCTCTCTCTCTCTCTCTCTCTCTCTCTCTCTCTCTCTCTCTCCCACACACACACTATCTCTCTCTCTCTGATGCAAACGGTTAACAGCTACATCACATCCCCTCAGGCAGAATGCCAGCTGGAGTATGAAGCTCTATCTCTCCCCAGATTCACCTGCCACAGACAACCTACCTCACTGTTTCAATTGTCAAAGAAATGTGACTGATGTCATATATAAAAGAATCAAAGTAAGTTGAATCAAACACTCACTTCCCCCACTGCACATTAGGAAGCAGAGAATAAAGATTCGTTGGAAATCCACAGGAGAGAATGGAGAATTCTGGTAACTTACATCTTGTTCACTCACATGCTGGGGGAGAAGAGAGAACACTCTCACACAGAAAGACTAGTGAGTTGTCAATGTGATGGCACTAGAATTACCAAAAATGGGAAGGAAAAGTGCTGTTGCTAGCAGTAAGTAATGCATTAGAAATAGCTTACCTAGCCACCACCTCGAGGGCAAAACATTTTAGTGACCGCTACTCTTGACGGCAGAGAGATACATTGACATTTTGTATGTATGCATGTAAGCTTCTTCATTCTCATTGTATAACTAACTATTCTAAACAGAAATTGAGCGACAATATTAGTAAATCTGTTTAACTACATCTGTGTGACCCAAGAACTCTACAGTTTGATCAATCTTATCCTCACCATGTTGTGGGGGTTTAAAAAAATCACTATGTCTGTCCCAAAAAATAAACAGAAAAAGGGATTTAGATTCCACTGGAATAAATTAGGGATAGAAAAAGAGAACGAGAAAAGGAAAGAAAGGAATGCATCAAATTGTAACATATCCATCCAAATGAGTCTCCTGGGGAGACTGATGTAGGAAAGACACACACACACACACACACAGAGAGAGAGAGAGCGATAGGAGCAAACATTAACCAGACCTAAAAATATACCTTTGTCATAGACACAGTATTCATTAAAAATCATAATATGGTGTGTAGTGTAGAGAAGACAGGAGGGAAGTAGATATGATGGTGGGGTCCCTGGGGACTGGATATACTAGCATTAAGCCTAATGATCTGAGTTCACTCTGAGTGGTGTCAAAAAAATTCACTGGAAGTCTAAGTTTAAAACCAAATAAAATACAGGAAGGCTCTCAGAATATACACAAATGAGGAATTGGAGAGTAAGGAAGCAGTTTTGTGCAATTTGTTTCAACGTCAATTCTTAAACTAGACCAACGCTCTGTTGATGAAGACATATCACATTGATTCTTCAAAATTCACAATAGTTTTTACCTAGATTTTCATACTTATTATATTCTAGATGATAAGCAAGTGTGTTATCCATCTGACCCTTATCTGCTTGGAGTGTCGTGTGTTAAGACCTGCAGTTATCAGTTCAACCACTAGATGGAACTAGTGTAACAGGTTTCCATCGGCCGATTCCTCCAATGTCCACCTTGGTTTGTAAATTTCCTCATCATTCCTTGCCAGAAGGGGCCTGCAGGCTGTAGGTAAAACTTTAATTTGTGATTTCTCTCTAGCCTAGCCACCCTAATCACTAACCATGTCTCACAAACACAGGAAAAATAATTTGCATCGGGAAGACTGCCAGTTCCAGCCCACCTGTGATGTGACTGGTGTCTACCTCAACCATAAACTCTCTCTCTCTATCTTTCTCTATTTCCCTCTCCCTCTCTCTCGTTCTTTCACTTTCTGTCTCTTTCTCTCTTACATGCACGCACACATGCATGCACACAAACACGTCCCCCACCACTCAGCTTCAGTCAGCTTGCTGCCTCTCTCTTAATGAAGGAGAAAGGGCCAGAACGCTAACAAGTAGCGCCAGGCTAATGAGTGAGAGCAGCTAGGAGGCGACATGTGATACCGCTAACTGGGCGACCCCTGGAGCATCCTCACCAGATAGAGAAGAGGCTTCATCCCAAATAGCACCCTATATTCCCTATAGTGCACTACTTTTGACCAGGGCCCTATATTATAGCGTGCCATTTGGGATGCACCCAGACAGTACCTCTTTGATATGGGAAGGAGGAGATATGCCCTTCAGACTTTAGCTAGTCAGACCCCATAGATCTCCTCCCTGCATACCTCTGAATATCAAGCAGACAGATAGGAGCTGGTAATGGGGGAGGATTCAGTCAGACCATCTATGTCCTCAGTTGATGTTTCTTTGTCCTCTACCTCGACTCCATGATGACATCGCTCCCTGTAGGCTTGACGACTCTGTTTTCATTATTTTACTGTCATGTTGGTGAAGAGGGTGAATGATTAATAAGTTTACTTTGTTGCATTTGTTTCCCTTCTTTTCATCTCGCCGTCGTCAATCATCAAAGAATTCATCTAAAAAGCACAGTGGAAACAAGGCCAAAGAAGCCATTGTCAACACAAGCAGCACTTAAGAGCGACAACCTGCCAACATTATCAATCACCTGATGTGTTTTGAGAAGACGTCAGGGAAAAACGTCCTAAGTGGAAATGTTGGCAATGTTGCATTCCTGGACACACAGATTTGTTGTTACTGCATTGGATCAGTAATTTTTTTTTGACATACATACAGTTGTCAAACAAAGGATATTTCTACAGGTCAATGTGTTGATTAAATTGTCTGATTTAAAGAGTTGCAACATTTTGGGGTTTTGAACTGTATTTTAACCATGCTATTACATTGGCTGGCATAGCTCTTCTGAAACCAACTTCATTTTGATATGCTTTGAGTCACTTCAGTTATTCTGATCCAATTCCTCAGATGTTACATGAGCAGCAACACTCCAAACTATATTTTCTATGAACATCAAAATCATTTATGGGTAACAATTAAGTGTATTACTGAAATAGTTTTCCATTAAAATTGTCAAAAAAACAATTTCTTAAGTAAGAATTTAGATAGATTTGGTCTGAAACTGAAACGTGAAAACTAGCTGTTATTGGCAGATCAGTTTGGAACTCTCTTTGTTATGAACGTGGATCTAATGTTCGTCTGCCTGTTGTTTACCGCGCTGTGTTTTAGGGACCATCCGCAGTAAACATCTAACTGCCGACATTTTTACAAGATTCTACATTCTAAAATCGGTGCGCACTTGGTTCGCAAATAATGTCCGGCAGTCTTTTCAGAGGTGCTAGGCCGGCAGGACTCTCAGAGGTGCTAGGCCGGCAGAACTCTCAGAGGTGCTAGGCCGGCAGGACTCTCAGAGGTGCTAGGCCGGCAGGACTCTCAGAGGTGCTAGGCCGGCAGGACTCTCAGAGGTGCTAGGCCGGCAGGACTCTCAGAGGTGCTAGGCCGGCAGGACTCTCAGAGGTGCTAGGCCGGCAGGACTCTCAGAGGTGCTAGGCCGGCCGGACTCTCAGAGGTGCTAGGTCGGCAGGACTCTCAGCCAGAAAACGGTGTGTCTGAACCCTTACTAGTCTTATTAGTCTATTCACCAATTTACCACCTGGTGGTGTCACCAGGCAAGCCGAAACTCCCGCCCATGCAAACCTGTTGATTAGAAGGTCCTGTGTAGATTTAACACTGAAGGTCCTGTGTAGATTGTATTTTCAACCAGCAACTATCAGGAGTTAACATTGATCAAATCTTTTCACACTTTAAAAGTGTTAGTTTCATCAGCTGTTGTACAATATAACACAGGGAAAAAACAGGATTTTGGCTGAACTGGGCCTTTAATGTGCAACTAATCTTCCTGTAATCACAAAATCACAAAAAGCTACACAAGCAAGAAAACGACACAAGCAAAAAAAGTGTGTATGATTGCTGGCTAGAGACTTTAGCCTCAAGACATCTCATTACTGAACCCAGCGTTTTTATTTTCATCTTCATCTTCAAGTCCCTCTCTAAGGGGAATGGGCATGCATTACAGGTTAGTGGATGGGAAAAATCCATACTAACCTGAGGGGAAAATAGAAGAGAAAGTGTTTGATACTAAGGAAAGAGGAGCAGTCTATGTCTTCATTGGCTGGAATGAAACCCACTCAGACAGAGGATGAGGGCTGATAGATGAAGTAGTGTTATCGTCAACAGATTGCAACAATCAAGTTTTTTCCACCAGTGACTGATGTCTCACGGTGTATCATATGAGCTGCTGTATTTGAGGATTCACAGTTGGAAGATATTGCAGACATCAATCAAAGTGCTGATGCAAGAAAGGGCTCAGAATTTAACTTTAATAATGGAGGAAGAGATATACTGTGCCCAGGCACGTGCCCCTTTGCCCTCCCACTCGACAAGTGTCATTTTGGGTGGTGGTCAGTGGTGTGAAGTACTTAAGTAAAAATAGTCGTTTTGTGGGTATCTGTACTTTAATATTTATATTTTTTGACAACTTTTACTTTTACTCCACTATATTTCTAAAGAAGATAATTGACTTTTTACTCCATACATTTTCCCTGCCCTTTAGACTTCTACTCAAATAGTATTTTGCTGGGTGACTTTCACTTTTACTTGTCATTTTCTATTAAGGTATCTTTAACTCAAGTATGAATATGGGTGCTTTTAATATATTTTTTTGTATGCCATTTTTGTTGTTGTTGTTCAGGACCCACTGGCCTCGTTGTGACATCATTAAGTTTGCCAACCCCCGACCCCTACCCTGTCCATTGGCCTGCCCTGTACGGAGCTCACATGCGCCCAGTTGTGCCTTTTTACCCAGCCTACCCTGTACGGAGATTGCTTGCGCTTGAGATGCGGTCACTGATCGATTGTGTGTGGCAAACTACCTAGTTTAAATATCAACAGTACTGCCACAGCAGCATAACATTTGAGTAACACTTGAGTTACATAATCATCAATATCCGGTCTGGTTGATACGCACAGCAGAGAGAGGCAGATATACAGAGAGGAGCAGCTGCATCAAAGACCCTAGCTCAGACCCAACTCCATCCCTTCCTCAGTCGGCAGCAGCAACACAGGTAGTTGAGACTCCATACCATATGATATACTAAAATATCCACACAAGTCACTAGCCAGCCAGCCAGCCATATATCTTGAGTTAGGAGATTTTGAATATTCAATTATTAAGTTATTATTTAAGAGCATTGACGAAAAGAAAATTGAGCTAGCTAACTAGCAGATTTACATCAACCATAAACATCAATAATCAGCCGATAGCACACCCTCTTTTCCAGATGTCAATCATGTCTTTAGGAGACACTGTAAGTAGCTTGCATACAATTTTTGATGAGTGAGTGTGCTGTTGCAGAAATAAATAGGCCTATGCTCGAAAATGGCTAAATGTTCGCTATAGAGGCAGTTGGTATGTTGATATGTTGGCATGCACTTCGAGATTAGAATTATGAAAGTATTTTTTTAAGCAAGCGAGGGTGGGGGGCGTTCATTTTAAGCACCTGCCCCCTGAAAGGTCTGTGCAAGGCCCTGACTGTGTCAAATAATGTCCAATAATGATGATTGACACCATGTAATAATCACTCCTATCTTGAGGTTCAGAGGCCTCAAATATAGGACTGCTCTGTATTGGTAATTTATCATCATAACCAAACACATTACTAGAATCCATGTAATAAGAAAATAGTGGAAAAAAACTGTCAAACACTCACAATCTGCCCCCATACACTTATTTCATCCATACACAGTGATAGAGCAGTGTAGGGATGAAGGGAATATTCCTGTGAACATGCACTGAGGTGGATAAAGAAAGCGAGGGAAAGCTTCTATTCGAAAACACAGAGAGATGCCTTCCCTCCTCCTCAGAGTCTATGGCATGTCGACACCAGGGCGAAACAAACACAGCAGCACAAATCTGTGTGCATCTCCGGAGCAGATGGTGACACAACGGCCTGTAATGTGTGTGTCGACAGGGTTGAGCTATCTAAAGACCCTCCAGACAAGATGAAATGTGGTGCTGTTGACAAAGGGGATTTGGGCTAATCTTTATGCGGATGCGAAGGTTCTCGGTTTCATCCGGGAAGATGACTGACAAACAAAAAAAGAGGTTCCAATATGTTTTGCCCGGCGGGCCGCATCTCGCTCGCTCGCTTAGTTGGAATGGAGGCAGATAGAGCCTCTCTCATCAAAGCAATCATTGACTTTGCACTTACTGCTATTTGAATGTAGTTAAGTGGTAATAATGCAGAATTTATCAGTGAAAAGAGCCCCAGGCGCTGTGCGTATCCTAACCATTGTTTTTGGAAATGTTTTATGCTACCGGAGAGATTCACAGAGGCAGAAGTCTTTCACAGTCCCAGGTTCAGTTCTGAGAACGTTCTCCATTCAAAAGAAGCTTGACTTTACACAAACACAAAGCTAAGCACAGAATTCATTAGTTAGTTAGAGCCAGGGCACCTCAGGTCCATCTATCTGTGTATACTGTAGCAGCTAAACAGTCAGGGAACTGAAGAGGAATTCATCCACTTGGCCTTTATAGGGAATAGGATGGTATTTCAGACGCATCTATGTCTATGAATTCAGAACATGTCTGACACCACCACACTTTTAAATTGGCTGTTTACATCCTTATGCATGGATCTCTCCATCCTAATTGCGTTTTCTCCAACTAACTAACAAGCATTTATTTGTTCAGCAGGATCCTCATTAATCAAATAGCTCAAACAGTTTCAGTTTCAGTTCTTCTCCCTGATGGAATCCCTCATGACTTCACAATTAACTGCTGTGGACTCTTCTTCAGAACTCCATGGAAAGTTCTAAATGTTTTGTTACATTAATTGGTCATTCAGAATGTGTTCTCTGTCATTAGACAGTCCTCTGATCCTCAGTGGTGTGGGAGGGGAGGAGAGTGCTCAGCTCAGGTAATCCTCCAACAGACCCAGCCAGGCATCCTAGTCTCATAGACTAGACGTAACATAGTAAACTTAATACGGGACACTCAAATTAGTATGATATGTTACGTTTGGTATGGTTACATAAGACAGAAGGTCACTCAAAGTTACCTAACACTTCCCCTAACCATAACCCCTTAAACTAATTCCCAACCTTAACCATAAACTCTAGCCTAGCTAACATTAGTGTTAACCACCTAGCTAACATTAGCAACAACAAATTGGAATTTGTAACATATTATACGTATTACAAATTTGTAACATTGTACGAATTGTAACTCGTAACATAGCATACAAAATGGATGATGGACAATGTAACATATCATATTCGTACAATATGTTAGAAATAGATTTACATTTACTATGTTATGTTACATCCATGTTGAGCCAGGAGAGGTCTGAATCCTGGGGTTGTGTCCCAAATGTCTCTGGTCAAGAATGAGTAGTGCACTATTTATGGAATAGGGTGCCATTTCGCAATCAAACTGGGCACCAAATCCACCCTGCTTGGCATAGACCAGGGTGGCATCGTGTAGCAACACATTGACTGTCATATCATGTCACAAAGGCAAACACAAAAGGGATGGCTCCTGTCGCTAATACACCCAGCTAGCAATGAGGAATCGGCCTAGAAGCGTCCCTCTTCCGGGGGGCCGGAACTGATTGAATCGGCCCAGAATCAAAATGAATGACTGCCCAGAATCGGCCCAAGTACATTGGGCTCTTTCAGTCTACTGGAATTCAATCGACTTTGCCGGCATCTTACCAGCATCCCCCCAGAAGTGTCCCGATTCAAATGTATATAAATGTATACAAAATTACCCTATTTAGTAATTTTAAATATAACTATTACATTTTATACGTACAAATTATACCCATCCCCAAAAATCCTACACCTGGTGACTGCATGCGCCTGGCCCACCACAGGAGTAGCTACAGTGTGATGGAACAAGGGACATGCCGGCCTGCCAAACCCTCCCTTAACTCGGACGATGCTGGGCCAATTGGAAATCGCCTCATGGGTCTCCTTGTCGCAGCCGGCATAGGTCTCAAACCAGCATCTGTAGCAACGCTGTTTGCAGATGCAGTGTCTTAGACCGCTGCTCCACTCAGGAGGCTCAATCCACAAAGTTTTTAATGCTTATCAATTGCCTTGCACAGAGTATCAAAATGCTATAATACTACACAGGACTCTTGAAGAATTTAATTTAAAGGTTAATTGTATTTTTTTATCACAGAAACAATGAGAAAATATAGAAACATTTTAATTATATGAAGCATCCCGTGTAATCATCTGCCAGAGAGTAGCCCCAATTGGCCTGAGCCCCAAGTAATACATTTGGGCCAGATAATTATAACCGGAATCGGCATGAGCCCCAAGTAATACATTTGGGCCGGATAATTCTCACCGGAATCGGCCCGAGCCCCAAGTAATACATATGGGCCAGATAACTCACACCGGAATCGGCCCAAGCTCAATCCCCGCATCCTAGCCATAAGTAATACTGCCGAAATTCATTTGGAGAAGGGGATTGTGAATACATTTACATTTTAGTCATTTAGCAGACGCTCTTATCCAGAGCAACTTACAGTTAATGCATTCATCTTAAGATAGCTAGATGGGACAACCACATACAGTATCACAGTCATAGTAAGTACATTTTTCCTGAATAAAGTAGCTATCAGCAAAGTGGGGGGTGCTGTGGGATTATTTAAGATACTCTTTGAAAAGGTGGGGTTTCAGATGTTTTCGGAAGATGGGCAGGGACTCTGCTGTTCTAGCGTCAGTGGGAAACTGGTTCCACCATTGGGGTGAAAGGACAGAGAAGAGCTTGGACTGGGCTGAGCGGGAGACCAGAGGTGGCAGAATGGAATACTCGGGTTGGGGTGTAATGTTTAAGCATAGCCTGAATATAGGGAGGGGCAGTTCCTCTTGCTGCTCTGTCAGCAAGTACCATGGTCTTGTAGTGGATGTGCGCTTCGACTGGAAGCCAGTGGAGTGTGTGGAGAAGCGTGGTGACATGGGAGAACATGGGAAGGTTGAACACCAGGCGGGCTGCAGCATTCTGAAAACATTGCAGGGGTTTGATGGCACAAGCGGGGAGCCCAGCCAACAGCGAGTTTGTATCTGTATTTGTATTTACTAAGGATCCCCATTAGCTGCTGCCATGGCAGCATGCAGCTACTCTTCCTGGGGTCCAGCCACATTAAGACAGTTATATACAATTATTAATATTACATGACATTACATTTCATAACACGTTTCACAACACATTGTGTTCCCTCAGGCCACTACTTTACAATCACATATCTACAATACAAAAATCCCATGTATACATGTGTATAGAGTCCGTGTCTTATCATGTGTATGTGTGTCTGTGCCTGTGTGTGTGTCTATTCACAGTCCCTTCTTTTCCATAAAGTGTATTTTTATCTGTTATTAAATCTGATTCTACTGCTTGCATCAGTTACCTGATGTGGAATAGAGTTCCAAGTAGCCATGGCTCTATGTAGTACTATGCGCCTCCCATAGTCTGTTCTTGACTTGGGGACTGTGAAGAGACCTCTGGTGGCATGTCTTGTGGGGTATGCATTGGTGTCCGAGCTGTGTGCTAGTAGTTTAAACAGACATCTCGGTGCATTCAGCATGTCAACGCTTCTTACAAAAACAAGTAGTGATGAAGTCAATCTCTCCTCCACCTTGAGCCATTCGAGATGTACATGCATATTATTAATGTTAGCTCACATTTAAGGGCCAGCCTCGCTGCCCTGTTCTGAGCCAATTGTAATTTTCTGAGGTCCCTCTTTGTGGCACCTGACCACACGACTAAACAGTAGTCCAGGTGTGACAAAACTAGGGCCTGTAGGACCTTTTATTTTATTTCACCTGCCTTGATAGTGTTGTTAAAAAGGCAGAGTAGCGCTTTATTATGGACAGACTTCTCCCCATCTTAGCTACTGTTGTATCAACATGTTTTGAAGATGACAGTTTACAATCCAGGATCACTCCAAGCAGTTTAGTCACCTTAACTTGCTCAATTTGCACATCATTTATTACAATATTTAGTACAGCTTTAGGGTTTAGTGAATTATTTGTCCCAAATACAATGCTTTTAGTTTTTTAAATAACGTATTCCTTGCCACCCATTCTGAAACTAACTGCAGCTCTTTGTTAAGTGTTGCAGTGATTTCACTTGCTGTAGTAGCTGACGTGTATAGTGTTGAGTCATCCGCATACAAAGACACACTGGCTTTATTCAAGGCCAGTGGCATGTCATTACTACAGATTGAAAAAAGTAGGGGGCCACGACTGCTGCCTTGGGGAATTCCTGATTATACCTGGATTATGTTGGATAGGGTTCCATGAAAGAACACCCTCTGAGTTCTGTTAGACAGATAACTCTTTATTCACAATATCGCAGGGGGTGTAAAACCATAACATACATTTTCCATCAGCAGACTATGATCGATAATGTCAAAAGCCGCACTGTAGTCTAAAAAAACAGCTCCCACAATCTTTTTTTGTTGCTGTTGGTATTTTAACCCCCTTTTCTCCCCAATTTCGTGATATCGTGATCTTGTCTCATCACTGCAACTCCAAAACGGGCTCGGGAGGCTCAAAGGTTGTGTCATGCATCTTCCGAAACATGACCCACCAAACTGCGCTTCTTAACACCCGCCCGCTTAACCTGGAAGCCAGCCGCACCAATGTGCCAGAGGAAACACCGTCCAACTGACGACCGGAGTGAGCCTGCAGGCGCCCGGCCCGCCACAACGAGTTGCTAGAGCGCGATGAGCCAAATAAAGACCCCCTAACCCGAACGACGCTGGGCCAATTGTGAGCCTCCTTATGGGCTTAGATTGAAGATATGGCAAATAGAAGTGGCAATATTGTCCGCTATTATCCTCAGTAATTTTCCATCCGGTGTGTGTCATTGTTGATAGACAACAATCATTTTTTCACCTCTTCCACACTCACTTTACAGAATTGCTTGTCTTTCATAATTTGATCAGTTATACTGGGATGTGTAGTGTCAGCATTTGTTGCTGGCATGTCAGACCTAAGTTTTCTAATCTTGCCAATGAAAAAATCAGTAATTGGCATTATCAGTGGGTTTTGTGATGAATGAGCCATCTGATTCAATGAATGATGGGGATTTGCCTTTTTGGCCAAAATTTCATTCAAGGTGCTCCAAAGCTTTTAACTATCATTCTTTATATAATTTATCTATGTTTCATAGTATAGTTTCCTCTTCTTTTTATTCAGTTTAGTGACAAGCTTTCTCAATTTGCATTACATTTGTCAATCGGTTGTGCAGCCAGACTTATTTGCCATTCCTTTAACCTCATCCCTCTCAGACATACTTTTTTTTATTCCTCATCAATCCACAGGGATTTAACAGTTTTTACAGTTATTTTCTTAATGGGTGCATGCTTATTAGTAACTGGAATAAGCAATTTCAGTGCAGCATCTGGTTGCTCCTCATTACACACCACAGACCTACAAATATTCTTTATGACCTCTTATACACTATATTAGGCCCAGCCTTTGGAACTTTGGTTTTCCTAGATGTGGCTACTACATTGTGATCACTACATCCAATGGATTTGGATACTGCTTTGATGTCATCAATACATGTTGATGATTTCATTCCTGTGCTGTTTATAACTACCCTGGTAGGTTGACTGATAACCTGAACCAGGTTGCAGGCACTAGTAACAGTTTGAAGCTTTTTCTTGAGTGGGAAGCTTGATGAAAGCTGGTCAATATTAAAATCCCCCAGAAAATATTCCACTCTGTTGATGTCACATACTTTATCAAGCATTTCACACATTATGTAGTAGTCTAGAAGGGAAAGTGCCTAGATTAGGACCTGTGCCTCTTCCTGTGTGAGGTAGGGTCATACTCACGGATGTTGTAGAGCATGAACCTGCAGGAGCGAGTTACTGCATTGATGTTTGCAAAGAACGACAGGGTGTTGACCAGGGCCACGTCAAGGTTCTTTGCACTCTGGGAAGGCGATAGCGATTGTTTTAGATCATTTTTTCCTTCTGATCGCTGGAGACGAGTGTGAAACCAGTCATGGAAGCAAACCGAAAAGCATATCAACATGGCAGGCATTTCTGCCCCTTTCCCACAGTGAAGTATAAAATACTGTAACCTTAGATATGATTTTAATTGTATGGCATGTTAACTTGCAGGGATCAAACTAGGAGACACAAGCTAAATGGGTAGGTTGATGCAGCTTGGAGCATGTGATGACGATGCAAAGCATTGCGCAATGACAGTCGCACAAAATTTAGGGTGCGTTCCCCTGCTCAGACGGTTCATTGCGCAGTCACATTTGCCCCTCCCTCGCATGCTTGCCTCACTTGGGACAACTTTAGAGATGTTTTGCTACATTCAAAAGACTACAATAGCCACAATGATGTTGACAACAAAAGCAGCCATTACTACAGTTGTTTAACTTCTTAGGGAGCGGCTGCATAGGTGACGGTTTTGGAGAGTCTGGCGTGCCCAAAGTAAAATGCATGCCACTCAGGCCCAGAAAATAGGATATGCACATAATTAGTACTATTGATAGGAAACACTCTGAAGTTCCTAAGAGTGTTAAAATAATGTATGTGAGTATAACAGAACTGATATAGCAGGCGAAAACCCAAGGAAAATCCATCCAGATTTGCAGTTTTTTTTGTAAATGAGCATCTTCTCCATTGTGCCTATTGCATACAACTTTATGTAGGACTGAGACTGCAGTACCTATGGCTTCCACTAGATGTCAACAGTCAACAGTCAAAGACTGGGAATTCTAGGAGTGACCAGAACGGATAGGGACAGGAAGAAGCCAGAGGACCACTTTTGTAAACAAGGTTTGACGCGTGCGAGATTGTGAGCGCGCACCACTTTATTTTTCTTTCCCATCGTTCAAGTTATCGTCCGGTTGAAATATTACAGCAAATATACCCAAAAGGATACCTAAGGATACATTAAAAAAATGATGTTTGATTTGTTTGTAGAAAGTGTATAGGTATAATTTGAATGTGTTCTCTTCACGGTTCAATGGGCAACTCATCGGTGGATTTTATGATCATAACGCGCCAACCAAACAGAGATTTATGGGTATAATAAATGACTTTTTCTAACAAAAGAACCATTGTATGTCTTCGTTGGACACTTGGGAAGCCCTCAGCAGAAGTTCATCAAAGGTAAGCGATTTTATATTAGCGATTTTATGCGTTTTGTGAGACCCGTGTTGGGTTATGGATTTATGCTAATGCGTAAATATTAGAGGTGCTACCCTCAAACAATCAAATGTTGTGCTTTTGCCGTAAAGCCTTTTTGAAATCTGAATGCTGTGATATTGCCAAGAATCAGACCTTTTGATGACTATGCAACAATTGTATATTGATGAATGTTTAATAATTAAACTTTTGGATTTTGAATTTGGCGCCTCACATTTCACCGGCTAGCGCCCCACCACTCCGTAAGTAGTTAACATAGCAGTCAACCTATTTCTGGTTGTCTCAAAATGATTAAAGATTTTGTTTCATTTATTTAGCTAGGCAAGTCAGTTACATACACATGGTTAGCAGATGTTAATGCGAGTGTAGTGAAATGCTTGTGTTTCTAGTTCCGACCATACAGTAGTATCTAACAAGTAATCTAACAATTTCACAAAACTGATTTTTACCTTGTCAGCTCAGTGATTCAATTCTGGTTGTCTCAAAATAATTAAACATTTTGTTTCATTTATTTAACTAGGCAAGTAGGTTAAGAACAAATTCGGCTGCTGGCCCAATGCTCTAACCACTAGGCTACCTGCCGCCCCCAAAACAATAATGAATGCTTCACGAATGTGTGTGTCATGTAATAAAGTTTATTTGAAATTATTACTTCAAATGGAGCACACTTTGTTAATAACATGTATTAAATCATATGAAATAAGTTGACTCACCCACATAATTATACCTGGATGCACATGTATCAACTTTGAAACAGGGTGTTCTTGGTTTGGGCTAGTGGTTAGGCTTATGTGGCTTCTACCTGAGCACATGGCACCTGCAATTCACACCTCCCATGTAGATGGCGATAATTAGCATAACTCTTTCCTGCCAAACATTCCTTTATTCATTGAACAGCGTTGCTGCATAAACTAGATGGTGGAGAACAACTACAGCGCTGCGCAATTCGCACGCATTTCGCAGACGCAGTCAGTGACTCCCTTTCCGTCCGGCATTATTTTTTGGGGAAAGTTGGGGCACTTTTTTGCAGCTATGAACCCAGTGTGAACCGACAGGAATTTGCCTATTGGTTGTTGCATCGCCTCGCCTGGGCAGGGGAACACAACTTTAACCATTGGGCAGGCTCGAATGTTTTAATTATATGCCCCAACTTTCTCTGTTTCTTACTATTTCTATGATGTTAAATATTAGCCACTGTTCTGTCTCCATCTTAATACTTAATTAGAGGGACTGAATTAAATCATAAATTAATCAAATAAAGACCGCATGAATGCATGTATGTCCACTATCCTGCATCACACACAATGTTCATATTTTCAGTAATCCCACAATACAACACATCCAGTAGTTGCGTCATATATTAAAGATGCCCACAGGTGTCAAACCAAAACCCAGTACATGTCATCCCTCCTTTTCTGGGAAATAAACTTTCAGTTTACAAACAACTGTTTCTTTTTAAACGTGTGGTCTATTTCTGAACACATTTACTTTTCATTACATACATAACAATACAGTAACACTCTGTTACAAGGTTTTCTTTTACAGGCATCTTACAAGCATCAGTGTTTTCTTTTCAAGTAAACACTCAACCATTTTTACACTTCACCAGTACATCACTTGTACCCTGTTAGTTTATCACATTGTCAGACATTTTCAATGGTGCTCTTCTAACCCTGTAAAGTCTGATTGTCTTTTGAATGTCTGGTGGCACTGTGATGCCTTGGTCAGGAGCCTGAGCAACAGTGGGTTGTGTTCCAAACTCAGTACTGTTCTCAGCCCCCAGTGTTTCATCTTGCTCAGCGAGTGTGTCACTGATTCTGTTCTTTTTCACACGTGTCATGTTCCTTGTGTAGCATGCTTCTGTTGGAGACTCCACGATCACACTGTTTGCTGTTTTGCTTACAACCTTGTGTGGTGAAGCATTGAGTGGCATTGTGAACTTACTCACCTTTTCTTGTTGCACTAGTACCGTGTCTCCCACAGCCACTTCGGAGTACTGTGCTCGCCGGCGTTCGTCTGCGTACAGCTTTGAATTGCCTTTTTACCCTGCAACTCTGTCACACACCTCCAGGTCTGTTTGTGACTCTCAGATGTCTGGCAGTTTCCCCCTCATCTTTCTGTTGAAGAGTAGCTCGGCGGGACTCTTTCCTGTGGTAGCATTATCTATGCTCATATACACAGTCACCTCTCTCAGCTCTGGGTCTTTGATTGAGACTTCCTCTACCTCTCTGGTAGTCAGTGCTTTGGGTGTAGCGCCTGCTGCCACAAATCTCACATACTCATCTGATCCGTGCAAGTGTTTTTCCTGCTGAGCTATCACTCCCAGCAGGCACCTTCTCACCTCTGAGGTGTTCTCTGGCTCCCTGGCCTCCATCACAGCTTTGCACTCTCTCTGCCTTTCTTTGATAACAGTATTCCCATGAAGATCAACTTGTCCATGTTAACATGTTCAATTGACACTTTTCTGTGTTTAGTGTCAGTCCACTCTCTGAGAGTCGTTTCATGACAGTGTGAAGGCGTTTGTCATGTGTTTCCTTGTCGTGTGCGTGCACAATGATGTCTTCTGAGATGTTTTCAAAACCCTCAATTTGTGCTAGTGCATTGGTTATCTCGTGTTGACATTGCTCCCTGGCTGAAGATACACCAAACAATAGTCTCGTGTAGCTGTACATCTGTTGTGCACTGTGAGCATTGTGATTTAACGTGATTCAGGGGTCACCTCTAGCTGGTGGTAACCCCACATCAGGTCTAGCTTACTGAACACAGATGAGCCATTCATGCCCTAAAGTAACTAGTCTACTGTTGAGATAGGGTAGTGTTTGCTAACAATAGCCTGGTTTGCTTGTCTCATGTTTAAGCACATGCTTATCTCATAATTTGTCTTTGTTACAATGACCACTGGGGTGGGGTTATTAACAGGTTCTATAATGCCCATGTCCAAAAGATTCTGTACATTTTGGCAGTGTTTAAGGCCAGGCACCATATGCAAAAACTTTGATTTTGCTTCCATCTGTACGTTTTTTGATTTTGGGATATTTTGCAACTGTAACTTCCTTACTTTTGTAAAATGTATCAATAAATTGACAATGATGTATATAAATACTTGATTTGTATAATTTATTCAGACTCCGTCAACTACACCTAGCATAAATTACATGTTTCATGTAGAACTTCAACCGCTATTTTTAAAACTCTGCATGTTGAATCATATATCATTCAAAAGCTTGTTTTCCGGAGCATATCGTTAGCTACTCCATAAATGGCGATATCCTTTGTAGACGTAGTGCTTCGTGCTGAAAGATGCGTAATTTCCCGACATCCGATTGATTACTGGCATTTAAAGGCCCTTTCCGGCAAACCTGATTGGTTAAAATGCCTCGTGCCGTGTAGCACTTGAAAATATATCCCGTGAAGAATCCACATAATGACATAGAATGAGAAAATCTCGAAGACTATACCTACAGTATGTGAATAAAAATAGGCGATCTCAGTTAGCCAATGAGAGAAAAGCAGTGAATGAAAGAAAAATGAGCCTGATCAGCCGATCGAGGCAGTGGCAGTACAGGTAGAGGAGGAAAAGGAAGTGACAACTAGCAGCGATCAACCAGTCAGCAGCCAGCCAACAGTGGCTTTTATTCCACATCACAAATAAACCAACTTGATTTACCCTAAGTGTCTAAACACTGGACTGAAAATCACCATAGACCCCACCAACCAGGGATTCTGTAATTCTAGATAGAATGTGCACACTTATGAAGCTGATCATGATGCATTTAGGAGGAGTGTTTACACTTCCTCCAGGCTGCAGGAGTGCTCCAGGGGAGACGTTGCATTTGATATAAATTTGAGGATGGTTCTTCTAGCCCACGAACTTGGACTTGGTTTTGCAGCTCTAAAGAAAATAGGGATTCCTTCCTTGTGTCTCAGCTCATATCAGAGACATGTCAGGACAGGTAAATAAAAAGGGAGAGTAGCCAATTATTGTCAGTTGACTTGCTGTGTATAATAATATTTATTTCCTTGCAATTCCTTGCAAATGTATTCAGAGTGAGTAAACAGAGTGATAGGAAAACATAACTATACAATGAGACTTTCACAAAGGCCTACAGTGTCATAGGGCTGTAGCCTACTGTGATTACTGAGAAATCAGCTTTGCATAAAGTAAATACATCTTGATATGCTAATATTTACATAGGGTAACATGCTGATATTTACATAGGGTAACATGCTGATATTTACATAGGGTAACATGCTAATATTTACATAGGGTAACATGCTGATATTTACATAGGGTAACATGCTGACATTTAGCCACACAGTTATGTGTAATGTCGACAGACATAATAAGCACTTTCCCCCCCGACTTTAGTTGCAGAGATTCAGAGAGTGCTACATTCAATGACGAGTGCTGCAAAGCTAATTAGAAGAGCATACGCAGATATAGACCCAGACATAGCAGAGTTGCTGAAGGAGGATGGGGATGCCATCATAGACATTCATGTATCATTTGATGGCACTTGGCACAAGAGAGGATTCACATCCAACTATGGGATAGGTGTGCGCATAGGTGTGCACATTGGTCCTGGTACCAGTAAGCCCTAGAAATGATCCACCCAGTCATAGAAAATGGGTCAGTACCTGTATATCATAGGATGTCAAATGATAACCTCAAAAGAATGTAGCATGGAGGAAACCAGAATTAGATTTTTATTTGTCAGTTTAGAAGTGATATATGAGTAAGAGATTAATTAAGGTGACATAAATTGTCATATATATGGAAAGTATGATTTTAATTGCATTAGCCTATCTTTGTTCTGCCTTGAAGCAATATGCTGGAAAACTGATTATTTTGCCTCATTTACATTTCTATTTAAAAATACATAAAACTTGTGTTGTATTTATGTATACTTTCAACTGGTAAAGTTTCAGTCTTCACCAAAAATCCCTATGGTGCCTGGCCAGTTTTGGACTGTTACGTTCCGGAATCTATTTGGCCGGATCTGGTACCTCAGTGGCAGTTCTAATTCTAATTCTAATAAAAGTGAATCGAGTTGCCTCTTCGTTAATTCTCCTGCCCCCCCTCTCTCCGTACCTCTCACAGAACAATACTGAGATTCACTTTATATGATCTCTCTCCCTGCTACTCTCATCTCTCCAGCATTGCACTGAGCCGCGTGAAGGGTTCTGGAGGAGCTGCAGCAAGCCTGATAAATTGAAATAAATTTGCCAACGTTATAGAGATACTGCTGTCTGTTCAGAAATAAATTAAATAATAACAAGGCATAGCCTACAGTTGGGAACGCGTGGCAAATCTGTGGAGAAGGTGGAACGGTTCAAGTTCCTCTGCATACATATCACTGACAAACTGGAATGGTACACCCACATAGACGGTGTGGTGAAGAAGGCGCAACAGCGCCTCTTCAACCTCAGGTGGCTGAAGAAATGTGGCTTTGCACCTAAAACCCTCACAAACCTTTACTGATGCACAAACAAACTACCTGCCCTCCAGGACACCTACAGCACCCGATGTCACAGGAAGGCCAAAAAGATCTTCAAGGACAACAACCACCCGAGCCACTGCCTGTTCACCCCGCTATCATCCAGAAGGTGAGGTCAGTACAGGTGCATCCAAGCTGAGACAGAGAGACTGAAAAACAGCTTCTATCTCAAGGCCATCACTAGCTGGCTACCACCCGGCTACTCAACCCTGCACCTTAGAGGCTGCTGCCCTATATACATAGACATGGAATCACTGGCCACTTTAATAATGGAACACTAGTCGCTTTAATAATGTTTACATACTGCTTTACTCATCTCATATGTATATACTACATTCTATTCTACTGTATTTAGTCAATGCCACTCCGACATTGCTCATCCTAATATTTATATATTTCTTAATTCCATTCTTTTACTTTTAGATTTGTGTTTTGATGTGAATTGTTAGATACTACTGCACTGTTGGAGCGGAACACAAACATTTCGCTACACCCGCAATAACATTTTCTAAATATGTGTATGTGACCAAAAACATTTGATTTGATTAGAAAGCCTTCTGCATCTAATTCTAGTCCTATATTATTCAAGGATGCCATTAGAACAATGAAGATAAGGACAACAAAACATATTTCATTGTTGAAAGCGAGTAAGAAATGAAGCAACAATAGAGTCAAAGAGGCGGTAGGCTAATAACATTAGGGGAAATATTCTGAAAGGTAGAGTATATATACTGTAGGTCAGCCTACTAATTATACCAATATTATATTTCAAAATAAAATCTAATTTGCTAGCCTATCGCATCAGAATCGCATGTTCTCTCCCTGTTTTATTATGGTTTGAACAATGTGTGTAATCCCAGTCCATAAATGCAGTATAATACAATACAATCAATCAATCAATCAAATGTATTTATAAAGCCCTTCTTACATCAGCGGATGTCACAGAGTGCTGTACAGAAACCCAGCCTAAAACCTTAAACAGCAAGCAATGCAGGTGTAGAAGCACGGTGGTTAGGAAAAACTCCCTAGAAAGGCCAGAACCTAGGAAGAAACCTAGAGAGGAACCAGGCTATGAGGGGTGGCCAGTCCTCTTCTGGCTGTGCAGATTATAACATAACATGGCCAAATTTGTTAAATGTTCATAGACGACCAGCAGGGTCAAATAATAATAATCACAGTGGTTGTCAAGGGTGCAACAGGTCGGCACCTCAGGAGTAAATGTCAGTTGGCTTTTCATAGCCGATCATTCAGAGTATCTCTTCCGCTCCTGCTGTCTCTAGAGAGTTGAAAACAGCAGGTCTGGGACAGGTAGCATGTCTGGTGAACAGGTCAGGGTTCCATAGCCGCAGGCAGAACAGTTGAAACTGGAGCAGCAGCACGGCTAGGTGGACTAGGGACAGCAAGGAGTCATCAGGCCAGGTAGTCCTGAGGAATGGTCCTATGGCTCAGGTCCTCCGAGAGAGAGAGAAAGAAAGAAAGAAAGAAAGAAAGAAAGAAAGAGAGAAAGAAAGAGAGAAAAAGAGAGAGAGAATTATAGAGAGCATACTTAAATTCACACAGGACACCGGATAAGAGAGGAGAAATACAGATATAACAGACTGACCCTAGCCCCCCAACGCATAAACTACTGCAGCATAAATACTGGAGGCTGAGACAGGAGGGGTTGGGAAACACTGTGGCCCCGTCCGACAATACCCCCGGACAGGGCCAAACAGGCAGGATATAACCC
Source organism: Brachymystax lenok tsinlingensis (assembly GCA_030435695.1). Lineage (NCBI taxonomy): Eukaryota > Metazoa > Chordata > Actinopteri > Salmoniformes > Salmonidae > Brachymystax > Brachymystax lenok. The sequence continues at coordinate 6,571,965 of CM059808.1, forward strand.
CACCCACTCTGCCGAAGCACAGCCCCCACACCACTAGAGGGATATCTCCAACCACCAACTAACCATCCTGAGACAAGGCCGAGTATAGCCCACAAAGATCTCCGCCACGGCACAACCCAAGGGGGGGCGCCAACCCGGACAGGAAGATCACGTCCATGACTCAACCCACTCACGCGACGCACCCCCCCCCAGGGACAGTATGGAAGAGCACCAGTAAGCCAGTGACTCAGCCCCTGTAACAGGGTTAGAGAATCCCAGTGGAGAAGGGTACCGGCCAGGCAGAGACAGCAAGGGCGGTTCGTTGCTCCTGTGCCTTTCCGTTCACCTTCACACTCCTGGGCCAGACTACACTCAATCATAGGACCTACTGAAGAGATGAGTCTTCAATAAAGACTTAAAGGTTGAGACCGAGTCTGCGTCTCTCACATGGATAGGCAGACCATTCCATAAAAATGGAGCTCTATAGGAGAAAGCCCTGACTCCAGCTGAAATTCTAGGGGCAGTAAGGAGGCCTGCGTCTTGTGACCGTAGCGTACGTGTAAGTATGTACAGCAGGACCAAATCAGAAAGATAGGTAGGATCAAGCCCATGTAATGCTTTGTAGGTTAGCAGTAAAACCTTGAAATCAGCCCTTGCCTTAACAGGAAGCCAGTGTAGAGAGGCTAGCACTGGAGTAATATGGTCACATTTTTTGGTTCTAGTCAAGATTCTAGCAGCCGTGTTTAGCACTAACGGAAGTTTATTTGGTGCTTCATCCGGGTAGCCGGAAAGTAGAGCATTGCAGTAGTCAAACCTAGAAGTGACAAAAGCATAGATACATTATTCTGCATCATTTTTAGACAGATATTTGCTGATTTTTGTAATGTTACATAGATGGAAAAAAGCTGTCCTTGAAACAGTCTTGATATGTTCGACAAAAGAGAGATCAGGGTCCAGAGTAACACCAAGGTCCTTCACAGTTTTATTTGAGACGACTGTACAACCATTAAGATTAATTGTCAAATTCAACAGAAGATCTCTTTGTTTCTTGGGACCTAGAACAAGCATCTCTGTTTTGTCCGAGTTTAAAAGTAGAACATTTGCCGCCATCCACTTTCTTATGTCTGAAACACATGCTTCCAGGGAGGGCAATTTTGGGGCTTCACCATGTTTCATCGAAATGTACAGCTGTGTGTCATCCGCATAGCAGTGAAAGTTAACATTATGTTTCCGAATGACATCACCAAGAGGTAAAATATATAGTGAAAACAATAGTGGTCCTAAAATGGAGCCTTGAGGAACACCAAAATGTACAGTTGATTTGTCAGAGGACAAACCATCCACAGAGACAAACTGATATCTTTCCCACAGATAAGATCTAAACCAGGCCAGAACTTGTCCATGTAGACCAATTTGGGTTTCCAATCTCTCCAAAAGAATGTGGTGATCGATGGTATCAAAAGCAGCACTAAGGTCTAGGAGCTTGAGGACAGATGCAGAACCTCGTTAAAACGTCATTTACCACCTTCACAAGTGCAGTCTCAGTGCTATGATGGGGTCTTATACCAGACTGAAGCATTTCGTATACATTGTTTGTCTTCAGGAAGGCAGTGAGTTGCTGCGCAACAGCTTTTCCTAAAAATGTTGAGAGGAATGGAAGATTTGATATAGGCCGATAGTTTTTTATATTTTCTGGGTCAAGGTTTGGCTTTTTCAAGAGAGGCTTTATTATTGCCACTTTTAGTGAGTTTGGTACACATCCGGTAGATAGAGAGCCGTTTATTTGTCCACAAAGCCTCATGGCAGGTTGTCTAGCTCCCGCCTAGTTCAACATAGGAGGGCCAAGCACAGGAAGCAGCTCTTTCAGTAGTTTAGTTGGAATAGGGTCCAGTATGCAGCTTGAAGGTTTAGAGGCCATGATTATTTTAATCAGTGTGTCAAGAGATATAGTACTAAAAAACTTGAGTGTCTCCCTTGATCCTAGGTCCTGGCAAAGTTGTGCAGCCTCAGGACAACTGAGCTTTGGAGGAATATGCAGATTTAAAGAAGAGTCCGTAATTTGCTTTCTAATGATCATGATCTTTTCCTCAAAGAAGTTCATGAATTTATCACTGCTGAAGTGAAAGCCATCCTCTCTTGGGGACTGCTGCTTTTTAGTTAGCTTTGCGACAGTATCAAAAATACATTTTGGATTGTTCTTATTTTCCTCAATTAAGTTGAAAAAATAGGATGATCGAGCAGCAGTGAGGGCTATTCGATACTGCACGGTACTGTCTTTCCAAGCTAGTTGGAAGACTTTCAGTTTGGTGTGGAGCCATTTCCGTTCCAATTTTCTGGAAGCTTGCTTCAGAGCTTGGGAATTTTCTGTATACCAGGGAGCTAGTTTCTTATGGCAAATGTTTTTTGTTTTTAGGGGTGCGACTGCATCTAGGGTATTGCGCAATGTTAAATTGAGTTCCTCAGTTAGGTGGTTAACTGATCTTTGTACTCTGACGTCCTTGGGTAGGCGGAGGGAGTCTGGAAGGGCATCTAGGAATCTTTGGGTTGTCCGAGAATTTATAGCATGACTTTTGATGATCCTTGGTTGGGCTCTGAGCAGATTATTTGTTGCGATTGCAAACTTAATAAAATTTTGGACAAAACCCACTGAGTCGATGATGGCTCCGAAAGCCTTTTGGAGTGGGTCTGTGGACTTTTCCATTTGAATATTAAAGTCACCAAAAATGTGAATATTATCTGCCTTGACTACAAGATCCGATGGGATTTCAGGGAACTCAGTGAGGAACGCTGTATATGGCCCAGGAGGCCTGTAAACAGTAGCTATAAAAAGTGATTGGGTAGGCTGCATAGATTTCATGACTAGAAGCTCAAAAGACGAAAACGTTTATTTATTTTGATTTATATATATATTTTATTTTGTACAGTACAGTTATACAGTTCACACTCAAAACGATTAGCCTACTGGAGCTAGTTTCATTAATTTACCCAAGAGAGCATATAGCTAGCTACATCTATTTATGTTTATGTTTTTCTGTCGTGTGTAATATGCAGTAGCCTATATTACATACACTATGTATTGGATAACTATCACGTTTAAGGTATGACCCAGATGCAGACAGTGTTGAAGAAATACACGTTTATTTCTAAAACAGGGGCAGGCAGACGACAGGTCAAAGGCAGGCAGGGGTCAATAATCCAGAGAGGGTGCAAAGGGACCAGAACGGCAGGCAGTCTCAGGGTCAGGGCAGGCACGGGTCAATAATCCAGTAAGGTGGGGTAAGGTACAAAACGGCAGGCAGGGTCAGGGTCAGGGCAGGCAGAAGGTCAAAACCGGGAAGGGCTAGAAAACAAGAGCAAGAAACTGGCAGAAGCAGGGGAACAAATGCTGGTAGGTTTCACAAACAAAACGAACTGGCAACAGGAGACAAAGGGCTGTGAGACATGGGATTAACTCTGGACACATGAAAAGGTTGGATGTATACGAAGGGTGCGGGGCAACAGAAGACGAACAGCAGAGGGGCTAGTGATTTTGAAGATGGGAAACGGGCCGATAAACCGGGGGGAGAGTTTGCTGGAATCCACCCCAGAGGGGAAGATCCAGGGTGGACAGCCACACCTTCTGCCCGAGACGATTACCGGGGAGCTGGGGTCCGGTGGCGATCCGCTTGTCGTCGATACCTGGAGGTGGTCTTGAGGAGGGCCGACCGGGCTCTGCTCCAGGTACAACGACAGCGGCGGACAAACATCTGGGCAGAAGGTATGCCGACCGTTTCTTCCTGCTTAGGGAAGTTACCTGAGAGAAAAGTGATATATTCTCAGGATGGAATATTTGTAAAATACTGGGAAAATATTCAACCCTACTTTGCGTTCTCAGAAGCTGTACTCTGGCTTCGAATCTGTACTCTGCCAACCTTATCAGACCAGACGTTGAGGCGGGGCTACAACATTCGATTTCGCTGACCCCCTCCACCCTTTACAGCACATCAAATTGGCCAGTGTTACATAGTGTGGATCTTTCAGTGTAACATTTCTAGTGTTGATTCAAGAGTTAAACTAACTCTCTAAGAGTGAAATTAACACTCAGTGGTGTAAAAGAACCCCAGTGTTGGTGTTAATAACCAGTGTTGAATGTAGCTAGGTTTCCATCCAATTGGCAAAATATTTTTTCTGTGAATATAAAAAAATAGGCATAATGAAAATATGTGCATATTCCCACCAGTGGTGTTTCCACCAAATTGACTTGTTGCAGATACAAATCAGTGCGTGATGACGTAGTGCACACAAAATGTACTTTTGCACTTATGTTTTCATGTACCTAATAAAAATCTAAAGTTCAATGTGTTACCATCGCATTTTCAACTGTACCGATAGTTTTGTTACAAAAACTGTTGCATTAAATAGCAAATGTGCCTACTCTGGTCTTGGCACGTGCGCTCTAGTCAAAATCTCGCCAAGACAGTGCGGGTAGGCTGTGCAAGTGGGCAAATCTACATCAGGGTTTCCGAACTCGGTCCTGCCCCCCCCAATTCACAATTCAGGGTAACGTTAAGCAGTTATTTTCTATTACTGTTAGATAACTGGAGGGATTTATGTACAACCATTTAACAACCATTTTCCATCTAGCTAACGTTAGTTGGTCATCTACATGTCGCTAGTTATACATTGTGTGCATTATGTCATCATGCGCTGATTTTTATTTGCAACAAGTACATTTGGTGGAAACAAGCCACACACATTTTATTAATGCAGATTCTAGAATATTCACACGAAAATCTATCACCAATTGGATGGAAACCTAGCTATTCATTCTGAATGCAGATTACTGGTGAATAAACATTCCAACTGTTGGATGTCCAATAGGAATTACACATCACTTTGCAAACCAGCATAATGTGACTTACAGGCCTGATGTGGCCTGTAAACCAAGAGGTTCTTAACACCACTGTGTGAGGGTAAAACCTGGCCATCAAAGTAAATCCTTATGATATACATTGAGTGTACAAAACCTTCCTAACATTGAGTGGCACCCTCCTTTGCCCTCAGAACAGCCTCAATTCATTGGGGCATGGACTCCACAAGGTGTCAAGAGCATTCCACACGGATGCTGGCCCATGTTGACTCCAATACTTTCCACAGTTGTCTCAAGTTGTCTGGATGTCCTTTGGGTGGTGGATCATTATTGATGCACACAGAAAACTGTTGAGCGTAAAAAGCCCAGCAGCCTGGCAGCTACTACAATACCCCATTCAAAAGCACTTAAATATTTTGTCTTGCCTATTCACCCTCTGAATGGCACACATTCACCTGGATTCACTTGGTCAGTCTGTGTCATGGAAAGAGCAGGTGGTCCTAATGTTTTGTACACTCAGTGTATGTAATATATTGTCATAAACTGTTTAATTTTAATGATAACATTCGCCTACAGTAGGAACTCACTTGGTGAAGTCTACAGGACTGAAAATGAATGAATTCAACAACCATGTCTCTGTCACTAACAAATACAGTCAACTCTACAATTCCCTCGAAAAGGCAAGGCACAGTGGGAAATTATATTGGAGGCATGGCTAAGTGGGGGTGTGACTTTCAATTAGTTATTTTTGGCCACCCGTGAGTGGAAGTATTGTACCAGTTTTAAATGAAAACTAATAGCATTTTCACAAATATGTGTATATGTTTTGACTGAAGTGTGTATGTTTTGACTGAAGTGTGTCATTTTGCAAACAATCTAGGAATTATGCAAATTGAGTGTGGTGTTTGGATAATTGTGATTATATTTTGAAAAAAAAAAAACGGTTTTCAAAATTGCGTGTAAACAATTGAAAAAAACTGTAATAAACCAATTAGGCACATTTGGGCAGTCTTGATACAACATTTTGAACAGATATGCAATGGTTCATTGGATCAGTCTAAACGTTATACATACACTGCTAAATTGCGCCTGGGCTGGAATAATACATTATGGACTTTGTCTTGCATTTCAAAGGTGATGGTACAAAAACGCATGTTTTTCTTTGTATTATCTTTTACCAGATCTAATGTGTTATATTCTCCTACATTCATTTCACATTTTCACAAACTTTCTTCTTCTGTTTCTTCTCAAATGGTATCAAGAATATGCATATCCTTGCTTCAAGTCCTGAGCTACAGGCAGTTAGATTTGGGTATGTCATTTTAGCCGAAAATTGAAAAAAAGGGTTGGATCGTTAAGAGGTTAACCTCTCAGTATCCAGTGGGTCCCTAGCGGGCTCATCCCGTCACTACCAGGTAGAAAAATAAAGCGCGAAATTTGAATTTCGATATTTGAATTATTAGACATCCACCAATATACAAGTGTTCCATACTCATCAAAAGCTCTGTTTCTTGGCAATATCACAGCGTTGTCAGATTTTCAGAAAGGCTTTACGGCGAAAGCAGCACATTCATTTGTTTGAGGCTATCACCTCACATATTTTCCAATAGCCATGTATCGATTAGCCATCATGGCAGACACATAACACATTTCACAGCAAAAACAAATCCATTACCTGTTGAAGAACTTATGCTGAGGTCATCCTAAGTGTCCAACAAAGACAATCCATGGTTCTTTTGTTAGAAAAAGTAACGTCTTTTATCCATAAATCCTCAATTTGGTTCGCGCGTTATAATCAGAAACGACAGCCCCACAGCGAAAAGCTACAGAGCCAAATTCAAATTTCGATATTTGAATTATTAGACATGCACCAATATACAAGTGTTCCATACTCATCAAAAGCTCTGTTTCTTGGCAATATCACAGCGTTGTCAGATTTTCAGAAAGGCTTTACGGCGAAAGCAGCACATTCATTTGTTTGAGGGTAGCACCTCACATATTTTCCAATAGCCATGTATCGATTAGCAATCATGGCACACACATAACACATTTCACAGCGAAAACAAAGTAATTACCTGTTGAAGAACTTATGCTGAGGTCTTCCTAAGTGTCCAACGAAGACAATCCATGGTTCTTTTGTTAGAAAAAGTAACGTCTTTTATCCATAAATCCTCCATTTGGTCCGCACTTTATAATCAGAAACGAAAGCTTCCACTACTCCGTTGAAACGCCGCTAAAAGTCGTTAAAATTATACCTATAAACTTGTCCAAAAACAATCAAACATAGTTTTAAATGTAGCCTTAAAAACACTCTTACGTATATTTACTATTATAAATCAGCCGGAATATAAACTGATCAATAACGACGATAAAACAGACGCTCCGTGACTTCTCGTGCACGCGCATTATGAAACGTTCACATAAAGAACGCACGAGGGGTCCTCGTGGTAAAATGATTTTCTCTGGAATGACTCACCCAAAATGGAGGAAAACACCATCCAGAGGCTGGTGACATCACAAGGAAGCTTCCTGGATTGCAAACATATGCCTATATATAGTCATTTTCAATAGGGAGGGGTTCCAAAATGAGCAATGTGTCAAAATGACTTTTTCCAGGACAGAAATTCCTCTGGGTTTCGCCTGCTATATGCATTCTATTTTACTCACAGACAAATGGATGACAGTTTTGGAAAATTCAGAGTGTTTCCTATCCAATGGTACTAATATATGCATATCCCATTTTCTGAGCCTGAATGGGAGGCATTTTACTTTGGGCACGCCAGGCTCTCCAAAACAGTCAGTTCTGCTGCCTCAATGATCAGACACTATTGCAGCCAGTTTCACACTGCTGTGATAAATAAAAAACACAATTGTAAAAAAAACTAATTTTAGGAAATAGCATGTGCTAGATTTTTGGCCAGACATTGTTATGTAAGGGATAATTTAGATGAAAAAAAAAATAGTGACAAACCCACAACATTCTTCATGATTAGTTTGAGATATAGGGAGAATGTACACAAATAGGCCTACTATAAACTTACCAAGCACTGCACAACACTGATGCTGCAGACTGAATATTTCAAGTATTTATTTCAATACTTACAGTATTTCTTACCATAATCAGTTACAGTAATCAACCAACAATGAAATCAATGAAACAAATAAAATCTGTAGACAAATAAAAATTACTGCATGAAGTACATACACTTTGACTCTGAAGAAAAACTACTGTAAAAGCAACAAGAATACTGTAACTATTCATCATCTCTCCGTCTGGCTGGATCAGGCCATAAGATTTCATCCACATCACAGGCTATGTCTTCATTGGCAAGGCACTGTTGGAAGAATCGCCTCGTGTGACGAATCCACCCCTGCACAGAAGCTGCTTCGATATGATCACAGGCCTGCTCCATGGCCTGAATGAGGGGCAAACGGTCATAGGGCCGCAGGTCGTATACCTTCCACCGCCATGCTGAAAAAAACTCTTCTATTGGATTCAGGAAGGGGGAGTATGGGGAAGGTATAAGACTTCAAATTCAGGGTGCTCATGGAACCAATTCTGGACCAGAGCAGCCCGATGGAATGAGACATTGTCCCAAACGACAATGTACCGCATCTGGTCCACTTGGTTTAATGCTGTGACAATCTCGTGCAATCTGTCAAGAAATGCAAGTATTAGATTTGCATTATAGGGTCCCAGATTTGCATGGTGGTGGAGGACCCCATTTTGTGTAATAGCAGCGCAAAGGGTGATGTTACCCTCGCTGCCCTGGCACATTGGTGATTGCCCTGTGTCCAATTACATTTCTCCCTCTTCTTCTTGTTTTCGCAAGGTTAAATCCAGCCTCATCCACATATATAAATTCATGTTGAATTTCTGCAGCATCCATTTGCAAGACTCTCTGAAACACAGTAAAAGACAATAGGATGCTATTCAATATCTATTGCACAGTATTTTTTTGTGCCAGAACATTATGAGCAGTGCACAATACCACGCCATAGTAAGATGAACAATACATACCTCCACATACTCATTGCGCTCTCTCTGAATTTCTGTCAAATGGTACCCGATACAGTTGCTTCATGTATATTTGATTTTTCTTGAGGATTCGACCTAATGTTGACAGAGAGACTCGTTGGATGTTATTGAAAATATGGTCATCATTGATGATATTGGCTTGGATTTCTCGCAGCCTGATACAATTATTGGTCAAAACCATGTTCACAATGGCGGCCTCTTGTGCACGAGTGAACATAGGGCCCCTTCCACCTTGGTGTCCTCGACCCTCAATCCTATGTAAAACAAATATATAAAAAAATACACATGCAGCCTACTGTCAAATGTCACAGTAAACAATATTGATGATAAGTACAGCAAGCTTCAGTTTCAATGTACTGTGTGGTTAGCTTACCTGTTTTCTCGATGAAATGTCCAAATTATTGACGCAACAGTATTTCTGCTGAGATTTGTTTGAACTCTTTGTCCAGCTTCCATCAGTGTCAGTCCATGGTTGATAACATGGTCAATAAGTGTTGCACGGATTTCTTGAGTCAAATTTGGTCCTCGTCTTCTTTGTTCAGGTTCTATCAACTCTTCAAGTCCTTCTCTACCTCTTCCTCTACCTAGGCCTCTTCCTCTATCTCCTTCTTCTCCTCTTCCTCTACCTGGGCCTCCTCCTCTACCTCCTTCTCCTCTTCCTCTACCTCCTTCTCCTCTTCCTCTACCTAGGTCTCTTCCTCTACCTTCTTCTCCTCTATCTCCTTCTTCTCTTCCTCTACCTCCTTCTCCTCTTCCTCTACCTCCTTCTCCTCTTCCTCTACCTAGGCCTCTTCCTCTACCTCCTTCTCCTCTTCCTCCTTCTCCTCTTCCTCTACCTAGGCCTCTTCCTCTACCTCCTTCTCCTCTTCCTCTACCTCCTTCTCCTCTTCCTCTACCTAGGCCTCTTCCTCTATCTCCTTCTCCTCTTCCTCTACCTCCTTCATCTCCTCTTTGAGCTCCCCCTCTCATTCTCACTCTTCTTCTTCTTCTTCTAGCTCCTTCCATTTTTGTTGAAGACAGGTGAACTCACCTGCTGCCTTTTATAGCACACCTGAGTGCTGCGTTTTCAAATTAGCACATGTGTGCTTCCACACCTGGTGGATGTGATTATCCAATTCGTTCATTAGTGTGGTCATTGGTAATCCGGGGCTTTGTAATGACAAGGAAGTAACCTCAAAATCCTTATCTGTGTCTAAGGTGTGAAAATGTGTGTAGAGTTTTACAAATCACTGTGTGTAATGTTTTGCAAAAAGGGTGAAGCAGACATTGTGTGTAATGTTGTGCAAATCTGTGGAGGTGTTTTGCTCATTGGAGTAGAATTTTGCAAATTGTGTGGAAATTTTTATTTTAGTGTGTAAACAATCGTAAAAAACTGTAATACATTTTCAAGTTTGTAATTTTGCACTCTTCTCAAACAATAGCATGGCATTCTTTCACTGCAATAGCTACTGTAAATTGAACAGTGCAGTTAGATTACCAAGAATTTAAGATTTCTTGCCCATATCAGATATGTCTATGTCCTGGGAAATGTTCATGTTACTTACAACCTCATGCTAATCACATTAGCCTACGTTAGCTTAACCGTCCCGTGGTGGGGACACCGATCCTGTAGAGGTGTTAAGTGATCTATGGTTGTATTAATTATTGTATGAGCATGTCTGCTGCCATTTCTGTTTGTCTTTATAAGCACTTACAGAAGAGCATGTGGTAATTTTTTTTTAAATATGAACATAATGTCCTGCCAAGAGATATGGACCTCTTGGTATAATACCGTAGTTAAAAATACTATAAAAAAAACGACAGAGTATATACACTTCCTAGTGTTAAAAACACTATATAAGGTATTATTGCATAACACTGAAAGTGTTAATTCCCTAACACTGACAAAGTGTAAGAGCGTCAGCACTAAGCGCGTGATGCTTTGATCAACACAGTGTACACTAGTGGCACCTGCTGGTCAAATGAATGAGGTCGCACATGTCGTAGCACATGCGCAGGATATCCATTTTGTCTTCAACCGAAAAGAAAATACCAAATCAATCAGGTGGTGAGGCCGATTCTGGATCTGTGGCCTTTAAACAAGTCCGTAGCCAAACGACCTTTCCGCATGCTCACAACAAAGCGCCTTCTGGAGTGTATCCATCAGGGCGACCTCTGCACGTGCATCCATCAGTGCTTCCACATCACAGGAAGTTTCTGCGCTTTGCTTTCCAAGTAGTGGTGTACAAGTGAGTGCCTTTTGGGTTCACCCAAGCTCCTCGGAGTCAGGGTTCTGGCATACTTGGATGACTAGCTGGTTCTCACCCCGTCAGCAGAGCTGGTGATTGCACACACGACCTGACTGGTGACTCATCTCACACAACTAGGCTTTGCAGTGAGTTGGGAAAGGAGCGCCCTTTGGCCGAGTCAGTGGATTGTCTACATGGGTCTACATCTAGACACTGCGAACATGACAGCACAGATTTCGGAACCCCCTGAAGTCCATGATCTTCAACCAGCCCTCAACCAGTTTTATTCCAATGCGCACAGTGACAGTTCACTCTATCATGTCCCTTCTGGGTCTTATGAGACTTTTGCTCAAGCGCCGGTTCCAGCGGTGGCTTGCCCAGCTACTGCTAGACCCTGTGCATCTATGTTGGTTGTTCCCTACTCTCTCAGAACAGATCTGGATCATTGGAAACATCTGCACGTTCTAACACACGGTGTTCCCATGTGCAGAGTGTCGTTGCACATCCCAGTTTTCACAGATGCATCAAGCTCTGGCAGTAGGGGTGTGTGGCCTCCAACGGAATGCCACATCAACTTCCTGGAACTGGAAACAGTTCTGTTTGCAGAGATGATTCAGATGCTGGTTTCGAGCCCATGGCCAATTCCACATCGTTCGGACTCCCTGTCTCAGGGTAGAGGCTCGATTGGGCTATTGCCTGTGATTGGCCAGCCACTAATGGACTGGTTCTTGAGAGGGACAGGCTAGCGAGTCAAAGGCTGTCGGCTGCTGTGATCAGCACGATACAGTGCGCGTGGGCCAGTTCCACGTATATGACTTATGCTAGTATGTGGGACATGTTCGTGTGCTGATGTGACCGTGAGTCCATCATTATGTTGTCTGGTGGAGATTGTTCTCTCTTTCCTACAACATATGTTTGACATGCAGTGTGCGCTGTCCACCATTAAGGTGTATGCCTGTGCGATTTCTGCTTGTCATGGGGGTTTTGGCAGTGAGTCTGTTTTTAGCCACCTGCTGGTGAAACACTCTGTTAGAGATGCGCTGGTTTCAGTCTGTGGCCCGAGTCAAAGTCCCGCAGTGGGTTCTGGCCTGAGAGCTAGACGCATTGCGTAAACCACAGTTTCAGCCTTTGGCCCAGATCTCTATGAGAATGTTTGAAACAGCGTTGTTACATGCCCTGACCTCTTCCAAGTGTGTCAGCGATCTATGTGCTTTGTTGACGCGACCCAACTGTCTCGCCATCAATAGTGATCTGAGCAAGGCGGTGTTGCGTCCTAATCTGGCATTCATGCCTAAGATTATTAAGAGCTCTTACAGATCACGTATCCTTGAGCTATGGGCCTTCTCTCATCCTCCTCATGCTGGTGAGAGCGAGGAACGGCTCCATCGACTGTGTCCTGTCCACGCCTTGGTGAGCTATGTGGTGGACACAGCAATGATTAGGTTATCACCCCAGCTGTTGGTGTGCTATGGCGCTGGGGCGCTTTGTCCGCCACTCTCCAAAAAGTCACTGGCTCACGATGGCATTGCCTTGGCCTATGAGACTAAGGGGCGCCCAGTGCCTTCGGACATTAGGGCTCACTCTGTTTTGGGCAGCCCCGCCTGAGGGACATATGGGTGATCATGATTACTCTCTACTTGTTTAGTTCAGTACATGATTCTCTTTCCCACTAGTCTTTGACTAGGTGTGTCGAGATGACTGAAGACACAGTAGTTGTTAGTCTGTTGGACTACCAGCAACAGCTGAACAGACTTTTTTTCTAATGAGGGAAGTGCTGGGACCGGCCGGGAGTGCAAACATCTAGCTCCGCTGTAAACCACTATGAGAGAAAGATCTGGGCATGCCCCTGACTGTGCCAAATAATGTCCAATGCGGTTGATCTATTGATGATTGCCAACATGTAAGAATCACTCCCATCTTGAGGTTCAGAGGCCTCAAATACAGGCCTGCTTTTTTTTTCATAACAAAACACATCACTAGAATCCATGTAACACAGATAAAAAGAAATAGTGATTCATGAGAGAAAAAATATTCAAAGACACAACCCACCCCCATGCTCTTCTTTCATCCCTACATGGTGATAGAACAGTGTTGGGATGAATTTAAATATTCCTGTTGTGTTGATGTGAATATGCATGGAGGTGGATGAAGGCACAAGGCGTAAAGGAAGCGGGGGAAATACTCTATTCGAAAACACAGAGAAATGCCTTCCCTCCTCCTCAGAGTCTATGGCATGTCGACACCAGGGCGAAACAAACACAGCAGCACAAATCTGTGTGCATCTCCGGAGCAGATGGTGACACAACGGCCTGTAATGTGTGTGTCGACAGGGTTGAGCTATCTAAAGACCCGCCAGGCAAGATGAAATGTGGTGCTGTTGACAAAGGGGATTTGGGCTAATCTTTATGCGGATGCGAGGGTTCTCGGTTTCATCAGGGAAGATGACTGACAAACAAAAAAAGACACTCCAATATGTTTTTGCCTGGCGGGCCGCATCTCGCTCGCATAGTCGGAATGGAGGCAGGTAGAGCTTCTCTCATCAAAGCAATCATTGACTTTGCACTTACTGCGATTTGAATGTAATTAAGTGGTAATAATGCGGAATTTATCAGTGAAAAAAACTCCAGGCGCTGTGCATACCCTAACCATTGTTTTTGGGAATCTTTTATGTTCCGGAGAGATTCACAGAGGCAGAAGTCTCTCACAGTCCCAGGTTCAGTTCTGAGAACGTTAGTCAAAACACCTAGTACTGTTAATCCGTTCAAAAGAAGCTTGACTTTACACAAACACAAAGCTAAGCACAGAATTCATTAGTTAGTTAGAGACAGGGCACCTGAGGTCCATCTATCTGTGTATACTGTAGCAGCTAAACAGTCAGGGAACTGAGGAGGAATGCATCCACTTGGCCTTTAATGGAACAGCAAACACAGTGTTGTTGAAATGTGGCTAGTTCAACAAAAGTTCAAGTTGAGCTTTGACTCTGTGAGACACTGGTTCAGTGTTAGTACACAGGAGAGTAGGTTATTATGGCATGCGTCCCAAATGGCACTCTGTTCCCTACATAATGCACAGTGGCGATTTTAGCATGTAAAATCTTGGTGGGGCAAACTCCCCCCAAATTGTTTAGATGCATGCCAGCAAAGCCACTACACAAGACAAAACTAAACAATACATTAATTGCACTATAACGGTGACAAACGGTTCCCACAAACTGTCAGGGCCTGCATGAAGCTGTCCCAGCAGAGCTTTCTTTTCAGCACTATGGAGTGAATCCTTACCACCCCTACACCTGTCTATCAGCGAGGCCTTGTCTGGCAGCAAAACAGTTCATTCAGCCTCATTTACTGCCTTTTTAAAAAACATAGCTGATACGGTTGACTTGCTTGAACAAATGTGGTTTTTACTGACAATTGAGATGTACAAACTATGGCATAAGGGAACGATGAGTGGATAAGAGGCAATCCGTAATTTCAATTAAGACATTAATGAGCAAGCTAGGACAGACATAGTCAATATTACTATTTGTTCAGCACTTTTGAAATGTACAATGACAGAATTCATAACATGTGCCGTTCGTAGAGTATTCTCCCTGTACACCAAGTCAGAACCGTAGGATAAATAAAGGGGGCATATAAGCAGACAATGAAAGCTCTTACAATATTCGATGATTGCATTTCTCTTAAACAGGCTATAAGCTACATGTGCACCACCAATTCAGAACAGTAGGCTAAGTTATGAGGATGAAGCACATGGGCTACTAACAGCTTACTACACAACATATACTTAGTATTACTTTCTTATCTACAGTATACATATCTCCCTGGCATATTACATAATTTATGCAGCAGATTACAATACATTGTTGGACTCACCTTTTGTGCTCACTTGAACAGGAAGGTGGTGCGGCGCGGTTCTTCTTATGGGCATCAAACTTTGTCATCAAAGTCTGGCATTCTGTGGATTTATGGTGCTTTCAAGACAACTGGGAATTCTGAAAAAAAAAAACAGGGTCAATTCATGACGTACACTACCGTTCAAAGGTTTGGGGTCACTTAGAAATGTCCTTGTTTTGGAATGAAAAGCAAATTTTGTCCATTAAAATAACATCACATTGATCAGAAATACAGTGTAGACATTGTTAATGTTGTAAATGACTATTGTAGCTGGAAATGGCAGATTTGTTATGGAATATCTACATAGGCGTACAGAGGCCCATTATCAGCAACCATCACTCCTGTGTTCCAATGGCACGTTGTGTTAGCTAATCCAGGTTTATCATTTCAAAAAGCTAATTGATCATTAGAAAACCCTTTTGCAATTATGTTAGCACAGCTGAAAACGGTTATTCTGATTAAAGAAGCAATACAACTGGGCTTCTTTAGACTAGTTGAGTATCTGGAGCATCAGCATTTGTGGGTTCGATTACAGGCTCAACATGGCCAGAAACAAAGACTTCCTTCTGAAACTCGCCAGTCTATTCTTGTTCTGTGAAATGAAGGCTATTCCATGCGAGAAATTGCCAAGAAACTGAAGATCTCGTACAACGCTGTGTACTATTCCCTTCACAGAACAGCACAAACTGGCTCTAACCAGGATATAAAGAGGAGTGGGAGGCCCCGGTGCACAACTGAGCAAGAGGACAAGTACATTAGAGTGTCTAGTTTGAGAACAAGTCCTCAACTGGCAGCTTAATTAAATAGTACCCGCAAAACACCAGTCTCAACGTCAACAGTGAAGAGGCAACTCCGGGATGCTGGCCTTCTAGGCAGAGTTCCTCTGTCCAGTGTCTGTGCTCTTTTGCCCATCTTAATCTTTTATTTTTATTGGTCAGTCTGAGATACAGCTTTTTCTTTGCAACTCTGCCTGGAAGGCCAGTGTAAGTGTGTAAGTGATCTTCAGGTCGGAACTCTAGAAAGAGGCCCATGTTCCCGACTTGGAATTCCGAGTTGGATGACCGTTCAAGATGTATTTTCCCAGTCGGAGCTAGTGTTTTTTCTTCGTTCCCAGTAGTCTCACTGAAGACTGAAATTTCCCAGTTCTGAGTTTCCAGTTGTTTTGAACGCTGCAGAAATCATGCTGGATTGACAGCATGGCCAATGTACTCAACCTTTTCTGGCCCATGGCATGTGAATGTTTATCCTTTTAAGGTTGGAAAAGAGACCCTTAAACCCAGACTTGGACCATTGGACCAGCATCCAAGAGGCTTGAATTTTCGAGCTCTCTCCGTACAGTGACATAGTGTCCCCATGAGTGACAGAACACTGAGCCAATCACGGCCCGACTATAGAACATTACCAACCCCTATGCTCCGTATTGTCTGCTGGCTGCACCACCACCACAGAAAGCACTGAGCTAGGCTGAAACACTTGCATTTTGGAGCTGCCTTACTCAAGAAAGCAAAAGAGAGACCATGTTTGTACGCGGCTTTATTAACTCAAAGATATATATATTTTTTTTACATTGTTTGCAAACTTATATGGGTCATGTATTCATGCCAAATAACATGCAAAACAGGCCCCACCTACCTTGAATAACGGATTGCCTCTTATGGGCACTATGCACTATGTAGGGAATAGGATGGTATTTCGGAAGCACATATGTCTATGAATTCAGAACATGTCTGACACCACCATGATTTAATAATAGCTGTTTACATTCTAATACGTGGATCTCATCGTCTTAATTGTGTTTTCTCCAACTAACAAGCATTTGCTAAGCAGGATTCTCATTAATCAAATAGCTCACTGTTTTAGTACATGGCCAAGATGTTCAAATGTTCATAGATCACCAGCAGGATCAAAAATAACAATAATAATCACAGTGGTGGTAGAGGGTGCAACAGGTCAGCACCTCAGGAGTGCTGAGTGCTAAGTATACATAAGAGTCCAAACTTTATAAAGCACCATAGGCAGCGATTACAGCTGTGAGTCTTTCTGGATAAGTCTCTAAAAGCTTGTTGCAATATTTGCCCATGATTCCTCAAGCTTTTTCAAATTGGTTGTTGGTCATTTTCAGGTCTTTCCAGAGATTTTCAAGTAGATTTAGGTCAAAACTGTAACTTGATGTAATGTGTCTGTGTGTAGCTGGTGTAGGAGTCAGGCGCAGGACAGCAGATATGAGTAAATAATAGCAATTTTTCTCAATATTATAAGAATAAACGTCAAAAACTTGCCAAGCCCACAAATACGGACCGCAATACAATAACCAAACACTCACAAACAAACATGCGGGGAACAGAGGGTTAAATAATGAACAAGTAATTGTGGGATTGAAACCAGGTGTGTAAAACAAGACAAAACCAATGGAAAAATGAAAAGTGGATCGGGCGAAGGCTAGAAAATCGCTGACGTCGGCGGCTGAACGCCGCCCGAGCAAGGGGAGGGACCGACTTCGGCAGAAGTCGTGACACTCTTGGCCACTCAGGAACATTTACTCTCTTCTTGTTAAGCAACTCCAGTGTAGATTTGGCCTTGTGTTTTAGGTTATTGTCCTGCTGAAAGGTTATCTCTCAATGTCTGGTGGAAAGCAGACTGAATCAGGTTTCCCTCTAGGATTTTGCCTCTTCTTTATTGAACCTTTTATTTAACCAGGAAAAGCCCATTGTATCAGGTTAAGGTAAGACCCAGATGCAGACCGTGTCGAAGTAACAATGTTTATTACAGCAACAGGGGCAAAGGTACCGGACGGCAGGCATGCTCAGGGTCAGGTCAGGCAGAGGTCGGTCATCCAGAGACAGGGCAAAGGTATAGGATGGCAGGCAGGCTCAGGGGCAGGCAGAGTGGTCAGGCGGGCGGGCTCAGGGTCAGGAAAGGCAAGGGTCAAAACCAGGAGGACGAGAAAAGAGAGACTGGGGAAAAGCAGGAGCTGAATACAAAAACGCTGGTTGACTTGACAAACAAGACGAACTGGCAACAGACAAATAGAAAAACACCGGTATAAATACACAGGGGAAAATGGGGAAGATGGGCGATACCTGGTGGGGGTGGAGACAATCACAAAGACAGGTGAAACAGATCATGGTGTGACACATTGAGACCCAGAGTCTCTTTTTCAAGGGTGACCTGGCCAAGAAGATAGTAACAATCAATAAATTACAGAATTAAAACATACAACATGATCCAGGCTAAAAAAAAAGGCATTTACAATCCTCTGTAACAGAGCCTCCCATCAACATAGCCTCCCATCAACATCTGCTTTTATTTTTTCTATCCTGAAAAACTCCCCAGTCCTTAATGATTACAAGCGTACCCATAACAACTGTCTTAATTTCACCATTGGCCCCATGGTGAAATCCCTGAGCGGTTTCCTTCCTCTCCGGCAACTTTGCTAGGAAGGACACCTATCTTAGTAGCTACTGGGTGTATTGATACAACATCCAAAATGTAATTAATAACTTCACCATGATCAAAGGGATATTCAATGTCAGCTTTTTTTTTACCCATCTACCAATACATTGTGAGGCATTGGAAAACCTCCCTGGTCTTTATGGTTGAATCTGGGTTTGAAATGCACTGCTCGACTGAAGGACCTTACAGATAATTGTGTGAGGTACAGAGATGAGGTAGCCATAAAAAAACAATGTTAACCCCTGTAAGTCTAAGCCCCCAAAAATATTTGATAAAATATAGAATTTGGCCTTTACTACTGTAGCTGACAGAAACGCAATGAGCAACACATTCATAAATGGCATAAATGTTTATTGTTCCTGGAGGCTGTTGCCAAAAGATACCTGTGTTGTCAAAATACCCTTTTTTTTTGGTAGGCACAAAACTACCTCCATACATTTTTTAAAACCAGTGCTGGTTACCTTCAGACAAGTCCCGTGACACTTGTGGGGGCTATAGTGCAAAATGGAGAACACCATTGTGGTTGAGAGAGTCTCTCCTTTCCATAGTAGTTTTGTAGGCCAAACCGTTCGGACGCTACAGACGTTTTCATGAGAAGACAGATTTTTGGGGTGTCTCATGGTCTGACAAACACTGCTGTAGCTCAGCCACTTTCCACCACAGATGCAGAAAGTCGCCAAAGGCGGATGTGGTATATTGAGATGCAGCCCATGCAAAAAAACATATACTGTATCTCTAGCTGAAACTGACAGATTTTGATGGGGACTTTTCTATTATGTTACTTAGATTGACACACCGGTGGGTCAATCGACTCTAGGGGTTTTAAACACTATCATTGCACATAACTTATGTGATTTTTTAACTCTTGAACTTATTTAGGCTTGCCATAAATTTGTAAACATTTTGAAAAACATAAAAAAATAAAATTCAGTTTGACATTATTGGGTATTGTGTGTAGGCCAGTGACAAAAAATCTCTATATAATCCATTTAAAATTCTGTCTGTAACACAACATGTGGAAAAAGTCAAGGGGTGTGAATAGTTTCTGAATGCACTGTAGGTTTGAATGGACAGTAATCAAGATGAATATTCCTTGCTGGGACAATTACAGGCAGCAGGCTTAAGACTCCCATAGAAAAGCATCACACAGATATGAGGGGGCACAAAGTAGACAAGGATGTTTCAAACACTGAAACAATTTATTTTATTTATTTTTTATTTCACCTTTATTTAATCAGGTAGGTTAAATATGAGCCCTAGTCAAAAGTAGTGGACCATATAGGGAATAGGGTGTCATTTGGGACCTAGCCATGGTCCTGTGGACTGGAAATGCCTGTACTTGTGTTTGTAATGGTGAGGCATAATTCTTTAATTACAGTGCATTCGGAAAGTATTCAGACCCCTTGACTTTTCCACATTTTGTTACGTTAAAAAAAATTCCTCATCAATCTCCACACAATTCCTCATAATGGCAAAGCAAAAACGTTATTTTTTTAGAAATGTAAAAGAAAAATATATATATATAATATTATATTTGCACAAGTATTCAGACCCTTCAGTCAGTATTTTGTTGAAGCACCTTTGGCAGCGATTACAGCCTTGAGTCATCTTGGGTATAACGCTACAAGCTTGGCACACCTGTATTTGGGGAGTTTTTCCCATTCTTCTCTTCAGATCTTCTCAAGCTCTGTTAGGTTGGGGGGAGCGTCGCAGCACAGCTATTTTTAGTTCTCTCCGGAGATGTTAGATCAGGTTCAAGTCCGGGCTCTGGCTGGGCCACTCAAGGACATTCGGAGACTTGTCCCGAAGCCACTCCTGGCTGTGTGCTTAGGGTCATTGTCCTGTTGGAAGGTGAACCTTTGCCCCAGTCTGAGGTCCTGAGCACTCTGGAGCAGGTTTTCATCAAGGATCTCTCTGTACTTTGCTCTGTTCATCTTTCCCTCGATCCTGCCTAGTCTCCCAGTCCCTGCCGCTGAAAACCATCCCCACAGCATGATGCTGCCACCATCATGCTTCATCGTAGGGAAGGTATTGGCCAGGTTATGAGTGGTGCCTGGTTTCCTCCAGACGTGACACTTGGCATTCAGGCCAAAGAGTTCAATCTTGGTTTCATCAGACCAGAGAATCTTGTTTATCATGGTCTGTCCTTTAGGTGCCTTTTGGCAAACTCAAAGCAGGCTGTCATGTGCCTTTTACTGAGGAGTGCCTTCCGTCTGGCCACTTTCCCATAAAGGCCTGATTGGTGGAGGGCTGCACAGATGGTTGTCCTTCTGGAAGGTTCTCCCGTCTTTACAAAGGAACTCTGAGCTCTGTCAGAGTGACCATCAGGTTCATGGTCACCAACCTGACCAAGGCCTTCTCCCCCAATTGCTCAGTTTGGCTGGTGGCCAGCTCTAGGAACAGTCTTGGTGGTTTCAAACTTCTTCCATTTAAGAATGATGGAGGCCACTGTTATTTTGGGGAGCTTCAATGCTGCAGAAATGTTTTGGTACCCTTCCCCAGATCTGTGCCTCGACACAATCCTGTTTCAGAGCTCTACGGACAATTCCTTCAACCTCATGGCTTGGTGGGACCTTATATAGACAGGTGTGTGCTTTCCAAATCCTGTCCAATCAATTGAATTTACCACACAAATCTAGTTGTAGAAACATCTGAAGGATGATCAATGGAAACGGATTTACCTGAGCTCAATTTCGAGTCTCATAGCAAAGGGTCTGAATACTTATGCATATAAGGTATTTCAGGTTTTTATTATGATTACATGAACAAAAATGTCTAGGTTGTAATGTAACAAAATGTGGAAAAAGTGAAAGGGTCTGAATTACATTCCGAATGCACTGTATATCTCCTGATAATCGATACATCACTTGATGGACTACTAGCCAGCACCACTCCTCTGAGAGGAAGACAGTGTCCCAAATGGCCCCCTTTTGCACTATATAGGGAATAGGGTGCCATTTGGGCCACACACCAAAGTACATAGGAAGGGAACAATAGACACTAGAAGGATGCCATGTAGTGCAGCTCGACTTAGATCAACCTTTTCACAACCCCAATCAGCACGGCATGGTTGGAGCCCCAAGCAGCGATACAGCGATACACTACTGAAAATGTAGCCTGTTCTGGGAATATTTATTTTTAGGTTGCAGGGAAGTTCTGAGAACATTTTCCTGCAAGGTTTTATCAACGCTCTGAGAACAGAAATTAGAGGTTATTTGGAGGTTTTTTTAATAAGTTCATTAAAACTTTCACTGAATGTTTCAATAAGACTTTTAATAACACTGCTATCTTAACTTCTTAGAACTCCAAGCACAGATAGTACACACGTAAATTAATTTCCTTAGGCATTATTTATGGAAACACATTTCTTTTTGATTATTCAGTGATATTCAAACCTATGATCTTCTGTTTTCTATCCATTAAATTATTCCACTGAACCACCAGGATGAAGCTACATTTTTTTTTTTTTTTACATATACAAAGCTGTTAATTTTAGTCTATTTAAAAATAAACAAGCACTCACTAATATCAGGTGTGGCCAATTAGTGGGCGAGGCTAACACACCTGAACGTACTTAACCTCTTCCAGCTAGGGTCCCATTTTCCAAATTTTCGCCTGTCTGACGTGCCCAAAGTTAAATGCCTACCACTCATGGCCAGAAACTAGGATATTTACATATTTAGTACTATTGGATAGGAAACACTCTGAAGTTTATAAAACCATTAAGATATAGTCTGTGGCTATTCCAGAACAGATTTAGCAGGCAAAAACCAGAGAGATTTCTGTCCGGAATTTATTTTTCTGTTGCTCTCCTCTCATTTTGAAGCCCATGTAATATTTTTCTATGGGGAATAGGACCGAGGTTGCAGTACTTATGGCTTCCACTAGATGTCAACAGTCTCTGGAAAGGGTATGGAGGAAAAAGCTCTGACCAGATCCTTAGAGAGAGAGAATTACTACGGGTAGGGAAAAAGGTAAACAGGCGTGCGTTCACGAGAGCGTGAACGCATGCCAGCGACCAACTTTCTTTTCGCTTTTAACGTTTCACTTACCGTTCTTGTAAAATATGATCGCTATTATTCATAAAAGAATACATAAGGATGCATTATTAATGATATTTGATTTGTTTGTGAAAAGATGAGAGGTATAATTTGAACGCGATCCCTTCACTGTAAAGCGGGCGAGTAGACTGACAATGCTTGGTGGAGTAGCTGAACGTAACGTGCCAAAAACAACGGATATTTATGGATATAATTATTTACTTTTTCTAACAAAAGAACCATGGATTATCTTGTTTGGACACTTGGGAAGACCTCAGAAGAAGTTATTTGAAAGGTAAGCGATTTATATTAGCTGTGATATGGATATTTTGAGAACCGAGCTGGATATGAATTTATGCTAATGTGGAAAATATGTGAGGTACTAGCCTCAAACAATCAAATGTAGTGCTTTCGCCGTAAAGCCTTTTTAAAATCTGACAACGCAGTGATATTGCCAAGAAGCAGAGCTTTTGATGGCTATGCAACACTATGCAACACTTGTATATCGAAGTTAAATATTACGAATATGTATTACGAATATGTATTTTGAATTTGGCGCGTTATGTTTGCTCTGAAAACGATCCCGCTAAAGGGATCGGCGCGCTAAGAGGTTAACAAGACAGACGATAGAGAGTTTTGTTGATGCTGAGAATTGACTGTATATTTTTTTAAATTACATCCTTAGAGCGTTCTCTGAACGTTACTAAAGTTTTCTTGTGGTTTGTGTGGAAAGTTTTCTTAATGTTCTTGGAACAATTTGAGAACATGAAACCTGTGGAAACCTGTAGGAAACGTAATGATGAAATCATCAAATTCCCACAGAAGAACGTTGTTTCTTAACTTTCTCTGAACTATTTGAGAACATTACTTTAGATAGAACCATGAGGAAACCTGTAGGAAACATAATGCTGAAGTACTGAAATTCACTCAGAAGAATGTTGTTTATTAACATTCTCTGAACTATTTGAGAGCATCCCAATGTCAAACCAGTTGGAGAACATTCCTAGAACATTACCAAAATTAAAATGTCATGTAACTAAGTTTGCACTTTCAGGAAACATTTTGATAAAGTAATGAAATACCAAGTAAATTATACTTTTTTGTTAAGTTCCTTAAATGTGCTGAGAATTTTCCAAAGGAGAGAGGCTGTATGAACACGCCCAAGATTGATGACATATGTCGCGCAGCGAGAGTTGAGTGGGGAGGAAAGGATTCAGTCAGTGGTCCTGATGAGCCTTTCCCAGCTAGCTAGTTTATGCTAGAAACTTTCGAAAGAATTTAAAATCTGTCTGCCAAATATTTCAGTTATTATCGGACTATGAAAGCAATAAATGTGCTTTAGCTGTCACCCTGGCCTGATGTTAGCTACACTTATCTACACTAAACAAAAATAGAAACGCAACATGTAAAGTGTTGGTCCCATGTTTCATGAGTTGAAATAAAAGATCCCAGAAATGTTCTATACACAGGAAAAGCATATTTCTCTCAAAGTTTGTGTACAAATTTGTTTACATCCCTGTTAGTGAGCATTTCTCCTTTGTCAAGATAATCCATCCACCTGACAGGTGTTGCATATCAAGAAGCTGATTAAACAGCATGATCATTGTACTTTGTGCTGACAATAAAAGGCCACTAAAATGTGCAGTTTTGTCACACAACACAATGCCACAAAGTTTTGAGGGAGAATGCAATTGGCATGCTGACTGCAGGAATGTCCAGCAGAATGTTAATTTCTCTACCATAAGTTGCCTCCAATGTCATTTCAGAGAATTTGGCAGAATGTCCAACCAGCCTCACAACCGCAGACCCCGTGTAACCACGCCAGCCCTCCACATCAGGCTTCTTCTCCTGAAGGATCGTTTGAGACCAGCCACCCGGACAGCTGATGAAACTGTGGGTGACAAACTGACAAACTGTTCAGAGACCGGCCCAGGGAAGCTCATCTTCGTGCTCGTCATCCTCACCAGGGTCTCGACCTGACTGCAGTTCAGAGTTGTAACCGACTTCAGTGGGGAAAGGCTCACCTTTGATGGAAACTGGCACGCTGGAGAAGTGTGCTCTTCACAGATTAATCCTGGTATCAACTGTACTGGGCAGATGGCATAGAGAGTGTATGGAGTCGTGTGGGCGAGCGGTTTGCTGAAGTCAAGTGCTCCATGGTGGAGGTGGGATTGCTACGGACAACGAACACCATTGCATTTCATCAAATCAAATTTTATTGGTCACATACACATGGTTAGCAGATGTTAATGCGAGTGTAGTGAAATGCTTGTGCTTCTAGTTCCGATAGTGCAGCAATATCTAACAAGTAATCTAACAGTTCCACAACAACTACCTTATACACACAAATGTAAAGAGATGGAATAACAATATCTACATATAAATATATGGATGAGCGATAGCCGAGCGGCATAGGCAAGATGCAATGGTATAAAATACAGTATAAACATATGAGGTGAGTAATGTAAGATATGTAAACATTATTAAAGTGCCATTATTTAAAGTGACTAGTGATCCATTTCTTAAAGTGGCCAATGATTTGAGTCTGTATGTAGGCAGCAGCCTCACTGTGTTAGTGATGGCTGTTTAACAGTCTGATGGCCTTGAGATAGAATCTGTTTTTCAGTCTCGGTCCCAGCTTTGATGCACTTGTACAGACCTCGCCTTCTGGATGGTAGCGTGGTGAACAGGCAGTGGCTCGGGTGGTTGTTGTCCTTGATGATCTTTTTGTCCTTCCTGTGACATCGGGTGCTGTAGGTGTCTTGGAGGGCAGGTAGTTTGCCACCGGTGATGCGTAGTGCAGATCGCACCACCCTCTGGAGAGCCTTGCGGTTGAGGGCGGTGCAGACGGTGAAACAGCCCGACAGGATGCTCTCAGTTGTGCATCTGTAAAAGTCGCTGAGGAACTTAAAACGTTCTACCTTTTCTGCTACTGTCCTGTCGATTTGGATAGGGGGGTGCTCCTTCTGCTGTTTCCTGAAGTCCACGATCAGCTCCTTTGTTTTGTTGACATTGAGTGAGAGATTGTTTTCCTGACACCACACTCCGAGTGACCTCCTCCCTGAAGGCTGTCTCATCGTTGTTGGTGGTAATCAAGCCCACTACTGTTGTGTCATCTGCAAACTTGATGATTGAGTTGGAGGCGTGCATGGCCACACAGTCATGGGTTAACAGGGAGTACAGGAGGGGGCTTAGCGTGCACCCTTGTGGGGCCCCAGTGTTGAGGATCAGCGAAGTGGAGATGTTGTTTCCTACCTTCACTACCTGTGGGCGGCCCATCAGAAAGACCAGGACCCAATTGCACAGAGCGCGGTTCAGATCCAGGTCCTCAAGCTTCATGATGAGCTTGGAGTGTACTATGTTGCTGAGCTGTAGTCAATGAGCAGCATTATTACATAGGTATTCCTCTTTCCAGATGGGATAGGGCAGTGCGCAGTGTGATGGCGATTGCATCGTCTGTGGACCTGTTGGGGCGGTCTGCAAACTGAAGTGGGTCTAGGGTGGCAGATAAGGTGAAGGTGACTAGTCTCTCAAAGCACTTCATGATGACAGAAGTGAGTGCTTTGTGGCGATAGTCATTTACTTCTATTATCTTTGACTTCTTGGGTAAAGGAACAATGGTGGCCATCTTGAAGCATGTGGGGACAGCAAACTGGGATAGTGAGCAATTGAATATGTCCGTAAACACACAAGCCAGCTGGTCTGACCATGCTCTGAGGACGCGGCTAGGGATGTCATCTGGGCCAGCAGCCTTGCGAGGGTTAACACATTTAAATGTCTTACTCACGTCGGCCGTGGAGAAGGAGAGGGGGGGCCCGCAGTCCTTAATAGTGGGCCGCGTCGGTGGCACTGTATTGTCCTCAAAGCGGGCAAAGAAGGTGTTTAGCTGGAAGCAAGACATTGGTGTACGTGACGTGTCTGGTTTTCTTTTTGTAGTCTGTAATTGCCTGTAGACCCTGCCACATATGTCTCATGTCTGAGCCGTTGAATTGCGACTCCACTTTGTCCCTATACCGACATTTCCCTTGTTTGATTGCCTTGCGTAGTGAATAACTAGAGAGACAGAATAACAACAAAAAAATCCAGAAAAATGCATGTGACAAAGGTTATGAATTGATTTGCATTTTAATGAGGGAAATAAGTATTTGACCCCTCTGCAAAACATGACTTAGTACTTGGTGGCAAAACCCTTGTTGGCAATCACAGAGGTCAGACGTTTCATGTAGTTGGCCACCAGGTTTGCACACATCTCAGGAGGGATTTTGTCCCACTCCTCTTTGCAGATCTTCTCCAAGTCATTAAGGTTTTGAGGCTGACGTTTGGCAACTCAAACCTTCAGCTTCCTCCACAGATTTTCTATGGGATTAAGGCCTGGAGACTGGCTAGGCCACTCGAGGACCTTAATGGGCTTCTTCTTGAGCCACTCCTTTGTTGCCTTGGCTGTAGGTTTTGGGTCATTGTCATGCTGGAATACCCAACCACGACCCATTTTCAATGCCCTGGCTGAGGGATGGAGGTTCTCACCCAAGATTTGACGGTACATGGCCCCGTCCATCGTCCCTTTGATGCGGTGAAGTTGTCCTGTCCCCTTAGCAGAAAAAGACCCCAAAGCATAATGTTTCCAAATCAAATCAAATTTTATTTGTCACATACACATGGTT
Organism: Brachymystax lenok tsinlingensis; assembly: GCA_030435695.1. Lineage (NCBI taxonomy): Eukaryota > Metazoa > Chordata > Actinopteri > Salmoniformes > Salmonidae > Brachymystax > Brachymystax lenok. Next base: position 6,599,107 of record CM059808.1, read on the forward strand.
AGAAGATGTTAATGTGAGTGTAGCGAAATGCTTGTGCTTCTAGTTCTGACCATGCAGTAGTATCTAACAAGTAATCTAACAAATTCACAACAACTACCTTATTCACACAAGAGTAAAGGAATGAATACGAGTATGTACATATAAATATATGGATGAGCGATGGCTGACCGGTGTAGGCAAGATGCAGTAGATGGTATGGAGTACAGTATATACATATGAGATGAGTAATGTAGGATATGTAAACATTATATTAATGACATCGTTTAAAGTGGCTAGTGATACATTTATTTCATCCAATTATAATTATTAAAGTGGCTAGAGATTTGAGTCGATGGCCGAATGTCATAGGCAAGATTCAGTAGATGGTTTAGAGTACAGTGTATATATTTGATATGAGTAATGTTGGGTATGTAAACATTATATACAACATTGTTTAAAGTGGCTAGCGATACATTTGTAACATCCAATACCTATTTTTAAAGTGGCTAGAGATTCAAGTCAGTATGTTGGCAGCAGCCACTCAATGTTAGTGATGGCTGTTTAACTACTTAGGGAGCAGTGGGGCACTAGCGATAGCACCTCTAATATTTCTGCATTAGCATAAATTCATAAACCAGCGCGGTTCACACAAAACCCATTTCACAGCAAAAACAAATCCCTTACCTCTCAAAGAACTTCTGCTGAGGGCTTTCCAAGTGTCCAACGAAGACATCCAATGGTTCTTTTGTTAGAAAAAGTCATTTATTATATCCATAAATCTCTGTTTGGTTGGCGCGTTATGTTCAGAAAATCCAACGTCGAATCGCCCATTGAAACGTGAAGAGAACGCGTTCAAATATACCTATAAACCCTTCCTAAACAAATCAAAGACCAGTTATAATGCATCCTTAGCTATCCTTTTATGAATATTAGCGATAATATTTCACTCGGATGGTCACCTAAACGTTATATAAGTAAAATAAAGTGGAGCGCGCATCCAGTCTCGCGCCCGAGAAATCTCCCCTGACCATTTCCTGTTTCTATACGTTTTGCTTACTCCAATCACTCTCAGTCTTTGTATATCGACTGCTGACATCTATTGGAAGCCATAGGTACTTCAATCTCGGAGCTGGATTGCCTTGAAGTCAATGGGGAGAGTCTCAAACAGAGCAAAGGTTACAAAAAACTGCAATTCCGGATGGATTTTCCTCTGGTTTTCGCCTGCTATATCAGATCTGTTATACTCACATACATTAGAAACTTCAGAGTGTTTCCTATCCAATAGTACTAATTATGTGCATATCCTATTTTCTGGGCCTGAGTGGCAGGCATTTTACTTTGGGCACGCCAGACTCTCCAAAACTGTCACCTATGCAGCCGCTCCCTAAGAAGTTAATCATAAGACACACACCCCCGCCCTTCTTCTTACCAGATGTTTGTTTCTGTCGGCACGATGCGTGGAGAAACCAGGTGGCTGTTCCGACTCTGATAACGTGTCCTGAGTGAGCCATGTTTCCGTGAAGCAAAGAACGTTGCAGTCTCGGATGTCTCTCTTGAAGGCAATCCTTGCTCTGATTTCGTCCACTTTGTTGTCCAGAGACTGGACATTGTCAAGTAAAATACTCAGGAGAGGTGCACGATGCGCCCGTCTACGTAGCTTGACCAGAAGACCGCCGCGTTTCCCCCTTCTCCGGCGCCGCCGTTGTTTTGATTCGCCGGCTGGGATCCAGTCTATTGTCCTAGTTGGGGTACCAAACAGAGAATCCGCTTCGGGAAAGTCGTATTCCTGCTCGTAATGTTGGTAAGTTGACGTTGCTCTTATATCCAATAGTTCCTCCCGGTTGTATGTAATAAAACATAATATTTCCCGGGGTAACAATGTAAGAAGTAATACATAAAAAAACGAAATACTGCAAAGTTTCCTGAGAACGTGAAGCGAGGCTGCCATCTCTGTCGGCGCAAGAAGTTCCACCTCCATGTTTGACGGTGGGGGTGGTGTTCTTGGGGTCATAGGCAGGGGGACCTTGCGGGCGCTGCAGGATTTCAGTCTTTCACGGCGTAGAGTGTTACCAATTGTTTTCTTGGTGACTATGGTCCCAGCTGCCTTGAGATCATTGACAAGATCCTCCCGTGTAGTTCTGGGCTGATTCCTCACCGTTCTCATGATCATTGCTCCACAAGGTGAGATCTTGCATGGAGCCCCAGGCCGAGGGAGATTGACAGTTCTTTTGTGTTTCTTCCATTTGCGAATAATCGCACCAACTGTTGTCACCTTCTCACCAAGCTGACTGGCGATGGTCTTGTCGCCCATTCCAGCCTTGTGTAGGTCTACAATCTTGTCCCTGACATCCTTGGAGAGCTCTTTGGTCTTGGCCATGGTGGAGAGTTTGGAATCTGATTGATTGATTGCTTCTGTGAACAGGTGTCTTTTATACAGGTAACAAACAGAGATTAGGAGCACTCCCTTTAAGAGTGTGCTCCTAATCTCAGCTCGTTAACTTCTTAGGGATTGGTGGTGCGCTAGCGCCCCAATCCCGACACTACCAGGTGAAATGCAAGGCGCCAAATTCAAAATCCAAAAGTTGAATTATTAAACATCCACCCATATACAAGTGTTTCATACTCATCAAAAGCTCTGTTTCTTGGCAATATCACAGCGTTGTCAGATTTCAAAAAGGCTTTACGACGAAAGCAGCACATTTGATTGTTTGAGGGTAGCACCTTCACTATTTTCTCATGACCATGATTTCAATAGCCTTCACGGTTCACACATAACACATTTTACAGCGAAAACAAATCAATTACTTGTTGAAGAACTTCTGCTGATGGCTTCCAAAGTGTCCAACGAAGACAATCCATGGTTCTTTTGTTAGAAAAAGTCATTTATTATATCCTTAAATCTCCATTTGGTTCGCACGTTATAATGAGAAACTACAGCCTCCACTCCTCCATTCAAACGTGACGAGAACTGGTTCAACTTATACCTATAAACTTGTCCAAGAACAATCAAACATAATTTTAAATGTATCCTTAGGAACACTTTTACGTATATTTACTATTATAAATCAACCGGAATATAAACTGAGCGATAAAGACGGTAAAAAACACAAAGCGCGCCTTGTCGGGAGCGCGCGCAGCCTTCTGTTGACGTTCAGGGGGACACTTCCTGGTTTCCCCTTCTTCTCTGCTCAAAAGCATCCAAAACAAAACTGAACACTGTCTCGAGACTGTTGACATCCAGAGGAAGCGATCGGTACTGCATTCATATGCCCTTATATGGGCATTTCCATGAGGGAGGGGTTCCAAATGAGCAATGTGTCAAAACCACTTTTTCCAGGACAGAAATCCCTCGGGGTTTCGCCTGCCATATGCGTTCTATTTTACTCACAGACAAATGGTTAACACCTTTAGAAAATTCAGAGTGTTTCCTATCCAATGGTACTAAATATGTGCATATCCTATTTTCTGGGCCTGAATGGGAGCATTTTACTTTGGGCACGCCAGGGTCTCCAAAACGGTCACCTCGTGCGCAACTCCCTAAGAAGTTAACTGTATAAAAGACACCTGGGAGCCAGAAATCTTTCTCATTGAGAGGGGGTCAAATACTTATTTCCCTCATTAAAATGCAAATCAATTCATAACATTTTTCACATGCGTTTTTCTGGATTTTTTTGTTGTTATTCTGTCTCTCACTGTTCAAATAAACCTACCATTAAAATTATAGACTGATAATTTCTTTGTCAGTGGGCAAACGTACAAAATCAGCAGGGGATCAAATACTTTTTTCCCTCACTGTATATGCGAAATAACCATAGGACAACCACACTTTCACCAAGCTCTAAGAAACACGGCTCTCAGAATGCTATGTGCTAGTTGGGTACGTATCCCAGCGGGTCAGCACAATGTGATTGTGCCCAATAAGTGAAAAACTAAATAAAGGTGTTTAGTATTTTCAAGTCAACCTACACAGCAAATTGGCCAGTGTTGATTTTTTCAGTGTAACATTTATAGTTTTGACTCAGGAGATAAATTCACTCTGTAAGAGCAAAATTAACACTCTGTGGTGTAAAGAATCCCTCCATGTTTGTGTTAATAACTAGAGTTATTGTTTTACACTGTGGAGAGTAAAACAGTCCCATCAAACCATACCCATCATTATCATATTTCCGGCATGCTCTCTGTGTTTTTGCATGCATTGATTGATTGATTGATTGATTGAGTGGCATAAGATTAATCAATCAAAGAGTAAGTTTGATTTATTGCACCCATTACTGAAATGGTTGTTCCGGTTTAAATGGTTTAGGTAATGTTTTATTTAATGAAGTCTCATAACCCTGAAAATCACTCAGAATGCAGGTTGTGGGTGAATAAAGAATCCATCTGTTGGCTATCTTATCTCCGGCTGGATTTGCAAGCAAGCATAACGTGACTTGCAGGGCCGATGTGGCCTGTAAACAACCAGTAGTTTCTTAACACCACTCTGTTAGGGTATCATTAACTGGGCCAATAAGAAGGCCTTACGATATAGGTAATGTATTGTCATATTGTCAGGATAACATTCAGCCAGGAAGTCACTTGGGGAAAGCCAACTGACTTTAAAATAAATAATTGAACAACCATGTCTCTGTCACAAAAAAAATACAGTCATTGGTGTTATAACTCTACAATTTACTCAAAAAGAAAAGGCACCCTTGGAAATATGCAAATCAGGCTTTAATCTATACAGTGTTAAAACAACACCCCAAAATGATTTACTGTAAAATTACAGGTGTTCATTTCTTACACTAAGAAAGTGTAACAGAGTCAGCACTAAGCAAAGTGAGTCCAGTTTACTCTATATCAAGTGTTACGTTTTACAATGTAGGGGTTGTGTGTGTACTCTACAGTAGCGCTATGCAAACACCACAATCGAGTTCCTTTGAACACTTTAAGAGTAAAATGGGGAAGAGTTAATTATTTAAAACTTTCGAGTGTTATTTTAACTAGCGACGTTATGTTTGATACCGGAGCTCCGAGTCACGCGTTAAAATTGCTAAGCAGCTAATTTCGATGAAGTGTGCCGATACGTGTATCACTTTGTCACAAGTCCACAGTCAATGACATCCAAAACTTTATTTGATCACATGCTTTTTCAAACCTTGTGTTGCAAAATGCGAGATCCTAGGGATTTCGCTGTGGTTCGGGTGCTTTCTTTGATTCCAAGCTGCTTTCAAACACCAACCTCTATTGGACACCGTCCATACAAATATAGTTAGAATTTTGCACATGTACTTTCACCTGACTGGTAGTTTAGCAGGTAGAGTAGAGAACTATGAAACATTCAGGGACGTGAGGGTAAAATCCTGTTGAAACCACACTTTCCACACCACACCTTATTGATGCCACCCATAAATCCACTTCAATCAGTGTAGATGAAGGGGAGGAGACAGGCTAAAAAATGATTTTGGCCTGTGGATGGAGGGACTAACACAAAGCCTCAGGACACGGGGATAGATATAGCCACACAGATGAATGGCCCAGCTCTGCTGTGTGGTATACAGGGAGAGATGTAAGACCACTGTGTTATAGTACACCAGTCAAGGAGGATTGGAATTACAGACAAACATGCACACATAAATGTAGACACACACACACACACACACACACACACACACACACACACACACACACACACACACACACACACACACACACACACACACACACACACACACACACACACACACACACACACACACACACACACAAAGACAATCCATGACAGAGTCACACAATTCATGACAGCTCATTAACAGACATCAGGATGGGCAGGCCCATTAAAAGTTGTGGACATGGCCTGTCAGCTGTGCGGATTGGAAAAGCGTTACTCCAGGAGGAGTCTGGACAGCTGAGTTTAGAGAACCGGGAAGACCCACGTGTGTCTCAAATTGCTCTCTATTTACTATGTAGCGCAGTACTTTTGACCTCGGCCCGTAGGAAATAGGGTTCCATTTGGGACACAGACACGTGTCAGCAGCCAGAACTAACTTCTCAGTCTCACTGTGCCAGACATGGACTGTCACCGGCACCAGATGGAGGGACTGGACGGCTAGCAGAGAGAGGAAACGGCATCATCTGCAATTACAGGAGGGAGAGAAATAGGGGAGAATAAAGAGAGGAGGAAGGCAAAGAAGGAATAGGGAGAGAGAGGATGGAGCAGAGCGACAGAGGGAAGTATTTATAGTAATAGTGTAACAAAGGAGGCAGAGAAGGTACAGTATAGAGAAAGAGATGAGAGAAATAGAGTGTGTGAGGAGAGCAAGAAAAGAAGGAAAGAGAATGATTGAAGGGAGATAGAGAAAGGAATGTACTCATTAGGATTCCTTTTTGCATTGCATCATTGTATACATGATTTAATTGCATTCATTCCCTCACATTGCATACATTGACATGCATAAATTAATACATTGACCTCATGTTGTATTTCACAGGTCAGGGGCTTCACTTGGCTGTAATTATGACACTACATTACACATAGCAGCTTGCTTTGCACTACATTACACATACACAGCTTGCTCTGTTGATTATTCATCTTCACTGGTGACATTCTGCATGTCTGGCAAGCCATCAGAGAAATTGCCATTGACTCATTACCTTAATGATCTGCCTTCCTCTGGCATTTCATGCACAAAAAAGACCCAATTATACACACACATTAATATTAATTTATACATTCCACATTATTCATCTTTTATAGTATAAACACAATTTGCCATCTTTAGAGCTGAAATGTAAAGACAATAGGTGATGAGGAAGGGGAAACGGGAGTGGAGATGGCTGTTCTTTTCAAGACCAAAAGGAAGCGTATACGTCACTGACTGTCACAGATAAAGACTTTACCCACAAAAACACCATGCATAATTAAAATGTTGCTTGAATCCAGTCTCGTTTTCCCCACTAACATTAAAGGCCATTATTGTTCATTATGATTCATGTGAGAGGCCTGCTCAAAGCAGCTACTGCATCAATAAAATATTAGAATCTTAAGCCTGCTGACATTGGCACTGTCATGCCCACTTCAATTCACACATACTGTAAGTCATAAATAAAATTGCTTCAGCGTCTCTTTAATACAAACAATGAAGACAGTCCAAAACAAAACAACAATAAAATACGATTCAGTCAGATCCGCTTAGACGAAATCCGCATAGCTGATGGTGGTGGAACTGCGTTAGGATTTCATCAGCCTAATCAGCTCTAAATATTAAGTTGAATGTGTCACGACTTCCGCTGAAATCGGTCCCTCTCCTTGTTCGGGCGGCGTTCGGCGGTCGACGTTACTGGTCTTCTAGCCATCGCCGATCCACTTTTCATTTTTCCATTTGTTTTGTCTTTGTTTTCTACACACCTGGTTTCAATTCCCCAATTACATGTTCATTATTTAACCCTCTGTTTCCCCCATGTTTGTGTGCGTGTTTATTCATTGTTCAAGTTGGATATTTACGGCTGGTTGATTGTTTGCCGGGTTCTGTGTTTTACGCCCGTTATGTTTGTGAGACCAGTATGGTTCCTGCACCTTGCATTGTTTTGTGTACTGGTGCTGTTGGATTATTAAATATCTTGTCCACACATCTCTGTTCTCCTCCGCCTGACTCACTGAACCAGTACCCACCATTCTTGACTGAATGATTTTCTATTTGAGCATCATTATCTCTATATAGTCTACACACTTTCTCGTTCTGAAATTCTAAAACAGCAGTTTTGAGAGATTGGAATGTGCATGTTGGAAAAAGAATGATGCGGAAAGAATGATTCACAGCCAAAACATATGGACATTTATTTAGTTTATTTACGGACTGGATTATAGACTTCCAAACCCAATAATTGTTTTGAGTTGCATCTGGTATTTGGATTCCTTATCTTCCTTTTAATCAGAAGATGATGCTGTTCCCTACAGACTCAATTGCACAGCTCATAACGCAGACCTGGTGGTGTTCACGAACACACACAACAACACACACACACACACACACACACACAACAACAACACACCAACAACCCCCTACATTCATATAATCACGGCCTGTTGTTGATCTAATTGCTAAACCACAAAGCACAAATCTCATAACACATTCATTTGGAAGTTTTTACGTGTTATTTTGTGGTAAATTCAGTCTGAGGCTGTTTAGCTGCAGGCAATAATCAATAACTGCATGTTAGTGATATCAAAGCAATATGTTATCCTAAAAACTTAACAGCATCATTAACCACATATTGATCCTTTGTATCAGGACACTTTGTGGCCCATCAACTACTAGTCTGACCTCAGGGTCTCAGTGTGCTTGACCTGGTTAAACTGGCCGTATTGACTATCTCTCCACTCCACCCCCCCCCCTCTATGTTGCCCCATGTCAACCTGGCCCTGAAAACAGAGTTCCTGACTTGATGGATTCAGTGAGACTTAAAGCTGATCACAGTATGCATACGCCTGACCATACCCTGGGTTCAAATAGTATGTGTTTTCTTTCAAATACTTTAGCTGCACTTGATTGAGCTTGCCTTGGGCAATAGAACCAATGCAATAGCTAGTCCCAAAAGTGCAAACCCCCGCCACTCTGGCAACTTGCTACAGGCTCAATCAAACACTTTAATCAACCCAGGTCTATCCCTGACTCCTGACCTCTCCCCTAGAGCCTCCAATCACCCGCCAGGGAGCTATCGTCACTAGTTTATCTGACTGTGGCTCATTGGAAGAAAGGCAATAATGCTGGTGGATCCTGCTCCACTATCTGTCTAGAATGATTAATCACATTTATTAGCCAATAGTTTACATGTCACGTTGGTACAATCTACTGTTTAATAATCAAATGTTAGAACATGTTGCAAACAGTGATGATATTGAAGTCCTGGAAGCAGGGAGACAAGTGACAAGAAGTCACCTTGTGTGTGTGTGTGTGTGGTGTGGTGTGTGTGCGTGGTGTTTGTATGTGTGCGTGCGTATGTGCTACAAAGACTGATGACAAGACAAGCAAGCATCAACCTCCTTGAACAGCGTTCTGTGACTGAAATACCTTCTCAATGTTCCAAAAATAACTTGTCATTTACTAAAGACTGACTTCATATGAGGCACATATTCATACATTGGATCAGTGGAGGCTGCTGTGTGGAGAACGGCTCATAATAATGGTGGGAACTGAACAAATGTAGTGGCATCAAAGACCTGGAAACCATATGTTTGACGTATTTGATACCATTCCACTGATTACACTCCAGTTATTACCACGAGGCCGTTCTCCCCAATTAATGTGCCACCAACCTCCTGTGCATGGGATGCATACCAAATTACACCCTGTTCCCTATATAGTGCACTAGTTTCAACCAGAGCCCATAGTACTCTGGTCAAAAGTATTGTACTATGTAGGCTATACACTGTCAAAAGTGGGACGATGCTGTTGTTCATCTGAAGTGCTTTTACTGATTGGAATGATTGAAATATTATGCTTTGGTTTGTTCAATCTATTCTATTAAATTTATCTGAAATCAAATACATTTGACAGATCTATGTGATTTTTTTTATTGAATGAAAGCTTCTAAAATGCTTTTAACACCTCATGCTCATTGAATAGGGGTGAGGCAGTGTTATTTTTGCCCAGCTGTGAGAGTGAATGTCATTCCAGTTAATGTGGTCGATTGTATTCGTAACTTAAACGTGTACACTGATAGTGTCTGTAAGGGTACTTGCATACAGTGCATTTGGAAAGTATTCAGACCCCATGATTTTTTCCCACATTTTGTTACGTTACAGCCTTATTCGAAAATAAAGTTTTTTCCCGTAATCTATACACACACACACACACACACAACACAATGCAAAAACAGGTTTTTAGAAACATCACATTTACATAAGTATTCAGACCCTTTATTCAGTACTTTGTTAAAGCACCTTTGGCAGTGATTACAGCCTCGAGTCTTCTTGGGTACGACGCTACAAGCTTAGCACAACTGTATTCGGGGAGTTCCTCTCATTCTTCTACAGAGATCCTCTCAAGCTCTGTCAGGTTGGATGGGGAGCGTTGCTGCACAGCTATTTTCAGGTCTCTTCAGAGATGTTAGATTGGGTTCAAGTCCGGGCTCTGGCTGGGCCACTCAAAGACATTCAGACACTTGTCCCGAAGCCACTCCTGCGTTGCCTTGGCTGTGTACTTAGGGTCATTGTCCTGTTGGAAGGTGAACCTTCACCCCATTCTGATGTCCTGTGCGCTCTGGAGTAGGTTTTCATCAAGGATCTCTCTGTATTTTGCTCTGTTCATCTTTGCCTCGATACTGACTAGTCTCCCAGTCCCTGCCGCTGAAAATCCCCACAGCATGATGCTGCCACCACCATGCTTTACCATAGGGATGGTGCCAGGTTTCCCCCAAATGTGACGCTTGGCATTCAGGCCAAAGAGTTCAATCTTGGTTTCATCGGACCAGAGAATCTTGTTTTTCCTAGCCACCATGCTTCTACACATGCATTGCTTGCTGTTTGGGGGTTTAGGCTGGGTTTCTGTACAGCACTTTGTGACATCAGCTGATGTAAGAAGGGCTTTATAAATACATTTGATTGATTGATTGAGAGTCTTTAGGTGCCTTTTGTTAAACTCCAAGGGGGCTGTCATGTCTTTTACTGAGGAGTGGCTTCCATCTGGCCACTCTACAATAAAGGCCTGATTGGTGGATTCCTGCAGAGAAGGTTTTAATTATGTAAAGTTTTCCCATCTCCACAGAGAACCTCTAGAGCTCTGTCACAGTGACCATCGGGTTCTTCGTCACCTCGCTGACCAAGGCCTTTCTCCCCCAATTGCTCAGTTTGGCTGAGTGGCCAGCTCTAGGAAGAGTCTTGGTGGTTTCCAACTTCTTCCATTTAAGAATGACGGAGGCCACTGTGTACTTGGGGAGCTTCAATGCTACAGAAATGTTTTGGTACCCTTCCCCAGATCTGTGCGTCGACAAAATCCTGTCTCGGAGCTCTACAGACAATTCCTTTGACCTCATGGCTTGGTTTTTGCTCTGACATACACTTTCAACTGTGGGATCTTATATAGGTCTGTGCCTTTCCAAATCATGTCCAGTCAATTGAATGTACCACAGGTTGACTCCAATCTAGTTGTAGAAACATCTCAATGATGATCAATCAAAACAGGATGCACCTGAGCTCAATTTCGAGTCCCACAACAAAGGGTCTGAATACTTATGTAAATAATGTATTTTTGGTTTTATTTTTTATAATTTGCTAAAATTTCTAAAAACCTGTTTTCACTTTGGCATTATGGGGATGTTTAGGATTAATGTGTAGGATTATAAAAAAAATATATTTTAGAATAAGGCTGTAATGTAACAAAATGTGGAAAAAGTCAAGTGGTCTGAAACATTTCCAAAGGCACTGTATGTGCATGTGATTCCCAAGAGCCTGGTAAGGTTTCTATGTTAAGGTAGCCAATACTTGGTTATGATATTGTGGCTACTAAATGTGTGTGAAAAATATATATGTGCTTTGTTTCCAGATGGTATCAAAATTGTCAATAAATGTTACAACCACAGAGCTGCAATAGTCTCGTAGCCAGTTATGGAGGGCTTAAAGTCTGCTGAACCATTCAATGCCACAATTTAGGGAGGGCAGAGGGCCAGATATTATGGGGCGTTTGTTGGTGTCAAGTAGTGATCCAATCAGTTCTTTAAAATCCATCTTCAGCTGTTCTGAGCTGCCCTTCATAATGTCATTCAATCCCACATGAAATATGATACTCAGTTTCCTGATGCTGGTTTAAAATGTTTCCGAGCAGCTTATTGATGTCCTGTACTCGTGCTCCTGGATAGCACAACGTTTTTGCTCCAGGGATTGAGACGTTTCTCACCATTGAACTGCCCAATACAACGTCCGTAGAAGGGAATTGAGAAATCCGTCCGTTTCCACCCCTCACACAATTCGTTGAGCATTTCATGGGCCCACGAGAAGCAGGATAGCGTACGCCCGATGCTCCCGGCGACTGGTCCAGACCTCTCACAGCAGGCAGTGCCCCGTCAGATCCAGAGAGAAGGAAAGGAGTCGAACTTGTGAAATGGACTGTTCCCTTATTACTCACAAGGCTCCTGAATCCACTGCTATTACTAGATGATACATCCATGATCTATGGAGCTACCAAGTTCCAATATCCATTGTTCATTAGAAACATATAATTGGGTTTTTATAAAAACCATTACATCTGGCTAAGAATTTGTTTCGTAGAATGTGGTGGCCATGTATGCATCCCAAATGGCCCCCTATTCACTATATAGTGCACTACTTTTGACCAAAGCTACGGGCACTATATAGGGAATAGGCTGCAATTTGGGACGCAGACCCTTTGTTATTTTCCTGTCAGCATATTGGTGATTTTATTTCACCCCATACTACAGTAATTACGGTAAGATTATTCCTCATTCATTATACAAAAGGATCAAGCTAAATCATCCTGTGGGACATTTAAACAGATTCATATGTGCAAAATCTCAAAAGCAAATGGTGTAATTACAGACAGAGAAATAAAAGGGACAGTTTTATGGGCTATTTCCTTGACGAGAGAGATGACGTTATTTCAAATGTTCTGAACGGCTTGAAAGATGACCTGCAGGTGGATAGTTCACTACAGCAGACGTCGAGGACAGACACTGCTTACGGTTCAGTGGTCCGTGAAGGAAATTCAGGAAGAGTAATGTCTTTGGTGTCACTTATTACCAGACAATAGTTTATTTGAGTAAGACACAGGTTCAGTTCATTTCACTAGGCCAAGGGACATAATCCGCCCTACTTTTGCTGATTTATGATCAGATGTCAAAAAACCTTTCCCACACATCTCCCATGTTCACTTAAATATGCAGGATTTCTCTCCTAAATAATTAGTTGGGATCCAGGATTGTGAGAGTAGCTGGCGGTGTGTGTGTATGTCAGTGTGTGTGTTTGTGTGTGTTTCAATTAATCTGTGTGTTTGTGCTTGCATGTGTGTGTTCGCACTTTACGTGTGTGTGTGTGTGTGTGTGTGTGTGTGTGTGTGTGTGTATGAATGAATCTGTGTGTGTGTGTGTGTAAGTGTGAAATTAGTAATGACCCAGGGGAGTGAGCCGTGGGGCCTCAGCTGCAGGGGGCAGAGTGACAGTCACATCTGGGACAGGTGCCTAGGCGCTGCGAACCATGTCAGAGTGTGTATGTATGTGTGTGAAGCCCATGCACTGTGAATGGTATCAGCTAGCTGAGACTACTGTAGCACTGCTACTGAGCCCAACACAGGCAACACACACACACACACACACACGTGTTCTTGTACAATGAATCATAGTCGTAATTAATCTGTGCTAGCAGCTAGAGTTAATACAACACAGGCAAATTGTATTCTCCATAGGAAGGTATTGTTCTGCATAAAACATATGACAATGTTCACAGTTTTGTCAAAAAATAAAACATTGCAGATGGTGGATTTGAACTTGCAGGACAAAAGCAGTGAGCTAGTAGCCTAAATGCCAGGAGGGAGAGCGCTGATATAGCCTAAATCTCAAGTTTAAGTGCAAGAATGAGAAGTGGATGTTCATCGTTGATTAGTAATGCCTGACCTGTGTCTATAAATTCCTGTCTGTCACGTGAACTAATTGAGATGGTGGATTAAAGTCATGTTTATGTTGCTCCTGTATGCTGCCTCTGTCTGGTCTTATCTTTCGTATGTTGACATTCTACTCTCTGAACCCTCTAAAAGGCATGTTACAGAAGTTAGCATTCACCCTATTATTTTCTTTATTCGTATTTGTTTGCTCAAATTGGCCAATCTTCCATCCTGACACACATTGACCAGACCACTGGCAATGTGTTTCACCCACTTGGGTGATAAACTTTAACAATGTAAGAGCCCGGACTTGGTAAATATGTTTTGGAGATTGGGTGATAATGGCTCCCTCTCTGTAGATAGTAGAAGACATTTTGCATCCAATGAATGTTCGTCTTGGCAGGTACAAAGCAACAAAGTTCATCAAACTCAGTTTGAGATTTACAATGTAATGGGTACTGTTAGTGGAGGCTGGTGGGAGGAAATAGAATGGAATAAATGGAACGGTATCAAACACATTCCAGCCGTTACAATGAGCCCGTCCTCCTATAGCTCCTCCCACCAGTCTCCACTGGTGTCAATATGGTGGATAGTTAGTGGAACTTTGTCGATCTTGTTGCCCTGGTAGATCTCCCTTGTAAAATAGGTATTCTGATTTCAAAAGGACTTCCTCGTTAAACAAAGTATTCAATTACCATTTGGGTGTGTTTGTCACCCCTTGCTGGCGGTTTTCTATAAGCAGTTTCTTACTTTTGTGACCTTGACCTTACCTGCCACGTGACCTCAGTAAACAAGAAGTTTATTTCTCTAATGGAGGATGATGTTTGATTCTGCATACAGTCATGGCCAAGCATTTGTCTGGAGACAGGGTCAGTCGATGTGAGCTAGCTAGCAAAAAGACAGAGAGGTTGTTGTAGGCAAGTTATTGGGGACATGAGCAGAACTCCGGAAGGGGAAAATGGAGTCCCTAGAGAAAGCAAGTACAAGATGGGTGTCAGGGATGGAGTGGCAGTATTATCATAAGGAGACGTGTACTTGGAAAATGGAAGAAGAATGGAGGGAGAAGAGGTTGGATACTTAATCGGATTCATTGGCTATCTAGCTGTAATTCTGTTAGCTCTTTACCAGACTGTTTCATGTTACTCAGAACAAGCGTATATATTGTTTTAAGGTGATTTGAGTGATTAAAAAACCTGAGAACAGATGGATATCCTACCTCCAGAGTCTCGACGAGGGCGAGGTGTTACGCAGCCTGTGGAATTATATTCAGCTACCCTATGTATAAGGAAGACAGAACAGGTACAGTGTATTTGGTACCAATATGGTGGACAGTTAGTGGAAGTCTCTTGTCGCTCTTGTATGATCTCATAAAGCTGAAGGGTTGATTACAATGACCAGGCAAACTTATGTTCCTACAGGTTAATGCTGGGTTTCTTAAAACACTACTGATGCCCAAAATGAAATATCAAAATATCAGGAGTATTGGAAACCGTAAGGCTGATGAATTAAAAAATACTTAGAGTAACAATATAGAAGTAGTAGGCCTATATTTCGTTCAAATGTTTCACCTTAAATGGCAAATTAATGTGTACTACTTTAATTAACTTTATTAGACTACATTTTCATTTGACCAAAAAAATATAGATTATATAAGCCTAACTCATCACGATTAACTTGATTTATAAGCCTACACATTAATAAAAAATATGGACAGTCCAGGGATATTTTCCCCTGATCATAATTCAAAGGGATACTTCGGTATTTTGGCAATGAGGCTGTTTATCTACTTCCCCAGAGTCAGATTAACATTTTTATGTCTCTGTGTCCAGTATGAAGGAAGTTAAAGGTCGTTTCGGGGGCCAAAGCGAACTAGCGTTAGTACAATGACTGGAAGTCAATGGGTATCTGTTAGAATGCATGCTGGTAGATACACATAGATACACATTCCAGTCATTGCACTATCTATGTGTATCTACCAGCATGCATTCTAACAGATACCCATTGACTTCCAGTCATTGCGCTAATGCTATTTAGCAATTGCGCTAGGGTTAGTTAGCAATTTACTTCAAACTGCACACAGAGACATAAAAATGGTATCCACCAGTTCATCTGATTCTGGGGAAGTAGATATACCGAAGTATACCTTTAAGACAACTTTATTTTTAAAGACAAGTTGTAATTAATGGATTACATACATTTGAAACAAATAAGAAGAGGAATAGGCTACACCAACAGTAGTTTTCCATTCATACAAGGTGTCGTGTGAATTGCCACAGTAGATTTGTCGTGGTAAACGAGGAAATAATTTACTTCAGTTGCACGGAATGATTGTCAAATAGATAAATCGCCCTTAGTCTACCAAAAAAGCAGGATAAATTGGTTCAGATGATAATACCTACCAGAGGGCGAAGTATTCTTGAAAACTGTTGGCAGCAATCAGGACTTAAAGATAACATCGACATCCTCTTTAAGGAGTGGCAAATCAGTGGGTGAGCTGTACGGGTGATTTTACTGCGTATTGATAGTTTAACGAGATCAACACCATGGGACCACGCAGCCGTCATACCGCTTAGGAAAGAGACACATTCTGTCTCCTAGAGATGAACGTACTTTGGTGCGAAAAGTGCAAATCAAGCCCAGAACAACAAAGACCTTGTGAAGATGCCGGAGGAAACAGGTACAAAAGTATCTATATCCACAGTAAAACGAGTCCTTTATCGACATAACCTGAAAGGCTGCTCAGCAAGGAAGAAGCCACTGCTCCAAAACTGCCATAAAAAAGCCAGACTATGGTTTGCAACTGCACATGGGGACAAAGATCGTACTTTTTGGAGAAATGTCCTCTGGTCTGATGAAACAAAAATATAACTAATTGGCCATAATGACCATCGTTATCTTTGGAGGAAAAAGGGGGAGGCTTGCAAGCTGAAGAACACCATCCCAACCATGAAGCACGGGGGTGGCAGCATCATGTTGTGGGGGTCCTTTGCTGCAGGAGGGACTGGTGCACTTCCCAAAATAGATGGCATCATGAGGGAGGAAAATTACGTGGATATATTGAAGCATCATCTCAAGACATCAGTCAGGAAGTTCCAAAGTTGTGGCAAAAAGGACAACAAAGTCAAGGTATTGGAGTGGCCATCACAAAGCCCTGACCTCAATCCTATAGAACATTTGCGGGCAGGCCTGAAAAACCTGACTCAGTTACACCAGCTCTGTCAGGAGTAATGGGCCAAAATTCACCAAACTTATTGCGGGAAGCTTGTGGAAGGCAACCCAAAACGTTTGACCCAAGTTAAACAATTTAAAGGCAATGCTACCAAATACTAATTGAGTGTATGTAAACTTCTGACCCACTGGAAATGTGATCAAAGAAATATAATATGAAATAAATAATTTTGTCTACTATTATTCTGACATCACGTTCTTAAAATAAAGTGGTGATCCTAACTGACCTAAGACAGGGAATTGTTTCTAGGATTAAATGTCAGGAATTGTGAAACTGAGTTTATATATATTTGGCTAAGGTGTATGTAAACTTCCGACTTCAACTGTACATTCTATGTGCTGAATTCAGTTGAAAACACACACTGTAACGTGCAGTAATTGAGACAGAACTGATTACTTCCATGGAGGGAGGATATCTTTAGCATTTCACCATTCTCAAATGAAAGAAAATGGAAAATAATTTCGTACAAGTTTTTTTTTGTTTTTACTTTCTCAGGGGTTTGTGATTTGATAAGAGCTCTGAGAAAATGTACAAACAATTATCAGTCTAAGGAGGCAGAGCTTTGTCTCTGGAGCCGCACATTAACATAATTAGTCTTGAATGTAGGAACATGGCTTCCTTCTCTGCACTGTAGAGAGAAAGAGACAAACAGCAAACCTTGAAGATCTGTGTATCTTTTAGGTGCAACCACTGGGAATGATTACAGCATGGATGAAGCAATGTCTTCAACATGGCTGTGAATACTAATGCTGTAGATGGCATTTCATATTACCATATTCAATGCAATACCAACTCTGATGAGAGGGCTTGGGTTAGGGCTAGTGTTGTAGTATCACACATGGTTGGTTGTTCAAAGATTAAGTGTTTAATGACATTGCCAAAGTCTTTCAACTTTACTGTTGAGTGAAGTTCAGATTTTATTGTAGATTTAAATGTTGAGTGAAGTTCAGATTTTCTCTTCTCAGAGCAGAAGTAGGCTCTGATGAAGACAGACAATAAATAGACAGTTGGTCCTCTAACTCTCTCTCTCTCTTCCCCTTTTCAATTCAATTTAAGGGACGTTTATTAGCATGGGAACCATATGTTTACTTTGCCAAAACAAGTGAAATACACAGTAAACAGAAGTGAAATAAACTTTCTAAATATCAAGGCTATGTTCACTGAGTCTATACATAGTCAAAGATTTCCTTCATTTGGTCAGGTATTCTGCATGTGTCTCAATTTGGTGTTTGTCCCATTTTGTGAATTCTTGGTTGGTGAGCGGACCCCAGACCTCACAACCATATAGGGCAATGGGTTCTATAAATGATTCAAGTATTTTTTGCCAGATCCTAATTGGTATGTCAAATTGTATGCTCCTTTTGAGGGCATAGAAGGCCCTTATTGCCTTGTCTCTCAGATCGTTCACAGCTTTGTGAAAGTTACCTGTGGTGCTGATGTTTAGGCCAAGGTATGTATAGTTTTTGTGTGCTCTAGGGCAATTGTGTCCAAATGTGTATTTGTGGTCCTGGCAACCGGACCTTTTTTGGAACACCATTATTTTTGTCTTATTGAGATTTACTGTCAGGGCCCAGGTCTGACAGAATCTGTGCAGAAGATCTAGGTGCTGCTGTAGGCCCTCCTTGGTTGGGGACAGAAGCACCAGATCATCAGCAAACAGTAGACATTTGACTTCAGATTCTAGTAGGGTAAGGCCAGGTGCTGCAGACTGTTCTAGTGCCCTCGCCAATTCGTTGATATATATGTTGAAGCGGGGGGGCTTAAGCTTCATCCCTGTCTCACCCCCCCAGACCTGTGGAAAGAAATGTGTGTTTCTTTCGACACATGTAACAGTGGTTGTTTTTGTACATGGATTTTAAATGTCGTATGTTTTTCCCCCAGCATCACTTTCCATCAATTTGTATAGCAGACCCTCGTGCCAAATTGAGTCTAAAGATTTTTTTTATCAACAAAGCATGAGAAGACTTTTCCTTTGTTTTGGTGTGTTTGTTTGTCAATTAGGGTGTGCAGCATGAATACGTGGTCTGTCGTATGGTAATTTGGTAAAAAGACAATTTGACATTTGCTCAGTACCTCTCCTGTACTCCCTGTTCACCCATGACTGCGAGGCCAAGCACACCTCCAACTCAATCATCAAGTTTGCAGATGACACAACAGTGGTAGGCTTGATTACCAACAACGACGAGACGGCCTACAGGGAGGAGGTGAGGGCCCTCGGAGTGTGGTGTCAGGAAAATAGCCTCTCACTCAACGTCAACAAAACAAAGGAGATGATCGTGGACTTCAGGAAACAGCAGAGGGAGCACCCCCCCTATCCACATCGACGGGACGGTAGTGGAGAAGGTGGAAGGTTATAAGTTCCTCGGCGTACACATCATTGACAAACTGAAATGGTCCACCCACACGGACAGCGTGGTGAAGAAGGCACAACAGCGCCTCTTCAACCTCAGGAGGCTGAAGAAATTCGGCTTGTCACCAAAAACACTCACAAACTTCTACAGATGCACAATTGAGAGCATCCTGTCGGGCTGTATCACCGCCTGGTACGGCAACTGCTCCGCCCACAACCATAAGTCTCTCCAGACGGTAGTGAGGTCTGCACAACGCATCACCGGGGGTAAACTACCTGCCCTCCAGGACACCTACACCACCCGATGTCACAGGAAGGCCAAAAATATCAACAAGGACAACAACCACCCCAGCCACTGCCAGTTCACCCCGTTATCATCCAGAAGGCGAGGTCAGTACAGGTGCATCAAAGCTGGGACCGAGAGACTGAAAAACAGCTTCTATCTCAAGGCCACCAGACTGTTAAACAGCCATCACTAACACATTGAGTGGCTGCTGCCAACATACTGACTCAAATCTCTAGCCACTTTAATAATGCCACTTTGTATAATGTTTACATATCCTACATTATTCATCTCATATGTATATACTGTACTCTATACCATCTACTGCATCTTGCCTATGCCGTTAGGCCATCGCTCATCCATATATTTATATGTACATACTCGTATTCATTCCTTTACACTTGTGTGTATAAGGTAGTTGTTGTGAAATTGTTAGATTACTTGTTAGATACTACTGCATGGTCGGAACAAGAAGCACAAGCATTTCGCTACACTCACATTAACGTCTGCTAACCATGTGTATGTGACAAATAAAATGTGATTTGATTTATTTGGTTTGATTTGTTAAAGAGCCAAAAAGATTGGAGAATTGGTTTATCCATACATCTCCATTTTGGATAGATTACTCTTCGTGTTGTTGTTTGTTTAGAGTTTTACCATTTTCCCAGAAGTGTTTAGAGTCTATGGATTCTTCAATTACATTGAGCTGATTTCTGACGTGCTGTTCCTTCTTTTTCCGAAGTGTATTTCTGTATTGTTTTAGTGATTCACCATAGTGAAGGCGTAGGCTCAGGTTTTCTGTGTCTCTGTATTTTTGGTTGGATATGTTTCTCAATTTCTTTCTTAGGTTTCTGCATTCTTCATCAAACCATTTGTCATTGTTGTTCATTTTCTTAGGTTGTCTGCTTGAAATGTTTAGATTTGATAGGGAAGCTGAGAGGTCAAATATACTGTTTAGCTGTTCTACTGCTTTACATCTTCACTATTACACTGAAACCTTTTGTCCAGGAAATTGTCTAGAAGGGATTGAATTCGTTTTTTGGGTTGATTTACACAATATTTTTCTCTCTTTCTCCCCGTCTCTCACCTACTTATATCAATGACCTTGTTTCCAAATCAATGAGGAATATCAAAGCAGGTCATACTGTCTGAACATTCCAGATTGAGGGTGTTGCACTGTCAAGAGTAATCATCCACACGAAAAATACTCAAGTGAGACAGTGATCTAAAAATTACCCAAGCTCACGTTACGAAAAATTATCCAACAACGTTCTCACATGTGGAAGAAAGAGTAGGCTATACATTAACTGGGGAAATATTTTCCAGACTTTTTACAACATTTCCCAAAAGTGTGTTTGGTTGAGATGAAACGTCAGTGCTGTACTGTAGCTCAAACCTGAGACACTTTGGTCCCTGGTCATAATCTACAGGCTTGGAGGTCCAGTCTCTCTCCAGACATTTGTGTGTGAAATTTACTTGCATCATTGAAGCTAATCCACTTTTAACCAAGTCCCAGTTGAAAGATCTGAATCTCTATGAGAGGGGGAAAAGAGGACGCCAGCTTTCCTCCTCTCTCATTTCCTTCTCTCATCTTTCCTCTGTCCATTCACTTTTCACTTCATCCATTAGGAATTCTAACTAATGCTTCTCATTTGAAATGTTTCCACAAAGCACAGCACACACTTTTTGAACTTCAGCGGGCAGTTTTTTTGGGGGGGAAATGAACATTTTCTCCCTCCCTCTTTCCCTCACACTTCACCGATCACACTCCTCCAGGCTCACTTTCCACGAATAACAAACTACCTCCTTCAAATCATATATATATCCTAATATACACATATGAGCGCACACACACACAACGGCACATATAAATGGTGCTGCGGCTCCAGTACTAACCACTATACAGTGCCTTTGGAAAGTGTTCAGACTTTTTCCACATTTTGTTAAATTATTGCCTTATTCTAAAATGGATTAAATAAAAAAAAATCTTGCGCAATCTATATTTAATACTCCATAACGACAAAGCGAAAACAAGTTTTTAGAAATGTATGCACATTTTTAAAAACAACCCGGATGCCTTATTTACATAAGTATTCAGACCCTTTGCTATGAGACTCGAAATTGAGCTCAGCCGCATTCTGTTTCCATTGATCATCCTTGAGATGTTTCTAAAACTTGATTGGAGTCCGTCAATGGTAAATTCAATTGATTGGACATGATTTGGAAAGGCACACACCTGTTTATATAAGATCCCACAGTTGAAAGTGCATGTCAGAGCAAAAACCAAGCCATGAGGTCAAAGGAATTGTCCGTAGAGCTCCGAGACAGGATTTTGTTGACGCACAGATCTGGGGAAGGGTACCAAAACATTTCTGTAGCATTGAAGGTCCCCAAGAACACAGTGGCCTCCGTCAGTCTTAAATGGAAGAAGTTGGAAACCACCAAGACTCTTCCTAGAGCTGGCCGCCTGGCCAAACTGAGCAATCGGGGGAGAAGTGTCACCCTAAGAGAGCTCTAGAGGTTCTCTGTGGGGATGGGAGAACCTTCCAGAAGGACAACCTTCTCTGCAGCAATCCACCAATCAGGCCTTTATGGTAGAGTGTACTCCTCAGTAAAAGACACATGACAGCCCACTTGGAATTTGACAAAAGGCACCTAAAGACTATCAGACTATGAGAAACAAGATTATTTGGTCTGATGAAACCAAGATTGAACTCTTTGGCCTGTATGCCAAGTGCCACGTCTGGAGGAAACCTGGCACCATCCCTATGGTGAAGCATGGTGGTGGCAGCATCATGCTGTGGGGATGTTTTTCAGTGGCAGGGACTGGGAGACTAGTCAGGATCAAGGGAAAGATGAACGGAGAAAAATACAGAGAGATCCTTGATGAAAACCTACTCCTGCCTGCTCAGGACCTCAGACTAGGGCAAAGGTTCACCATCCAACAGGACAACGACCCTAAGCACACAGCCAAGACAACTTAGGAACCAGAACCCAGACCTGATCGAACATTGTTATTATTATTATTATATATTTGTTTTTTACTTTTATTTAACTAGGCAAGCCAGTTAAGAACAGATTCTTATTTACAATAACGACCTACCCCGGCCAAACCCTAACCCGGACGATGCTGGGCCCAATTGTGTGCCGCCCTATGGGACTCCCAATCATGGCTGGTTGTGATCCAGCCTGGAATCGAACCAGGGTCTGTAGTGACGCCTCTGGCACTGAGATGCAGTGCCTTAGACCACTGCGCCTCTCGGGAGCCCCAACATCACTGGAGAGACCTGAAAATAGCTGCAGCAATGCTCCCCATCCAACCTGACAGAGTTTGAGAGGAACTGCATAGAGGAATGTGAGAAACTCCCCAAATACAGGTATGCCAAGCTTACCCAAGAAGACTTGAGGCTGTAATCGCTGCCAAAGGTGCTTCAACAAAGTATTGAGTAAAGGGTCTGAATACTTATGTAAATATGATTTTGAAGTTTTTTATTTTTGATACATTTGCAAACATTTCCAAAAACCTGCTTTTGCTTTGTCATTATCTGGTATTGTGTGTAGATTGATTAGGATTTTTTTTGTAATCAATTATAAAATAAGGCTGTAACGTACTTTCTGAATGCACTGTAAGTGCATCTGAATTCAGTGATTATACATTTATAACGTCTTGCTGTGCCGTGGCTGAAAATTTGGATTCATCAGGCAGACTCAACCCAGCAGAAATTAAAATGCCCTTCATCTTACAGGAGGACATAAAAACATTAGGCCCGAACCCGGACTGCCATGATGTGTGAATTAAGGTACTCTGGATACATTTCAAATGGTGCCCTATTCCCTATACATTGCACTGCTTTTTGGCCCACTCTATGGGCCCATGTCAAAAGTAGTGCACTTCATAGGGAATAGGGTGCCATTTGGGCCGGGCCCTCTCCTCTCTCTGCAGAGCAGGGTAGGCAGGCTTAACGGAGCATTAGAAAGTCATTATTACAGCTGTGTATGATTGATCCTCATAGAGGGACCTGGCGGTACAACTTAACAATTAACCCAGCAGCTATTAAACACTGGCGCTAGCTACGGCAGAGCAGACTATAAATCACTCTGTTTTACACCTCTGGGTTTCAGATAAGAGAGGACTTTATTACTGTAGCATATTGAATCAATAAAAAATTAAACAAGAAAAAAACCCAGGTTTGCTTCTAGTCCAGATGGTTGGGCTGTGGTTGTGTTTTATTGATCTACTGTACTTTGGGTTGTTCTCGCTGACACATGGATTGCGTCCCAAATGGCACCCTATACCCTTTGTAGTGCACTACTTTTGACCAGGGCTCTGGTCACAAGTGTACTATATGGGGAATATGGTGCCATTTGGGATGCAAACAAGGACATGTTTTGCATGTTTTCTTGCATCCAAGTAGACACTTTAGCAAATAGGGTTTTTACAATGTTGTTAAATAAACAGTTAAGTAATTCTTGCTCCCTTGATGTCATTCTGACATTTGAACATCCTTCTTTCAAGTGATGAGCAATAAGAAACCATATTTTGTT
Organism: Brachymystax lenok tsinlingensis; assembly: GCA_030435695.1. Classification (NCBI taxonomy): domain Eukaryota; kingdom Metazoa; phylum Chordata; class Actinopteri; order Salmoniformes; family Salmonidae; genus Brachymystax; species Brachymystax lenok. The sequence goes on from CM059808.1 coordinate 6,623,082, forward strand.
TAGTTTCTCTTGGATTTTATTTGGGGTGAGAAAAGCAAATGTTAACAGTAAAGCCATCTTTGTTTGCTTTAAGCTTTGGCTTGAGAAACGGGTTTACATTGGCTTTACTCTGAAACCTAACCTAGACTTACTATACAAATCGAGATTTGGTTAAATGCTTTTGTGGACTCAATTACTTCCCAATGCTGCCTCTGAGAGAGCACCACATTAATTCAAAATCACATTACATTTCTGACAATACCATCAACTGGATATGTGGTGGAAAAATAAGAAAGCCATATTCGTATTACTGGTAATTTTCTGTTATATTGATATGCTTTCCATGAAGTTGTGGCTTTTTAGGATCAGTTTATCACTGTAGGTAGGTTGATACATATACTGCTCACTTACACTGGATTATGCTTTCAAAAATAATGAGTACATGTAACAATTTCCGTATATATCTTGGTATAAACTCTTTAGCACGAAGATCCCATTGCAACAGGAATAAAACACACATGAAATACATTCTTTCAGAAATAATGTGTGCATGAAACAATTTCAGCATATATCTTGGTATAAACTCTTCAGCATGAAGATTTCATTGCAACAGGAATAAAACTCACGTGAAATACATTGCCAAACTTTGGTACTGTAAGTATGCATTATGGTAACTGTGTAACTAAGGACCACCACTTTGGGCGTCACACATTAAAGAGGTCACTTCATCACGAGGATCCCTTCATTCTTCTATTCTATGACTTTCTCTAGGCTTTCAATTCCACTCATTACACACACTGATGAAAAAGGAATTTCTGAATTGTCACTCATTCTAAAACAGAGGATGAGTCTGAAGGGGGAATGGGTACAATGAATGAACTTGGTTGACTCCCCTCTCCTCTGAACGGCACCTATAGGGCTGACAGAACCACTCTGCGCACCACTGTGCAGAATCACAAATAATTGCTTCTCTGCTCTTCGTATTAAAGAGGCCATCGGGACTCATCTGAGGCAGAGGAATTCAATTCTTCTTTTGTAATGCGATTTCATTCAGCCAGCTGGACCACAGCCAGATAATATTTAATGCCCTTTTATTTTCCTCAGCGCTAGACGCTAGCTCTCTTTGGCCCAAGGACTCAGCGCACCGCACCGCAGATTGCTGCTCAGGTCCCATCATTGCCATACTCAAACAGACAAAACGTTTGAGAATGGCAATGTGTAGATTTCTATGTCATATCTCTGTGCAGGGAAAGATAATGGTCCTTTGTGCTGCGGGAGCTGTTAATTGGCCAAATATCCAAGGATTAAACACCACTCTCTACTGTCAGGATATTTTACTTTCAGGATAAAACTATTAAGACTATTCAACTCTAGTAATCAGGGAAATAAGGAGGAAACGAGATTCATGGCATGACTGAGATTGTACAAGATTAGATACAGTGATCCTGATAATTACCTAAATGTACCAACTTGTCACTGTCATTCAGATTGTTAATTTGTCACATGAAAGGTGTTTTTGTACCAATTCACTTTACAGTTGAGTCTAATCTTAAAATAAACGTACCTGTTACTGTGGGAATAAGATTTAGCAAAGCTGTTTAAGAGTGCTGAAAGACATGTTGTAAACAATGACAAACAGGATCAGGACTGTGCTAACGAGTCTCGAACTTTGGACCTTGTATACTGCAGCTGCAATATACCATTCCATTTATCAACCTACGTGTTGAAAGTGGTGACTCATAGGCCTAGTTGTTGTTTTGACCATTACAATACTTGTGTATCTGTTGTTCATTTGGTTTCTCCCTGTCTGACCTTCGCATCAAGTTCACTGTATTTTGAACAGAAACTCTCTAAAGTGTGCCGTGCAAAACAACAATACACATCAGTGTTGTGCTAACCCTGGCATAGTTATCCACGTGCAATTCTCTGAAGCATGATTCACCCACACAGCTTTTGGCTAATTATACATTTTTTACCATGGAATTTCCTACCGAGATTGTATTTTCTTCTCATTAACTAATGTGGCTGACGAGAGACTACACTGTCTGTCAATGCACTTCAATTGAATGAATCTTCATAATGTCACCTACGGCGAGAGAGAGCTGGGGGTTGAGAAGAATGCACTCAATTACCAACACATTTACTCATTAAATCCGTAGTGGAAGGAAAACAGATGAGGATGTGTGTATCAGCATCAGCGTTGGATATGCTGTGTGCGTATACATGCTTTCAGTGATGGTCGATATATTTCTCATCTCATCTGCGTGGTTAGGTTTTATAAGAAGGAACATTATGTTCAAGCGTCAACAGGGGGCAGTAGGGACAAATACATGATGAGAAAAAACAAATAATTTTCATAGAGGGATCGAGAGAGAGAGAAATGTATAATGTATTTGCTGTACTTAAGCTCAAAGAAAACCCACAGAAATGTCCCTCAGATCTTGAACTAAACGGTACAGTGAGGTATGCTATTTTCTGTCTGGAGGATATAGTCAATAGACAAATGAACTGCTGTGGAGAAGGACAAGGTAGCGCAGTGTAGTGACAGCCTTTCTACAGCAGGCCAGTCTACGGAGCTAGACCAGACCACTGTTCTGTACTGGACATCCCAAGACAACAACAATGATCTCCTCAAATCTAGTAGATTATTTGTTCTCTCTCTCTCTCTCTCTCTCTCTCTCTCTCTCTCTCTCTCTCTCTCTCTCTCTCTCTCTCTCTCTCTCTCTCTCACACTCTCTCTCTCTCACACTCTCTCTCTCTCTCTCTCTCTCTCTCACACACTCAGCTTTCCACCAAAAAGCTGCACAGAGAATTCTGTACAATGAGGGGATGTGCTGGAGAGACACTGCTTGGAATGATCTGAGGAGGGCACAGGACCTTGGGTACAATCTGGAGCAGGTTCATATGTCAGCCATTACTCCGTTCTGCCGCACTGTGGTTTGGGCATGGAAAAAGACTAGGAGCATGGATAATGGAGGAGCCACGGTTTCACAACCCATTTATCTGGACCAAAGTGCTGACCTCCTCCAGCTTGCGGGTCAGGCTTGTGAGAGTGGGGTTCAATAAGTTGGGTGACCTGCAAGAAAAGGCGGAAAAAGGCCAGCGACATGACGGAGGCTTCCTCCATAAAAAACACCAGGCTGCTGCAGCAGGTGATGGAGGGGGTTCGTGCTGCATTACTGGGCACATTCAGAGAGCTGCTGGGCAGTAGGCAGAGACTGGACCGTCTAACCATGAATGACACTGACCTACCTCCTTACACCATTGCTGCCACTGCAGGGGAACACCAGGAGGGTGAGAGAATGATCTTATCGTTCAAGACTCCAGAGCTGGGGGCCTTATGCACAGCCAGCAAAAGGGCTCTCTGTATGCAGTAGCTGTGAAGGTGGCTCAGAAATACCAACTGCATGTTGGTCTGAGATTATGTTGACGCTCTCTGTATAAGGGGCGGCAGGTAGCTTAGTGGTTAGAGCGTTGGGCCAGTAACGGAAAGGTTGCTGGATCGAATCCCTGAGCTGACAAGGTAAAAATCTGCCCCTGAACAAAGCAGTAACCCACTGTTCTTCGATAGGCCGTCATTGTAAATAAGAATTAATTCATAACTGACTTTCCTACTTAATTGAAGGTACATTTTTTAAAATAAGCCTCCCATAGAGAAGTGTACTGCTGATCTACAATGGAGGATTATTCAAAAGGCTATTGCCACGAACAAATACGTGTCGCACCTTGATCCATCAGTGGGGAGGAGGAGACAGTGCTCTGTGGGTGGTGTACAGGCCTAGGGTGGGGGTTGACTCTGGACCTATATGTAGCCAACAGGTGGAGGGACAGTGAGGGAAAAAAGTATTTGATCCCCTGCTGATTTTGTACGTTTGCCCACTGACAAAGAAATGATCAGTCTATAATTTTAATGGTAGGTTTATTTGAATAGTGAGAGACAGAATAACAACAAAAAAATCCAGAAAAACACATGTGAAAAATGTTATTAATTGATTTGCATTTTAATGAGGGAAATAAGTATTTGACCCCCTCTCAATCAGAAAGATTTCTGGCTCCTAGGTGTCTTTTATACAGGTAACGAGCTGAGATTAGGAGCACACTCTTAAAGGGAGTGCTCCTAATCTCAGTTTGTTACCTGTATAAAAGACACCTGTCCACAGAAGCAATCAATCAATCAGATTCCAAACTCTCCACCATGGCCAAGACAAAAGAGCTCTCCAAGGATGTCAGGGACAAGATTGTAGACCTACACAAGGCTGGAATGGGCTACAAGACCATCGCCAAGCAGCTTGGTGAGAAGGTGACAACAGTTGGTGTGAATATTCGCAAATGGAAGAAACACAAAAGAACTGTCAATCTCCCTCGGCCTGGGGCTCCATGCAAGATCTCACCTCGTGGAGTTGCAATGATCATGAGAACGGTGAGGAATCAGCACAGAACTACACGGGAGGATCTTGTCAATGATCTCAAGGCAGCTGGGACCATAGTCACCAAGAAAACAATTGGTAACACACTACGCTGTGAAGGACTGAAATCCTGCAGCGCCCACAGCGCCCGTCTGAAGTTTGCCAATGAACATCTGAATGATTCAGAGGACAACTGGGTGAAAGTGTTGTGGTCAGATGAGACCAAAATGGAGCTCTTTGGCATCAACTCAACTCGCCGTGTTTGGAGGAGGAGGAATGCTGCCTATGACCCCAAGAACACCATGCCCACCGTCAAACATGGAGGTGGAAACATTATGCTTTGGGGGTGTTTTTCTGCTAAGGGGACAGGACAACTTCACCGCATCAAAGGGACGATGGACGGGGCCATGTACCGTCAAATCTTGGGTGAGAACCTCCATCCCTCTGCCAGGGCATTGAAAATGGGTCGTGGATGGGTATTCCAGCATGACAATGACCCAAAACACACGGCCAAGGCAACAAAGGAGTGGCTCAAGAAGAAGCACATTAAGGTCCTGGAGTGACCTAGCCAGTCTCCAGACCTTAATCCCATAGAAAATCTGTGGGGGGAGCTGAAGGTTCGAGTTGCCAAACGTCAGCCTCGAAACCTTAATGACTTGGAGAAGATCTGCAAAGAGGAGTGGGACAAAATGCCTCCTGAGATGTGTGCCAACCTGGTGAAGGGGTGTGGGGTGTCAGGGGGTTTGGTTCTCTCTATGTAGAGTGGACGAGGAGGGGGGTTTGGTTCTAACTTTCTGTTAAGATGAAGTAAAGTTTATGTTTTTAATGATGTAACTACTGGGCCAATAAAAATTCTCCACCCACTCTATCTTATTTATTTATATCAACAGGGCTGACAACTAGGCAGGCAGGTAGGATAAACATTTTATGTGCAAACGGAGTGGATTATATTTTCATTCTACCAACCGCCACTATCATATCCCCTATATCCTCTGTAGAGGGGGAATTAGACTGTATCAGTAAGCGAGCGGTGATGCAATTTGAGAGGGATGACATGCAATGCAGTCGTGTGACAAAGTGCTCGTCACATCTCCCTCTCCGCCACAGGATTGATCTTGGCACTTTGATCTGTGGGACAAATTGAGATGATTAAGACATGATGTACATTTGACACCTGCGGATGAATGGAGCATGTCTTTGGCAAAGTGTCAGAGGCCTTTCTGTAGCCAAGCATGTGTCTCAAATAGAACCATATTTCCTATATAGTGCACTACTTTTGATAGCATGTGTGTCAAAAGCGAGAGGGAAAGAGATTTGAGCAAGAGAGGGGAAAGAAAGATATGGTATTATGGAATTCTGTTATTTGTGGCCCATTGAAGGGCCGTAGGGCAATTCCACGATAACCGAATTACGCTTTGACTCACTTTGTTCACTTTAAAATGTATGCCAAACAGAAACCATTGCTTTCAAAGTTTAATCAACCATACAGCTCTATGCACATTGACTACATTTAACAATTTCCACAGAAAAATGTACATAAACCAGTTTAGTGGATGAACTGTGCAGATGCAAACGTTGTTAACGGAATTCCGGTAAAATCTCCCTTAGGTTTTTATGTGACCACATTTTCCAAGAACTTTGTTTAATATCTGCTCCAAATTAAGATTCAAAGATCTCTGCAGAAAGAATAGGGTGTCAGTTTTGACATGGCACCTTGAGTTTGAAAACATTTTGGTTATTTAACTATACTAAATGAAGTGGATTTACACCTTTGAATGTCATTCTCCTCATGTTTCACAAGTTGGGACATCACAGTGCAGTACAGCAGAGCATAGTAGAGTATAGTACAGTAGAGTTCAGTACATAAAGTAGAGTATAGTTCAGTAGAGTACAGTACAATATATTATACTGTACTCTACTTTTCTTTAAATGTATTGTACTGTATGGTTTTGTATTGGACTGTACTCTACTGTGCTCTACTCACTGTATTGTACTGTATTGTCTTGTACTCTGCTGTGTCCTACTCACTGTACTCAGTACTTTACTGTATTGTACTGTACTCTACTGTGCTCTACTCACTGTATTGTACTGTGCTATCCAAAGGCCAGGGTGGACTGACCAGATTTCAACTACTTTTCAACTTGCATGGACATCCGGTGTTGGTCGGTGCTCAGTGGGTGAGGATGCTAGTTAAAGTAAATGGAAAGAGTGGGGGCTCATGGGTAGGCGTCAGTAAGAGCCAATTTGGTAACAGAATTACGAGTTTTAATCCCTTAACATTTCATATACAAAATAAATATAAATAAAATCACGATAACAAATTGGTAAGTCTACCACTACTTGTTACTTCGGTGAACTTTCATTATCCTCCCTCCTCATGAGGGAGATAAATGAGAAAATAGCTTAAAGACAGATTTTGGGGGTTTTAGGTTACAGAATTACAAGGCACAAGGCAATATTTCCTAAACATACAGAAGGTAAACAATTTCTCCAAAACTAAACATACAGTGCATTCCGAAAGTATTCAGACCCCTTCACTCTTTCCACATTTTGTTACGTTACAGCCTTATTCTAAAATGGATTAAACATTTTTGTTTTCCTCATCAATCTTCACACAATACCCCATAATGACAAAGCAAAAACAGGTTATTAGATCATTTTTCAAACATAAAAAATAAATAAAACTGAAATCACATTTACAGTAGTATTCAGAACCTTTTCTCAGCACTATGTCGAAGCACCTTTGGAAGCTATTACAGCCTCAAGTTTTCTTGGATATGATGCTACAAGCTGCCACCACCATGCTTCATCGTAGTGATGGTATTGGCCAGGTGATGAGCAGTGCCTGGTTTTCTCCAGACTTGACGCTTGGCATTCAGGCCAAAGAGTTCAATCTTGGTTTCATCAGATCAGAGACTCTTGTTTCTCATGGTCTGAGAGTCCTTTAGGTGCCTTTTGGCAAACATTAAGCGGGCTGTCATGTGCGTTTTACTGGAGTCTGGCCACTCTACCATAAAGGACTGATTAGTGGAGGCCACTGTGTTCTTGGGGACTTACAATGCTGCAGACATGTTTTTGTACCCTTCCCCAGATTTGTACCTCAGGGGTCTGAATACTTATGTAAACAAGGTGTTCTGTTTTTCTAAAAATGTCAAAATAACTTTAGTTTTGTCATTATGGGGTATTGTGTGTAGATTTGTTATTTAATTTAACTAGGAAAGTCAGTTAAGAACAAATTCTTATTCACAATAACGGCCAACCCCTGCCAAACCCTAACCCGGACGACGCTGGGCCAATTGTGCACTGCCCTATGGGACTCCCAATCATTGCTGGTTGTGATACAGCTTGGAATCAAACCAGGGTATGTAGTTACTCCTCTATCACTGAGATGCAGTGCCTTAGACCACTGTGCCACTCGGGAGCCCGAAGATTGATGAGTAAAACATTTTATTTTAATACATTTTAGGCTGTAATGTAACAGAATTTGGAAAAAGTGAAGGGATTTGAATACTTTTTCCCGAATGCACTGTAAGTGTTGATATTAGTTGGCAGGGATCTTTAGGTCAACATGATTGTGTTTTGATATATTTCTGAAACCTTTCATTGCTTTTTCTGGTAGATGTTTTCTAAGACCCCCTTTCTATCTGTTTATCCAGAAATCAAAGCCTTAACTTATGCCTACATGTTAATTTAAATGGAAAATGGTTGGAAAATGTATCTATGCCTTAATTTCCCCAAAATATAGGCTCTTAGCTTTCATTTGACACCCAATTTGATATACTGCTATGAACTTCACATGTTGATGCTCATGGGCCCTTTTCAATGGATAATGCCCCTTGCCATCTTTTGAGTGACCATGTACACGTATCCAGGTGTCACATCAGTGGAAATGTATTTGACTACATTTACAGTTCTAACTATATTATTCATTCTAATCAGACAGGTTTTTCACATGGCCGATATATTGGAGATAATATAAGACAAGTATTGGAAACAATATAACACTATGAAAAATTGGGGAAACCAGGCCTGCTATTCATAGCTGACTTTGATAAAGTATGACTGGAGTTTATATATTAATGCCTGGAACATTTCAATTTAGGAGAATCTCTTATAAAATGGGTTAAAGTTATGTATAGTAACCCTAGGTGTAAAATAGTAAATAATGTCTACTTCTCAGAAAGTATTAGACTGTCAAGAGGAGTAAAACAAGGTTGCCCACTATCGGCATATCTATTTATTATGGCCATCGAAATGTTAGCTATTACAATCAGATCCAACAATAATATCAAGGGATTAGAAATCCAGGGCGTAAAAACAAAGGTGTCATTGTTCGCTGATGATTCACGTTTTCTTTTAAATCCACAATTTGGATCCCTCCACAGCCTCATAGAGGATCTACAGCGCCTTGCAAAAGTATTCATCCCCCTTGGCATTTTTTCTAATTTGTTGCCTTAAAACCTGAAATTTAAATCGATTTTATTTGGATTTCATGTAATGGACATACACAAATAGTCAAAATTGGTGAAGTGAAATGAAAAAAAAAAAACTGTTAAAAAAAAACAACTTTGCTATGAAGTCCTTAAATAAGACCTGGTGCAACCAATTACCTTCAGAAGTCACATAATTAGTTAAATAAAGACCACCTGTGTGCAATCTATGTGTAACATGATCTCAGTATATATACACCTCTTCTGAAAGACCCCAGAGTCTGCAACACCACTAAGGGGCACCACCAAGCAAGTGGCACCATGAAGACCAAGGAGCTCTCCAAACAGGTCAGGGACAAAGTTGTGAAAATGTTTAATGAATATGGCACCACCACAAACCTGCCAAGAGAGGGCCGCCCACCAAAACTCACAGACCAGGCAAGGAGGGCATTAATCAGAGAGGCAACGATAACCCTGAAGGATCTGCAAAGTTCCACAGAGGAGATTGGAGTATCTGTCCATAGGACCACTTTAAGCCGTACACTCCACAGAGCTGGGCTTTACGGAAGAGTGTCCAGAAAAACATAAGCAAACACGTTTGGCTTTCGCCAAAAAGCATGTGGGAGACTCCCCAAACATATGGAAGAAGGTACTCTGGTCAGATGAGACTAGAAATGAGCTTTTTGGCCATCAAGGAAAATGCTGTCTGGTGCAAACCCAACACCTCTTATCAACCCGAGAATACCATCCCAGTGAAGCATGGTGGTTGCAGCATCATACTGTGGGGATGTTTTTCATCGGCAGAGACTGGGAAACTGGTCAGAATTGAAGGAATGATGGATGGCGCTAAATACAGGGAAATTCTTGAGGGAAACCTGTTTCAGTCTTCCAGAGATTTGAGACTGGGACGGAGGTTCACCTTCCAGCAGGACAATGACCCTAAGCATACTGCTAAAGCAACACTTGAGTGGTTTAAGGGGCACACATTTAAATGTCTTGGAATGGCCTAGTCAAATCCCAGACATCAATCCAATTGAGAATCTGTGGTATGACTTAAAGATACACCAGCAGAACCCATCCAACTTTGAAGGAGCTGGAGCAGTTTTGCCTTGAAGAAAAGTATTGACTTTGGGGGGTGAACAGTTATGCACGCTCAAGTTTTCAGTTTTTTTGTCTTATTTCTTGTTTGTTTCACAAAAAAAAATATTTTGCATCTTCTAAGTGGTAGGCAAGTTGTGTAAATCAAATGATACGAATCCCCCCAAAATCTATTTTAATTCCAGGTTGTAAGGCAACAAAATAGGAAAAATGCCAAGGGGGTGAATACTTTCGAAAGCCACTGTAAATACCTTTTCTAACCTTTGTGGATTAATGTGTACTATATTACGTATTGGATCACAAAAAAGTACAACTTTTAAATTACCTTGTAGTTTACCAATATACATATCCTGAAATAAATAAATGATCTCACTCCAATATCTTTTTATAGAAAGATCTTGCTACCATGGAAAGGAAAATACCTGTCTATTTGTGGAAAAATCAACCTGAATAATTCTTTAGTCTTGTCCCAGTTTACCTATTTTCTTATGGTCTTGCCTACACCTAGTGAACAGTCATCTAAATTATATTAGAAAAAATGTATACATTTTATTTGGGACGGCAAGCCCGACATTATTAAACGGGCCTATTTATATAATGAATATGAATTCGGAGGTCAGAAATTATTACATATTTAGCATTCGACCTCTCACTAATTTCTTCAGTCATACAAATGTTGTACTTAAAACTGGTTCTCTAGCAAATTAATAAGAATGTCACACCCCATGTTCAAGAATGGCCTTTTCACCAACCTCACACTACAACCTCACACTTTCAGTTATTTGAAAAGGAAATAATCTCGCTATTTTCAAAACAAGCCATAGGAAGTTGGTCGCAAAGCTGTCATCAAGGCAAAGGGTGGTTACTTTGAACAATCTGAAATATAAAATATGGAGCAATGGACATTAGACTGGTGGAAATCTGTCCTTTCGTCTGATGAGTCCAAATTTGAGATTTTTGGTTCCAACCACCATCTTTGTGAGACGCAGAGTAGGTGAACGGAGGATCTCTGCATGTGTAAGGGCTATTTGACCAAGAAGGAGAGTGATGGAGTGCTGCATCAGATTACCTGGTCTCCACAATCACCCGACCTCAAACCAATTGAGATGGTTTGGGATGAGTTGGACTGCAGAGTGAAGGAAAAGCAGCCAACAAGTGCTCAGCATATGTGGGAACTCCTTCAAGACTGTTGGAATAGCATTCCAGTTGAAGCTGGTTGAGAAAATGCGAAGAGTGTGCAAAGCTGTCATCAAGGCAAAGGGTGTCTACTTTGAAGAATCTAAAATATATTTGATTTGTATAACACTTTTTTGCTTACTACATCATTCCATATGTGTTATTTCATAGTTTTGATGTCTTCACTATTACTCTACAACGTAGACAATAATACAAATCAAGAAAAACCCTTGAATGAGTAGGTGTTCAAACTTTTGACTTGTAATGTATATATATATTTGCAAAACAATTTACGGGGGATTGGAAGTGATGCAGACAATTACATTGATGGAAGCTACGATCTATCTGCAACATTAAAGCTGATCTACCCCTTAAATATATATATATTTTTTAAATAACACTATTTTGGGGCTCTCTAACGAGGCTGTCTTCTGGTGTCTTCTTCTTCCTCTCTCTGCTTTGATGTTGTCTCCATCTGCCTCATTCCCATATGTGAGTTAGACTTGTAATAGCTTTAATTGTTAGCTAGTTATGAAAGCTTATCTCACCACACCCAGGAGATTGTTGGCTTATTTGGATGAGTGCTGTTGATGATTATGAGTGTATTAAAGACTTTAGCGCTGTATGTATTTATGGCTAAGCGCTCAATGTCAAGCGTCTGAGCTATAGCCGTGACAATTGGTAGCTTTGATTAATTTCAAAATGACAGCATGTATACAGTACAATGGTGAAAGGTCAGGGAATATTGTAGATGAATAAATACTGAATGCGTATTAATATGTATGACTATTGTACAATCATATAAATATGTATGAATATTGTGTAATATTTGTTTAATTAAAGGATTTTTCACAGGTTGTCTCTAATATTTTTTGGTTAAGGGGCAGCCATGATTATGTTTGCTGTACAAACAGAAAGAGGAAACAGCACAATTGGCCCAAAACACAATTTAGACCTCTCTGTTTTTGTTTCCTTAACACCTAAAAGTGCCCTTGATGTTTTCGGTCAACGGCAGTGAAAAATCTAACCTCAATTGTTTCAAGTCAGCTGCCTTATGTCAAGTGCCATTAGGCCATAATCATGTCAATTTTACATTAGACCTATCGTCATGATGTATGGCATATGTGTTGGTTCTAGCTTGTATGGCTCCCTGGGAGAACCTGCCCTTCAGCGCAAATAAATAATCATAACATTTAAAACTATATGAATATAAAAATATATACAAAAATAAGTCTCAGAAATTTCAAAAGAAGTAACAAAGACAAATAGAAACAAATGTGTGTTGATTTGGCACTCGAGCATCAATACGTTACCCATCCCCCAACACTGTCAACCAAGACTAAACCAATTCAACTTGGTGGTGTGCAGACTGGTTTTATATTATTCTTAACGATTTCACACAAACCAGAAAAAAAATGCAACAACATGTCTGTGAAACTATATTCTCGCTGTAATTAATTGCATTAGTACTGTACAAAGTTAGAGGTGCGCAATTTGATAGATTCCCCTGCTCCCCCTACCTCGGGCTTCCAGTGGGGAGACCTGAGGTCAACCTACCCCTGCCCCCCTCCCCATCTCGTACTTCTGAGTGGGAGTAGCCTGCCTAGCTCACAAACTAGAGTCAGGGCGCCCACTCCAACAAGGTTAATTGACCCACAGTCTCACACGGTGACATGATATCATTGACGCGACGTGACGTGCAAATGAGAGATAGAAAACCAATCTCGCAAATGTCACCATTCCGATTTGTTTTGTGCGGGCGCCCTGAGCCGCCCCCAGCAAGATGCCGCCCTGGGCGGCTGCCCCGTCTCGCCTATACCTAAATCTGCCACTGGTCACGACAATACAAACAGGTCTATAAATGTTGTAGCATTTGTTGTAGCACAGTATAAATGTTGTGGCACAGTTGACACAAGGCTTGGTCCCACACAGACCACGCAAGTGCAAAACAGAATGCTTTTTGTCAACACTTTACAAATTATTTTATAAACTGTCAATTTCTGCAATTGTTGTTTTTCTCTGAAAGGTTATTTGTGAAAGGTTGTTTGTGAAAACTTATCATATGAAAACCATTCAACATCTCATCTTTACCTAAATTACTGAAATTACTGGCATAATCAAAACTCTGTGGGGGAAATTGAATTGAAGTGATGACAGCAAGATTTGTATTGAATGATCTGAACAATAATGGATCTGTGTTTTCAGAAACAGTTATATATTGTGTGTGTGTGTGTGTGTACAACATCAGAGCTGACATCTCGGCAAGCAGGTGTGTGTGAGCACACTTGCACTTGTTTGCGTATGTATGCATGTGCTCGTTCATGTGTGCACATGTGCATGTATTTCACATTATCTGGGTTTTACTGCTGTTAACCTGAAGATGAGCAACACACTTTATTCAATCCTCTCTAATGTGTCATCCTCATCTCTGCTACATGTCATAAATTGACTCATACATCCATACCACTGAGCAATGGAGCACTACTCCTTTATATGCAGAACAACATATCTTACTGCTGTCATGCTTGGGCAGCACATACTAAACCTGCCTCTTTGGATATGCTCTGAAAGGTGTTATAACTTGGGCATATTCATTACTATTGACTAACTACATATTCTGTTAATTACATTTTCTGTGCATCCCAAGTGGGATATAGCACGCTGAGTCAAGACGATGCATGCGAACAAGATCTCTGTTTTCATATGTTTATAGTATATGGATCATACAAAAAGCAGATCATTGGAATTGGACAATGGCAGTAGTAGCACACATTTCAAGTACTTCCACTTTTAAGAGATTGGTGATATTTATATAAGTCAGAGTGGGTATTTGGTTAATACTGATCAGTGGTTGGAAATAAATTGGTGCTCACAATCAAGCTTTAAGATATTTACATTGGAAGTCATTACACTCTCTCAAACACAGGCTTAACATTTCTTTCTCCAAACTGTCTTTCCAAATCACTCAAGCACCAAAGAAAAATTATTGCTCATCATCTTTCCTCTCTCTCTCTCTCTCTCTCTCTCTCTCTCTCTCTCTCTCTCTCTCTCTCTCTCTCTCTCTCTCTCTCTCTCTCGTCTATTTTCTTGTTCTTCTCTTACTCTCTCACTCTCTCTCTCTTGCTCTATCTCACAGACAGAGCTCACACTAACAATCTGATTACACAATTAGAGAAAGAACACTGTGTCTCTCCAGTCCTGCCTCGTTCTCCAGACTTGGTAATGAAGAACACTGCTAGACCCTAATTTGATAGGGATGAGTTGTGAGCCACTCAGCCCGTTTCCCTGTCTACTTGTGACAGTTAAGGTAATGACTTTGTCTCTGTTTATTTGTGTAAGTGAAGGCACAATCTTACTCCAGCATACAGATTGCCACGTGTAAGAAGAATGATGGGAATTTAATTACAGTCAAAAAGAGGCACCAATAGATTTTCATCTGTCTGTGTTGGATAGATATGCAGTTTTAGTACTGATTAGATGCATGAAGTCCTTTTAATTTTACTTTCCCTTCTTGATTATCCTTCACACCTGTGTTAAACATTTTTGTTTTAGGTGCGCAAGAGTTTTTAAAACTAAAACAAAAGGGGGCAGAAACAGTGTTGATGTGCATTCACCCTCCAATACATCCAATTAGTATATCCCATGGTTATCCAAGAACAATGGATTTTTCATGTAAATTAAAATTCTGATTCTGGTCACAACTTCATTTTCGTCTATGTAAGTGTTAGAAGAACAGCTCTGGGAGACAATTAGGCAATGCTTGATTTTAATTAGTGGGATTCTTCCCAGCTAACTAACTTCTTCTACTACAACCAATTAGGAATTCACAGCTACACTGACTCATGTGTGATAGTATCTACATGAAATGCTGCAAATGAGGATACATTGAGCTATCCTTTTAACAACTGAATAGACATGTACAGGTAACTGCCAAAATAACTGAAACACTTGAGTAAATGAGGGATACAAAGTATATTGAAAGCAGGTGCTTCCACACAGGTATGGTTCCTGAGTTAATTAAACAATTCATGATGGAGTTTTTCATGGAAGAATGGTGTTGCATCCATCAAATAGATTTCCAGACAATTGTAGAATCTATGCCAAGTCGCATTGAAACTGTTCTGACTGGTGGTTGCCCAACACCCTATTAAGACACTTTGTTGGCGTTTCCTTTATTTTGGCAGTTACATGTACATAGATAAGTGTCATAACTGTTTTCAGAAATGTCTATCATGGATAGTTAGACAAAGATGACAATAGCTATGAGTCAATGTTTATTCGTGGTGGCGTAGTAACTTTGGTTGTGTCACAAATTGCACCCTATTCCCTACATAGTGCACTACTTTTGACCATAGGTAATATAGGGAATAGACTGCCATTTGGGACCCATGTATTGACTGCAACATTGTTTTTAGAACCCGTCCCTAAAGATTGTATGGTGTTTGAGTATGTCTGCAGTGTGTATGTGTATAGTGTGTGTATATAGCGTGTGTGTGTGGGCGCGTGCTTCTGTTCATGCAAAGCAAACACAAGCATTCTGCGTGGTGTGTGAGAGTATCCAAGCTGCAACTTTTCTCAAAGTGACTCCTTTAGTCTACTGCGCTGGCGTCTCCTATCTCTGCCTTAGAGCAGTTAGCTGTGCTCTAACTGTTATTGATAGCCCTGTTGTAATTCTGCCTGAGACAGCACAGCTGCCCATGCCCTTGCCTCTAGTAATCACAGCAACTTTTAGTGATTGGGATACTTTTCTGACAGCGAGTGCCAAGGAGAAGGCAGCTGTTTTACATATAAATGCACCTTCATCCTCCGTATTGAAACACTCTGCCTCATTTGGACGTGGTAAAGTGTACAGGTGAGTGAGAGCTGTTGATTATGTTTTTTACCCTGGCTTTTTAAATAATCCCCCTCATATTATTTAGAGGAGCTGGTTTAATAAACCAGAAGTCCCATTTAAATTAAAAAGGAAGACCTAATTAGAAGGATGATTTCACAACATTGATATACATTTTAACATTTACATTTTAGACATTTATTAGACACTTATCCAGAGTGACTTTACAGTTTTGTATTCAGCTTGTTGAGATTAAGTCATCACTTACTGTATGTCACTAACCAGTAAATATTGTAGTCCTGAAATGCACTACTGTGAAACTAAAACTCTAAATAAATCCTTGTTAAGATAACAACCGGTGCTGAACCAAATGCAGATAAATCTTATCTCCTTGCTTTCATCTTGGCTATTGTATACTACATCCCCAACAGGAATATAACGGTTAACATATTCTCTTCAGCAGCAGAGACTCTGGGTGCATCCCAAATGACACCCTATTCCCTGGTCAAAGGTAGTGCGCCATAAAGGGACAAGGGTGCCATTTCTCAGCCTTTAAGAGGATGGTATATTTTTTACCTCAAGAATGCAGTGCGGCGGCTGGCAGAACCCGGTGTCATGTTGATGAATGGAGTTTATAATTGACTTCATCTACACTAAACATTCATAATTTCTCCACAAGCGGAACAGATGGATGCAAATTGATTAATTGATTCCTTTCTGTCTTTTGTCGGGTGGTGACTTATTTTAGCAAACAATACCCCCTTAGTTTGTCCCCTTTACCAACCACAACATTCTGTGACACTGCTTCAGTCCCCAAGCTGGCGGAAAGGACACAGTTCATAATTTCACGATAAGGCCAAACCAGCAGAGTTTATTGGAAATGCTGGGTATATTTGTCCTCAGTTAACCTCTTGGGCATAATTAAGGAGCGGTGGGGCACTAACATTCGGAAAAATGTAGAGCACCAAATTTAAAATGTATAAAACATTCATAAAAATACAAGTGTTGCACACTCTTCAAAAGCTTAGACTCATGGCAATCTCACAGCGTTGTCAGATTTCAAAAAGGCTTTATGGCGAAAGCATAACTTTTTATTGTCTGAGGACAGCACCCCGTGTACTTCCCTCATTAGCATAATAATAAAACCAGTGCGGGTGTCACACAACACATAAAAAGAGCTAAAATAAATTGCCTACCTTTGAAGATCTTCTGCTGATGGTAATCCGAAGTGTCCAAGCAAGTCATCCAATGTTCCTTTTGTTCGAAAAAGTCACTCTTTATATCCATAAATCTCCGTTTGGTTGGCGCGTTCTGTTCAGAAAATCCACCGTTCACTCGCCCAATATAGAAGACACAGAGACCGGTAAAAATATACCTATAAACTTTGTCCAAACAAATCAAACCACGTTTCTAATCGATCCTTAGCTACACTATTATGTTTATTAACGGTTATATTTTACACGGATAATATCTTGAGCGATAGAAAAGTAAAAGTCCGAGGCGCTTACTCCCGGATCCTGCGCGCCACAGACAGAAATTGCCTTCTCACTCCACTCACTCCAACTTCCTGCATTTGTCTAGTTTTCAAGATAAACGCATTAAACCTTGTCTAAAGACGGTTGACATCTAGTGGAAGCCATAGGTACTGCAACCTGGGAGCTGGAATTCAGCAGATCCAATAGCAACTCATTGGAAAATGAGAAAGCTCACAAAATCACATTTTCTTGGATGGATTTTGCTCGGGTTTTCGTCTGCCATATCAGTTCTGTTATACTCACAGACATTATTGTAACGGTTTTAGAAACTTCAGAGTGTTTTCTATCCAATACTACTAATTACGTGCATATCCTAGTTTCTGGGCCTGAGTACCAGGCATTTTACTTTGGGCACGCCAGACTCTCAATCTCCGAACACTGATGCCGCTCCCTAACAGGTTTTAAACTATTATGAATACATTTACAGCTATCAGAATGGCTTATTAGGCTACATAAATAAGTAACCTTGTCCAAGCCAGAACAGCCCATAGGGCAGGAGCATATCTTGTGTTTATGTAGCGTGAGGATGCTTGATTTACATGTATACCCTCTGTACTAGTCTCATGGACTATTATGATACATGATTCTTGATAATCATCTCGTCAGTTTTTCTCCTTAGTTTTGCCATGGCTGACTGATGTGATGTCATTTTTAATGCTAGAGTAAAATATTCAGCTGGTACAACTAATTGCCACATAATGAGTCATCAAGACTAAACATTGTTGAGAATTTACCTACTGGTTTTGGATAGAGTTATTTTGTGAACAAATATCTGTTTATAGTGCAATAACTCTAGATGTGGTTAGTAAAATAGTCAGTATTAATCTTACAGAGACATAAGTGACCTGCAAAGACAGCTACAGGTCCTGCGGGTGGTATCGTCCCACTGTGCACAGACATCAGTTCAACGTAATTTCGTTGAAATGACGAAGAAACAACATTGACTCAACCAGTGTGTGCCCAGTGGGTGCCCAGTGGGTCTTCTCTCAGCTCCATCTGTGTCTCTCTCGCTCATCTCGCTCCTCTGCTTCACCAATTACCTTTACCAGACTTCCAAAGGCAGGCTTGTAACCACGGAGACTAGGACAATACTTTGGGCCACCTCACACTCCACCTTTGACCTTTTCACATTACCCACAATCCTCTTGCCCTGGTCAGCTGACAGGAGAGCAGAGAAGCGGGTGAAGGATCTATCTACATGTACCACCCCCCCCAGTTTGATTCCACTGTCCCTCCACCAAAAGACTAGGTTCCTTCCCATATATAGTGCACTACAAAACTTGTTGACTGAATAAGCCAAGTCAAGCTTTTGCAAAACTGATTGTATAGGCACCTTACTGTTTTGTTAATTTAGTTTTCTGAATAAGCTCTGGACAAAAGTAGTGCACTATTCAGGGAAAAGGGTGAATTTGAGATGCAGTCCTAGGCCACATGTTTTACCTCATTAAGGGAGTTAGTTGATGGTGGCATGATGGGGTCATGTGACAATGACAGAGACCTCATTAGCTGTGACCTTTCAATCAGACTCTTTATTACACATTGTAACTTCCAGGAAAAGGCCAAGGCTTCCTTTAGAGGAACAACCACACTAGGCCTTGGCTGACGTATGTCTTTATTGTGGCTGTGTGGATGGAGAACTCTGCTTCGTGAAACCACTACACTCAACTGGTGCATTGAAAAAAATAATTATCCCAGAATTTGTATTCATAGAATTGTATTCACATATATATTGTTTATGTGACTACACAGTCAAAACAGTTGTAACACAGTAGTTACATAGTAGTTACATAGGTATTACGATGTAATTACATCGTAATAGGGTTTAGCGGTATCAGTTATTACACAATTGGAAAAAGGACTGTGTAATTATACAGTGCCTTCAGAAAGTATTCACACCCCTTTACTTTTTCAACATTTTGTTGTGTTACAGCCTGAATTTAAAATGGATTACATTGAGATGTTGTGTCACTGATCTACACACAATACCCCATATTGTCAACGGAATTTTGTTTATAGAATTCTTTTTTTTTATTAATAAAACATTTAAAGCTGAAATGTCTTGAGTCAATAAGTATTCAACCCCTTTGTTATGGCAAACCTAAATAAGTTCAGGAGGAAAAATGTACTTAACAAATCACATAATAAGTGGCATGGACTCATTCTGTGTTCAATAATAGTGTTTATCCAGATTTTTGGATGACTACCCCATCTCTTTACCTCACACATACAATTATCTGTAAAGTCCCGCAACCGAATTTCAAGCACAGATTCAACCACAAAGACCAGGGGAGGTTTTTCAATGCTTTGATTGGTAGATGTGTAAACGTTTTAATAGCAGACGCTGAATATTCCTTTGAACATGGTGAAGTTATTAATTAGGCTTTGGATGGTGTATCAGTATACCCAGTCACTACAAAGATACAGCATGTATAGCATACAAATATTCCCGAACATTCACCCTGTTTGCAACAAGGGATTTAAGTAATACTGCAAAAAGTGTGGCAAATAAATGAATTTGTCATACTTGGGGCAAATCCAACACAACACATCACTGAGTACCACCCTTCATATTTTCAAGCATGTTTGTGGCTGCATCATGTTATGGGTATCCTTGCCATCTGCGAGGACTATGGAGATTTTTAGGATAAAAATAAATGGAATACAGATTTAAGCACAGGCAAAATCCTAGAGAAAAACCTGGTTCAGTCTGCTTTCCAACAGACACTGGGAGACAAATTCAACCTTCAGAAGGACAATAACCTAAACCACAACGCCAAATCTACACTGGAGTTGCTTACCAAGACAACACTGAATGATCCTGAGTGGCCTAGTTACAGTTTTGACTTAAATCGGCAAGAAAATCAAAATAACTGTCTAGCAATGATTAGAAATCAACTTGTTCTTAGAGACTTCACCAATAAGACTCACAGCTGTAATCGCTGCCAATAGTGCTTCTATAAAGTATTGACTCAGGGGGTGTGAGTTGTTATGTGAATTAGATATTTATGTATTACATTTTCTATTAATTAGCTACAATTTCTAAAAACATATTTTCACCTTATCATTATGGGGTATTGTGTTTAGATGGGTATGAAAAAAAAAAATATCAAAATAAAGAGAGTCACGCACTCCATATATAAACTCCCAGTAATTTATTGGGTATTTACCAACGTTTCGCCATCTTCAGGGTAATGTCATGAAAACTTGAACCCGGTTATGTAGACAAACAGTGCAATTACTGCAACCAATGTGTCATTATGATTATTTTTAAAATTTTAAAAAAATATTTTACCTTTATTTAACCAGGTAGGCCAGTTGAGAACAAGTTCTCATTTACAACTGCGACCTGGCCAAGATAAAGTAAAGCCGTGCGACAAAAACAACAACACAGTGTTACACATAAACAAATGTACAGTCAATAACACAATACAATTCTTTTTACAAATCTATGTACAGTGTGTGCAAATGTAGAAGAGTAGAGAGGTAGGCAGTGAATAGGCCATTGAGGCAAAATAATTACAATTTAGCAATAACACTGGAGTGATAGATGTGCAGATGATGTGCAAGTAGAGATACTGGGGTGCAAAAGAGCAAGAGGGTAAGTAATAATATGGGGATGAGGTAGTTGGGTGTGCTATTTACAGATTGGTTGTGTACAGGTACAGTGATCGGTAAGCTGCTCTGACAGCTGATGCTTAAAGTTAGAGAGGGAGATATAAGACTCCAGCTTCAGTGATTTTTGCAATTCGTTCCAGTCACTGGCGGCAGAGAACTGGAAGGAAAGGCGGCCAAAGGAAGTGTTGGCTTTGGGGATGACCAGTGAAATATACCTGCTGGAGCGCGTGCTACGGGTGGGGGTTGCTATGGTGACCAGTGAGCTGAGATAAGGTGGGGCTTTACCTAGCAAAGACATATAGATGACCTGGAGCCAGTGGGTTTGGCGACGAATATGTAGTGAGTGCCAGCCAACGAGACCATACAGGTCACAGAGGTGGGTAGTTTATGGGGCTTTGGTGACAAGACGGATGGCACTGTGATAGACTACATCCAGTTTGCTGGAGTGTTGGGGGTGTTGGGGGCTATTTTGTAAATGACATCGCCAAAGTCAATGATTGGTAGGATAGTCATTTTTACGAGGGTATGTTTGGCAGCATTAGTGAAGGAGGCTTTGTTGTGAAATAGGAAGCCGATTTTAGATTTAATTTTGTATTGGAGATGTTTAATGTGAGTCTGGAAAGAGAGTTTACAGTCTAACCAGACACCTAGGCATTTGTAGTTGTCCACATATTCTAGGTCAGAACCGTCCAGAGTAGTGATGCTAGTCGGGCGGGAGGGTGCGAGCAATAATCAGTTGAAGAGCATGCACTTAGTTTTACTGGCATTTAAAATCAGTTGGAGGCCACGGAAGGTGGATTGTATAGTGTTGAAGCTCATTTGGAGGTTTGTTAGCACGGTGTCCAAAGAAGGGCCAGATGTATACAGAATGGTGTCATCTGCGTAGAGGTGGATCAGAGAATCACCAGCAGCAAGAGCGACATCATTGATATATACATAGAAAAGAGTCGGCCCGAGAATTGAACCCTGTGGCACCCCCATACAGACTGCCAGAGGTCCGGACAACAGGCCCTCCGATTTGACACACTGAACTCTATCTGTGAAGTAGTTGGTGAACCAGGCATGAAAGTTATTGAGAATCCAAGGCTATTGCGTCTGCCAATAAGAATGCGGTGATTGACAGAGTCGAAAGCCTTGGCCAGGTCGATGAAGACGGCTGCACAGTACCGATGGCGGTTATGATATTGTTTAGGACCTTGAGCGTGGCTGAGGGGCAACCATGACCAGTTCGTAAACCAGATTGGACAGTGGAGAAGGTACGGTGGGATTTGAAATGGTCGGTGATCTGTTTATTAACTTGGCTTTCGAAGATTTTAGAAAGGCAGTCCAGGATGGATATAGGTCTGTAACAGTTTGGGTCTAGAGTGTCTCCCCCTTTGAAGAGGTGGATGACCGCGGCAGCTTTCCAATCTTTGAGGATATCAGACAATACGAAAGAGAGGTTGAATTAGGCTAGTGATAGGGGGTCGCACCAATTTTGGTGGATAATTTTAGAAAGAGAGAGTCCAGATTGTCTAGCACCGTTGATTTGTAGGGATCCAGATTTTGCAGCTTTTTCAGAACATCAGGTGTCTGTGTTTGGGTGATGGAGAAGCGGGGGGGGCATGGACTTTACAGTGTCCCAAAACCTTTGGGAATTAATGCTATAGGAAGCAAATTTCTGTTTGAAAAATCTAGCCTTAGCTTTCCTAACTGACTGGGTATATTGGTTCCTGACTTCCCTGAAGAGTTGTATTTCGTGGGGGCTATTCGATGCTACTGCAGAAGGCCACAGGATGTTTTTGTGCTGGTCAAGGGCAGTCAAGTCGGTGGTGAACCAAGGGCTATATCTGTTCTTAGTTCAACATTTTTTGAATGGAGCATGCTTATTTAAGATGGTGAGGAAAACACTTTTGAAGAGCATTCAGGCATCCTCTGCTGACGGGATGAGGTCAATATCCTTTCAGGACACCCGGGTCAGGTCGATTAGAAAGGCCTGCTCGCTGAAGTGTTTTAGGGAGCGTTTGACAGTGATGAGGGGTGGTCATTTGACCGGGGACCCATTACGCGTGCAGGCAATGAGGCAGTGATTGCTGAGATCCTGGTTAAAGACAACAGAGGTGTATTTAGAAGGCAAGTTGGTCAGGATGATTTCCAAGATGGTGCCCATGGTTACGGATTCAGGGTTTACCTGGTAGGTTCCTTGATCATTTGTGTGAGATTGAGGGCGTCTAGCTTAGATTGTAGGATGGCCGGGGTGTTAAGCATGTACCAGTTTAGGTCACCTAACTGTACGAACTCTGAAGATAGATGGGGGGCGATCAATTCACATATGGTGTCCAGGGCACAGCTGGGGGCTGAAGGGGGTCTTTAACCTCTATGGGCTAGGGGGCAGTGTTCGGAAGTACGGAGAGTTTGACGTGCCCAAGGTAAACTGCCTGTTACTCAGGCAGAAGCTAGGATATGCATAATAATGGTAGTATTGGATAGAAAACACTCTGAAGTTTCTAAAACTTTTAAAATAATGTCTGTGAGTATAACAGAACTGATATGGCAGACAAAAACCAGAGGAAATGTTTTCTTTGAGGTCACATTCTTTCCTATGACTCCCTATTGAATATACAGGGGAATAGCTCCCAGATTGCAGTTCCTATGGCTTCCACTAGATGTCAACAGTCTTTGGACATTTCAGGCTTGTTTTTTGAAAAATGAACAAGAAACTGTAGTTCTTCCAGGTGGCTCATGAAAAGGACACTACTGTTTTGCGAGCGTGAATGGGGTGTGCGCTCTTCGTTATTTCTCTTCCCTTTTGAACAGCTTGGTGAGGTCTGACATGCCCCAAGAGCCCACTCAGACACTCTTGACACCCATTCCAAATGGGAACTACAAATGGGGTTCATGCGCACAGTGCAATTGCACTATAAAAACATCCTTCTTCAGACATCTCATCACCTGTTCATGTGGAAAAGACAATTAAAACAACGCATAGCTGAACACTGCAGCCCAAATACGGTGTAAGAAAATTGACTATCCAGTAGCAGCTCACTTTGTTGAAGCTAACCATCCAATCTCCTCCCTCAAATACACAGGCATTGAGCATGTTGCTCTACCAAGGAGAGGAGGTAACATCAAGATCCTACTACTACAAAGGGAGGCTTACTGGATATCCTATCTAAAAAACATTGACCCCTAGTGGTCTGAATATTGACTTTGATCTCAGGCCCTTCTTATGAACAATTCTTTATTTTATGAACAAGTCTTACAATTTGATATATTCTTTCTACAGCTTATTAGAAGAAGGCACAATGATGTCGAAACGTTGATAAATACACAATGAATTACTGGGAGTTTTTATATGGAGTGTGCGACTCTCTTTATATTGACTGTAACACAACAAAATGTGGAATAAGTCAAGAGGTATGAATACTTTCGGAAGGCACTTGCTGACAGTTATTCCACATGTGCAATTGCTAATGTTATTACACATGGTCTTGTTCCACTATGTAACTCATGTTTTGTAATGACATACTTAAAAAGTAATCTGTGAATTACCATGTAAATAACTCACAACAAAATATGACCTTATTACATGTAACTATACAGGGTCAGTATAAGCAATAACCCAGTCGCAGGGTTGATATGGTCTTGATATGTGGATCCTAATAGACTAGGACCTGGTAACAACACTTGTAACAAGGCACACCTTGCCATTAAATACAGGTTCTAACCTGGCCCAACGGGTACATTGAATCAAATGTTGTTTAACTACAATGTGGTTACAATGGATACACTTGTGATTATGATGTACCTACTCTGGACCAAGCAACTTAATCTAAAATGAGACACAGTAGGTATGACTTTTCATTACAATGTAGTGACCTTTGCAAACAATAGTCTTTGATATGCAGTCGTTCATTAAAATTTTATTAATTTAGCAGACACTCTTATTCAGAGAAACTGGGGTTAAGTGCCTTGCTCAAGGGCACATCAACAGATTTCTCACCTAGTCAGCTTGGGGATTTGAACCAGCAACCTTTCAAGTACAGATCCAACTCACTTAACCACTAGGCTACCTGCCACCCCATGATTACTTAGTTCTTGATTAACTTTTTGGTTGTAGAGAGAGGTTCTTTAAATTTGGTGAAGGAATGGAAATAGGTGGATGTTATCTGAATAAAAGTACCTGCATAGCATATAGAAAATGATATGCAATTTCAACATGCATTCTATGCCAGAGCATCTCTGTCGCATTATAGGAAAATCCATGGGTTGGCTTGTCAGCTAAATAAGAGATCAGGGGAATTTCCGAGGTAACACAATCTCACTACAGAGACATGGGGGTAGGAGTGAAATTCAGAGTAAGGCTGCATCCCAAATGGTCCTCTATTCCCTTTATAGTGCTCTACTTTTGATCAGAGCCCTGGTCAAAAGTAGTGTCACTATAAAGGGAATAGGGTGCCATTTGGGACACAGGCTAACAGCTCTGTCTGATCTACATCAGAGGAGGTTCTTTGTACTTCACCCTCATTATGAGCCTGTGGTGATTGCTCTTCCAAGTCTGATTTGTAGGCTGTGACAATCATTTGCTGTATGGTTTTACATGTGTCTCAGAATCTGTTTGATAGAGCGACATGAGTGGGAATTTATATGTAGACGTGATTCTACTATGGTATTAAAACTCTCCGCTTTCATTTATTGTCTCTATAACTGGAGTTGTGAGAGTGTGGACGTCTGCCTTTAGACTAATGGTACACGAAAACCCACAACACACAGGTAAGGCCCACCCATCCGTCTGCTAAACACATGGCCCTTCCTTCCTTACAATACTCAACCTCATTCCTGAAGCCCTCCACAGTGAAACCATTACAGCTAAGGTCTTTTGTCATATGACCTGGAACACTGTGCTCTTATATGTGCGTCACCTCATCCAATTCAAATAGGAATACATGCATGGGAACCAAAAAAACACAATCTGAAATACAGTATATAGGACAGGCACCCTGGGGCCAAGTGTGGTTCTGGTGCTGTCTGGGGATAAAACTCAACACCTCGGCCCAGAGTGACTGTTTTAGGGGGCTGAGAGCACTCCTCCCCCGGGGTGGCAGGGCAGGTCCAGACACAGGGTCTAATTAATCACAAGCGTAGATTCAAGAGTAGAGAAGAATAGGAGCCAGCCAGGTCCCTTGCTATTACGCCCCGCCTGCCTGCAGACAGACGGAAAAACACTTATATCCTCTCCCTGAGACAAGGATGTCAGATCTGGAGCTATCATTTCCCCTCCCCATGGAGTCATGAAAGTGACGAATGCATCGAAATCCAAGTGTGCAATCAGGATGTTCATCGGAATCTCATAAGAAAACAATAAGATAGATCAATTTCAGAGAGAGGGAGGGAGGGAGGGAAACAGTAACACCCTAGCTTGTTCAATCTGTACAGCAACATACTCCTTAGCTGGCTCTCGGGAGGGCTGTCAGACAAAATGAATCATGTTGCTTTGTCGGCACATTTTTCTGCCATTTGGGAGCTGTCAGCTGGGACGGGCTGTGTAAGTGATGAAGGAAGAGGAATGAAATAAAGCAAGGGATTGTGACGAAGAAACAGAGGGGGTAAGCCTGTGTTGAATACGAACATGAAAAGGAACAGTATTAAAAAGAAGAAGATCAAAAAAACATTTTAATGTTTGTATTTTGCTTCAACTACCATTGAGGCTCCTGGGTTAGGTCTATTGCCTTGCTCGCGTTGAGTCGAGTCGTGTGCAACACCGCCCAATACCCATGATGCTGTAGTGATTTAGACAGCAGTGCAGTGGTGTGCCAGTCTAGCCGCTGTATCAATTTCCTCCTATTGAGCCGAAGCTTGTGTTTGCACTCCCATCATGACAAGTAGGGAGCAAGCATAGGGCTCGGGCCTTCGATTCATGTCAGGGGTGTAGTCTGCCAGACAGACGCCTGGCTTAGCCCCTGGCTATGGCTTATAGTGGTGAGCGGAACAACAGTAATGTGAAGGGAGAGTTATAGATGGGATGGCTAATGTTACCCAGCAGCTGTCTGTTGGCCAGTAGGACATGTTAATACTAATCAGCACATAGAATGGTAATGAGTGTTCTACTGCCAACTCATAGAGCCACACCACTGCATCCACAAATAGAGACTGGAAAGGGGGAGTGGACCGGAATCGGAATGCAATTGGAAACACAAACTTCCAAAGTGTTTAGAAACTCCGGACAACTATTTTATAGCTGAGGAGTGAGGTTACCAATCCTACTCTGTTACACAGACATGGCGTTCTCTAAGCGAACGAATGCTCATCAAATCTTTTTGCCAAAGTGGAAATGAGAATATAGTATATAGAATAAATGACAATATAATTCATATTGTGGAATCAAATTACTCAATGCCAAGATAAACACGGATTCAGATTAATTAATGAGAGATCCTCCACGCTTTACAAAAAATCTACCCGGTAGGTTTTTCTAACCAGGGATTTATCAACTCAAAGTGATAGATACAGTATGTATAATTTATCTTGGAAAAACAATGCAGTAGGTGGGTTGAAGGAACCGAGAAGACAACGTACCACCTGGCTGTGCAATCTAAAATAATGTTTCTCTTAATTTAATCATCAAACAAATCACCACATATTTAATGGTATTAGCTCGTTCTTAATGAAGCTTAAGTTGGTAAATTGCAAACATTCTTTTCCCTGCTAATATCACAGTACATTAGACTCAGTCGCCCAGGTAAATGTGGTTGTCAGCCAAAGTAGCTGAAGTAATAGGGTGCATCCCAAATGCCACCAAATTCCCTATTTAGTGCACTGCTTTTGACTGGGCGTTAAATATGGAATTGGGTGCCAATTGGGGACCATCCATGGTTCTGGGTCTGTTGTCCCTTACCAAAGATCACATGATAAATGACATTCAATATGCAGTATAGGTATAATGACCTAACACAAACAAAGTAAAAGTCCATCTGCTGATTTCTGCCAGAGGCACAAATCCGATCAAGTCAGTACAAGCTCCATAGTGACCAATTCTATTGTCCTAATTTGTATTTTCCTTGTTTAATAATGATCAGGGAACACACACACTCTGTCGATTGAGTAACCAGTACTTTAGTAGTAAGAGTAGGAAAGAGAGACCCATCTCACAGAATTGGGGAATATGGGGGTTATGGACACTGCAGTAGTGGACATAGGGTTAGAACGACACTTCTTTTGACCAGAGCCCTGGGCACTGGCCAAAAGGGCTGCGTTTAGACAGGCAGCCCAATTCAGATTTTTTCTAGACTAATTGATCTTTTGACCAATCACATCACATCTTTCCACATCTTTTTTAGAGGCGATCTGATTGGTCAAAAGGCCAATCAGTGAAAAAAAGATAACGTTTGGACTGCCTGTATAAACTCAGCCAAGTAGGTGCACTACATA
This sequence comes from Brachymystax lenok tsinlingensis, assembly GCA_030435695.1. NCBI lineage: Eukaryota > Metazoa > Chordata > Actinopteri > Salmoniformes > Salmonidae > Brachymystax > Brachymystax lenok. Next base: position 6,651,559 of record CM059808.1, read on the forward strand.
GGGAACAAGGTGCCCTTTGACACACATTCCATAAATATATTTTGTATTATATTCAAACACTTGAGACACAATTTCAAATGCACACAGAGAACCAATTACACAGAGTTAAAAAATTACAAGTATAATTTTTCTGTGTTCAAGTCAACAACAACCAAAAATGGGAATATTTATCTTTGATAACATAACAAGAGATAAACTGGGGTTTCTTTGTAGATGTGGGAACAAAGCAGCAATTTAGAACAAATTCTTGTGACTTCAAAGCCATGTTAACTCAGTCCACAGGGAAGCCGTATGGCTCCCATCAAAGATTATCAAACTGGTTTTACGTTTTCTGATGTTTGAGAGAAAGAGAGAGAGGGAGAGAGAACTAGACAGAGAAAAAAGTTTTTCATTAAAAATAGACGGCAATCGGATTCTGCCATTGATTCTCTCTGTCACTATATGGCTGTGTTTACACAGGCAGCACAATTCTGATAATTTTTTCACTAATTTTTAAGCTATGAAAAATATCTGATGTGATTGGTCAAAAGTCCTATTAGTGGGAAAAAATATCACAATTGGGAAGCTTGTGTAAACGCAGCCTATGAGACCTGGGGAGAGATGTAAGCATTTTGAAAAGGTGATAACACCAATTCATTTAAGGCAATTAAGTGCAAGAGGAAAACTCCTTTCAATACTGTTCAATGGGGGAAATCTTCATTAGCAATGACTACAAGTGAAGGTAACTTAACTACACAGAACAAAAATATAAACGCAACATGTAAAATGTTGGTCCCATGTTTCATGAGCTGAAATATAATATCCCAGACATTTTTTCATACGCACAAAAAGCTTATTTCTCAAATATTTGCACACATTTGTTCACATCCCTGTTAATGAGCATTTCTCATTTGCCAAGATAATCCATCCACCTGACAGGTGTGGCAAATTAAGATTTTTATTAAACTGCATGATCATTACACATGTGCACCTTGTTGTGGGGACAATAAAAGGCCACTCTAAAATGTGCAGTTTTGTGGGACAACACAATGCCACAGATGTCTCAAGTTTTGAGGGAGCGTGCAATTGGCATGCTGACTGCAGGAATGCCCACCAGAGCTGTTGCCAGAGAATAGAATGTTAATTTCACTACCATAAACTGCCTCCAACGTCGTTTTAGAGAATTTGACAGTAGGTCCATCTGAGCATGGTACTTTCAAAAGTTAGACCTACCTTTCCACCCCAGACAGAGTAGGCCTACCTTTCCACCCCAGACAGAGTAGACCTACCTTTCCACCCCAGACAGAGTAGGCCTACCTTTCCACCCCAGACAGAGTAGGCCTACCTTTCCACCCCAGACAGAGTAGGCCTACTGACGCAGAAAAATGTAAGCTTTAACTGCTGGCTACTGTTCTTCTGTAGCTTAGCCCAATGAGAGAAGGCCTCAAGTGTTTCCCTGTCTGGGTTTAAACATCTTCTATTGTAGCTTAATCATTTGATAGTGACCGAATTAGATTACTTTGCAAGCAAAGTCTATCTTTTGTCTCCTTGGCTATAGAAAGTTGAAGCTCAGCCTCTGAATGTCAAAGAAATTAAACAATGATATCTCCATATGCATCATGTCTTTCCCAGGTAGTTTACAACTTGTTTCTCAAATAAAGCATTGCGGACCAAAGAGCTGTTTTACAGCGAGTGTACAAAACATTGAATATTGAATTGCACCCCCTCTCAGAACAGCCTCAATTTGTCGCGGCATGGACTCTACAATCTGTCGACTCCAACTCTTCAATGCTTCAAGCTGGCTGGATGTCCTTTGGGTGGTCGACCATTCTTGATACACACGGGAAACTGTTGAGCGTGAAAAACACAGCAGCGTTGCAGTTCTTGACACGAACTGGTGCGTCTGGAACCTTTTACCATACCCTGGTCAAAGACACTTAAATATTTTGCCTTTCCTATTCACACTCTGAATGACACACATACACAGTCCATGTCTCAATTGTCTCAAGGCTCAAAACATCTTCTTTATCCTGTCTCCTAACCTTTATCTACACTGATTGAAGTGACATCAATAAGAGATCCTAGCCTTCACCTGGATTCACCTGGCCAGTCTATGTCATGAAAGAGCAGATGTTCTTAAAATATTTTGTACACAGTGTATTTTCATGTACAGTTGAAGTCGGAAATTTACCTACACCTTAGCCAAATACATTTATACTCAGTTTTTCACAATTCCTGACATTTAATCCTAGTAAAAATGCCCTGTCTTAGGTCAGTTAGGATCACCACTTTATTTTAAGAATGTGAAATGTCAGAATAATAGTACAGAGAATTACTCATTTCAGTTTTTATTTCTATCTTCACATTCCCAGTGGGTCAGAAGTTTATGTACACTCAATTAGTATTTGGAAGCATTGCCTTTAAATTGTTTAACTTGGGTCAAATGGTTTGGGTAGCCTTCCACAAGCTTCCCACAATAAGTTGGGTGAATTTTGGCCCATTCCTCCTGACAGAGCTGGTATAACTGAGTCAGGTTTGTAGGCCTCCTTGCTCGCACACGCTTTTTCAGTTCTGCCCACAAAGTTTCTATAGGATTGAGGTCAGGGCTTTGTGATGGCCACTCCAATACCTTGACTTTGTGGTCCTTAAGCCATTTTGACACAACTTTGGAAGTATGCTTGGAGTCATTATCCATTTGGAAGACCCATTTGCGAACTTCCTGAATGATGTCTTGAGATGATGCTTCAATATATCCACATAATTTTCCTCCCTCATGATGCCATCTATTTTGGGAAGTGCACCAGTCCCTCCTGCAGCAGAGCACCCCCACAACATGATGCTGCCACCCCCGTGCTTCACGGTTGGGATGGAGTTCTTCGGCTTGCAAGCCTCCCTTTTTTTCCTCCGAACATAACGATGGTCATTATAGACAAACAGTTCTATTTTTGTTTCATCAGACCAGAGGACATTTCTCAAAAAAGTAAGATCTTTGTCTCCATGTGCAGTTGCAAACCGTAGTCTGGCTTTTTTTATGGCTTTTTTGGAGCAGTGGCTTCTTCCTTGCTGAGTGGCCTGTCAGGTTATGTCGATATAGGACTCATTTTACTGTGGATATAGATACTTTTGTACCTGTTTCCTCCAGCATCTTCACAAGGTCCTTTGCGGTTGTTCTGGGATTGATTTGCACTTTTCGCACCAGAGTATGTTAATCTCTAGGAGACAGAACGCGTCTCCTTCCTGAGCGGTATGACGGCTGCGTGGTTCCATGGTGTTTATACTTGCGTACCATTGTTTGTACAGATGAACGTGGTACCTTCAGGCATTTGGAAACTGTATATACAGTATTAGGCTGTCAATGATTTATGGCTAAGCTATTCTTCATAGTGTCAGTGAATTGAAATTGAACATCGCCAAATTCATCAGTTTAATTAGGCCTAAATGTGCAATAAAATGTACTGTGCCTATAGCTTATTTAATAAAACCCTATCTGGCGGTTGATGTCAGGGTTCTCCAACCCTGTTCCTGGAGAGCTACCTTTCTACAGGTTTTCGCTCCAACCCCAGTTGTAATTAATCAGATACATTTTATCAACCAGCAAATTATTGAATCAGATGCGCTAGATTAGGTTAGGTTTGGAAAACCTACAGGATGTTAGCTCTCCACAAACAGAGTTGGAGAGCCCTGTCCTAGGCAACAGATCGCAAAGCAGGGCATCCCCGCTAAACTTTTTGTAAATAGCAAGTTCACTTTGTCATCCATAAACACGTCTCAAGTGCAAATATGGCTCAGCAGCTCAAATCAACAGATTGGGGGGCATTGCTATTCAGAATATCAGGAAGGACGTCTACCATGGATCGCTAAAATAATGATTATGATCACACTTCATCAATTTCAATATTATGGGGACACCTACAGTACCAGTCAAACTTTGAACACACATACTCATTCAAGTTTTTATTTTATTTTAACACCTTTCTAAACTGTATAATAACAGACATATGGAATCATGTAATAACCAAAGAAGTGTTAAACAAATCTAAATATATTTTAGATTCTTCAAAGTAGCCATCCTTTGCCTTGATGACAGCTTTGCACACTTTTGGCATTTTCTCAATCAGCTTCACCTGGATTGCTTTTCCAACAGTCTTGAAGAAGGTCCCACATTTGCTGAGCACTTGTTGGCTGCTTTTCCTTCACTCTGTGGTCCAACTCATCCAAAACCATCTCAATTGGGTTGAGGTTGGGTGATTGTGGAGGCCAGGTAATCCATCACTCTCCTTCTTGGTCAAATAGCCTTTACACATTCTGGAGGTATGTTGGGTCATTGTCCTGTTGAAAAACAAATGATAGTCCCACAAAGCATGAACCAGATGAGATGGCTTATCGCTGCAGATTGCTGTGGTAGCCACGCTGGTTAAGTGTGCCTTGCATTCTAAATAAATCACTGACAGTGTCACCAGCAAAGCACCCTCACACATCACACCTCCTCCTCCATGCTTCACTGTGGGAACCACACAAGCGGAAATCATCCGTTCACATACTCTGCGTCTCACAAAGACACGGCGGTTGGAACCAAAAATCAAACATTTTGACTCATCAGACCAAAGGACAGATTTCCACAGGTCTAATGTCCATTGCTCATGTTTCTTTGTCCAAGCAAGTATCTTCTTATTATTAGTGTCCTTTAGTAGTGGTTTCTTTGCAGCAATTCAACCATGAAGGCCTGATTCACCTAGACTCCTCTGAAAAGATGTTGAGAAGTGTCTGTTACTTGAACTCTGTGAAGCATTTATTTGGGCTGCAATTTCTGAGGCTGGTAACTCTAATGAACTTATCCTCTGCAGCAGAGGTAACTCTGGGTCTTCCTTTCCTGTGGCGGTCCTCATGAGAGCCAGTTTCATCATAGCGCTTGATGGTTTTTGCGACTGCACTTGAAGAAACTTTCAAAGTTCTTGACATGTTCCGAATTGATTGACCTTCATGTCTTAAAGAAATTATGGACTGTTGTTTCTCTTTGCTTATTTGAGCTGTTCTTGCCATAATATGGACTTGGTATTTTACCAAATAGGGCTATCTTCTGTATACCACCTCTACTTTGTCACTACACAACTGATTGGCTCAAACACATTAAGAAGGAAAGACATTCCACAAATTAACTTTCACCAAGGCACACCTGTTCATTGAAATGCATTACAGGTGACTACCTCATGAAGCTGGTTGAGAGAATGCCAAGAGTGTGCAAAGCTGTCATTAAGGCAAAGGATGGCTACTTTGAAGAATCTAAAATCTAAAATATATTTTTATATGTTTAACACTTTTATGGTTACTACATGATTCCATATGTGTTATTTCATACTTTTGATGTCTTCACTATTATTCTACAATGTAGAAAATAGTACAAATAAAGAAAAACTCTTGAAGGTGTGTATACATTTGGCAGCCCAGTTATCAGTATAGCCTATTATCGTCTAGATATGACGTTGAAATATCTTCATGCCTAGAATAAAAACCTCCAGGCTTCCGTCATAGGAGTCAAAAATTAAGATTAGAATCTTATTTACAATGAAGGCCTACACCGGCCAAACCCAGACGCTGGGGCAAATGTGCGCCGCCCTATGGGACTCCCAATCACGGCCGGTTGGGATACAGCCTGGAATCGAACCAGGGTGTCTGTAGTGACGCCTCAAGCACTGAGATGCAGTGCCTTAGACCGCTGCATCACGCAGCAACCATAAAATTGTTAAACAAATCAAAATATATTTTATATATGCTTTTACTTCCATGTGGTACCACAAAATGACATTATGTTGTGTTGAGACCCAAAATGAAAAATGTCTGCCGTAACCATGGAAATTACCATGGACTTATATTCTGAGTTCACAATGCATTTTTCCATGTCCTGTGTTTCTCTCACAGGGGACCTGATAAATGCTAAGGAGTTGTAGCTTCGGTGTGTTCAGTAATGGTCAGGGTCAGCATCCACCCATTGGTTCCAACACAGTCCTTCTGGAGATAAACTAGCTATAATAGCACAGTCATTACCTGACTTACTTCATTGTTGAATGATTAATTGCTCATGAGTGTGGGTGGTTTGATATGTTTTCATAACATAGCTTATTGGGAATACATTTGAGTCCATCCAGGTGTTGTGTGTGTTTGGCTGATTGCAGCAGTATGTAGGAAAATGTGTAATGACTCAGTCCATGAGACAACACATGCTTGAGTTGTATGATTGAATAAAACATATAATTGTATTTGTCACAAGGTGCACAAAAAGCAGGTGCAGACTAACAGTGCAATGCCTACTTCCCAACAATGCAAAAAAAAAGAGTAATAATAACACAAGGAATAAATACACAATGAGTAACAATAACTTGGCTATATACACGGGGTACCAGTACCGAGCCAATGTGCAGGGGTACAATGTAATTGAGGTAGATATGTACATATAGGTTGGGATTAAGTAGACAAGGCAATATAAACAGTAACAGCAGCGTAGTGATGTAAAATTGATATTTAAGGGACCTCACAGAAGGCATGAATTTGCTATCAGCCTTTAATACTTTGTATAAAAAAAAAACTAGCAATTGAGTTTTGGAAACAGCTCAACTACAGTGACCCCCCCTCATATCATTACCAAGCTCTGCATATGCCAAGAGCTGAGCAAAGAAAAGACTCCCTGCATCCAGCTGGTCCTGGATGCAAACCTTTGCTACTAACACACTGTAACTTCAGGACCAGAACAAATTACAACACAGTCAAAACAAAATTAAATCACCTATTGCGAAACAAACACAAGCACAAACAAAATGCAGTGCTATCTGGCCCTAAATCGACATTATACCATGGCAAACTGTTTGATAATCACTTCTGATCAAAACCTTAGAAAAACCTTGACAAAGTACAGACTTAGTGAGACTTAGCACAGCTTTGCCATTTAGAAGGGTAGACACAGGAGAACCTGGCTCCCTGTAGAGGGAAGGCTGTGCTATCACTTAACTGCCTCAAAAACTGAGACAGAGCTGCATTTCCTGACAAAATTACAAAATGTAAGTAATTAGAGCATTTTGTTTCCCCAAATTTGAAATAATTATTGAAGGTTTCCAAGACCTCTCTGATAAGAAGAGGCTACCCATCCTGGTGGGGTACTGTAGGACACAGAGCACTGTGGGTTGGCAGCGCACTACACTGCTGCCTGACATAAAATGTAGGACAGTGTCTGACAGACCAACCAACCTGCACACATCCTCATGTTATTTACCTATTTACTTGTATTTTTGTTATTGATATTGTTAATGAATCATTCAATGTTTTAATTTAGAGAGAGAGAGAGAGAGAGAGAGAGAGAGAGAGAGAGGCATCCTATAGTATGGTTGTATCCCAAATGGCACCTTATTTCCTTATAGTGCGTTACTTTTGACCAGGGCTCATTGCCATTTGGGACACATGCTTCATTTCCTAGGGTCAGAGTCTGGAATGATTTAATCCGGGACATATCCCGTTCCTCTGATTCGTTCCCATTAGTATGTGTGTCAGGGAGATCATTCTCCTAGCTGTCTAGTCGTCCAGAGGCCTGCCGATTTGAACACTCCAGGACTGCATTAAATCCTCCTCTCCCCTCCTCCATATATTTCATTCCTTCATTCTCCATCTATTTACATGAGAGGTGTAATGAGAAATGATGATCACCATCTCTGCTTTGCAGTCACAGAGATCTCCTCTGTGCCTGGGAAATCATTTCCCTCTATGTGTGTTAATACTAAGAGGCCCTAATGAAGTAAGGATTTATATGGATATACAGTACTATTATCTTACTGGTTCCCTGGTCTTAGAATTAGAGGAAGTATACATCTTTATCTAAAATGTACTTCAAAACTATGAACCAAATTAAATACAACGCCTCTTTGTTTGGAGAAAACAAAATTAAGTAACACTTTTCTGAAATCACTTTTTTTCATGCCCAGAAACGTTAGTGTTTTTGTTGTCTCTCAGAGTCTCACAATATTTACAGCTTAGCTGAAAGCTACCTGAGAATACAGGGTATGTCCCAAATGGCACCCTATGTCCCCTCAAAATAGTGCACTACATTTTACACTTACACCAACGCTCTTATTCTTAGCGACTCACAAGTGCAATGTGGGTTAAGTGCCTTGCTCAAGGGAACATTGACAGATTTTTCACAGTCGACTTGACGATTCAAACCAGTGACCTGCTAGGCTACCTGCCAACCTTTTTAGGGAATAGGGTTCTATTTGTAACACAGCTATGAAAGGAGGAAGAGATCCAGTTAACAGTGGAAGTACGTCCCTTTGATGCCTTCATCACTTCCTGTCTCTGCTGGGATTTCTTTTTACACGGGCATCCCTCATCCCTCTCTTGCCACAATTTATAGTGTGGCTTTCTCTCTCTCGTTTTTCTCACTTTGTCAATATTTTATTATTCTCTTCCTTTGCTCTCCCTCCATTCATCTTCACTTCAGACACAGGCTTGCACCAGAGGGGGTCCTTAACAATGGAAAGCAATCTGGAGCGAGGGAAGGGGAGGGCGGAAGAGTGCAGAGGATTATCTCTACAGAGAGACGATTGGAAATAAAAAGACTGGAAAGACTGATCATATCCTTTTATTTCACTATAAAAATGGAAATACCATAAAACATATGGGTAAAAGTAATGCAAATATCTCCCAGGGATAAATCAATTATAACAGGAGGAGTCTCAATGGTCTCAATGGGTACAGCAATTTTCAAACACTTTTACTGTAAACTGGGCTCTTTTGTTACATGTAAAAGTAGACATAAACTGTCTCATGGTTGGGGGCCCCCAGATAGCATATGAACATGTCTGAAGCAATCGAAAAATGTGTAGAATAGCAGGACTGTCAGAAGGCTTGGTGTAGTAGTGCAAAAAGAGTCAGGTGCAGGACAGCAGAGATGAGCAACACAACGTAGTTTACTCAAACTTTTACAAAGTAGAAACAAATACCAAGCCCACCAAATGGACTGACATCAATTGAAACAATTACGCACACAAACATGGGGGAAACAGAGGGTTAAATAATGAACATGTAATTGGGGAATTGAAACCAGGTGTGTAAAAACCAAAGACAAAACAAATGTAAAATGAAAAGTGGATCGGCGATGGCTAGAAGGCCGGTGACATCGACCGTCGAACGCTGCCCGAAGAAGGAGAGGGACCGACTTTGGTGGAAGTTGTGACAAGGATATTAGCTTTAACTGCAAAAAAACAGTCCAACTCCTCCATTTTCTCAATTTCGAAACAGAAAGGGTGTGTGTCTTTCGTGGTTAATCGATGTGTCATTCTGGTCATGCGTGCCACGACCGACGTAACTTTTTTTTTGCGAAGTTAGCCACTTGTAGCTAGACAGTAACTCCTCCAGTATGTTTTGACATCATATCACAGGATTTGTTTTTGGAAGGAAAGCCAAAATAGCCAAATATGTTATACAGTTTAAAGCCATTATTTTTGTCGACCTTTAAAAGTCGACCTTTTAAATAACTGTCCAACGTTTCCAGATTTCTATAAGATGAAATGTGGATCTGTCTCTGTATGTTCGTTGTTCGTACGTTTGTATATCCGTACATAGGCTCATATGTTGGTAGGCTTCTCTCTCTCTCTCTCTCTCTCTCTCTCTCTCTCTCTCTCTCTCTCTCTCTCTCTCACACTCTCTCTCTCGACTGATTGGAGAGCTTTTGGAGGGCTCTGCCCTTTTTCTTTTAAAACTGCACATTTTCTCTTGGCACCATGGCAAAATGTCCTTCCACTTATACTGTTTTCAAAATACCCCTCCATATACTCCTCAAAATACCTCTCAAGAGAGGTATAAGTAATGTCAAACTGTCTAGAATTGCAGGAAATGTGTTTTAAAATGTAAAAAAAATCTAATCTGGGGAAGGATCCCCCCCAATATCTACACCACAATTTTGCTTTGATCGAATGATTGTGTCCGTGTGTGTGTGTATGTGTCAGTATTAGTGTGTGTCTCAGTGTCACTGTGTGTGTTTGTGTGAGTGTCTCAGTGTCAGTTTGTGTGTGTGTGTGTGTGTGCATGCATCCTGTCACAGTGTTGTGACAGACAGAATAAGATGTGTGGAATGGGCTGTGCAATCAGGAGGCCATCCACCCAAGCTATTTCCTTCCTCCCGGGCTCCCTCTGTCACGGTCCAGTAAATTGACCCAGTGATGCCTGGTTAGACAGGCCGCTGCTGCTGCTCCCACTGCATTACCCACAGCTCACAAATAAGTAACTTACTACAGCTGCACTGCAGAGAGACCAGAGACCCATTTCTCTATGCCTTGTGTTACCTCATCATCACCCCTCTCAAAATAGTTCCTACCAGCATCTCTATGCATATGTTGCTTCTCAAATGGCAGCCTATTCCCTATATAGTCCCTTGCTTTTGACCAGAGCCCGATTGGCCCCATAGGATCTGATTAAATGTAGTGCACAATATAGAGAATAGGGTGTGATTTGTGACACACCCTATACCATATTTCCTCATCACAACCACTTCGGCCCATAGATTTAGTCACATGCGGGTGTATCTGTCTTGTGCCCGTAGCACTTGAGTTGAAATCATACATTACTGCAACTCATCATTACATTACACTCTGCATTGCAAAAGCCACTTATCACCACCATCATCCGTGGTACCACCATCACACGTTTTTCAAGTCAGAAATGATCATGCGGAGTACATACAGATGGTGTATGGTGAATGAATGGGGAGAAAGGCAGTGATTGTCGTGGCTCTTTTCATGTGGAGTTTAGTACACACCCTCAGGGGTACACTGCCATGACGCATTTAACTGACTTCACACAGTTCATACACAGAGAGAGAGAGAGAGAGAGAGAGAGAGAGAGAGAGAGAGAGAGAGAGAGAGAGAGAGAGAGAGAGAGAGAGAGAGAGAGAGAGAGAGAGAGAGAGAGAGAGAGAGAGAGAGAGAGAGAGAGAGAGAGAGAGAGAGAGAGAGAGAGAGAGACTCACTGATAGACAGACACAGCATACATGCGTTAATGAATCAGCTCTGGATCCGATTTTATCACATTCAAGCGAGATTTGCCATCTGTCTGATAACAATTTTCTCTACAAACAAACCAATAGACAAGTTTAAATCAAATGTATAATGGCCCCCACCAGATTGAACTGACCTACCAAGGCCTCCTGTTTAAATGGTACCTTCTGCTTTCTTTAGTCTTAGAAAAAAAGGTGCTTAGTAGAACCATGTAGGGTTCTTCAGTTTGTCCCCATAGGGGAACTCTTTTTGTCGGGTTCTTCATAGAACCCCCTGTAAATGGTTCTACCTAGAACTCTCTATGAACTCTATTTGGAGGGTTCTTCTTAGAACCCGCTATGAATGGTTCCACCAGCCTTATTAGCCTTTAAAATAATATTATTTATGGCATATATTATAAAGCCTTTCTTTCAGGGCCTAGTTATACCCTAACATAGTGGGGGTATATGGTTTACAGGCCACATCAGGCCAGCAAGTCACATTATGCCGGCTTGCAAAGTGATGTTTAATTCCTATTGGAATCCAGCCAGTTAGGAATTTTTTATCACCCACAACCTGAATTCAGAATGACTGCCAGGGTAGGGAAGATGGAATACTGAGACTACCTCAATCATCTAAACTGGAACAACCATCTCAGTTAAACTGACAGATTTGATTAGTACACTGCTCAAAAAAATAAAGGGAACACTAAAATAACACATCATAGATCTGAATGAATGAAATAATCTTATTAAATACTTTTTTCTTTACATAGTTGAATGTGCTGACAACAAAATCACACAAAAATTATCAATGGAAATCAAATGTATCAACCCATGGAGGTCTGGATTTGCAGTCACACTCAAAATTAAAGTGGAAAACCACACTACGCCTCGCCTGATCCAACTTTGATGTAATGTCCTTAAAACAAGTCAAAATGAGGCTCAGTAGTGTGTGTGGCCTCCACGTGCCTGAATGACCTCCCTACAACGCCTGGGCATGCTCCTGATGAGGTGGCGGTTGGTCTCCTGAGGGATCTCCTCCCAGACCTGGACTAAAGCCACCGCCAACTCCTGGACAGTCTGTGGTGCAACGTGGCGTTGGTGGATGGAGCGAGACATGATGTCCCAGATGTGCTCAATTGGATTCAGGTCTGGGGAACGGGCGGGCCAGTCCTTAGCATCAATGCCTTCCTCTTGCAGGAACTGCTGACACACTCCAGCCACATGAGGTCTAGCATTGTCTTGCATTAGGAGGAACCCAGGGCCAACCGCACCAGCATATGGTCTCACAAGGGGTCTGAGGATCTCATCTCGGTACCTAATGGCAGTCAGGCTACCTCTGGCGAGCACATGGAGGGCTGTGCGGCCCCCAAAGAAATGCCACCCCACACCATGACTGACCCACCGCCAAACCGGTCATGCTGGAGGATGTTGCAGGCAGCAGAACGTTCTCCACGGCGTCTCCAGACTCTGTCACGCCTGTCACGTGCTCAGTGTGAACCTGCTTTCATCTGTGAAGAGCACAGGGCGCCAGTGGCGAATTTGCCAATCTTGGTGTTCTCTGGCAAATGCCAAACGTCCTGCACGGTGTTGGGCTGTAAGCACAACCCCACCTGTGGACGTTGGGCCCTCATACCACCCTCATGGAGTCTGTTTCTGACCGTTTGAGCAGACACATGCACATTTGTGGCCTGCTGGAGGTCATTTTGCAGGGCTCTGGCAGTGCTCCTCCTTGCACAAAGGCGGAGGTAGTGGTCCTGCTGCTGGGTTGTTGCCCTCCTACGGCCTCCTCCACGTCTCCTGATGTACTGGCCTGTCTCCTGGTAGCGCCTCCATGCTCTGGACACTACGCTGACAGACACAGCAAACCTTCTTGCCACAGCTCGCATTGATGTGCCATCCTGGATGAGCTGGACTACCTGAGCCACTTGTGTGGGTTGTAGACTCCGTCTCATGCTACCACTAGAGTGAAAGCACCGCCAGCATTCAAAGGTGACCAAAACATCAGCCAGGAAGCATAGGAACTGAGAAGTGGTCTGTGGTCACCACCTTCAGAACCACTCCTTTATTGGGGGTGTCTTGCTAATTGCCTATAATTTCCACCTGTTGTCTATTCCATTTGCACAACAGCATGTGAAATTTATTGTCAATCAGTGTTGCTTCCTAAGTGGACAGTTTGATTTCACAGAAGTGTGATTGACTTGGAGTTACATTGTGTTGTTTAAGTGTTCCCTTTATTTTTTTGAGCACTGTATATAAAAATGTATGCACTTTTTCTTTGTGTAGCATAACATGTATAAATCAATCAATGTACATGCAAAACAGATATTAAAACAAACAATTCTGAAAATCACCTTGCAATAGAGCATGCTGGGAAATATGATATATGGTTTGATGTAGAACCCTTCTTGCCTTTTCACTTATCAAATAACCCTTTCTTCCAAAAACAATTCTTAGGACGTTCCTCTCCGGGCTAGGGGGAAGTTTTCGGAAGTTCGGAGAGTCTGGTGTGCCCAAAGTAAAAGGCTAGGATATGCATATAATTAGAAAACACTTTGAAGTTTCGAAAACTGATAAAATGATGTCTGTGAGTATAACAGAACTGATATGGCAGGCGAAAACCTGAGGAAAATACATCCAAAAAAATAGCTTATTTTGAACTCCCATGCAATTGGTATGGTTTCCTATTGCACAATGAAAAGAATAGCTCCCAGATTGCAGTACCTATGGCTTCCACTGGATGTCAACAGTCTTTAGACAAGGTTTCAGGCTTGTTCTTTGAAAAATGAACAAGTAGCTGTAGTTTATCATTGGGTTCCTCCTTGGGTCTGTAGTCCTGTGGCGCGTGTGACTGAGGACGCGCTCTTTGTTATTTATCTCCGGTATTGAACATACTACATTCTGTCTGAAATTGTATCATTTATTTACATATTAGGGTATCTGAGGATTGATTAGAAACATTGTTTGACTTGTTTGGACGAAGTTTATTGGTAACTTTTGGGATTTTTTGGTCTGTATGTTAAACGAGTTGAACGGGTGGATTACTGAACAAAACGCGCCAACCAAACTGAGTTTTTGGGAAATAAAGAGGGACCTTATCGAACAAAACAACCATTTATTGTGTAGCTGGGACCCTTGGGATTGCAAACAGAGATCTTCAAATGTATGTGATTTATTTTATCGCTATTTTAGATTTTTGTGACGCCTGTGCTGGTTTGAAATATATTTATATGCAGGAAGTATGCGGGGCTCTGTCCTCAGATAATCAAATGCTATGCTTTCGCCGTAAAGCCTATTGTAAATCGGACAAAGCGGTTTGATTACCAAGATTCTAAGCTAAAGAATGATGTATGACACTTGTATTTTCATGAATGTTTAATATTAAAAATTTTGTATTTTGAATTTCGTGCTCTGCAATTTCACCGGATGTTGTCGAGGTGGCACGCTAGCGGGACACTGTTCCGTAAGAAGTTATTAAAGGTTCCAGGTAGAACCCTATCCTTCCGCAAAGAACCCTCATGGAACCCTTTTTTTTAAGAGTGTACAGTGTTTCATGGAGCCAGTCGGATAGAATGGAACCCTAGCTCCCCAGCAGAGTTAATGGTAACGCATCACGTTTTAATAGAGCAACACCTGTGAGGGCCAGAGCCTCTCAGTAATGAGAGTTGTGTAATAAATTAGCAGGGCCTTATTGAGATCTGTCAGTGGCCAGACAATGGCTTCACTGTTCCCTCCCAGTGCTGCACCCTCTCTCTCTCTCTCTCTCTCTCTCTCTCTCTCTCTCTCTCTCTCTCTCACACTGCCCCCACAGCAGCAGAATTCATTTAAAACATACCTAATGCCCTCACTTCCTCAATTTCTCTCCTTTGACAACCCTGCTACTTCCATCTCACACTTAATTACCATTTTATTTTTCATTTACCTCCAGAATCGTCCTGAGTCCCCAACCTTCCTTCTCCCAAGCACCAAAGACAAAAAAAAACCAATCAGGCAGAATAGAATGTAACACGTGAATGCTAATAGCTTTACGCAGCGTAATCTCAGCAGATGTTTAATATTATGCAGGTTTATGACGGCTTTTGAAGCAAAGAGAGCCATAACCCCATTATTTGAAGAGATGTGCCATTGTAATACCCGGTATTAGAGCCTGATCCACTGAGAGGTGACCAACCCAACGTCTCCATATTCCTAAGCTGAGTTAAACCATTGTCTGTTTCCCAAATAGCACTCTGTTCCCTTAATAGTGTACTACTTTTGGCCCATAGGGAATAGGGTGCCAACTTGATCCCTCCAGCCTAAAGTAAAGGAAAAGTTTATCCTCATAGACACTATTCATTTTGTGTCTGTATCTGAGGGTTAGCAGCTGTTCCTGATGTCAGTGTGAGTACTCCAACTATTTCAGTTCACTTAATTTATTTGCTCTTTTACAGAAATGTGTATTGATTTCAGCCAGACTCTTTGAAAGTGGAATAATACTGTAACAGCGGAGTATTGTTGCTGTGTAGTGTATACTTTTATCTGGCTTTTTTCGAGATGACTATTGACAGTCACAGAATGGTTCCAACCTAAAACGATGTTATTATAGGTGTAGGGATGTAGCCAAGTAGCTATACTATACTGTGTGCATGCAATGTGCATGCGACTTACTATTTCATAGAAAGAGGTCAATCAATAATATGGTAATACAGTACAGTCAGTCTACCAGTGTAGCGATACTGGGTCCTTTCATGTAAAGGCAATACGTTTATTAATTTGTTAACTACATTAATTAATTCCATTGTGGGGATAACAGATTTAAATGTCTGTAGTGATTTAGCTGAATGGTTACCTTGAGATCGTTCACTACAATCAGGTCTACGGGTCTATACTGATGTCTGGGGACATGAGGACTAACGCACAACAATTTCCAGCCGTTCAATCAGCCAGAGAGAGATGATGGATATTACAGTACAAGGCCCTGTACACACTCAGGTTGTACAACTGTTGTACAACGCATTTTACAGATATATGGCTGTAAAACAACTGAGAGTTTGTCTGAACACATTTTTTTATAAAACCATTGTGCCAAATGCGTTGTACAGCCTAAAGCTGAAATCCACATACAGTGAAAAGGCTCTACTGTTCGCCCCAGCTGCATTGTTATTGGTTTTGTTCTGTTCATGAAACGGAGGAGAGGAGCATATGGCAGCGTGGTAAAAAAAAGTTTACTTCTTTGTTCTTCTACTATTCCAAACTGACGTGACAGTTTCACCCTATGATTTCAGCTTTAAGTGTGTACGAAGCCAAAGCTGATTCAAATTAGCACAGTGGGGAAATTGCATGTTTGGTCATTCAGAATGGCTAGTATAACCAATTTTCGGACACAAATTGGCCTTACATTTGAATAACAAACTTAACGTGAATGTATATTGCTCATCTGTGTTCTTTTTATTATAGGAAACACGTTGACAACTGATACTTTGCTTTGAGACAATATTAGTTCAGAGGGAATGTGCAATGTAATTCTAAGAGAGTTCAAAGCCAGACTGAAATGGAAATATGTCACTTTGAAAGAGAAGAGCTAGTCTGTTATGCTCTTTCTATCACTGTCTTCGTCTTTTATCCCCAAGTCTGTAAGGGGTAGCTGTACAGGCTGAAGCTAGATAATAGCAACACCATATGCTTTAGGAGTTGACTCTAAAAGTAGTTTCATAAGATAGGTTTCCATCTAATTGGCAACATTTTTATGTGAATATTCTCAAATCTGCATAAAAACAATATGCGTATTTTCCCACCAGAGATATGTTTCCATGACTTGTTGCGAATCAATGGATGTGCGCAATGAAGTAGTGCACATAAAAATGACTTTTTCCGTTACATTTCCAAGTATGGGGTTTTATTATTATTAAATAAAAAATACAAGTCAAATGTGTTTCCATCGCATTTTCAAATCTACTGATGGTTTTGTTGCAAAAGATGTTGCGTTATATAGTGAATGTGCCCTCTCTGGTATTGGCATGTGCACTGTAGCCAACAGCTTGCAGATGCAGTGCAGGTATAACCAGAAAGGAAGAGGTAAAGCGAGATGGTTATCACTCTCCAAAATCTGTCCAAAATAATCCCAATGCGTTTCTATGGGCTTAATATGCCGGCCTGTCTTCCCACCTTTGGGACAACGACTCCCATTGTTAGGGCGGAGACATGAGCATATCTTCATTATATACAGATCTCTGGTATAGCCTACGTGATGAGATTATTATGGCGAAAAGAGCGAGATAATTTTTATTTGTCAAACTGCAGCCAAGAAAAGATCATCATGTCACCAGAATAAGACCCTCAATATCTATTGGAAAGGTGCATCAAGCTCATCACTTTGCGCTTTCACCACCCTGTGAAGTTCATCATAACTTCTTTCATCTATAGCCTAATAACTGCATGCTTTCCCGAGTCGTATTGTCATTAGACATGATGGTTATTATATCAATATTTGCACATAAAAGTGTTTTCACCACCATTTCTGTCACATCCAGGCCTGAGAAGACAGGCTGGTGTGGTTAGTTTTGTTTTTGGTGTAGGGGTTTTTATGTTCTAGGTGTTATATTTCTATGTTGGGGTAATGGTTCCCAATTAGAGGCAGCTGTGTGTCGTTGTCTCTAATTGGGAACCATATATATGTTTGGGGTTTTCGTATAGATTTTGTGGGTTATTGTTTGTACATAGCTTGGTTAGTTCACATGTTATGTTCAGCGTCACGATCTTCGTTACGTTCGTTTTGTTACTTTTTGTCCCAGTTACATTGTTAAATAAACATGTATACTGGATACCTCGCTGCGCCTTGGTCTGTCCCTTCCGAGGATCGTGACAATTTCTCCCGTAATTAATTTTACGTACACAAAATATCCCACCTTGTCTAGCGTATTTTGTTTTGTCTACATTTGGAAAGTTTACCAACAAATTAGCTGTTTCCATCAGGCCTGTAGTCTTTTTTTATCCTGCATGTATTTTACTCGCATAAAAAGGTTGGATGGAAACCTGGTTATTTAGTGTAAAAACAATTATGAACAAGAATTTGATGTCTATATTGCAGACCTTATATTTACTGAATTGGATGGACTATTGTGAAACATAGAAGGTAGTGAAAAAGGGAAAATGCAGTGCACATGTAGTTGTGGATTCTTGTAGTATTTATGGTGTGTAGATAAAAAGAGGAATGTACAAATCCCAGATTGCCCCATTAAAAACCTGGGACACAGGTGTGAAAACAAACAATTATTCGTTATGAAAAGGAAAATGAGGAAGTTCCACACAGTATTTACAGTGAAGGAAAGGAAAATGTATGCCATCTTTAGTGACACACATTAATACAGCAGGTAAAAAATAATTTTAATTTGAGACACAGATTGGAGAAACACATTGTGACACGCATTATAAATATGCTCATATTCACAGGTGTGTAAACAACAGACAATCAGAGCTCAGTTGAGTAGCAGGGTTAATTTAATTTCGATCAACCGACCCAGTGACGTCAAATCCTTCACCTGAATTGTCCCAGAAAAGTCCCCTGTCGTGCTCCTATCCAGTCCTGGTCCCTGTATGTGGATCTGGTGCATGTTGTCAGCCCTGCAGAACCTGTAATAGAGCCCTGAGCGACCGGCGTCCGGGTGTTTCTGAGTTATTTCCAGAGTGTGTGGTTCAGCATGGGGACGTACTGTAGAGAGCAGAGATGGAGAGAGCCCTGGATGGGTTTTTTAAAGGGGCAATCTGGGATTGGTACATTCTTTTTTTTACTTCTATTTGAATTATGTATAGTCATTGATTCTAAAAGAATCTAACTTATAAATGCCTCATGAATATGGTTAAAACTATCATTTTGACCATTATAGATGGTCCGTCCTTGCATCCATAGCTCCAAATATGCATTTTGAGAGTGGATACATTTATCTAGCTCTATCCCTCAGATGTTTACCTAAACAAAGTGGGGAGTTGACGACTTTGCTGTTTGAACCCCAGATTGCGCCTTTAATAAGAGCTGACTAAGTTTGGAGACGGTGCCTCCTCTCAGACAGGTGAGATGTAACGAGAGGAGAAAAGGAGGAGGCTGATGAATGTGTCTGGGTGTTGAGGAGCAGGGGACCCTCTTAGGGGCCACACTACACACCCAGGAAGGCCCCACTGGGGCCACATACAGGAATGGTGCTTTAACAGAAATAAGGCACTGAGGGTTTGTCTCAAAGCCCTGAACTAGGTCTATATCTATAACAGCTATAGTTCTCTGCATGAAACCATATACTTGCACTATAGGAACACACTGTAGGCATCTTCAGACATGTATTTATTGTATAGTAAGATATAAGACACTGGGATTATGTCTTCGTCACAAATTTCACCCTAATTCCTATTTAGAACAGAGCATGAGACAATGGTCTAATCCTATCTGTTTCCTTTCACTGGTTTGAGACAGCAGCACGACAATGACAGGCCATGAATTACACTGATCTGAGAGTGTGTGTGTGTGTGTGTCTGAGTGGTCAGATCAATAAACACAGGCTGTGTGTGAGTCCTTCTGCCTTCCCTTGTGTTATTTACTGCTAAACAACATAATCAATTTAAAGTTCCCCCTCACATACAGAGATCAATCATACATTTGAGGCCGCTCTTCCGACTTCAATAGCCTGGTTTAAAGTAGAGGCTCAGGATTGTGTGAGCATGCGAGAGTATTAGAATGTGTGTGTGTGTGTGCCACATTGGCAACAGAGGGAGAATGGAAGTCATTTGACTGTTGTGCAGGCATCCGTCCATGATACAGCATCATTCAGTTTGGATTAAGTTTCCCTGGCAGAGCGGTGGTTCGGCAGAAATATAATCATTCTTTGGAGAGGTGTTTAAACCACTTCTCCTCCCTCCATTACCAATGAAAATAAATCTGATAGCTTTTGAAGTTGTGAGGATTCGAGGAAATGCATTTTGCGTTATGCATTTACTTGCCAGGGACTTGAGTTGGTTTTGGAGGAGCAGTTAGTTTTGAACTTTGCTGATTATTTGTTACTTACCTATTTACTTACTTATTTTCTTGCTGATTTCCATTTCTAATAAAGCCCCATCCCACCACCCTTGACAATTGTTGTTACTGATTTTCCTGTTTGTCACAATCTTGATTATTTTGAATGATGTTGTTATTGATTTTGTTAATTAATGAGAGAGAGAGAGAGAGAGAGAGAGACTTGGACTTTTTGTCTTTCTTTAATGAAACATTCTCATTTCATTAAAACCTCACCCCTCCCCCTTAAAATAAAACACCAAAATATATCCTGTACTGCAGTATTGCATACCATACTCTACCCTACGATACAAAACAACACCACACATCACAATAACCAAAACCTCACCACTTCTACAACCATATTTCCAAAACATCTTCCCCAGCTATACAGACAGCCCCCCAACACACCATATCTCCTGAAACATCTCCACGCTTTTTATCATTTTCTAGAACTCAAATTCCACCCTAAGGCGCGCAGAGACCATCCCATTAAATGATAGTAAAGGGTCTGTTATCCCCCCACCTTTGACCCTGTTCTCCTGAGCAAACAGAAAATTTGTCCTTCTCCTTATTTGAATACCTGTACCCCATTATAAACAGTAAACCCCACCCCCAACCTCTCACACACATTCCAACAGAGACATTAATGGCATTAACCTGGCGCACACAGAAAACACATGAATGTCACGATCCTCTGTAGGGACAGACCAAGACGCAGCGATGCTTCCAGTATACATTTTGTTAAATACGAACGTAACTGGGAAAAATAACAAAAACTAAACGAAGATCGTGATGATGACATGACAAAACAAACACAGCTATGCTCAAACAATTACCCACAAACCCCAAGTGAAAACTACAAACATATATATGGTTCCCAATTAGAGACAACGACACTCAGCTGCCTCTAATTGGGAACCATTACCCAAACATAGAAATATATAATCTAGAACAGAAAAACCCTACACCAAAAACAAAAACAAAACACTTCAGCCTGTCATCTCAGGCCTGGACGTGACAATGAATCAGTTTCACTCATAACACAGAAAGGACACCCCTGCCCGACTCCCGGTTCAACCCGTGCCAACCAGCTGTTTGTGGCCAGGGCTCCATGTAGAACCCTCCACTGGAGGTTCCCTGACCTCTTTGGTACTGGGTGTTTGTAGAGCCTCCTCAATCTAAAACCCACCATACTCTCCACCCCACATATCCCCTGCCACTGATGTGCCTTCACTCCTGTTAGGCTCCTGATGTTCCTTACCTTAATGCAGAGGTTATAGAGGGCTTTACCTCCCACCCCCTCAAACTGCCCCAGGCTCAGAGTGTTAAAATCTAACAAGTCCTCCAGACCCCCTTGCCTGTGCCCTTGCCAGTATTTATGCTGCAATAGTTTGTGTCGGGGGGCTAGGGTCAGTCTGTTATATCTGGAGTATTTCTCATGTCTTATCCAGTGTCCTGTGTGAATTTAAGTATGCTCTCTCCAATTCTCTTTTTCTCTCTCTCTCTCTCCCGGAGGACCTGAGCCCTAAGACCATGCCTCAGGACTACCTGGCCTGATGACTCCTTGCTGTGCCCAGTCCACCTGGTCATGCTGCTGCTCCAGTTTCAACTGTTCTGCCTGCGGCTATGGAACCCTGACCTGTTCACTGGACGTGCTACCTTGTCCCAGACCTGCTGTTTTGGACTCTCTCTCTCTTCCACATCTGCTGTCTCTAACTCTGAATGACTGGCTATGAAAAGCCAACTGACATTTGCTCCTGAGGTGCTGACCTGTTGCAACCTCTACAACCACTGTGAATATTATTATCTGACCCTGCTGGTCATCTATTAACATTTGAACATCTTTACCATGTTCTGTTATAATCTCCACCCGGCACAGCCAGAAGAGGACTGGCCACCCCTCAGAGCCTGGTTCCTCTCTAGGTTTCTTCCTAGGTTTCTAGGGACTTTTTCCTAGTCACCGTGCTTCACCATCTGCATTGCTTGCTGTTTGGGGTTTTAGGCCCTGGTTTATGTATAGCACTTTGTGACATCGACTGATGTAACAAGGGCTTTATAAATACATTTGATTGATTGATTGACCTGCAGTGGTGGAAACATTGGTGGCCCCTCCCCCTTTGGCAGATCAAACACCCCCCTTACCGGCTCAGACAGTGCCTCCAGGACCACCTCCAGGAATCTCTCCAGCAGCCTAGGATACGTTATTCCTGTTTGTTGTGCCAGGACTTCCGGGGTTTTCCACCCCTCCTCTCCCAGCAGTCGCAGGTCACCCAGCCTTAGTAAACCCGCTGCCATCAGTCACCTCTGCAGGGTGGCCGACTGAACCAATCTCAAAGGGATGGCTGGGTTGTGGAAGATAGGCCCCTCCCACACCCACAGCCCAGGCTCCACACCCCCTTCTCGTGTGGGCCTTAACAGCTGCCAGGCCCTCAGCACTGCAGAGTAAAAGTCTGAGAGACCTGCTGTACTCAGCCTCTCCAGCTTCATGAGGAACAGCTGCCAGTCGAACCCTAATCCACCAGCTCTCCTCAGCAGCGCACATGCTGGTTCCCTCCAGCCAACATCAGTATAGTACAGCAGTCTCTGCGCCGCCTTAAGTCTGAAAGCAACCACCCTGCTCTCCAGTTCCACCAGGCCCTGTCCTCCTTCGTGGACAGACATGTACACCCCTCAGCCAGTCATGGCCCGGCCATAAAAAATCCACCAGCTTGTTTTGCAGGTCTGCGAGCAGACCGGTTGGGGGGGTTGAGAACAGCCAGTTTATGCCACAAGGAAGATGCCACCAGGTTGTTGATTATCAGCACCCTCCCTCTATATGACACTTGGGACAGGAGCCACCTCCACCTGGCCAGTCTTGACACCACTGCCTGTGACAGCCCCTCCCAGTTCTTCCTGACCCAGCCCTTCACAACCCCGGTGCAAACCCCCTGGAAGCAAAGGAGGGGCCCTATCCCCCCATGCCCCACATAACAGAGCTTTGCTATTGCCCCAGTTTACCTTAGCTGACGAAGCTCTCTTATACACCTTCAGACTAGTCTCTAGTGCCTGCATATCCTGACCATTCCTGACCATCACAGAAACATCATCTGCATACGCTGACAGTGCTATGCCTGTCAACACACCCATGCCTTTCCAGCACACTCCCTGCAGTCTCCTGCGTAGCAGGCACAAAAAAGGCTAAATTGCTAGTGTATATAACTGCCCAGATAGAAGGCATCCTTGTCTAATGCCCCGTCTCACCCAGACTGGCCTGCTGAGGCCCCCTCCCACCTTGACCATACATGACGCCCCAGCATACAACAGCTTCACACAGGTCAAAAACCTTACCCCAAACCCAAACATCACATTAAACAGATACTCATGGTCCACTCTATCAAAAGCCTTCTCTTGATCTAAAGAGACCAGTCCAAAGTTCACATTAGACCCTATCGACAAGTCCAACATGTCCCTGATTAAGAACAAGTTGTCCGTGATTGAGTGTCCCGTTACGCAATATGCCTGGTCCTTGTGTACTATAGAGTCCAGATGGGACTTCAGTCTATAAGCGAGGACCTTGGCAAATACCTTGGCTGGGGGACATCTGGGTTACGGCCTCTGCCAGTTCATGGGACAACAAGGGAATGTCTACTTCATCCCTCTGTGGCAGTGAGAGCGTAGGGTTCAGAGTTCTGCAAACAAAACCTGGCATCCTGTAAGAGCTTTACATTACACTTCCAATAGGATGCCTGCCGAGGCCCTGGTGAAATAGACTGCTGAGCCATGGTTATGTGGTGATCCTACTTCCTAAACCGTTTCCGGGGTGAGAGGACACCATGCCCCTCATTTTTCATAGTGTATTTTACTGATCTTACCAACTTTAAAGGATCACAAAAAAAGCCTCAAGATTAACTTTCTTCCCCTTAGTCTCATTCAGAAACCTGAAACCATATACTTTGACCCCTCTGCCTGACTGGCTGTCAGCTCTGGACCCATTGAGGAGGAGAAAATAAATCCTCCTCATCTTCCTCTTCCTCAGACTCACCTTCTTCCTCCTCATCTCCATTTCCCATCCTGACCACCTGCCCTTTCTCTCTGGTTGGGCCTCCCTCCCAGCACCAGGCAAAGGTTCCTTAGTGCCTTTGACATCACCAGCCTCTCCCCTCCCAACTCCTTTCTTCTCTCCCTTTTTCCTCTTCCACATGACACCATCCAACCCCCCCACCCCCCTAGTCGCTTCCCCTTCCCCACTATACTCTCCTCATCCACTAGCATAACCTGAATAGACCCAGCCTCATCTACCCCACCATCTGTAGCATGACTAGGCCCAGCCTCATCTACACCACCATCCATGATATGACTAGACCCAGCGTCAGCTACACCACCATCTATAGCCTGACTAGACCCAGCCTCATCTACCCCACCATCTGTAGCATGACTAGGCCCAGCCTCAGCTACACCACCATCTCTAGCATGACTAGTCCCAGCCTCATCTACACCACCATTTATAGCATGCCTAGACCCAGCCTCATCTACCCCACCATCTCTAGCATGTCTAGGCCCAGCCTCAGCTACATCACCATCCATGATATGACTAAACCCAGCCTCAGCTACACCACCATCTATAGCCTGACTAGACCCAGCCTCATCTACCCCACCATCTGTAGCATGACTAGGCCCAGCCTCTGCTGCCCGCGTCTCATGGCCCCCTGCACGTTGACCTCGATTTCCCCCACTGGCACTTGTACCCTCACCTTGTCTACAGCTTTTATGTGGGCACGCAAAGCTCTTATGCCCCAAATCCCCACACTCAAAGCACTGTAGACTATCTGTGCTGGCAAAACCTGCGTAGAGCCCCTCCCCATGCCTCACTTTAAAATGCACATTTACAGTAACTGTTGCTCATTGTTATTCAGAAACATGAACACTTGCCGCCGGAACGAAACATCATGCTTGACGGCATCTGCCTGAAAACCTGCAGACAGTACACAAAACCCACTAGCAAAATTAGCAAAACGACTCAGCTCTTTCCTGATTTGATATTCTGTAATAAACAGAGGCAAATTTGCAACTACCACCCTGGTCGAGGGGGTAGAAATTGAGAAATTGGCACCAACCTACCCCTTATAAAAATTATACTAGCAATGGGCCTACCCACCAAATTGGCTATTTCCATCAACACAACCACAGCTTTGTTCATTCTGGAAGCGGAATGTATAAATAAAAGAAAAACATTCAACAATATAAAATCCATGTACACAAACAACAAGTGTGCAGGTAAAATTGGCAAAAAACACACACATTTATTTCCACAGGGCTGTAGGGTGAGACAGGGATGCAGCTTGAGCCCCACCCTCTTAAACATACAGTACAAGTCAAACGGTTGGACACACCTACTCATCCAAGGGTTTTTCTTAATTTTTTACTATTTTATAAATTGTAGAATATTGGTGAAGACATCAAAACGATAAATAATACATACAGAATCATGTAGTAAAAAAAGGGTTAAACAAATATATTTTTGATTTTATATTCTTCAAGGTAGCCAACCATTGCATTGATGACAGCTTTGCACACTCTTGGCATTCTCTCAACCAGCTTCATGAGGAATGCTTTTCCAACAGTCTTGAAGGAGTTCCCACATATGCTGAGCACTTGTCGGCTGCTTTTCCTTCACTCTGCGGTCCAACTCATCCCAAACCATCTCAATTGGGTTGAGGTTGGGTGATTGTGGAGGCCAGGTCATCTGATGCAGCACTCCATTACTCTCCTTGGTCAAATAGCCCTTACATAGCCTGAGGTGTGTCCTCTTGAAAACAAATGATAGTCCCGCTAAAAACCAGATGGGATGGCGTATCGCTGCAGAATGCTGTGGTAGCCATGCTGGTTAAGTGTGCCTTGAATTCTAAATAAATCACAGACAGTGTCACCAGTAAAGCACCCCCACACCATCACACCTCCTCCTCAATGCTTCACAGTGGGAACCACACATGCAGAGATCATCCGTTCACCTATTCTGCACATCACAAAGACACGGTTGTTGGAACCAAAAATCTCAAATTTGTCCTTTAGTAGTGGTTTCTATGCAGCAATTTGACCATGAAGGCCTTGTTCATGCAGTCCCCTCTGAACAGATGTTGAGATGTGTCTGTTACTTGAACTCTGTGAAACATTTATTTGGGCTGCAAAATTAGGTGCAGTTAAGTCTAATGAACTTATCCTCTGCAGCAGAGGTAACTCTGGGTCTTCCTTTCCCGTGGTGGTCCTCATGAGTGCCAGTTTCATCATAGCCCTTGATGGTTTTTGTGATTGCACTTGAAGAAAGTTCTTGAAATTTTCCGAATTGACTAACATTCATGTCTTAAAGTAATGATGGACTGTTGTTTCTCTTTGCTTATTTGAGATGTTTTTGACATAATGTGGACTTGGTCACTTACCAAATACGGCTATCTTCTGTATATCACCCCTAACTTGTCACAACAAAATTGATTGGCTCTGACGCATTAAGAAGGAAAGAAATTCCTTTAAACTTTTAACAAGGCACACCTGTTAATTGAAATGCACTCCAGGTGACTACCTCATGAAGCTGGTTGAGGGAATCCCAAGAGTGTGCAAAGCTGTCATCAAGGCAAATGGTGGCTACTTTGAAGAATCTCAAAAATAAATATATTTTGATTTGTTTTTATCACTTTTTTGGTTACTACATGATTCCATATGTGTTATTTCATAGTTTTGATGTCTTCACTGTTATTCTACAATGTAGAAAATAGTAAAAATAAAGAAAACTATTGAATGAGTAGGTTTGTACAAACTTTTGACTGGTACTGTACAGTGGCTTACGAAAGTATTCACCCCCTTGGCATTTTTCCTATTTTGTTTCCTTACAACCTGGAATTAAAATATATTTTTTTTGGGGGGGGTTGTATCATTTGATTTACACAACATGCCTACCATTCTCTTTTGTGAAACCCCACAATCAAATAAATATCCATTTAAATTACAGGTTGTAATGCAACAAAATAGGAAAAATGCCAAAGGGGATGAATACTTTTGCAAGGCACTGTATATGTCAACAAATTGGCATGTGCACTAGAACAGTCTGCAGCATCCGGTTTCACCCTACTAGAATCTGAAGTCAGATGTCTACTGTTTGCTGATGATCTGGTGCTTCTGTCCCCAACCAAAGAGGGCCTACAGCAGTACCTAGATCTTCTCCACAGATTCTGTCAGACCTGGGCTCTGACAGAAAATCTCAGTAAGACAAAAAGAATGGGGTTCCAAAAAAGGTCTTGTTGCCTGGATCACAAATACAAATTCCATCTAGACACTGTTGCCCTAGAGCACACAAAAAACTAAACAGTACCTACTTCAGCCTAAACATCAGCTCCACAGGTAACCTCCACAAAGCTACTGTATGAAAGATCTGAGAGACAAGGCAAGAAAGGCCTTCTACGCCATCAAAAGAAAGATAAAGCTTGACATTCCAATTAGGATCTGGCTAAAAATACTTGAATCAGTTATAGAACCCATTGCCCTTTATGATTGTGAGGTCTGGGGTCCACTCACCAACAAAGAATAAACAAAATGGGACAAACACCAAATTGAGACTCTTAATGCAAAATTCTGCACAAACATCCTCTGTGTCCAACATAAAACACCAAATAATGAATGCAGAGCAGAATTAGGCCGATACCCGCTAATTATCAATCCAGAAAAGATCCCTTAAATTCTACAACCACCTAAAAGGAAGTGATTCCCAAACCATCTATAACAAGGTAATCACCTACAGAGAGATTAACCTAGAGAAGAGTCCCCTAAGCAAGCTGGTCCTGGGGCTCTGTTCACAAATACAAACAGACCCCACAGAGGCCCAGGACAGCGACAGCAACACAATTAGAACCAACCAAATCATGAGAAAACAAAAAGATAATTACTTGACACATTGGAAAGAATTTACCAAAAATCTGAGCAAACTGGAATGCTATTTTGCCCTAAACAGAGAGTACACAGTGGCAAAATACCTGACCACCAAAATTATGGAAAGCTTTGACTATGTACAGATTCAGTGAGCATGGCCTAGCTATTGAGAGAGGCCGCCCTAAGCAGACCTGGCTCTCAAGAGAAACAGGCTATGTGCACACTGCCCACAAAATGAGGTGGAAACTGAGCTGCACTTCCTAACCTCCTGCTAAATGTATGACCATATTAGAGACACACATTTCCCTCAGATTACACCCACAAAGAATACAAATTTGATCAAATGTTGATAAACTCCCATGTCTATTGGGTGAAATACCACAGTGTGCCATCACAGCAGCAAGACAAGGGCAACCAGTGAAGAATGAACATTTAAATACAACCCATATTTATGTTTATTTATTTTCCCCTTTGTACTATTTGCACATCATTATAACACTGTACATAACCATAATATGACATTTGAAATGTCTATTCCTTTGAAACTTGTGTGTGTAATGTTTACTGTACATTTCACTTGCTTTGTCAATGTAAACAGAGAGAGAGAAAACATTGACCACATTACCTTCAGGATTAAAGCTTTTCCGCCTGTCAATCAGGTATTTTAACACCTCCCCCCCTGACCAGCGGAAACAGTGAAAAGAGAGAGTCAGTGTGATAGCCAGCCAGCTAGCCCTGCTCTACAAGAGCTCTCTGCCTCCATTTAGAATGACTGGGGAATGGATTTTTGGATGCACTCCAATACACACTCCTGAATATTGCTTAGTTGGCTGAGAACACTAGCCTTCTGTAATACACGAAGGGTAGGGAGGTAAGTATATGAGATACAGTCAGAGGTGAAAGTAAGGCAGTATGGTCCAGTACAGTGTCCCGGCAAAATAAATAGTGGGGGTATGCCGTACTGGTAAAACATGAGCCTATCACAGTAATTAAAACAAAATGTCAAGAAAACTTTAGGCTATTACACCACTTTTTATCATTACCTCATGTCAGAGGCATAACAAATGTGTGAATGGACTTGAAAACGGGTGGTACAGCCAACTCTCCAAAATGCTCTGTGGTTAGATGAGGCAGAGATGAGTGACCGATAAATTCTGGCCCAATGACAATCCCCAAATGTCATTACACTTTTTGGTGTTTTGTGGAACAGATGTCTCTTTCCATTCACCACTGTTTGGAGGCTGGAAATACAGTATGTTTTGCGAGTGGATGAACCTGTGCGGGTCGCCTAGTAAAGGAGCTCTTTAAAGTGATTGTTTGACAATCAGATGAAAATATAATGACTGGTTGTGTTTATGCCACAATAAAAGGTAATACATTTTAAAAGTTAAATGACAAATCTTTAAGACAAGGCCCACAGAGATCCTATTGAATTAATAGGGACTATATGGAATTGTATGATTAGGCCCATAAAAAATGTCCCGCAACAAGAAGAAAATAATACTACTTTCACCTCTGGATGCAGTATTTTGTAGCCTACTACACTAATCCATCAATACTCCATTTGTTATTTGTGGTTATTATTTTACTATATCTTTGAGAGGCAAGCACCTGAATGTAACGGTTGATTCTGAACTCTGAATTTCTCTCCCAATCTCTCTCCCGTCTCTAACCCAGGAAGCATGTCTTATCTGAAGTTCACCTTGTTTAAAACAAACAAGTGAAATTCTTGTGTGTGTATTATTTTTAAACAGTACACAAAGATGAGATATTTCTGTTCTGGTGAAAGTCAATAAAACATTTTAACACCAACTAATGGAAGTGAACAGGTGTGAAAGGTGCGCTAATGTTTGGCACCAATTTTGAAAAAACATTTGTACAATGTACAGTATGTGATATAATTTCATAATGAATCTAACAGACTGTTTTGGACCGTTCAATATAAACGTGGATTGAGGTTAGTTCTAATTAATTGGTAGAATTGGTACAAAAATACAATGGAAAAGTTGGCTTTTCAAACAACCCTTTATATCCAACTAGCAGAAGGTGAAAGATCCAAACAATAACACTCTGTTATTCTCCAAGTCCAATTAACCCCCAACATTACATGCATCTGCCCTGCAGTTACACTGCATTAATTATGGCCGCACACAAACGAACAGAAGAAAATAGGCTAGATTGGGTTAGATTAACATTGCTGTAGAAAAAATACATTTCATATTTTACACTAGGTTGGTCTCTGCAAATTGTATTTGGCCTTCAGTTCCAAGAGTAAAAACGAGAGTCATGAAGGTTAATACATTTTCATTAGGAGGACAACAATAGCTCACAGAGTCAAGCCAGAGTAGCAATTAAAGGTTTGGCCTTGCTTCCACTCTGTCTACATCCCAAATGGTACCCTATTTCCTACATAGTGCACTACATCCCATAGGGCTTTGGGCAAAAGTAGTGGACTACATAGGGAAAAGAGTGCCATTTGGGACAGACTGGGTCTCCTCTCTTACCTCTCCTGTCCTGTTAGATGCTAGCCAGAGATAGACTGTAGCTTAGGAGGATGCAAGGTGCTGAGTGAGAATTATGAAGAGGAAGTACAGTACTGTATATTCCATAAGAGCAACCAGTGCCAGGAATGTCTGATAATGGATGTGTCTTAATCACTATACCTCACTATACTTC
Organism: Brachymystax lenok tsinlingensis; assembly: GCA_030435695.1. Taxonomy (NCBI): domain Eukaryota; kingdom Metazoa; phylum Chordata; class Actinopteri; order Salmoniformes; family Salmonidae; genus Brachymystax; species Brachymystax lenok. The sequence goes on from CM059808.1 coordinate 6,682,140, forward strand.
CCTTTTATGATTTATGATTTTATGATAACATATAATCTCTTGGGAGTTTTGAGGAAGACAACAACATGCATTATAATGGTGGATATCCATGGTGACAGATCCTCTGCTCTAAGGCTACTATTGACCAGGGTCCAATAGAAGGCCTAGTAGTGCACTATATAGGGAATAGGGTGCCATTTGGTACGCACAGTAAATGTACCTTTGATTAGGATATCAACCATTTTGAGGATAGGTTACTCATAATATCAGCCTGGGGAAGCGACTCAAAGTCCATTGATGCTTTTATTTTATCCATAAGCTGATCGAATAGTCTGATAGAAGGAGCAGAGCCCATCACTGTCAGAGTCTTGACATGCTCATTGATGCATTAATGTCACAATTAACATATTAAGAAGAAAGTTGCTTATTCATTCACATCCTCTATGTTAATTAACCCAAATGGTGCAATTAAATCCACAAATTTACTTCAAACCCTCCACGGAAGATAATTAACCTCAATGCGAAATTCCTAACCCAGTCATATGTCACAGTGCTACAACACAATAGATGCCTTTCAGAGTGGGCGGTTGAGGGCTTTAGCCAATTTATTTAAGTAACTCTGTGTGTGTGTGTTTGTGTGTGTGTGTGTGTGTGTGTGTAGAAGCATTAGAAAGTCAGGCTGGCAGCGGTGAAATGCCACCATGCACACAACTGCAGCTGTCATTTTCACATTAGGTTATGATCTCCTAAACACCAGAGAAGAGTTAGTCTACATCCCAAATGGCACCCTATTCCCTTTATTGTGCATGGCATTACTTTTGCCATTTGGGACAGCACTGGTCAAAAGTAGTGCACTATATAGGGAATAGGGTGCCATTTGGGACAACAATACCGCAGCGTATCAGTTGAATTTGAGTGCCATTGCCTTTCATCGTGACTTTATCTGTCTGTCTCTATTTTCCAGTTCCTTCCAGCCTCCCAGAACAGAGCAGACAATGGTAATTCAGCTGTGTGTGTGTGTGTGTGTGTGTGTGTCTGTGTGTGTGTGTAGTGCAACCATGTATCTGCGTCAGGGAAGAAAGGGCCCAGTTTATCAGTCACTCCTGATATAAAGACAGAAAATCGATGACAAAAGAGTCAGCACAGAGGAAACACACACCAGCTGGGCCTGTGATAATATCTTAAATCTGACAGCCATCTGAGGATCACCCCCACCCCCCCATCCCCCTGTCTCATCCCAACTCATTTTGTTGTGAATCTGATGCTGCACTGAATGAGAACATGAGAGTGAGAATGAATGAGAGTATAATCAGTGATGCAGCCACCTCGATATTAAAAAATATTCCTATTCCCTGTTTAGTGCACTTATTTCACTAAAAAAGGTCCAAAGCACATTATATGGGGAGCAGGTTGACATTTTAGACACCACCCTGTAAACGTGTCTATAGCAGAGGCTAAGAACACAGTGACCATTGACCTGCTACTTCTGACCTGTCTGGCCAAGCCAATCCCTTCATCCTCTACAGCTGTACTTGTATCAAATGTCAGACTTGCATCCCCACTACTTTGAGGTGCATCACAGGGAAATATGATGTCCGAGGCCAAAACTTTATGGATCTCATTGAGATGTACATATCTTAACCTCTGTGGAGTGATGGATGGAGAACAATTCTGAACATTTATTGACTTGGGGATGTGACTCATTACATTCCTAAAGGGCAACATTTGGGCCATAATCCTTCGAGAGGTGAGAGATGTTTCATAATTGCCTCTTTCGGATAGTTTACAATCAGTACTTAAATGCCAGCAGGACGAGACACTTCGTCAAGCAGCTGACAGGACAGTGTCTGTCTATGGTGCATCTTCAGTACACACTAATAAAAGAGTGTCCCTCAAGGGTTCTTTGGGAAGGGTAATGATTCTATGTGGAACCATAATGACTCAAGTAAACATTTTGAGCCACGCAATAGTTCTTTGCAGTTCAGAAAAGGGTTCTTTCCTCTTTTAGTGAAAATGTAAATGTATGGGGGGTGGCTCATTGGAAAATGTAGGGTGGTGGTTTCCTCACAGCTGTTTTTGTGTGACCATGAGTCAGAGTGTCATTCCAGTTGATCTGATCTATTGTGTTATGCCATGTCATGACTTGACTTTAACATTAATCTGTGGACTTTTTTAAATCTAATTAACTATTTTAATTGTTACCCGATTAAATTAATCATGTAACAATTAAGTCATTAGGATCTGGGGCACCACGAGCGCGGTTCTTTAAAGAGTTATCATCTCCCGAATTAAACTCTAAAAGGTCTTTACCTATCACATGTATAAACAATATAAAAATAAATAATCGTTCTGAACAGTTGCATCTGCAAAAACCTGAGCCTTACTTATGATTCAGTACTACACAAATTGGTTAAATTATTTATTTACCAGCTAATTAAATGGGAACACACGATAAACATACACACTCTGCACCCGGTTATTGACTGGAGACGTAATACGCTGAAAATAGGTCCCTAGCGGAATGACAACAACATGGCTGCTTGTTAAAGAAGAGGTGGAGAGAGAGAGGGACAGAGACACTTTACATTGGTACACTCAGAAACTACTTTCACATAGGGTAACCATACAAACTCAGCAAAAAAAGAAACATCCTTTTTTTCAGGATCCTGTCTTTCAAAGATAATTTGAAAAAATCCAAATAACTTAGTTGAAAAGGATTTAAACACTGTTTCCCATGCTTGTTCAATGAACCATAAACAATTAATGAACATGCACCTGTGGAACGGTCGTTAAGACACTAACAGCTTACAGACGGTAGGCAATTAAGGTCACAGTTATGAAAACTTAGGACACTAAAGAGGCCTTTCTACTGACTCTGAAAAACACCAAAAGAAAGATGCCCAGGGTCCCTGCTCATCTGCGTGAACGTGCCTTAGGCATTCTGCAAGGAGGCATGAGGACTGCAGATGTGGCCAGGGCAATAAATTGCAATGTCCGTACTGTGAGACAACTAAGACAGCACTACAGGGAGACAGGACGGACAGCTGATCGTCCTCGCAGTGGTACACCACGTGTAACAACACCTGCACAAGATCAGTACATCTGAACATCACAACTGTGGGACAGGAACAGGATGGCAACAACTGCCCAAGTTACACTAGGAATGCACAATCCCTCCATCAGTGCTCAGACTGTCCGCAATAGGCTGAGAGAGTCTGGACTGAGGGCTTGTAGGCCTGTTGCAAGGCAGGTCCTCACCAGACATCACCGGCAACAACGTCGCCTATGGGCACAAACCCACTGTCGCTGGACCAGACAGTACTGGCAAAAAGTGCTCTTCACTGACGAGTCGCGGTTTTGTCTCACCAGGGGTGATGGTCGGATTTGCGTTTATCGTCGAAGGAATGAGCGTTACACCGAGGCCTGTACTTTGGAGCGGGATCGATTTTGTCGCAGAACCACTGAATTCTATTTTCAAAGTTGTGGAAAGTTTCGCATAGTCGTTTTCAACGTGTTGCTGTTGTAGACGGATTAACTTTGTTACGTGTGAGTTCAACGTTCGCTTCAACACGTAAAGCCTGTCAGTACCCGTAGCATTTGGGTAGCCATCCAAGGCATCATCTATGTCAGCTAAGAAGTTATGTTTGGCTTCCCTGGAACGGGGTCAGCCATACTTCAGGGCTTAACTGGAGAGAACCTTTACAAGGCTTGCGCCTGATGGTTTATTTTGGAGGGTGTTTGTCTCAATTTCTGCAGTTTTTTTTGCTTATGGCATTGTGATCTCACATTCTTAGCCCTTTGGCATAGTTTGGGTTTATATCGTTGCTGAGGTCAGCGATCAATCTTTCCATGGGTGATGGTTCACTTATTAGTGGGGGAATAGGGGGCATCCCCTCTGATAGCTTGCTCATTATTATTATTATTATTTTGTTTAGTAAAAATTGGATTTTGACTTGTTGGAAGCTGCAAAAACATTAAGACGTTAATGTATCGTAAATACTGGATCAGTAATGTGGGAGTTGGACTTCAATTTAGCAATGTTAATGATTAATCATTCATGTATAGGCTATCTGGGAATTAAACTTGAATTAACCAGAAAGCATCGCTGTATCTAGGTTAAGGTGGAAAAGTTTAAAATGTCTCATTGGTTTGAACAAATTAATCAATCTAGTAAAAAAATGTGTCTGACAATTTAACCGCTTTGTTAAATCGGATGAGACAACGATATCCAATCAGTTGAGATTGGTTAGATTTTATCAAGTGTAACCAGTTACAAATGTGAGAAGATGTTTTGCCATCACATTGGATAAAAAAAAAATCACCACAAGGGGTCACTGACCCCTGAAAACTGAAATCACATGGGATTCCAGCAAAGGCGGGACTTCCGTTGCCCAAAGCGTAGGATTTCCGCTTTAAACTAAAAATAATGGCTTCTCTCTGTTTTTTGGCTTAGCTTTTAATGCAAAGCTAGTCGCTCTTGTACAAGAATGTTCATTTCAAGCACAAAAAGGTCCCCTTTCAATTCAGGAATGGGGGTTTACTAACGACGTCTCACGTTCAACCCAATCAGCGTTTCTTGCTAGCAATGTTACCAGAACATGCGATAACATAAAGAAATACTCGCTTCATCTTCTCACGCTCCTGAAGCACAAAAGACAGAGAGAAAGTACTTTGTTTTAGCCAAAAGAGTATATTTTCTCAAATGTCCTTAACCGGCTGGCCCTTATGTCCTAGCTCCGGAAATGTAATAATTCACCCTTCACACTCTGACCCAGATACCAGGGAGACAATATCTCCCTGATATCTGGGTCGAAATGAAACACACACACCACTCAACGACAATCCTGCCTACTGCTCTATGGGGTATAATTTGCTATTCGGTGAACAGGGCAGCCTTGGAAAGGGGGTTGGACCTTTTTGCGGCACACTTGTATGGCTCTGATTGTCCGAAATGGTTCCAACAAGTCTTCTAATGTTGTCCCTCTTTGTAGTTGTCCGGTATCCGGTGACTTGTCGTGTAGTCCTGAACAGAATTACTGAATTTATTTTCTTTCTATTCGCTCTTGAAGATGCTTCTTTGAAGCTACCCACCCTTATTGATGGTTTCCCAGTGGGGTGATGAGAGTAGCATAATACGATGGTTTTAGCAGACTACCAGGATGGTCCTACTTAAATTTGATTCGAAGATACTTTACTTAGGAAAGCTAATCAGCTGTACCAGTGATTGTCCGGGAGGTGAGTTTATAGTCTACACCTCGCGTTGAGATTCAAAGTTCAAACCATTTTAAACACACTGCTGCAGCCTCACGCTTTTCTGGTACAATGTGGGTTTTTTTTACCCATCATTTGAACATTTTCCTTACACAACCTCACTCTAGGTTGGTGACTATTGAGTGTGTAAAGTTAATAGAAAACAGTTATCTCTTATAGCATATGAAATCACATCCCTCTCTTGACAAAAACACTTTAATCATTGTTCATATTACATGCACAGTGCATAGTATGGAAACTTCATATATGTAGTGGGTATACTTTCCAATTTACAGTATTTCTTTTACAACATTTTTAAGGACATCACCAAATAAATAATTAAACGTTAGTGTCCAATAGATCGCCTCTGACCATTCCCCACGTTCTATGTTAGAAAAATTGTTCCTGTAGTTGCTTTTGAATGTGTTAGAGTATCAGCGGGAAAAAGGTCTGTTGAGATAAATCACATTCCTTTGGTGAATTTGGAGAGGGAGAGCCTGGATCTTCTGATTTACAAAATTGTTAATCCCCACTAGTTCTTTCCTTCCCCCCTATACCAGTGAGAGGCGTGTCTGATTGAAGTTATTCATTGGTAACCTGATCTGACCTATTTTAATTCTCGTGGACAGTCATGAAAGCCATTACATGTTATATATGGCTGTGGCCAGTGACGGTGTCTTGTGAAAGATTCACATATGGCCTCGTTTCAATTGAGAACTTTTGGCTAAATCAGTGGTTCTCAATTATCTCCTCAGGGAGATAAACACAATAATAACACCTATGGAATTGTATAAGCTGGAACTTAGATCTAAAATGGCACCGAAGGATAGGTCTGCCGTGCTTAAAGCTCTTGGGAAACTTTGCAATATTTCGTTTTTTTTTATGTGTTATTTCTTTTATTATTAGCCCAGGAAATGTATTGTGTTATTACATACAGCCGGGAAGAACTTATACGGGTCTCACAAAACGCATAAAATCGCTAATATAAAATTGCTTACCTTTGATGAACTTCTGCTGAGGGCTTCCCAAGTGTCCAACGAAGACAATCCATGCTTCTTTGGTTAGAAAAAGTAATTTATTATATCCATAAATCTCAGTTTGGTTGGCGCGTTATGATCATAAAATCCACCGTTGAGTCGCCCATTGAACCGTGAAGAGAACACGTTCAAATTATAAAAAATACACTTTCTACAAACAAATCAAACAACGCATCACCGGGGGTAAACTACCTGACCTTCAGGACACGTACACCACCCGATGTCACAGGAAGGCCAAAAAGATCATCAAGGACAACAACCACCCGAGCCACTGCCTGTTCACCCCGCTTTCATCCAGAAGGCGAGGTCAGTACAGGTGCATCAAAGCTGGGACCGAGAGACTGAAAAACAGCTTCTACCTCAAGGCCATAAGACTGTTAAACAGCCATCACTAACATTGAGTGGCTGCTGCCAACATACTGACTTAAATCTCTAGCCACTTTAAACATAGGAATTGGATGTAACAATGTATCACTAGCCACTTTAAACAATTTTGTATATAATGTTTACTTATACGACATACTTATATCAAATGTATACACTGTACTCTAAACCATCTACTGAATCTTGCCTATGCCGTTCGGCCATCGACCCAAATCTCTAGCCACTTTAATAATTATAATTGGATGAAATAATGTATCACTAGCCACTTTAAACAATGCCATTTATATAATGTTTACATATCCTACATTACTCATCTCATATACAGTGAAAAAAAAAAAAAAAAGAATTTAGTCAGCCACCAATTTTGCAAGTTCTCTCACTTAAAAAGATGAGAGAGGCCTGTAATTTTCAACATAGGTACACTTCAACTATGACAGATGAAATGAGAAAAAGAAATCCAGAAAATCACATTGTAGGATTTTTAATTTATTTATTTGCAAATTATGGTGGAAAATAAGTATTTGGTCAATAACAAAAGTTTATCTCAATACTTTGTTATATACCCTTTGTTGGCAATGACAGAGGTCAAACGTTTTCTGTAAGTCTTCACAAGGTTTTCACACACTGTTGCTGGTATTTTGGCCCATTCCTCCATGCAGATCTCCTCTAGAGCAGTGATGTTTTGGGGCTGTCGCTGGGCAACACGGACTTTCAACTCCCTCCAAAGATTTTCTATGGGGTTGAGATCTGGAGACTGGCTAGGCCACTCCAGGACCTTGAAATGCTTCTTCTGAAGCCACTCCTTCGTTGCCCGGGCAGTGTGTTTGGGATCATTGTCATGCTGAAAGACCCAGCCACGTTTCATCTTCAATGCTGATGGAAGGAGGTTTTCACTCAAAATCTCACGATACATGGCCCCATTCATTCTTTCCTTTACACGGATCAGTCGTCCTGGTCCCTTTGCAGAAAAACAGCCCCAAAGCATGATGTTTCCACCCCATGCTTCACAGTAGGTATGGTGTTCTTTGGATGCAACTCAGCATTCTTTGTCCTCCAAACACGACGAGTTGAGTTTTTACCAAAAAGTTATATTTTAGTTTCATCTGACCATATGACATTCTCCCAATCCTCATCTGGATCATCCAAATGCTCTCTAGCAAACTTCAGACGGGCCTGAACATGTACTGGCTTTAGCAGGGGGACACGTCTGGCACTGCAGGATTTGAGTCCCTGGCGGCGTAGTGTGTTACTGATGGTAGGCTTTGTTACTTTGGTCCCAGCTCTCTGCAGGTCATTCACTAGGTCCCCCCGTGTGGTTCTGGGATTTTTGCTCACCGTTCTTGTGATCTTGCGTGGAGCCCCAGATCGAGGAAGATTATCAGTGGTCTTGTATGTCTTCCATTTCCTAATAATTGCTCCCACAGTTGATTTCTTCAAACCAAGCTGCTTACCTATTGCAGATTCAGTCTTCCCAACCTGGTGCAGGTCTACAATTTGGTTTCTGGTGTCCTTTGACAGCTCTTTGGTATTGGCCATAGTGGAGTTTGGAGTGTGACTGTTTGAGGTTGTGGACAGGTGTCTTTTATACTGATAACAAGTTCAAACAGGTGCCATTAATACAGGTAACGAGTGGAGGACAGAGGAGCCTCTTAAAGAAGAAGTTACAGGTCTGTGAGAGCCAGAAATCTTGCTTGTTTGTATGTGACCAAATACTTATTTTCCACCATAATTTGCAAATAAATTCATTAAAAATCTTACAATGTGATTTTCTGGAATTTTTTTTCCTCATTTTGTCTGTCATAGTTGAAGTGTACCTATGATGAAAATTACAGGCCTCTCTCATCTTTTTAAGTGAGAGAACTTGCACAATTGGTGGCTGACTAAATACTTTTTTGCCCCACTGTATGTGTATATACTGTACTCCATACCATCTACTGCATCCTGCCTCACTCATCCATATATTTATATGTACATACTCATATTCATTCCGTTACTCTTGTGTGTATAAGGTATTTGTTGTGAATTTGTTAGATTACTTGTTAGATACTACTGCATGGTCGGAACTAGAAGCACAAGCATTTCGCTACACTCGCATTAACATCTGCTAACCATGTGTATGTGACAAATACAATTTGATTTGATTTGATGATTTGATTTGACATAAAGTTGTATGCAATAGGCACAATGGAGAAGACGCTCATTTACAAAAACAAATGCAAATCCGGATGGATTTTCCTCGGGTTTTCGCCTGCTATATCACTTCTGTTATACTCACATACATTATTTTAACACTCTTAGAAACTTCAGAGTTTTTCCAATCCAATAGTACTAATCATGTGCATATCCTATTTTCTGGGCCTGAGTGGCATGCATTTTACTTTGGGCACGCCAGACTCTCCAAAACCATCACCTCGGGAGCCGCTCCCTAAGAAGTTAACGACTCATGGTGTGATTGTGATAACATACAGGAACTAAAATCCTTTTGTTCACCCGACCTAGAATACCTCACAATCAAATGGCGACCACATTACCTCCCAAGAAAATTATCTTTGGTTATAGTCACAGCCATGTACATTCCCGCTCAAGCCGATACCACAACGGCCCTCAAAGAACTTCACTGTACTTTATGCAAACTGTAAACCACATTTATTGTAGCTGGGGATCTTAACAAAGCAAATTTGAGGAAAACGTTACCAAAGTTCTATCAACACATTGACTGTAGTATTCACGCTGCTAAAACACTCGACCACACCTACTCCAACTTCCGGGATGCCTGCAAGGCTCTCCCCCGCCCTCCCTTTGGCAAATCTGATCAGAACTCCATTTTACTCAAATAAAAAGTACCTGTGCTAAGGACTATTCAACTCTGGTCTGACAAATTGGAATCCACGCTTCAAGATTGTTTTGATCACGCGGTCTGGGATATGTATGTGAATACACTGATACGGTGACTGAGTTTATCAGGAAGTGTATAGGAGATGTTGTACCAACTGTGACTATTAAAACCAACCCTCACCAGAAACTGTGCATAGATGGCAGCATTTGCGCTAAACTGAAAGTGACAACCATCGCATTTAATAATGGCAAGGTGACTGGGAATATGGCCGAATACAAACAGTGTAGTTATTCCCCCCGTAAGGCAATCAAACAGGCAAATCTTCAGTAAAGATACAAAGTGTAGTCGCAATTCAACGGCTCAGACACGAGATGTATGTGGCAGGGGCTACAGACAAGCACAGACTACAAAGGGAAAATCAGCCATGTCGCGGACACTAGCGTCTTGCTTCCGGACAAGCTAAAAACCTTCTTCGCCCGCTTTGAGGATAACACAGTGCCACCGACGCAGCACTACCAAGGACTCCTTCTCCGTGGCCGACGTGAGTAAGACATTTAAGCATGTTAACCCTTGCAAGGCTGCCGGCCCAGATGGCATCCCTAGCCGCCTCCTCAGAGTATGCGCGGACGAGCTGGCTGGAGTGTTTACAGACATATTCAATCCCTCCCTATCCCAGTCTGTTGTCCCCACATGCTTCAAGAAGTGCTTTGAGAGACTAGTCAAGGATCATATCACATCTACCTTCCTTGACACCCTACACCCACTTCAATATGCTTACCGCCCTAATATCTTTAGACAATGCAATCGGCATTGCACTGCACACTGCCCTATCCCATCTGGACAAGAGGAACACCTATGCAAGAATGCTGTTCATTGACTATAGCTCAGCATTCAACACCATAGTACCCTCCAAGCTCATCATTAAGCTCGAGGTGGTGAAGGTAGGAAATAACACCTCCATTTCCCTGATTTTTAACACTTGGGCCCCACAAGGATGCGGGCTCAGCCCCCTCCTGTACTCCCTGTCACCCATGACTGCGTGGCCACACATGCCTCCAACTCAATCATCAAGTTTGCAGATGACAGAACAGTAGTAGGCCTGATTACCAACAATGACGAGGCAGCCTACAGGGAGGAGGTGAGTGCCCTGGGAGTGTGGGGCCAGGAAAATAACCTCTCACCCAATATCAACAAAACAAAAGGGCTGATTGTGGACTTCAGGAAAAATATACAGGTCAGCAGTGGAGAACGTGGACAGCTTTAAGTTCATTGGCGTACACATCACTGACAAACTGAAATGGTCCACCCAGGAGGCTGAAGAAATTTGTCTTGGCACCTAAAACCCTTTTACAGATGCACAATTGAGAGTATCCTATCGGGCTGTATCACCGCCTGGTACAGCAACTGCACCGCCCACAACCGCAGGGCTCTCCAGAGGGTGGTGCGGTCTGCCCAACGCATCACCGGGGCAAACTACCTGCCCTCCAGGACACCTACAGCACCCGATGTCACAGGAAGGTCAAAATGATAATCAAGGATAACAACCACCAGGACACCTACAGCACCATCCAGAAGGCGAGGTCAGTACAGGTGCATCAATGCTAGGACCGAGAAACTGAAAAACAGCTTCTACCTCAAGGCCATCATACTGTTAAATAGCCATCACTAGCACATTGGAGGCTGCTTCCCTGTATATATATAGACTTGGAATCACTGGCCACTTTAACAATGGAACACTAGTCACTTTAATAATGTTTACATATTTTGCATTACTCATCTCATATGTATATACTGTATTCTATCCTATTCTACTGTATCTTAGTCTATGCCCCTCTGACATTGCTCGTCCAAATATTTATATATTCTTAATTCCATTCCTTTACTTTAGATTGTGTGTATTGTTAGATATTACTTGTTAGTTATTACTGCACTGTTGGAGCTAGAAACACAAGCATTTCGCTACAGCCGCAATAACATATGCTAAACATGTGTATGTGACAAATAAAATTGTATTTGATTAATATTATATGGAACACAAGAATAAAAAAAACTGTATTTATTTGTACTGTAGGTCTTTGTAGAAATTTGAGATTGAGAAGGGTTATTTATAGAACAGTTCTCCAATAAAGTTCTATAAAGTATAATTCAAAGGGTTTTAAATAGCACCAAAAAGGGTTGTAACCATAGTGGAACCAATTTTGGTGCTACATAGAACATTTGTTATGGTTCTTTAAAGAACCTTAGGAAAGGGTTCTTTATAGAACCACAAATGTTCCATTTAGAACCTGATGATCATGGTTATTTATTTACTGTAACTTTAAGTATTTTATATGGCACTATATATAACATTTTTTTTGTGTGTGTAGCTTCAGCTTTAGGACTATGTTGTCCAGGACAGGAGCAACAATGTTTGTCTGAAAATCTATCTGAAAATCACCAGTATTGGCTTGTATCACAGCAAGCACAGATACTGTATCGGCATATTGTAACACGATAATGCTTCAAGTTTGACAGCTTGCTGATATTGTGAAGGCCTATACAGTAGTTTCGTAGTTATAGGAGTCAAACCACACATCCATGACACTGATCATGTATTCTGCCACAAGGCTTTAAGATTCTCCTATATCACAATTTTCCTTATCCGGGCCTGTATTCATAAAGCGTCTATAGGATTTTGGATAGTTTACAATCAGTGCTTAAACGCCAGCAGGACGAGACACTTTGTCAAGCAGCTGACAAGACAGTGTCTGTCTGTGATGCATCTCCAGGAGCTTCAGGACTATGGATTTTTTTATTATACATTTTATAACTGGCCCATTTCTGAACAACAAAATGAAAACTATTGTGACGTTCTAATCTTTGAAAAGGATGAGAAAGAGATAAGAAACAAGACACCACAGAAATCCAAGTGGTTTTGGATCGATATTAAAGATTTCACTCTGTCCAGGAATAACAATGTTGGTCTGAAAATCAATCTGAAAATCACAAACATGGGCTTGTATTGCTGAAAGCAAAGATCCCTGCATATTGTTACACGATAATGCTTCAAGTTTGACAGTTTGCTGATATTGTGAGGGGTATACAGCATTTTTTTGTCATACATGCCGAGCCACACAGCGATTGTTCATTCTGCTACAAGGAGTTTAAGATTCTCCTATGCCACATACTGTAAAACTTTAATTAAAGGCTGTCTCAAATAACCGCCTGTCCCTTTTAATAGCCGGACAATGGCACAAGATTTCAGCAAATAACGCCTATTTCAAATAAACGCTGTGTCTAAATTAATTGTTTACGAGGTTACCATGAATTGTTTAATGTTAGATTTTTTACATTAAATAAGTCAGTAATGACTCAAGAAAATTATGGCAATCATCCGTTTTTATTGCCAGTCAGAATCAGCTAGCCAATGGCTGCTAACAGCTGAGAGTACAGATCCTCAGAAATCGAAGAACTGCCGAAAATGCACAGTCGAAGAGGAGAATAATTATTCTGTCAAGGATAAGTTTATTTTCTTCAAAATGGAACCGTACTAAGACAAAGGAAACGTGACACAGTGTGTAAATGATAACACACTAGTGTAAGAAATGAATAAATTCATTAAAAGTATGGAAGTGAATGCTGGAATTAAACCATTAACTATGCAAATGAGCAAAAGCTGTGTGCATTAAGGAAATAGACACCTGACTCATATAGAAGCCTGTCTCTAATAAGCGCGTGTTGTGTTCAGTGATTTAAGCAAATAAAAGCACTGTAGAAGTTTTACGGTAACTTCTATTATGATCAGGGCTCGTATTCACAATCATCTCACAATAGGAATGCTGATCTAGGATCAGGTCCGCCTGTTATTTATGATGATTTAAATGCAAAACTGATTTTAGATCAGCACTCCAACTCTAAGAAGCTTGATTAATACAGACCCATATTATCATAGATGTACTGAACTCTTATTCGTACCCTGTTTAAATCCACCAAACAGAATACATACTTTTATTTTAAGACATTTATTTCATTTCCTCGTGTCTTTGAAAACATTAGCAGAGCAGTATCATGCAACGCTACAACAGATACCATCATTCTGATACATTATTTTTCTATTCAACTCAGCAAATCCAGTCATGTTACTCAAAGGCAACAAACATGCCTTCAGCGTCTTAGCTTACAACACTCTCAGATACAACACACATGTACTTCTCTCTCTGCTCGGCAGCACAAATGCCCTGTGGGTCATGTTCATGTACATCCAATGAAGTGAAAAGCCTGTTTCGATGTGTTGTGTTGTTATCTACTCCGGTTTATTTATTCTAAACATCCATACTTGCGTACTCATTCAATGAGAAACAAAATGATTTTCGCCCCCTTGAAAGGTATTATTTTGACACTGATTCATGGTGTTGAATTCAAACATTATTTGTGAGCTTACCCTCCTACTGCTAGATGAGTGTATGCTTGTGTCCCAAATGGCCTCTTTTCAATATATAAGGCATTAATTTTGACCAAAGCCCTATGGACCCTGGTCAAAAGTAGTGCTCTACATAGGGAATAGGGTGCCATTGCACATTCATCTACTGCACATATACCACTCCAGTGTTTAATTGCTATATTGTAATTACTTCGCCACCATGGCCTATTTATTGCCTTACGTTCCTTATCTTACCTCATTTGCACACATTGTATATAGATTTGTTTTTCTACTGTATTATTGACTGTATGTTTGTTTACTCTATGTGTAACTCTGTGTTGTTGTATGTGTCGAACTGCTTTGCTTTATCTTGGCCAGGTCGCAGTTGTAAATGAGAACTTGTTCTCAACTTGCCTACCTGGTTAAATAAAGGTGAAATAAAATTTGGGATATAGTCTATATGTTAAGAATTATGCAGTTCTGCTGTGGTGTGATGATGATTTTATTTGAATATTCTGCGATGAGAAGTCAAGCGGATAAAACTGGTATGGAGATCTGTTGTGGGTCTGGTTCTGTATGCCTGTTTCCTACTGGAATTTGTCACACTTCCTTCAAAAAAATATATTAGCAATGAGGCAGGTAACCCTTCATTTTACAGCCCGGTAATTACTAGGTAATAATTAAAAACCTAGTACCAAAAACGAAATTCATAAACTATTTAGTCCTAAACGTATTTACTAGGACCCAAGCAAGTACTACTTACTAACTGAGTAAATACAAAGTTACAAAATTTAATTATATAGTATATTTCTAGTGCAAAAGTTTGTATTTAGAACAATAAAAGTAGCAGGTAATTACTTTGTTAATACGTAGTCACAACATACAGTACCAGTCAAAAGTATGGAAACACCGTCACATTAAAGGGTTTTTCTTCATTTTTACTATTTTCTACATTGTAGAATGATAGCGAAGACATTACAACTATGAAATAACACATATGGAATCATGTAGTAACCAAAAAAGTGTTAAACAAGAAAAATATAATATATTTTATATTTGAGATTCTTCAAAGTAGCCAACCTTTGCCTTGATGACAGCTTTGCACACTCTTGGCATTCTCTCAACCAGTTTCATGAGGAATGATTTTCCAAAGGACTTGTAGAAGTTGCCACATATGCTGAGCACTTGTTGGCTGCTTTTACTTGACTCTGCGCTCCAACTCATTCCAAACCATCTCATTTGGGTTGAGGTTGGATGATTCCAGATCATCTGATGCAGCACTACATCACTCTCCTTGGTTAAAAAGACCTTACACAGTCTGGAGGTGTGTTGTAGGCCATTTTCCTGTTGAATAACAAAGTATAGTCACACTAAGTGCAAACCAGACGGGATGGCGTAATGCTGCATACTGGTGGTATACAGAAGATAGCTTGATTTGTCCAAATGTGAGATTTTTATACCATAGCATTATGCAGCATTACGCAATCCCATCTGGTTTGCACCATCACACCTCCTCCTCCAAGCTTCATGGTGGGAACCACACATGCGGAGATCATCCGTTCACCTACTCTGTCTCACAAAGACACGGCGGTTGGAAGCAAAAATCTCACATTTGGAAGAATCAGGCTATCTTCTGTATACCACCAGTACCTTGTCACAACACAAAGAGGCCTACAAACCTGACTCAGTTATACTAGCTCTGTCAGGAGGAATGGGACAAAATTCACCCAACTTATTGTGGGAAGCTTGTGGAAGGCTACCTGAAACGATTGACACAAGTTAAACAATTTATAGGCAATGCTACCAAATACTAAATGAGTGTATGTAAACTTCTGACCCACTGGGAATGTGATGAATGAAACTAAAGCTGAAATAAATCATTCTCTCTACTATTATTCTGACATTTCACATTCTTAAAATAAAGTGGTGTCAGGATGTCAGGAATTGTGAAAAACTGAGTTTAAATGTATTTGGCTAAGGTGTAGGTAAACTTCCGACTGCAACTGTAGCTTGTGATCAATCCAACAAACTTTTACACTGACACCCATTCTACATTGCACAATTTGGATACCCCCTCTCCAAAGACACCCCTTACACACCTCTCCTCTGCAGCTCAGTATGTCCGGATTAAAATAGTTAATTGTGGCTCTACAGCAGCTCTTTGTCGGAAACAAACGCAGGAGAACAGTTACACGCTCGTTAATTTATTAATGCACACAATTATCAATGAACGTAGAAATACGGCTACTCGCACACCGGGCCACAAACATGAAACAATCACGGACAACACTGATGGGGGGAACAGAGGATAAATAACACATGTAATTAGGGTAATGATGACCAGGTGTGAATGATGACAAGACAAACAGAAACTGAGAAATGGATCGGTGGTGGCTAGAACTCCGGTGACGTCGACCGCCGGTAGACGCCCGACAAAGGAGAGGGACCAACTTCAGCTGAAGTCGTGACACCCAGGGCACTAGTGATGTGCAGGTTGACTCATAACCCTCAGTCCCCATGGTTATATCGACAGGGCAGGTGGGTTTACGGTCATTAAATATTGCGTGGATGAAAGGCGGTTTGGTTGAATAAAGAGAAAAAAAATACCTTAAAAAAATCAATACGTGTTATTCTTGTGCATTTTATATCTATAGGCTACATTGAGGTTTATCTTTCATTATTTTAGGCTATGATGATGTGCAGGTCCGTGGAAAAAACGTGTGCTGTTTTTAGATATTGATTAGTGATTGTCAAGCATGCACAGACAATAAATATGTGTGGAGTTTTGTACTGCCACGATGTTCAGATAATTTTTTTCTTTTTCTAGATCCTGTTTTCACGATTTTGACCATTCTGCCTGCCCTGACCCTGATTCTGCCTGCCATTTTGTACTTTGTCACACCACCCTTGATTATTGACCTCTGCCTGCCATGACCCCGAGACTGCCTGCCGACTGCCTGCCCTGACCCCGAGACTGCCTGTATCTTATGGACTCTGATCTGGATTACTGACCTCTGCCTGCCCTTGAACTGTCGTTTTACCTGCCCCCTGTTCTATTAATACATTTTTGTTACTTCAAAACTGTCTGCAATCGGGTCTCCTCCTGAAACGTGATAATCTAGTTGTCCGATAGCACGTTCTGATGGAATGGCTTGTCCTGCACTTTGTAAAAACCCAGAGTGCATTGAGTGAATGTTGGAAAAAGATCCTGGTTCCTTTCTAAACATAGCAATGCGAACGCAAAGAGGACTCAGGCCACAAAATAGTTGAAGTGAACTGGCAAAGGAATTGAGTCCTCATTCAAAGGCAAGGGCAGTATGAATACAAAGTGAACTGAGTTATTTGGCTTTTTTTTACTATCTGTAGTTGTGCTATATTTATCAGTATAATAAAAGCTGATAGTATTTCAACCACATTAAATATGCATCCATGATTAACTGTCACGACTTCCGGCGAAGTTGGTTCCTCTCCTTGTTCGGGCGGCGCTCGGCGGTCGGCATCGCCTGTCTTCTAGCCATCATCAATCTATTTTTCATTTTTCCATTTGTTTTGTCTTGTCTTCCCACACACCTGATTTCAATTCCATCATTACATGTTGTGTATTTAAACCTCTGTTTCCCCATGTCCTTGTCCGGAATTATTATTTTGTAAATGCTAGTGCACGGTCATTTGGTGTGTAACAGGGTTTTTACCCAATTTGATAGTTTGTTCTGTGTCTGGTGGGTTTTCATTAATAAACCGCACCATTGCGTAACACAGTTTTGCTCTCCTGTGCCTGACTTCTCATCCGCCAGTACGCACGCATTACATTAACTGAAATCTGATCAGAAACATGTTGGGTCATTTTCACAGCTTTTTATTTCCTTACAACCTGTTAAACTGATGTTATTTGGACATTGTACACAGAAAATCATTGCCCGTTTTTAAATTTCATTTTCTCCATGGTCCCTAAACGTCTTTGCTCCGCGAAAGAAGCAGAAATGACAGAGAAATTTACCGATGTGAACTAGATTGAAGCATTCATTTAATCTATTTATGACATTATTCTGGTGAGCAAGGGTTTATTTAGTCTTTTGGGCAACAGAGTATAATGACAGAAGAGAACCTGCATGTTTCCAATTATAGACAAGTTGACTAACAAATAGCGTACCAAAATGTCGGAAAGTATAAGGAGAAACATAGCTAAATCATGCAAAACAAATCCTGCACCTCTTGTTAAAAAATTGTTACTCTGATGGAAGCCTACAGCGCATTTTCTATATTAGAGGGTTAGGGTCAGTTGTGGGCCTCAGATTTTCACTTTATCACATACAGTGAGAGAAATAAGTATTTGATCCCCTGCTGATTTTGTACGTTTGCCCACTGATCAGTCTATAATTTTAATGGTAGGTTTATTTAAACAGTGAGAGACAGACTAACAACAAAAAAGATGAGATCTTGCATGGAGCCCCAGGCCGAGGCAGATTGACAGTTCTTTTGTGCTTCTTCCATTTGCGAATAATCGCACCAACTGTTGTCACCTTCTCACCAAGCTGCTTGGCGATGGTCTTGTAGGTCTACAATCTTGTCCCTGACATCCTTGGAGAGCTCTTTGGTCTTGGCCATGGTGGAGAGTTTGGAATCTGATTGATTGATTGCTTCTGTGGACAGGTGTCTTTTATACAGGTAACAAGTTGAGATTAGGAGCACTCCCTTTAACTTCTTAGGGAGCGGCACCTGAGGTGTCGGTTTTGGAGAGTCTGGCGTGCCCAAAGTAAAAGGCCTGCCACTCAGGTCCAGAAACTAGGATATGTACATAATTAGTACCATTGGATAGGAGACACTCTGAAGTTTCTAAGAGTGTTAAAATATTGTCTGTGAGTATAACAGAACTGATATAGCAGGCGAAAGCCCGAGGAATTTCTGTCCTGGAAAAAGTGTTTTTGACACATTGCCTCATTTTGAACCCCTCCCTATTGAAAACAGTCATATAAGGGAGTAAGATTGCAGGACCTATTGCTTCCACTGGATGTCAACAGTCTCTAGACAGTGTTTGGTGATGTTAGGTTGCTCTGGATGGTAATAGAAGAAGAATTTTGAACTAGTCATTGGATGTAAACAGAAGAGGAAGCGCGTTCACGGGCTCGCATGCGCTGTGGTTTTTTCCTTTCCTATCATCCAGTTTATAATCCGGATGAAATATTATAGTAAATATACATAAAAGTGTTCCCAAGGATACATTATCAATGATGTTTGATTGTTCTTGGACAAGTGTATAGGTATAATGTGAACGCGTTCTCTTCACGGTTCAATGGGCGACTCAACGGTGGATTTTATGATCATAATGCGCCAACCAAACAGAGATTTATGGATATAATAAACAACTTTTTCTAACAAAAGAAGCATGGATTGTCTTCGTTGGACACTTGGGAAGCCCTCAGCAGAAGTTCTTCAAAAGGTAAGGAATTTTATATTAGCGATTTTATGCATTTTCTGAGACCCGCGTTGGGTTATGAATTTATGCTAATGGTTAATATTGTAGGTGCTATCCTCAAACAATAAAATGTTGTGCTTTCGCCGTAAAGCCTTTTTGAAATCTGACAACGCTGTGATATTGCCAAGAAGCAGAGCTTTTGATGACTATGAAACACTTATATTGATGAATGTTTAATAATTCAACTTTTCAAAAAGGCTTTACGGCAAAAGCACCACATTTGATTGTTTGAGAATAGCACCTCACTTATTTTTTTCCCTTACCATAAATTCATAAGCTTTCACGGTTTACAGAAAACACATTTCACAGCAAAAACAAATCAATTACCTTTTGAAGAACTTCTGCTGAGGGCTTCCCAAGTGTCCAACGAAGACAATCCATGGTTCTTTTGTTAGAAAAAGTAATGTATTATATCCATAAATCTCAGTTTGGTTGGCGCGTTATAATGAGAAAATATAGCGTCGACATTGAAACGTGAAGAGAACTCGTTCAATTTATACCTATAAACTTGTCCAAGAACAATCAAACCTAATTTTAAATGTATCCTTAAGAACACTTATGTATAAATAGTATAATATTTCAACCGGAATATAAACTGGGCGATAAGAAAGGAAAAACCAAAGAGCGCGCCAGCCGTGAACGCGCGTTTTACTCTATTGACATCTGTGTGGCCACTTCCTTATTCGTCTTCTTCTATGCTCTAAAAGCATCTAAAAAGAATCAGAACACTTTCTCGAGACTGTTGACATCCATAGGAAGCAATAGGTACTGCATTCATCTGCCCTTATATGGGCATTTTCATAAGGGTGGGGTTCTAAATGAGGCAATGTGTCAGAACCACTTTTTCCAGGACAGAAATTCCTCGGGTTTTCGCCTGCCATATCTGTTCTGTTATACTCACAGACAAAATGTTAACAATTTTAGAAAATTCAGAGTGTTTCCTATCCAATGGTACTACATATGTGCATATCCTATTTTCTGGGCCTGAATGGGAGGCATTTTACTTTGGGCACCAAAACGGCCACCTCGTGCGCTGCTCCCAAAGAAGTTAAGAGTGTGCTCCTAATCTCAGCTCGTTACCTGTATAAAAGACACCTGGGAGCCAGAAATCCTTCTGATTGAGAGGGGTTCAAATACCTTTTTTCCCTCATTAAAATGCAAATCAATTTATAAAAATGTTCACATGCGTTTTTCTGGATTTTTTTGTTGTTAATCTGTCTCTCACTGTTCAAATAAACCTACCATTAACATTTTAGACTGATAATTTCTTTGTCAGTGTGCAAACGTACAAAATCAGCAGGGGATCAAATACTTTTTTCCCCTCACTGTATAGTCAGGTGGTTGCGGATGGGTTATTAGCAATTGCGGGCAGGTGAGGGCGAACAAACAGCTGCACTACTACTGGGCACATAGCGATATACTCCCTTGGCTTTTCCCTGCATAGTAATGTCTTTTTTGAGATAGCAGCAGCGCTGGCTGAATGGTCTGTGTGTTTACCTAAAACAAGGACAGGGCTGGCAGTAGCTGCTTGTCTGCTTGTCTCCAGGCCCAGGCTATGTCTCAAATGGCACCCTATTCCCTTCATAGTGCACTACTTTGAGCATGGCCCATTGGATCAAAATAGTTTACTATATAGGGAATAGGGTGCCATTTGGGATGCATTCCCAGACTGCTTGGTTTAACGCTGATGCTTTCTGTACCAAATTATGCTTTAGCCATGGTACTCCATTCATCATCCTGGATGGGCCGAACCTGAAAACACAGAGCCAGCCAGCAGATATGGTCAGTTTACTATTATTATTTAAATGCCTTTAGTGTTTGTGTATGTTTGTGTGTGTGTTTGTCTAGGGTCTCTCTGTGCTCTTATACGCTTGCTGTGGGGGTTTACTGTAAGCATTAGAGTGGGGGCAGCAGTAACGTTTCTGCATTTTATTACAGTCCAATGATAAGAATGAAATAGTTGGTTTATGACACCTCGTTTACTCCCTTATATAATGTGTTCTCTGAAAACAGAGGCATTCAGTGCCCTTCACAAAGTGTGCTTTTTTTTACAGGATTTTCTCTCTTAATAAGTGTGTCCTAAATGACACCCTATTCCCTACATAGTGCACTGCTTTTGATCAGGGCCAATAGGGAATATGTTACCATTTAGGACGCATCATAACCCTATACCAGCACAGAGATAATAGGTTTAAAGCATTTATATAACATTAATACAGTCAAACCTAATAACAGCCATGGCCACACAAAGCCTTTTTATGACATAGTTTATGGACCACTGCTGGCATTGAAGGGAGACCATAATTGACCTATTTAGGATTTTGGCACTGACCTTGGCTTCTATTTTTCTGTTTTGCAATGTTCAGTACTTATCAGTATGGTGGAGTATATCTTACCAAGCACAACACTGAATAACAACAACTATACAATACTGAATGAGTCCCAAATGGCACCTTATTACCTATATAGTGCACTACTTTTTACCAGAGTCCTCTAGGCCCTTGTAAAAGTAGTGCACTATATAGGGAATAGGGTGCCATTTGGGTTGTAGACCATCATTGTAAATAAATATTTGTTAACTGAATTGCCTAGTTAAATATTTTTTATTTTTTTTTAAGATTTAATGCAAATACAAAACCACCACCATGAATGTTGCTGGTTCAAATTCGGCTCCAAGGACCAATACATACAGTGGGGCAAAAAAGTATTTAGTCAGCCACCAATTGTGCAAGTTCTCTCACTTAAAAAGATGAGAGAGGCCTGTAATTTTCATCATAGGTACACTTCAACTATGACAGACACAATGAAGAAAAAAAAGCCAGAAAATCACATTGTAGGATTTTTAATGAATTTATTTGCAAATTATGGTGGAAAATAAGTATTTGGTCACACACAAACAAGCAAGATTTCTGGCTCTCACAGACCTGTAACTTCTTCTTTAAGAGGCTCCTCTGTCCTCCACTCGTTACCTGTATTAATGGCACCTGTTTGAACTTGTTATCAGTATAAAAGACACCTGTCCACAACCTCAAACAGTCACACTCCAAACTCCACTATGGCCAATACCAAAGAGCTGTCAAAGGACACCAGAAACCAAATTGTAGACCTGCACCAGGTTGGGAAGACTGAATCTGCAATAGGTAAGCAGCTTGGTTTGAAGAAATCAACTGTGGGAGCAATTATTAGGAAATGGAAGACATACAAGACCACTGATAATCTTCCTCGATCTGGGGCTCCACGCAAGATCTCACCCCGTGGGTCAAAATGATCACAAGAACGGTGAGCAAAAATCCCAGAACCACACGGGGACCTAGTGAATGACCTGCAGAGAGCTGGGACCAAAGTAACAAAGCCTACCATCAGTAACACACTCGCTGCCAGGGACTCAAATCCTGCAGTGCCAGACGTGTCCCCCTGCTTAAGCCAGTACAGGTTCAGGCCCGTCTGAAGTTTGCTAGAGAGCATTTGGATGATCCAGATGAGGATTGGGAGAATGTCATATGGTCAGATGAAACCAAAATATAACTTTTTGGTAAAAACTCAACTCGTCGTGTTTGGAGGACAAAGAATGCTGAGTTGCATCCAAAGAACACCATACCTACTGTGAAGCATGGGGTGGAAACATCATGCTTTGGGGCTGTTTTTCTGCAAAGGGACCAGGACGACTGATCCGTGTAAAGGAAAGAATGAATGGGGCCATGTATCGTGAGATTTTGAGTGAAAACCTCCTTCCATCAGCAAGGGCATTGAAGATGAAACGTGGCTGGGTCTTTCAGCATGACAATGATCCCAAACACACCGCCCGGGCAACGAAGGAGTGGCTTCAGAAGAAGCATTTCAAGGTCCTGGAGTGGCCTAGCCAGTCTCCAGATCTCAACCCCATAGAAAATCTTTGGAGGAGTTGAAAGTCCGTGTTGCCCAGCGACAGCCCCAAAACATCACTGCTCTAGAGGAGATCTGCATGGAGGAATGGGCCAAAATACCAGCAACAGTGTGTGAAAAACTTGTGAAGACTTACAGAAAACTTTTGACCTCTGTCATTGCCAACAAAGGGTATATAACAAAGTATTGAGATAAACTTTTGTTATTGACCAAATACTTATTTTCCACCATAATTTGCAAATAAATAAATTAAAAATCCTACAATGTGATTTTCTGGATTTATTTTTCTCATTTCGTCTGTCATAGTTGAAGTGTACCTATGATGAAAATTACAGGCCTCTCTCATCTTTTTAAGTTGGAGAACTTGCACAATTGGTGGCTGACTAAATACTTTTTTGCCCCACTGTAAGGGACAGCCTTTCATTTTTTAAATATATATATTTTTATTTTTATTTCAATAAAAAAAGTTTATACCTCAAGAATTTTCAGTTTGAAGTTAAATTATTGAAGAAAACAATCCCCTTGCTCAAATCACCATTGGTGGTCACAACTATAGCTAACAATCAACATTCTCTTCTTCTAATGATTCCATTCTTTAATGTAATAAGATACCAAAGAGAGAGTTCCAAAGACACACGATTCATTTTCCCCAGCACTAGAGGTTCCATCCTGTTTAAATGTTCTTACCTCTCCTCAGGATAGCAACATGAATTATACTCTCAGCGTGCAGACCACCCCGTGGTGATTTATTGGTTGATTCGTTGTCACACAGTAATTTATGGCTGGGTCTTTTGTCTTGGTCTTTGTATAAACAGGTAAGAGGTCTGCAACAGCCAGCTATGGGGGATTCTATTGTAGCCTAATCAAGAGGAGCTGCAGACAGAGGGGTCTAGTCATTAGAAAGCTGACTGTGAAGTATGGTTCAGAGTATCAAGACATTTTCAAACACGGTGGTCGTATCTCTTTTTACATTGAGGATACTTTAGCACAGTGGTCACCAACCTTTTCTGAGTCAAGATCACTTTCGCAGTCAAAAAGCAAGCTGAGATCTACTGCTCAGATACATTTTTTACATTAACCTCACACAAACAGTTTTGTTTTGGGCAGTAGGCATAATACATTATCACTGCATATTGGCTATATGATTGGCCTGCCAATATTGTTAATCAGACTATATTATATTTCAAAACTCGAGCTTTGATAACAAAATAGATCCGTTGGTTTAACACTTGTGAGGCACTGTGGAGCATGAATTGAAATAATTAGCTTTTTTATTTTACTGGACTAATGGTACCTGCATCTGATAATCAACGAGGTCAAGTCACGATGTCAGTGATTTAATAAAATATGTATCCTGTATCCAGGGTCATAGAATATCTGTAGCCACGGTGATTTGAGCTATTCGATTGGGCAGCGCAGTAGGTGCACTCAATTTAGTCACAGATTTGCCCGTCTGCCGGGTAGGTGGAGTTTGTCTCATGGGAACACTTTGCTTAGTCTTTATCGTTCGTTGGCTTTTCTACAGAAAATGTGATGATCGACTAGGAATGCCTTGAAGATCGACCAGTCGATCGCTTGGCGACCACTGCGTTAGCATATTCATCTTATTATTGCACTAAAACATGAGCTTAACAGCAATATGAGTTATGAAACATTTCTCACTGAATAAACTTCGAAGTAGAAGTTGTCTTCTTGGAGCTGACTTTTACTGTAGGTACACTGGTACTCTGAAAAGGTGACTGAAGAGTACTATAACTGTAACCTGCAGCAGCTTGTACACTGCTCAAATATTAATTTACTATATTAAACAATTTCTGTCAACTCTCTCCTCACACATACTGATACACATACAGTCCAATGCACACATCCAACCTTACCTAGACCCAATTAAAAACACAATTGCACAGCGCTCTCTCTGCCTGCGTGTCCCAAATGGCATCCTATTCCCTATATAGTGCACTACTTTTGACCTAGCATCGCTGACATTTTAGGTAACATTTTTTGGATAGTCTGTAGATGCTCTATCTACTAACCCTAGCCCTAACCTTAACCCTTACCCTAGCCCTAACTCTTTCCCTAATCCTTACCCTTAATCTAAACCTTACCCTAACTTTAGCAAGCAGTTGCTTATCAACAGATAGTTTGTTGATAAAATGACCATCTGTAGAGCTACAGATGGACAATCCAAATGAAGTGTGACTACATTTTGAATGTGTGAATGTTAATGTGCCTCTGGCTGTCCTCTAGGAAACACACTGTCAGAGTGCTGCTGCTGGATACAGAGTCTGGATACTGGCAGAAAGAGGAGAATAGAGTGGAGGGGTAGAGAAGGAGAGAAGAAGAGGCTTCTGTCTTTGCCAGTCCAGCTGCTGCCAGTCTGTGTGGAACACAGCACTCGATGGCCTGTCTGCATTGCTTGGGTCACAGCACATACAGTGAAGTACAGATGCACACTCTCACACAAATGAAGATACAGTCAGGTCCATAATTATTGGCACCCTTGATAAAGATGAGCAAAAAATTGTGTATAAAATAAATAATACAAATATTGACCTATATTGTATGCAAAATAAAATTGGGAAATTATACTATTTTATAGTAATCAGAGAAAGATTTTCTTTAACAAGTAATACAAAGCTGAGCCAACACAATACTTAGCCAACACAATGAGAGGAATATCAAGGCTCTTTCCAGATCATTGATATCCTTCATCTGCTCTTTTCAATTGGGTTCAAGTTCGGAGACTGAGATGGCCATTGCTAAATGCTGATTTTGTGATCAATTAACCATTTCTTTGTGGATTTTGATTAGTGCTTGGGGTTATTGTCTTGCTGGAAGATCCACTTACGGCCAAGTGTCAGCCTTCTGGCAGTGGCAAACAGGTTTTTGGCTAAAATGTCCTGGTATTTGGAAAGTTCATGATGCCGTTGACCTTAACAAGGGCCCCAGGGCCACTGGAAGCAAAATAGCCCCATAACATACTTTAGGTATGGGGTGGCAGGGTAGCCTAGTGGTTAGAGCGTTGGACTAGTAACTGAAAGGTTGCAAGTTCAATTCCCTGAGCTGACAAGGTACAAATCTGTCGTTCTGCCCCTAAACAGGCAGTTAACCCACTGTTCCTAGGCCGTCATTGAAAAAAAAAAATTGTTCTTAACTGACTTGTCTTAAAGGATAAATAAAAGGTTTGAGGTATGTTTCTGTTTTTCAACTCCAAAACCACCACTGGTGTGCTTGACCAAAGAGCTCTATTTTTATGTCACCTGACCATAGCACTGTTTCCAATCCAATTGCCAATGCCGTTTATCAAACTCCAGGCGGTGCTATGAAATTAGAGCTCTTTGGCCTTGCACACCAGGTTTTGACTAATGTTATATTGGCCTTTACAGAAATGGTCACTTGGACAAAAATACTCTGATAGCCCTGGTGTCGCGACAGGTTTGCCCAACGCTTAATTCTCAATCTCAACTAAAAGACTCTGATAGCCCTGGTGTTGAGACAGGTTTGCCCAAAGATTTATTCTCAACCTCAACCAAAGTGAAGGTTAGTTGATCATTTAATTATTTCTGATATTTGTTTCAGTGGAATGCTTCACCGAGGGGCGTAGGACAGAACATCGGGTTAGCCGGGTCACTCAACAGTGAAATTAGTGAGACACCGTAGGTGGGTCTAATGCAAAGCATGACTAAAATCACTTATCTTCCCATCTCTGGTGGACATTAACTAATGTGTAAATGAATGTCCTCTCATTGTGCAGTAGTGCAGTTCTCTACGCAGGAGACGATAGACCCTGTCACAGAAAACAGTGGTTTAATCAATAATTACATTACAATGCAGTTTGTCTCTCAGTTCTAACTGTAACATCCACTATGCCATTGTTCTAAACAAACTGGACATATTCTCTTAAACTTGTAATTTTATTTGTCATTTTATTTGTACTTTGGTAAATGTATTTATTTGATGAAGGCATAAGCAAGCAGACCAGTGTCATTATCTGGGAATAGGTCCATGGATATTGCTCATTTAATTCTTCACCAAAGTTTCTATCTTTTGAGACAATCTGCATGTAAAGGTTATCCACAGTCAATAAGCAGTGGTCAACCAGGGAAGGTAATCAATTAATCAAATCCAGGTCGGGTAGCTCGTTCCCTCTGCAATTTTCACTGTGAATGTATAGTGTGCCCATCTCTGAGGTATGGGGAGTGGTGGATGGTAGGGGGTCGACATTACAACACCAGCATGGTTCTGGGCTAATCCCCAAATGGTACCCTATTCCCTATATAGTCATATGGGAACTTGTCAAACTAACCTAGTGAATAGGGTGCCATTTGGGATGTATGAAAATAGTCAGTTGTAGGGAGGCTCAGTGGAGCTATTAGGAGTTTAGATGTGAGTGATCAGAGTGTGAACTATTGGACAGGTCCAGGATTGGGGCTGAGGGGAAACTCTAGCTTCATTACGTCTGGCGGTTCATCTTCTGTTCTGCTGCTCTCAACAGGTTTCCCCTTAGGGTTCATTCTGGGCCCCAAACCCATCGCACATGCACACAAGCACACACACACACACACACACACACACACACACACACACACACACACACACACACACACACACACAGACACACACACTCACTCACTCACATTCACACTCTATGCCCCAGACCAATCTCACGCCCTTTAATCAATGCTGTGGAGTGGAGGATGGAGCAGGCGGCTCCAGTCAGACACATTGGCCTACCTCCCGCCTCTAGGCTGCCTCCCTGACAGCTCTGACAGTCTGGGTTGGGCCTAGCTGCCTCTGAATCAACCCCATCTGGCCAGCTGGGTCTCTGGGTGGGTGTGGTGAGTCACAGCGCCAAAAGGCTCCCGGGTTATTTGGTGAATTGGAGATCTGATGCAGTTCCTTCTATCAAGGGCAGATGAGATGTTATGATACCAAATGAGGCTACAGTGAATCACTACTGTAGTGACTCTCTGAATAACGCATGAGATGCGGCATGTGTTGGCAGCAGATGTAGGCTCCGTCTCAAATTATACCCTATTCTTTATAGTGCACTACTTTTAGCCAGGGAGGAGGTTGTATTTTGTGTTTTACCGCTGATGTTCCATAGATAGACAGCAGTGGCTGTTTCCATGTCAACAGAGAATGTCTGTCTCTCTCCCACCCCTGGTGTGTGTGTGTAGTTGTAGTTCCTTACACTGCCTCACGAGGTCTTTCTGTCCCTGGTGTACATGGGGTTTGTGACATGGTAAGCAGTAGTAATCACCCGTAAGTCTGTGTCACTGTGAGATCAAGGGAAAGTTGTGAATGCCTATTGTGAGGGATTAGACGGTCAATAAAGAGTGCCGTCTGTGGTGTCAACCTGTCGCTCCGATAACACCACTCTTTGATTCGCACTCCTGTTTACATTGGGGCGTGTGTGCAGGGGTCTCTCTGGGTGTGTGTTCACACACAGTTATCACTAACACCTCTGATCGTAATGCACACCACAGTATAAAGCTTCCATAACATGTTGTTCATCACTTGGTCCTAGCTGAGCAAATGTGTGATGGGTTAAAGTAGTCAAGCAGTAGAGGGATGGGAGGGAGAGGGAGTGCAAGAAGGATAATGGAGACAAAGGTTGTGTCCCACATGCCACCCTATTCCCTATTTAATGCATTACTTTTGACCAGGGCCCTAGTCAAATGTAGTAAACCATAAAGGCAAATGGGTGCCATTTGAGACACAATCAGAGTGATACAGCTGGACTGTAAAAAGAAGCCCACTACCCCCTCCTGTCTGTCTATCTGTCTGCCTGCCCTCCAGCTCTGGCTCCCTCCCTGACTCCAGCTCTCCTCTCTAATTTCCCTTATGGTTTGGGATTATTGGATCTTTATGAGCAGGGTCTCTGTCTACTGATTTGGTCATTTTTGCTTCAATATTTGAAATGGCCAGGGGAGAGTCCTTGGGGAGGATTCTAGAATTCCTTGAAACTTATTTTGTTCTTGTTCATTATTGCTCCTTCAACCTGGTGAAGAAAAGGGACTTGCTATAAGTATAATTCAAGTTGATGCTTTAAATGAAAGATTTACTGTCAACATCTATCAGGGATCAAGGTATAAGACCCAAGTGCAGACTGTGTGAAGTAACAATGTGTATTGTAACCGCAGGCAAACGACAGGTCAAGGCAGGCAGAGGTCGATAATCCAAAGCAGAGGCCAAGGTACAGGACAGCAGGCAGGCTCAGGTCAGGCTGGCGGGTACAGGGTCAGGACAGGCAATGGTCAAAAACCAGGAGGGCGAGGAAAAAGCGAGACTGGGAAAAACCAGGCGCTGAGACAAACCGCTGGTAGGCTCATTGATCAAACAAGACAAACTGGCCACAGACAGAAAACACAAGTATAAATACACAGGGGATAATGGGGAAGATGGGCGACACCTGGAGGGGGCTGGAGACAAGCACAAGGACAGGTGAAACGGATCAGGGTGTGACAACATCCTTTAATGATTTGCTTTGAATGTTTGCAATCCCTGTTAATTACTGTAGAGTGGCAAGTTTGATTGGGGAACAAGTGAAGAACTCTTAGTATTGTCTTCAGTCACAAAACCAATTAACGCATTCAGTCAGTTGGGAACAAAACAAGTGTGTCTCGATTTAACATGACCTTTTCTCAAAGGAAACTCAAAGTAGTCTTTAATTTAATTAATCTTGGTTGAACCAACAGAATAATCACACACATGGATGGACTGATATTAATCTATGTCATATTAATCTATTTTACACACAGCAAACTGTGACCAAGTGCCACTTTTCAAACAGGAATACATTAGCAGAAATGAAAAGAAAATAGATGATAGCATCCTTTAAACGTTCACCCTGCTGCATGGAATGCCCTCGCATTTGATCTTTGTTTATTTGTCTATTTATGTATTTTTTCATACCTCGATTCACTCTTCAATTTAATGTCAGGCCACATTTGGGGTCAGGTCGGATGGAATACAGTAGATAGAATGGAGTGTGTTTTTTTGTGTGTGTGTCTGAAACGATTGCGTGCGGGTGTATTTGTGTCTGATTGCGTGCGTGCGTATCCGTTTGTGTGTGTGTGGTTGATAATTGATTTGCATAGAAATCATGCGAGGTGTCCTAATTCCTCTCCCCTTTCCCTTTCATGTTATGAGTTATGGGTCAGTGAAGTCATGCAATTTATTATTTCAATTCCCCAGAGAGAATGTGAAAAGGGCACAGAATATCAGCCGAATGTTCCGGAGCCCTGTGGATTGACAGCACCCTAGAATGGTGGGAAAGCCTGTGAAATATAAGTGCAATTATGTATATAATGAAGCAAAGTTATCCCATGCAGGTAATGGACTTTTGTACTATGAAATGGAAAGCATAATACTTCTTATTTTTGGCCACTTGGCTTAAAGGTGCGTTTGTTTACCGTCTTGTGTTTTGCTGTAATGTCACAAAGCTTTCTTATCCCAGCCTCGCACACACACGGACGTTCACACGCACTCACACGCACTCACACACACACCAATCCTACTCAGTATCCCGGGCCCATTGGTAATTGAAACAAATCTCTGTTTGATAGGAATCTGGTCGTACGACCTTGACTTGGCTGTGAGGACTGAGGAGATGGAGGTGGCAGCAGTGCTGTGGCGGTGTGTGTGTGTGAGAGAGTGTTGGCTACATTAAGGGCATTACAATCTACTGATCCCAGACCAGAGGGACAGTTAATAACGCCGTGCTGACACTATCCATCACTCCTAATAGAGATATTGTCATAGACTGCCATTCCCAGCCCCGGGCCTCGTCCCAAATTGTACCTTATTCATTATTTAGTGCACTACTTTTGACCAGGACCCATAGTGCACTACCTTCGACCAGAGCCCTATGTTGGAAATAAAGTGAGCTCCAAAAGTATTGGGACAGTGACCCATGTTTTGTTGTTCTGGCTCTGTACTCCAGCACTTTGGATTTGAAATGATACAATGACTGAGGTAAACGTGTAGACCCTCAACTTTAATTTTAGGGTATTTTTATCCATATTGTGTGAACCATTTAGAAATTACAGCACTTTTTGTACGTAGTCCCCCCATTTTAGGGGACCAAAAGTACTGGGAAAAATAAATGTTTGGCAGATGTTATTGCAGGTGTAGTGAAATGATTGTGTTCCTAGCTCCAACAGTAAATTACTATTGTAGCTGGAAACATTCTTAATGGAATATCTACAGTGGGGCCAAAAAAGTATTTAGTCAGCCACCAATTGTGCAGGTTCGCTCACTTAAAAAGATGAGAGAGGCCTGTAATTTTCATCATAGGTACACTTCAACTATGACAGACAAAATGAGGAAAAAAAATTCAGAAAATCACATTGTAGGATTTTTTATG